>CM070545.1:100339847-101056777 GCA_036346405.1 Phyllostachys edulis | reverse complement strand
AAACCACTAATCAAATCCTTTCTCGGACTCTAGTCAAGTGGTGAAAGCCTATGTGACCAAGCCTCGATGCCACAAAACTAGATCATGGGAATCGAAGCAACAAGACACCTAGGGCTAGAAGCGAGAAGAGATCTGAAATTAGCACAAAAATCCTCTCAAACACGGATATCTTAAAGACAAGCTCACGGAGGAATCTATAACCCTGCACTCACCACTCTTAAATCTCACCTCTAGACCCTCATCAAGCGGTGAAAGCAGATAGCAGATTATACCTCGGCTTACTTACCAAAGCGACATCCTTGAGCATGAATTTGTTGTTGACCCGCCTTTGTGCCCTTGGCTATCCACGATCGATGAAGCATTCCCAAATGTGATCAATTCATTGGGATGCGTGTGAGGAGAGAACCATCTAGAATCTCGGTCATGTATAGAGAACAACGGAGTCAACAAGCCATATGTCCTCCTTCCTCGCCGCAGCGGACCTACAAAACAGACGAGCAGAAACATGTGTGCCTCGATCTTTGGGGTTAGTGATAAAAGACTTGGGAATCGATCTTGAATCACCACGATGCTTGAGCAAAAAGCGGTAGAAGCGACACTAAAATGGTTAGGAGCAAAATCATAAGAATGCACACGAGAACCACCTAGACCTCTCAAGATCGACCTACCAAAAGGTCGGGTACTCCCCCTGTCTAGATGCTACCGTGGTCTCTCCTCATGAAATCCTAAACGAGCAGCTGCCTAGAGTCACCAAAGGAGTCAAAAAAGTCCTCTATGATCCTAGGCCTATGTCTAGCAGGAAAAGGCAGTTGCCTAGCTCTAGAAACTCCTCTAATGGTTCCCAAGGTACTCATCCTCTCCTTCCTCTCAATTTTGGCTCTCTGAGCGAGAACTCAACAATGTGGCAATTCTTCTTGCAGAAGATGCAATGGTAATTGACCTTTTAAGAGTCGACACGATGAGGTAGAAGCACCTATCTTGCTAGAAGTGGTTTGGACAAAACCGGTGATTTAAAGACTATCTTGGATGGCTTAGGTGGTTCTACCTCAAGCAGGCCACTCTCAACTGACTCTAACAACCTTAGGTGGATGGTTCTTGGTATGCTCTAGGGAATCAAATCCTAGGCCTCTATTATTCACACTCACCTTAGACTTGTCAAGAATCATGTTGAGGTTCTTCTTCCCACCAATAAATCTCTCAAGAGTCTCTTTAAGGTAGTCATTTTGTTTGGCTAGTTCATAACAAGAAGCACACTTATTTGACATGCTAGCCCTATCACATTTTCCTTATAATGAGCTACCTCGGCTTTCAAAGCCTCACAAGACACACAATAATTATCTCTAATCCTATCCAACTGCTCTTTGAACTTAACTCTAAAAGCTTCTTGTATCTTATCTATATTATGCCCAATCTCAATACAAAGATCACAAGAATTAGAGTCAACAACTTTCTTGGAAGCATTCATAGACATGGATTGTTCAATTTTAGCCTTTTCTTCTAGTGTCTTGTTTAAAGCATCATTCTCAAGTGTGAGTTTAACACAGTTTTCACATGAAGCAGTTTTAGAGTAAAGAATCATTTCAGACATCTGCTTTATTTTAATCTTATTTTTCTCACAATGAGAGCAGGTGTGACTAGCATCAAATTTCATCAATTCTTTTGTAGCACTATCAATTTTAGTTCAAGTAAAGCACAATTTGAACAAGGCAAAGGGATAGCATCTCTGATAGTCACATCTAAAAGCAATGGCATTCATGCAAGCGAGGACTAGACTTGAGGATCCTAGTTCATCAAGAGCATCTTTCAATTGATTCACAACAAAGGAATGAGTAGATTTGGGTTAATCAATTCATTTTGCAAGCTAGAGCAAGAGTCACAAATATCAATAGGATTATGATTTAAGCCTAACAACCTCTAAGTTCGGATCATCAATCATGTTGTCTGTTTCTTAATCAATTTAGCTTGCTTCTTCAAATTTTGTTAAATGACCAAAAGCACGCTTCATATCGACAAGTGAGGACATACCTCATACGGATCCTTTGAAAGGGTCATCGTCGTTGGAGGAGTCGGCGTCGTTGCTACCTGAGCCATGAAACACATCTTAGGGTAAAGTCTGAGCCTTCTTCTTGCCATGGGTGTCATCCTCGCCGTCCTCAGTCTCGAGTCCACATCGCTCATGTCAGCAGTCTCTAGGCGGCAAGGACTTGGTAGCGAACTTGCGATAGTTGGTCTTCTTGGGTTTCGCATCCTTAGCTTGAGGGCGCCTCAGAGTGTCCTTCACCTCCTTGCCCTTGACTTGGAGCACTTGGAGGCGAATGTGGTTTGGCTCACCACACTCAAAGCAAGTGATAGGGCACCTCTCCTCCTGTTCCTCACCTTGTTGTACACTCTCGAGAATTTGGTGGATAGGAGGGCTAAATCATCCTCGGTAGCTTCTCTAGCTGCTCATCGGTCAAAGAATGTAAAAGCGGACAAAGAAAAGCGGATGAGCCAAAATCACATGAATCGAGACGAGCTACCCTTAGATGGGTGCGACCACCAAAGCCATCGACTCTGTCTTGGGGAGGCGAGATGAAATCAATCTCATCGTCTTCAACACTGGAGTAAAGCTTATCCATGGTAAGCTCACTCATGTGATATTGTCATTGATGGATGTGATCTTCATCCCCGGACCTTCACATCAAGAGCACCCAAAAGGTGGCGTGCATTCTCGGACTCGGTGAAAACAAGATCAACGGCCACGAAGATCATGGAGAATCTTGGAAAATCTCCCCATGACTCATCTAAAGACTCACTTGGTCTTTGCTCGATCATTAGTATTCTTTCTTGGTAGTTCTGTCTCACTTCCTTGATCGCGATCAAACCCTCGTGGTAGTCACAAAGGTCCTCCGGATCTCGTGGCGGACCTCAAATGAGCCCGCGCTCAAACTCGGATCGACTAAGACCTTGGATCGAGAAAATTCGAGCCTTGCTATTAGCCTCAACATACGGATTGATCACATCATCATTGGTGACGCCGACATATGGATTTTTGACCTTAAGCCAAATAGTGTGCCCTTGAGCCTCGATGTAGGCATGCATGCGTGCCTTCGATGCAAAATCAACTCCGCCAGCGGTGGTTTGGTGAATACTTGTCGATCGCCATGGCTTCAAAGCAGGTTAAGATCTATGAGAAGAGCTAGCAAGACTCGATACCAATTGTAGGACGGAAAAGCGACTAGAGGGGGTGAATAGGCGCTTTCTGTTTTTTCACCTTACTTAAACCGAAGCAAATAACTCAAGACCGCACACACATGCACGAGGATTAAGACCAAGTCACTACCACGCCTGAGACATCAAGCCCAAGCGAGGAAAAGCGTAGCAAGCAATAAACTACTCTAAGCGATAAACAAGAAATAATACCTTGAGCAGATTTGAGACTCACAAATTGATGGGACAAGAAAAAGCGAGAGCTATCGCCAACATCAATTCACTCGAGAGAGGAAAAATTGCAATCAACAACGGCGCATCTGCTAGATTTTTGACTCATGCCAGCTAGTCCCCAGGGGCTCCGGTTTTTGCGAGGAAGCTGGCGCCCAAAGACAATCTGATTTTCGAGGCTCTGAGCTTATAGCTGGATCCGAGTTTCTCACAGTGACCAAGCAACAAAAAGACTAACAACAAACTATTGGATCAAAACACCAAGACTCGGTAGAACAAGGATGGTATGACCAATCAAATAAACAAAGCTAATAAAAACAAAACTTAATGCAAGGCGGTAATTGCCGCCACATGCAAAAGAAAAGGATGTAGATCAATACACCCTCAGTCGAGAGACAAGCACGAAAAATCCAATCATTAAGCAGTTTGTTGTAGGCTCTTTCTTTTACATCAATATGCTTAGCGACAACACTTGAGTTTTCCAAGCGGTAGAAACCAAGCGACTAATAGCAATAAACAAATCGCCTCAAAGCAAAGATGGGACAAGCCATGACAATAAACAAAACAAGAAGTTTGGTCATGGCAGCTGTTGGGACCACACACTCCTGACATGGCCAAAAGCTTAGTCTCATCATTGAGGCGAGATCAAGGCAATTAAACAAATCTAAAAATAGCGAGAGGCAAGATATTAAAATAACCACTAGTTTCGGGCCGATGCATAGATAGCTGAGCGCTACAAGGTGCCGGTGAAGTGCTACACAATGCCCTCGGTGTGGAGAGCGTGAGCGAGATTCCTCCGCGCACCCAACACACATAGACACATTTCTCTTTTAACACAACACACACACCTACCACTTGCGACTCGAAGCTAACACATGCCAAAGTACTAAGTCAAGAGGGGACCCATATGACCCTCATGTGGATGCACGTATAATACTTGATTTAGTGTTACAAGATGTTCGGTCCTTGTTGATTCGGGCACATAAGCACACACCCAATAATCACACCATCAATCATGTGCCCAAATCTAAATCATTTTTGTTTAGGTTTAGTTTTTCAAATATGATATATTCATGAGTACCACGACTCAAGTATTTAAAATGATGTTGTAATGACCATCGTCGAGCGTTGATCCCGGACTACCGTTCTAAGCATGGCTAGCGACAAAACTAGCATACTACAATATAAAGTGACTAGAGCCCATCCATCGAGCTCTAAATCACTGCGGATAATAACCTAGGCTCAGTGGTAAAAGATGGATATTTACCTACAGTTCAAGTAACTATTAGGGTAAACTATCGAGGCGAAATAATTTGTCAACATAGCATGCATACATACAGTTGAAATTGAAATATTAGCATGCACAAATAATGGCATCAACATGCATCAAGGAAGCGCTTGCCTTCTGAAGATAATCCACTTCTTTGAGGATCACTTTAAGTATTCGATAGAATCGTCGAAACCTATCGTCGAGCAAAGAAGCGAATAAGAACGAATAATGCCAAAATAACCAAATACAAATATTTTTACATATTCAGATAGATTATGATTTTACATGAATTTAGAGACCAAAATCATCTCATTTGGAGTTTCTAGCAAAAGTTATTAAAGATCTAAATTGGCTCATTTGAAAAATCCACGAAAAAGAAAAAGGAGAGAGTGACTCTCTGATAGGTGGGACCCGGCCCTATTTTCTTTTTCTTTTGGATTTCTTTCTTAGCTGAAAATCAATAGGGTATGACAGGTGGGCTCTCGGGTTTTAATTTCTTTTTCATTTGATTCTCTAAAGGAAAAAAATGTTCTTACAAGTAGGGCCCAGCTGTCGGTGTCATGGTCTACCACACAGTGCATTGACCTTTGGTCCCTTTGTACTCTGCTGCTGACCTCTGAGGCGATCCTTTGCACCAATAGTGCGGTAGGACTCGTCGCTAGTGTCTTTGTCTGAAACGGATTATTAATACTCTTGGTTTACATTGGGACCCCTACGCCCGATGAGATACTCTTGTAATTAAATCAGCATTTAAGTGATACCTCACAGAGCATTGATCAATGATTAGCGGCTTAAGTGCGAGATTTGGTTTTAATGGAATGCTTCTGATCACGGTTGGCATTGATTTGAGAAGAGCTCTGGGCGTGGGATCTACTGACTGTCGGCGGTAGTGACCATGGCGGCGCGACGGTGGTCGAAATGGAATGCTCATGCCGAGCAAACTGCCGGCACCGGTGGTGAGGTCTCTGGTGATCTTATGCGATGGCGCGCTGAGAGGCGGTGGTGAGAGCTACGGCTACCGTGCCATTTGCAAAGCGGTGGCGCTATGGGCTAGATAGCTCGCACATGGGTCACTACTAGATTCTAGGAACTCACCGCTGAAAGCGACTCTGATATGGCTTGAAGAGCTCCAGCGTCGGTGGTGAAGGGCTTCACGTGGAGAGGGTAGCCTAAGCAAGAAGAACAACAAAGAAAGGTTGGAGAAGCATTAGTAAGGCTAGGAGGCGGTGCTAGAGCGAGTAATTGGGGTTTGACTCACCGTAAAGGAGGTGGTGGTGGAAATGGCATTTCCTACGGGCCGAGGAAGATGGTAACCGGTGAACTCACTGTGCCGCGAAAATTAAAATTGGGTTAGGGGATATACTTCTTGGGGCGGAACACGATATGGCCTTGATAGGGAGAGATGAGGATCGGTGGAGCTCTAGCAATGAGGTGGCGGCTCATTGCCGAAAGTGGACATGAGCTCTTCCACATTTTGTCGGGAGAGATGAAGGAGGGTGAAAGGGGTGGCTCGGGGAGGTGAATGGTGAGAAGGGAGCTTCATTGGATTTGAACTGACCTTAAATAGGCGATGGGCGGAGAAATGCAAGGAGGCGG
Source organism: Phyllostachys edulis (assembly GCA_036346405.1). NCBI lineage: Eukaryota > Viridiplantae > Streptophyta > Magnoliopsida > Poales > Poaceae > Phyllostachys > Phyllostachys edulis. The sequence goes on along the minus strand of CM070545.1, from coordinate 101,050,491 downwards.
CATAGGTGTTGACCGCGCTCGGAAAATGGCATGGCCAGAAACTTAGGGCGGCGTGAAGTTGATGGTGAGCGAGGTATGGGCGTCCACGAGATGTTGTGGTCGAAGGTGAGGAAAACTAGTGGCGCCGCATAAAACCGGCGTAGAAACTCATGCGGTCTTGGCGTGGCGAACGGGCGGGCTGCATGGCGAGGTGTGCGTTGGCGTAGAAGCGTCGCGTAGCAGGAAAAACGGCCTTGCCTTGGCACAGCTAGCCGGTGAGGTGAGAGGAGGTCTTGGTCGATGCTGTTGACCGTCGGATTAAATTAGATAGTTCATGTGAAAGAACGCGTTCGGATGGTCGAAACGACCCAATCAATCCGAACCGTTGAGATCGAATCGGACGGTCCATAGTGATAGGGACGTTCGGACTAGTCCGAACGACTCCGCTCATTTCAGGCAGTGGATCTCCCATCGGACGGTCCGAATGGGTTAACTAGGGTTTGAGTTTGATTTCATATTGACCGAATTAAAGCTAGTTTGACTAGGCTATTAAAAATAGTAATAAAATTCTACAAATTTGTAGGGCCAGGAAACAAGCGACTAGAGGGGGGGGGGTGAATAGGAGCACCAAATCTTTTTCACAAAAGATGGACTCAACTTGCAAATCACTCCAATAGCTATGAGAGCTATGAAGATGAATGCTTAAGCCTGAGAGAAGACTTGTATTGAATCACTCCTAACCCCAAAGGCACTGACAAAAACCGATAAAGGCTGCTGAAGCTTGAGGAATCGGTACTACCACAATGAAACCAGCGGTACTACCTATAATCGGTACTTAGTAGTGTAAAGCGGTACTACTACACAGCGGTACTACCTCGAGCAAATGAAAGGTACTCTGATTGTCACGGAGATGAACAGATAGTAGAAAAACCAAATCTAAAATTGACACAACTTTTGATCTACAAGGGCAAACTCATGAAACTTGAAACACAACTTCTCTAAGATATTAGGAACCTATTCCAATCAAAGATCATGAGATCCATGCCAAGGTTCCTACCTTTTTCAGTTTGAGAGAAGTGCATTCTGGAGCAGATGAAAAGCGACCCGAAATCCAAGACCAAAATCGATGAAACTTTTGATCCTCGTGGTCAAACTTGATAAATCTTGAAACACAGCTTCTCTAAGAGGTTAGGAACCTATTCTAAACAAGGATCGAATAGATCCACACAAAAGTTCTAACCTTTTGATTTGGTAGAAAATTTGTTTCAAGAAGCGAGCAAAATATGAAAAGCTGAATCAAAGACTTGCTTGTGGAAGATTGATGATCCGGATCATCCTAGATGTAATCCCACATGTCATAGCAAGCCAAAACACAACAAGAACACAAGAGAGGAATCACGAGATCAAAAAAGCCCCAAAAACAAGAATAGACAATAAGAACGAGAAAAATTTGAACTTGTGAAATCTTTGGTTGGATTGATATGGATGATTGTTGTTTCTGACCACTCCAACAAGGAGGACAAAGCTCAACTTCGTGAGCACTCACTCTCAATCAAACCCTAGAACCTAGCTTTCCCCTCTTTTCTCCTCAAAACCCTAAAACCAAAATAGGGCACATCAAATGGGGTTTGGCTCTGGCGGCTCCTCTCCGTGGCGGCTGCTCTGACCGACAACCACACCCTCTATTTATATGGAGACTAGCATCTAGGGAATATTCCATTAGGGTACCCATTAAACCCTAACACCATGCGCATCTCAAAGCACCGTCTTCATCATCGATTGACCTAAAGCTGCTTCACCATCGCCCGGCCCTTGTGGCTTAGCCAAAAAGTCACCAAGGCGGTATTTGGTGAAATACCAAAATACCCTTCTCAATCCTTCTCCAGAATCGAGTCCACGGATCGTGAAGCAATCACATGCTTCGCCACATGTAGAGTTGATCAACGGCTCCATGTCGTCAAGTCTCTCCCATCCGGATCCCCGGCACCGAGCACTTACCAGCGACTCCGCGCAGCAGTCAACGATCGCCGAATCGCTGTTCGGTCATCCATATCCATTCTGCGCCCGCTTGAGTCCTCTGACCTCACGGCATCCTTGATCGTTACGGACCTCGGCTCTCCAAGCTTAGTCGCGATCCACCTTGCGTGACCGTCATAGACACGCAAGCCACACCGCGACAATAAACCAAGAAACCATTTCGGAAACAAGTTCTTTACAACTTGACCCACGTTAGCCAAAACATGCATCATGCAACACATATGCAGCGATAAACAAGAACTTGACCTAACCCAAAATCAATTCTCAATTGAAACAACATTCAACTCAATTCATTCCACAAGCGGTACTACCTCCAACTATCCACGGTATTACACATAAGCGGTCATCGGCTCAATCAACTACGGTCGTCTACGCAACTGGAGAAATCCCAAAATCTCCAAAACACCTCCTCTAGAAAATCCATACCGCACACATGCGGTCATTCACTCATCTTGGTACTACGACAACCAAAGCATGGTACTACCGCTCCTCGAAAAACGAGCACCATAACACCTTCTCAAGAATTTTCATACCGCCACTCAATGGCGGTTCTTCTTCGCAAATCTACCGCTTCACAAAGCGGTATTACGCATCAGGTATTGCCGCCACACCAGCGGTACAAATGTTTTGCAAAACCTCTCAAGTGCTCACAAGCCACGTGGGCGCCCAGATTGCATGGCCGTTCGGACCACGTCTCACAGCCATCAGATCTAGGCGTCGTTCGGACGGTGCGAACGTTTCACATGATCTGCGTCGTCTGATTTGAATCGGACGATTCACACGAACCCTACATGTTGAACCGACACTTCTTGATAGTTCCGCTCCATCTTGTAGTTATCATGCCCACCGGTAATCTGCATGACCACAATCTTTGGTACTACCGCTTCCCAAGAAACCAAAGATTCCAAAATCCTTCAAGAATTTTCATACCGCTAACACCCTTGCGGTTGAACCGACCTCTGGTAGTACCCATGACTTCAACGCCGGTACTACTAATTTTCTAACACTTGCTAAAAACTCCGATTTCAACAAACTCTCAAAGCAATTGCCAATTGTTTCATAACCTAAGATCATGAGCATGTCCCCATGACATCTACAATGCCCACGTGACATCCATAAAATTCTAAAAAATTTTGTGGATATTCTCAGGTTCAACTAGGACTTAGGAAAATTTATTTTGGCCACTGATCATATTCAATTTGTCTAAAATAAATTCCTTGTTAAATATGCATTAACAACTCGGTTAGGATTTTTATTAGGTCAAAATAACTTCTAAAAATTTGGGAAAATTTATATTAATTCTTGATAAATAACCTAGTATTTTACAAAATTATTTTCAAAGACTTTTATACCCACATTTTTCTAAAATAAAGAAAAACTTGATTTCAAGTCAAAAGTTTGAAATTTAATGCAAACATTAGGAAGCCAAAGCAAACTCATGAATTTGAACAAAAGTTTTTGAAAATCTCACACTTTTATACATTGAAACACAAACCAAAGTTTAGGATGTTCTGAGCCCTACCGTGCGAGTTAGTGCTAGCACACGGTGCAAGGTGTTCCTTTTCTAGGCGATGTGGATATCGTAGAGGCATTCTGCGGTTGTTATTGCGCTTGAGGGCGATCCGACCTTTGGTGAGGCGCGATTGGTTCTTTGGAGAGGCGATTAGTGAGGGCGATCAACTTCGTTGGGCGTTCGGCGATCTTTGGATGATCGACTATGGTGGGCGATCGACTACAACCACTTTATCGACGTGCTCTACGTTGGATCAGGCTGCTCTAACTACTCTGTGCGTCTAGTGGTAATGATATATGATCTCTTGCTTGCTTGGCTTCTTGGTTTACGTGGTAGAATTTTTGAATTGCTAGCTAGTGTAGCCTACCCGTATCCCTTCACCAACATGGGTTATCGTAGAGATACTTAGTCATGTTTAGTTATGATGAGCTCATGATCACATGTTCAATATTGATAATTTGATTTAATGATATATGAAATTGTGGTGCGATACCCTTTGTTGTGTGGTTGTGATGTGATCTCACTATTGTACCAATTGTGGTGCGATGCCGCTATTATAAAATTGTGTGCCATAGCAGGGATTGTCAGTAGTTTGGTTGAACAAAATAATTTATGCTCAGGCGAGTGGTCGTGCAGTAAAAGGGAGTGGGTAGCACATTGTTTTTGGATGAAGTTGTCTCGCCTGGGTGAATTGTCAAGGACTTAATCTTGTGAGCCATTGAACTAGGTCATATCGTACAACCGCATGTCTAGTATGGGCTGGACTTGCTAAATAATTAGCAATATTTTAGCTCTAGTTCTATTTTTAAAAGCTTGAGTTCCAGGATGGATATTCACAATGGCGCAAGAGGAGGGGCCCTGTATGGTCGTGATGACATCCAGTGTTGAAACCTTAGTGAGCAGAACTACGTTGGGAAAGAGCTTTGTAAAGGCCTTGTGATAATCGCTTAGTCGCGCACCTATGGAAGTGTGAAAGGACATTATAAGTTTATTTATCTCTTGTGGGTAAAGCTGTACAACCTCTGTAGAGTTAAAACTGTTTAAACATCTGTGTCCCTGATTATGGACAATACTCGGGGATTTCACACGAGAGGTAGAGTTTTCATAAAAAATGTGTCAGGGTGTGAATGAGAAGTTCACTTGGTGAATATGATGTTTGCTTGGTGGATAGGATGCTCACTTGGAAGGTTTGGTTGGGAAGTGAATGAGAAGTTCACTGGTTATTTGTCGGGACCCAAAATTACAATTCTGGACCCTCTGTGTTTCATGCACTAGTCCAGGATCACGCTAGTACACACAGTATTAACAAAGATGAGTATCGATCCACACAAGCGAATAGTAACATAAACTAATAGTCTGATTAACAAATAATGGTTTGACCTTATTGTCGAGTTTACAATTATTAATCCACGCAGGGCTGACAAAGAAATAAAGCAGCGGAATTAAAAAAGGCAGCGGTGTCCCATCGATTCACCACGAACCGGCGGGGATCAAGACCCACGATCGGGCACCTGCCGATAAACTCCTCCTCGAATCTTTGGTGAATACTCCTCCTCTTACGCTTTCGATTATAGCGGATCTTTGTTAACCAATCCATGCCAAGAATGACATCGATGGTTTGGGTGTCAAGAACAATTAGGTTAGCTAGAAACTCAACTCGACTATGAGTAACTTAGCTCTAAACAACCCACTTTAGAACTTAGCTCTGCTCGGTATTGGACTAGCAAAGTATGCTTAAGGTGCATAACGTCCAATTTATTTTTAGTTGCAAAAACTCCGAAACAAATGAATCTGAAGCTCGAATCAAAAGCAGGCGTCACAGTCTTGAATTTACTAGGAACTTACCTAGTCTGACGTCAGTGCTTCTGGGCTCCTTCTAGAGTGGCGTGGTTTACGACCTCGACAAGCGGCGAGGCGTTCCTCTGGTTGGTGGTTCCTGAGAAACTCTGGCAATGCTGTCTTTGGGGTCTTGGCGGTGTTGCTCCAAGGTTGAAGCAATTTGGAGTGATTGTTTCCTACAGAGAGCCTTGATTGGCGAAGTGACTGGTTGGGCAAGCTATGTAGCACACTCTAGGCTCATTCACTGTTGCTCACTGAGGTGGGGTTGGTGGTGTAGGGTTGCGAATTCTGAACAAAGGATGAGGTCTTGAAAGGCGGTGCAGGCGTCTGAAAGAACTTTCTTGGTGGAAGCGATTGATCTCTTTGTGGCACTATTCTTGCTCTCTCTTTGTTGTGGTGGTGACTTCCTATTTGAGCCGTCCCTCGCTTGCGGTGGTCCTCCGATTCTTTGCGTTTGTCCTCCATAACCAACGCCTTGTTGATCAACTCCTGGAAATCTGGGAAGGTGTGGGCAAGCAGATTGACCTGTAGCCCTGAGTTCAATCCCTTCAAGAAATGACTCTGGCGAGCCTTGTCAGTAGCGACATCCTTTGGAGCATAGCGGGCTAGCTGAGTAAACTTGTTCAGATAATCAGTCACTAACATAGCCCCTTGCTTAGAGCATGGAACTCATCTTTCTTAAATCCATGATCCTTGGTACATAATCTTGGCGGAAAGCTACGGAGAATTCTTCCCAAGTGATACTCTGCGGTGCTTCATGCGCCGTGCAAAAATCTCCACCACCACAGCCTCGCCCTCCATCGATGAGTGGCATACAAAACTTTCTCGTGATCGCTGCATTGGGTGATCGGGCTTCCTCTCAATTTGTGAAGCCAATCATCGATCTCTATTAGCGTGGCGTGTCCAAAAAAGTTGGCGGACGGGTCCTCATGAATTCAGCCAACTTGGATGGTCACGATGGCCATGGCATTGGGGCTCCTCCACGATGGTGTTGTTGTTGTTGTTGTTCATAGCCTGCATCTGGTTCATCATAGCATACATCATCTGCGTCTGTACTGCCATGAAGGCTCCAAAGTTCTACAAGTCAAGAGGTGGTGCTTGAGGTGTACTTGTCCTACTGAGGATTTGATCATTTTCTTCGGATCTTTGGGGTCGGGATCCACTTACCTTGATGTGGCAAGTTTGAACCATCTGGTGAAGCTCCATAGGTTAGATAAGGTAGCAAGCACAAGATGAGTTAAGAACTAAACGGGAGAGAATAGATTAAACCCAACAAACCTGACTCAAGAAACTCAATGAAATAACCTTATTATTAGGTTTTTAGCATGGTTGCAACAAATGCCTAAGGGCTTTGCGACTCACACTTACACACAAGGAAATAAGAGCGAACCTAAGCACACAAGCTACGCCTAAAGGCGACTCGAAAAAGGAAAAGCTAGCTAGCTTGAGCTGGAACTTAAACCCAACTACTCGAAAGCCTCATAACCAGTGGCGCTCACTTTCTTGTAGACTCGGAGTGGTGGCATCCTCATGAACTGGATTCGATGCCACAGGATTGGTCTTGGCGGAGTAAGCGTCTTTGAGTGCAGTGTGCTGGATCCTCGGCTCTGCGGCCTGCGGCTCTGCGGCTTCTGCTTTGGGTCCTCTAGAATCTCTTGGATCTTCTTCTAGATTTTCTTGGGTTTTCTTGGATTGTCTCTGGGTTTTCTTTTGGATTCTCCTCTTGATCTTCTCCTTCTTGATCTTCTTGAGCTCATCTTGTAGTAGAGAGCTTGCTCTAAGATAGCGACTCTGTTCTCGGCTCTTTCCCATGCTTCATAGGCACACTCGGCTCTGTGGCAACCAGCGCCAGCTGACTCCTCTGGCGGCTATAGGCGGGCAAGGTGTACCCCTGTGGCGTTGCCTTCCCCATTTGTAGAGGGAAAGTGAGCCGGGAGGTCCATTGCTGCAGATCTAGGATGGTAGCGGAAAACAGTGTTCTGCAGCTCTTGGGCGTAGATGTTGCAGACTCTGCGGATGGCCAAGCGTGATGACTCCTGGATTCCAAGCCCGAAGGTAGTCCTCTGTTGAGATATCCAAGGTGTTTGTCTCTAGTGTTCCTCTGGCGTGGATTGTCGACGGCGAGATCACACCACGATCTATCCAGATTGACGGTACTACATTGCTTAGTGGTACATTAGGCGATCGAAGCCTCAAGTGTGTCATGGCGGCTTCCATAGCTCTGCGGCAAGTCCTCCGTTGCAATCTCCGAAGGTCTGAAGGTAAGGCATCTGTCAAGATAGACAAGAAGCGGGAACCAAGTTAAAACCAGCGGGGAGAGGGAAAAATTTCAGCAATAGATGAGTCAAGAAAGATATGAGAGGAGTTAAGCAATTCATTTAGTCTTGCAAGTTAAATTTTCTTTTTAGAAAATAGTTTGGACTCTCTAAGATGGCCGATCTAAGGGTATGACCTACAGTCAGTATGACTCTGATACCACCTCTGTCGGGACCCAAAATTACAATTCTGGACCCTCTGTGTTTCATGCACTAGTCCAGGATCACGCTAGTGCACACAGTATTAACAAAGATGAGTATCGATCCACACAAGCGAATAGTAACATAAACTAATAGTCTGATTAACAAATAATGGTTTGACCTTATGGTCGAGTTTACAATTATTAAGCCACGCAGGGCTGACAAAGAAATAAAGCAGCGGAATTAAAAACGGCAACGGTGTCCCATCATTCACCACAGGCAACCGACTGGGATCAAGACCCCACGATCATGCACCTTCGATAAACTCCTCCTCGAATGCTGGTGAAGACTCCTCCTCTTTTGCTTGATTTATTTTAAAGCAAGCGTGAGTACACCGTACTATCATAAGTCACACTGCAGAAATGCAAGTATACATGCGGGCTTATTACAAGAGAATGGCATTTTGTGGTTCTTTTGCAGGAATGCAATATTTGCTATTGAATACAATAATAGATTGAAGACAGGTAAAACAAATAGACAATAATAATAATTTGATCAGTTGATTTCACAAAGACACACACCGCCTAAGCATTATTCACATAGCTATATGATTTAAATCACACAGCTCCTTCCCACAGTTTTATGAAGATCTACCTCGTGTGAAATCCCCAAGCATTGTCCATAGCAGGGGCGGCTATTGAATAGATTTGTTTACACTCGGCGAGTTTGTACACTTACCCACAAGATACAACTAGTGTTGCAAGCCCTAATCGTAACAAAGCATTTGAAACTTCATCTTAACATGGATGCTCGATGTGCCTCGTCATACCAAACCATACCGCATGTGTATGGTACAACACACACCATTAGACGAGGAAGCGGCAAGCCGTCCTTGATGTGACTACGTGGTAGCACACACCTCCACCCTATTCACATAGCCTAACCTACCACAGAGCAAACAATGCCAAGAATTAGTATCTTACTATGCTAGGCAGTCCCTGCCAGGCATGTGGTCGTATAGGAGGCTCGATTCAATGGTGCACAAAGTTCGGTCCTTAAATGACCGAGGCAAGACTTCCATTGTTCTAACTAAGGCACATAGATAAATATGACACCTGCATTCACAAGCCCATATCACATAGCCACCATGTCACACAGTTCCTTCCACTTGCCTCGGTCTAAACCTTTTTCCCACCAGTTGAATTAAGTGCAACACATGCCACGAGGACACATAGTGCACCTGATTATTACAAAATTACATAGTCACTTAGTCAAGTTTTGCACTTTACATGAATAGGTGATTAGTGGCATGGCTAAGCAATCTAATCGTACTAACCAACCCCGTTGGTGCTATAATATTACCAACTAAATATCAACTAGGGTGACAAAGGATCAAGGCATAACAAGTTACACAAGGAAGGCATACAGATTGGACTTAATAGCTAATCCCAAAATCATTTAAATAATTACTTGAAATAAAATGCAATACTTTGAATTAAAATAATATTTGGAAAAGCTGGGATTCAACATGGTCAAAGCATGACTTGCCTTGGAATAGATCTAGGAATTGGTCTTGGTCTTGATGTGTTCCTTCTTTTGCAAATCCTCGAAGCGTCGAAGTCTACTACATAAGCGAAGTAAACAAACAAAATAAATAAATAACAGAGGCAAACAACTCCAAAAAAATAAATAAAAATCTCCATTAAATAGATCTTGATTTTAGACGAATTTAGAAATTTGAATGGGCAGATTTGGAGTTAGGATGCAAAAGTTATGAGGTTTGGAAGTTTGGATCTAAAGAATAACCCTAGAAATTGAATTATGCGAATTTCGAATTATTTCTTAAAGAAAAACGGATTAATTACTTAATCTTTGGCGTCGTGAAAGAATTCGGGAAAAGATAAATAAAATGAAAAACTGGCGTGTGGGGCCCACACATCGATTGTACGACCACAGTGGACCAAGTCCACCGAGCCTTTGAATCTGAGTCGGTGAGATGGCACACCAGCATGCGTGGCCTTGGCGCCATCGGGGATGACACGTCGCATGCGCTGAGGTGGCGGTGACTGGCGTCCGCGTCGCCGAGTCGACAACGGGCGGCGGCACTGGACCCAATAATTACGCCGTGACAACAGCTCGTCGCCGAATGGGTGGTCTGCGTGTAGCGAGGTTATTGTGAACTGATGAGGTAGCTCCGGGTGGTCGGGGTGGCGGTGGTGGCAATGGCGAGTTTAAGCGGAGGCGAGCTCGGGTCTTGTCGGACGAGGCGCTCGGCGAGATTAGCGTCGGGAAGGTCGGGAGGTAGCTACTGTGGCAGCGATCTCGATGGCGTGCTCCACGGCAGGCCGGCGGCGGCGGCGATAATCGAAAAATCCCGTGGCGAAAACCTTAAAGCTCGAATCGGCGGCGATGTAGAGGTTCTCGGGTGGAATTGAGCGAGGGTTTTGGAAAGGGGCAAAAGCGAGCAGGGGTCCCTTTATAGGCGTAAAGCGAGCTCGAGGTGGCGTCTTGCGTGGCGGAGGTTAATGCGCGAAAGCAGCGCCGCAGGATAAACGGGATGGAGACGAGTTTGAATTCCAAATTCAAATGGAGTCGGAGCGGGAGATATAAGGATGGAGTTTGGTGCGGAAATCTGGGGATTTTAGTTAGCAGAAATGACCGAGGGCGAAGCTTCTAGAAAGCGATAATGGCGGACACGTTCGCGGGCAGCGAGAAGAAGAGACGTGTCGGAGAGCAGCGACAACTTATGGCGGGCCCAGCGTCGAGAGAAGAGGCGGGCCAGCGGCGAATCTGGTCGCCCAATTCAGATCGGACGGCCCATAAGCAGCGTGGCGTTCGGACCGCTCAATCGGCCATCAAGATCGAGATGCCCATTCGCGATCAACGGTGAGATTAGCGGGCGTGTGGAGAGAGAGAGAGCAGGATCAAGCATCCATCGTGATCAGCGGCGGGGAGGATGGGCCGCAGAGGCTTCTTGCGGGAGTGGGAATTGGGTGAAGAGATTCGGCCCAATCACTATTGGAGATTTAATTACCCTTTTCTTTTTAAGAAAATACGAAATCCAAATAAGCAATAGAAATTAGCAATTGAACTTGTAAAAATTCTAGAAAATTCTAGAAAATATGTCCAAGCACATAGAATCCAAATAAAATAGTTTTATTTGTTGTTCATGTTGGCTTTAGTTATATTAAATGGTTTTGTTACTCAAAGTCCAATATTAAGCTTTTAAATTAAATTCAAATAAATCCAAATGGTGAATTTTCTCTCTACCAACTATTTAAAGGATTTTTAAAGCTTAGAAAAATTGGGATGTTACATTATTGCAAAGCAATTGCTTATGCATTTATTATTCTTTTCAATTACGCTTTACAATTACAATTTACAATCTATTTACTGTATTTATCATCAATATTTGTTTTCTGCAAAAGAACCATATGGCTATTCTTTTGATCAAACCTTGCATGAATATTAATTGCATACTGTTCTCTACGACTTGTTGAGTACTTTATATACTCACAACTTTAAATTTGCTTATTTCGATTGATGAAAGTTAAAAGTTGCTCAAGAGTTCTCTGAAGAGTTTTTGAAGACTTTGCAAATTAGGATCGTTTTCCACTCTATTATGCGTGGCCATATTGAATGGCATCTCCAAGTTTCGTTCCTTTGCAAGAGTTTATTTGTTTCTTTATACATGTGGCAAGTTAAGTAAACATTGACTATAAGGTCTAGTTATTATTACCATTTGTTATTTTGATATCTTCTTGGTTAAATCGATAAATGGATGGTATTTCATCGATGTTTCACTATGTGAGCTAGCTACTGATCTAGGACTAGTTCAGAATACACAGAGGGTTTTTTGATGTGTAAATCCGGGTCCCGACAACAGCTCTCACCTCATGGGCTCATGGCCGCTCCCCGCACGGGTAGGTTGGCGTCGATCCGCAGGCCGCAACCGCTCCAGGATGACACTTGTGAGGACCCCCGGGTTATCTCCTTAAGACCGAGACTAAGCATAGTCTTATGGACATAACTCTGGGCCTCAAGTAAATGGATTCCAACTTAACTCCATCTAAGCGAGAGGCTTAACTGAAAACTAGAGCCCCAACGATCATGTGCACTGCTCCTCTACGAGCACTACATGATTGTCGGTTCTCTAACCAGCCAAGCACTACACTTAGTGAGTTAAATGGGAAGCCATGAACAGTGAGCCTGAAATCATATTGGCTCCCAAGATCAGCAAGCAATATGCTCATACTCTCATACAACGTTGATCACATCCATGCAACACTCATACATTAATAGTTCAAAAGACATACATCATAATAGTTTAAGTCTACAACTATTACAGGTGGCCGACTGGCCAAATTCAAATAAGAGTGTAAAGTAGCAGCAAAAGAAAATAAATAAACCAAAAGTCCAGCAATGGTGTGCCCATATCCCATCGGCAACCAACTGGGAGTTAAACGATAGCACTACTCGTCAGCGTCGCCTAAATCGGTGCTAACGAGCTCAACAAGCTCGTAACCTTCCTCACCTGAAATTGCAGCAACCGGGTTGAGTACAAAGGTACTCGCAAGTCTTACACAAATAAAAATTAGTTATGCTAGAGGTTGTTCCAAGAGATGGCTTATATTGGCTTAGTTTTGCGAAAAAGACGTAACGATTTACAACCTACACATGCTAGTTTTTCGAGTGCCATTTAAAAATCAGATTTGAAGTAGAAGTAAAGCATGTGAATAAGTAATCCATTGATAAACAAATGATCCAACAAACACCACAGTGGCTGGCCACTATGATACATTAAAGCACCTAAACACTTGTTCATGACGAATACCAAGTTGTACCCACAATTTTAATTCAAAGTCTAACAATTAGCAGCCACAAACTCAAGCGATCGTCCATAACTGCGGACACGGCTATTCGAATAAGTTTATACCCTGCAGGGGTGTAGTACTTTACCCACATGACTCGATTAGCTCGTAAGCCTATAGATGCCTCCGAAAATAGCACACTTCCTTTGGTATGCCGGCAGGGAAGAATCGAGATCTGATTTGTTTTTAGCAAGAAAATCCTATTGAGCTAAGTCCCCCTTATGAGTGGTTCCCATACCCAATTCAAGCGACATCTAGTGCTTGCCAAGTGGGCTCACAAGTTGTATTGAAAATACCGATGCAAGGAAAAGCGATGGTGGTGCTAGCTTGCACACTATAGAAAATTGCATCGGCTCCTAAGAACAAATGATCAACACAAATGCCCTTACACCACCATGAGACTTAACACAATAAAACCTTCCCCCTACTTAACCGTACAACACCCATATACCACGTGTGATAGCATGAGTTTTGCTTGAATCACAGGTACCCAAAGTTCGGTCCTTAATGGTCCGGACAAGACCACCATTTTCCCAAGTCTCGTGCACGAAGGCACCATCACTAACCATCACTTGTCCAGACCCAAAATTTACTTAAAATGACAAAATTTATATCATAGAATAGATACAAAGATCTAAAACAAAAGTATATAATAAAAGTTATGTTTCTCCCATAATTGTCGGGTTATTCCCGACAATCGAACTATCGTTCTAGACTTCCATGACTAAGCGATACCCGTTCAACATATAATTCACACAAACTAACTTAAGCATGTGGTACTGGAGTAATTCAAGATTAACCTCAATGAATAGGATATAACTAATCTAATCACCACAAAAATAGCGACATAGAAAAATAATTATGCAAGCAATTATCAGTGCACTAACTTAACAAAACTAGGATCAAATATGATGCAAAAGAAAGTTCAAATGATGCTTGCCTTGCTGGAAGCTTAGCTGCTCACTCACAGTAGCGTAGGAGTCAATATCGATTTCTCCGGAATCTAGAGAAATAACGATATTGATAAACACCGAGAAATACTTCAAAAATCAAAGTGCTCAAAAAATGCATGATTTTTCTACAGTGACTAGTGCATGATTTTAGATGAATTTAGGTGAAAGGATCATTTCATTTGGAGTTAGTATGTGAGAGTTATGGCTATTTGAAAATTGGATTTCAATAGGTTCAAGTCAAGTTCAAGTAATTTAATTATTTGGCCAAAATTTGCGAACGTAGAGGACACAAAGATTATATAGATAAATAGGGAATATTTTTATAACTCCAAAACAATTGGGTTTAACTCATTTGGAGTTTTCAAGGATTAGTTATGCATTTTTCAAGTTAATGACCTTTTTCTATTGTAAAAATAATAGAGTTAATAGATCATTTTCCAAAACTACCTTCTCTGTTATAGATACATGTTTGAAAAAAAAAATTATTATAAAATTCATGAAAAATGAAAATTATCAGAAGTGGTTTCATCCATTTTGGATTTGAGATGAATTAGTTATGTATTTTTAAAGTTATACATATTTTACGGTGTGTAAAGAATTGGATTTCGAATTTTTCTAAAGTTTTATTACTTTTCTCATCGGGAGCTACTCTAGCTGCAGTCATTTATAGGTGGGACCCAGGTCAAGGGTTGACTTAGTCAACCTTGACCCATCGATCGAGAATAGCGTCGAAGGCGTATACAGTATCGTCTTCTAATACTAATAACGTATTTACGGCGTGGCGTATAAGAAATATGTGTTCCTAACGAAAACGTACTATCACGGTTTTACCATTCATAGCGGCCATCTGAGCCACTTGTCATACTCTATCTCAATAGAGTTAGCAGGTTAATTGGAGTTTTCAGGCAAAGATTGCATCATTAAATGTTAATCATCTCGCTTAACCCTAACGACCTTGCTGAGGGCGATCAGATTCAGACAAAGCGTGTCTTTGGTTTCGTCGAACCTCCTGGTGTTCCCGGCCCGCGGCAGCCGAGCCAAGGGTATGATTGGAACCACAATAGGTGTGTGCACCTCACGGTAGTGGTGGGCGGCTGCGTCGGCCTAGAGCAGTAGCAAGCTTTGAGATGGCGGTGGCGCCCTCGGTGTATGTGCATGTGCAAGTTGAGCTCAGCGGTGTGCAAACAAGCGTGTGCATAAGCTATGGTGAGGTGCATTGAAACTTACCAAGCGACAAGGAGGCGAAGCTGGGAGAAGCGATCGACGGTAATGGCCGTGGCGGCTCTTCGGTTCACGCGGAGAGGTCAACCTGCGCCATGAGACAAACAAAGGAAAGTTGGGAGAGGTTTGGGGGTAGTAAAGATGGTGTAAGCGAGTAATTAGGGAATGGTTCACCGATTGACAAAAGATGATGAATAGGGTTCTTGGCGAGCAAAAGAAACTTCAAATTGGGAAGCTCCTATGTATGGATGGCCGTCGTAGGGAAAATCTTAGTAAGATAAAGCATTCATGGTGGCGCCCTTAGCGGCGATAATACCTTACGGAGGCGAAGGGCATGGTGATGTCCTTGCGGTGCCGCTCTAGAGCTTGTGATGGCACGAAGATGAGATGAACGCTACAAGCAACGACAAAAGTGAGCTTTGCGAAAATGGAAATGCCATTGATCATAGAAGGGAGGAACCACGCGGTTGAAGCTTACCAGAGTAAAGAACACGGAGAGCCTCTTCTTCCTCGGCCCAGAGAGGAAGAATGAGTTGAAACAAGGTGAAGGAGGGGTATTATCCGGAGATTGTGAGTGGGCGGCGTTAGATGGGAAGCTACTGAGGTGGCCGGCGGTCGCGGCGGAGTTCCTGACGTCCTGGCGCGACGAGCATGGCAATGTGGCGCGGTGCTTCATCTTGACGCTAAGCGAGGAGGAAGACAAACCTTCTGGCGGGCCCATGCCGTCGGCGTCTCAAGCTGAGCAAGTCGGAGGTAGTGCGGTTGGTGCAATTAGGCGGTTGGGCTCAAAGCAGGTCAAGCGTGGTCAGTTAGATCGTGATTTGGGCGGCTACAAATCTGATTTTTGAGACACAAGCCGCGGCAAATCTGGATCGAATTCAAATCGGTCACGAGATAACTGACGAATAGTGTACATATAAAGAAAATATATAACTTCACAAACAAAAGTGTCAAATTATACTACCTATTAGAAATTATTTATCCTACTTAACAACATAAACATAATCAAATGTAAATTCATATTATATATTAGTCAATGACTAGAAAACCATAAAGGATGTTAAAGGATATTGATGTTTATCGGATATCCATTTTGTTGATTTATTGGCTATCTTTCGGATATCCTATAAAATCTGAATCTGGATTGGATCGAGATATTGTTCTTTTGATATTCCATTAGATTTTCGAGATCACGGATACAAGTAATATCGGATCACGGATCGGGACTAAAAATGGTATCGGTGGATTTTTTCGAAGGCGGCATCGGATCGGCGAAATTATCCTCCCCATTTTCACCCTAGACACTCCTCAAATCTCCATCGTGGCCCATGAAGACATCGTCACGCGCACTCAGAGAGCGACCCGCGGCGGTGGACCTAGCTCAAAAATGGCGAAAGCATAAGTGAATTTGTTGAGGCACCTCTGTTGGGGAAGCGATGGCACAAATGTCGATCATGGACTACTCCACTAAAACTAAAATTTAAGTGAGACCTAAACTCCTACTCGGTCTTTTTGGAGTGCCTTACCGCGCCACACCTTGCACTAGTGATCCTACTGAGGTTTGGGAATTTGGGTTGATTGTGGTGGGTGGTCGTGGATGGCCTTAGCCCGCCCTTGACTGGGCAATGGGCGAGCAAGCATACTTAGAAGAGAACTTGCCAGCGTATTTTTAGGACTTGAGCCATCAATGACTCTGTATAGGCCCAAGTCATACTGAGCCCATCTAGGCCCATATCCTCTCCCGGGCCGATCCGATCGGCTCGGCTGAGTCTAACCCGGCCCGATCGAGGCACGAGCCTAACCTAACCCAAGCGACTAATCGAGGGTTTTTAGGAACGAGAGGACTAATTTGAGTGCTACTACCGATCACGACAAGTTTATAAAAACAGTTTTCGAGCGAGATACCTTGATCAATTGACTAGGAACCTTGCTTCATCATGTGCTATGGCATCTCCAGAAGGTTAATACTAGTACTTCGCGTAATTAATTATCCTGATGCCTAGCTTGTCGCTCTGAAAGTCGTTTTGTAGGTTGCAACCAACTCAAATTGCTCTGAACCCATGATGAAGTTCTAGCACCTAGTAGTAAGCTACTGGATTTTCTTAGCTTAGACCGGTGTCCCAATCCCATGATGGGTTTGTCTCAGCGTTGCCCTTAACACCCCGTTTGGGTCCGTAAAATTGAATTTGATCCATTCAATTAGATTCCAAATCCTATTCGAGTCGAATTCGAATCTGATTCAAACCAATTTAAATTCAAAATTTCTTGTTTGGATGTCCTTTGGAGTTGGAATTAGAATATTTCAAACTCGGGGGCATCATGCCCTTGGACCCCATGTCACTCTTGACCGTCTCCTACACGACCGCCATATTAGAGTTTTAAGTATCGTTTGTTAGATCGTTGTTGCAATAGGTCTTTATTTGGGTTGTGTGTAAGTGGAAGCTATAGTTTTTCTATCAAGCATTATGTTGCGGTCATACTAAGGCTTTAAGTTGAAGAGTTTATTTGTCTCTCATAGCGCTTCAACTATGTTTTGCTTGTCTTTTGTCCTTGGGTATAATCTATTTTTCCCTAATTAAATTGTTTACATCTTCTCTATTCTGTTATGTCTCGTCTATTGTGCTATTCCCTCTCATCTACATTGTTTTTCTATCTTACCTACTAAACACTGTGGAGAATAAATGCATGAGATGGTTGACACTTCATAACACATGGAGCCTTACTCAATCGAGATGATGCCAATGCCAATGTCAATGTGAGTGGCCGGTCACCAGCCCCTGGAGCCGCAGATCCAAGCATGGCACAACTTCTAGTATCTCAGACCCACTTCATGAGTGTAGTGATGCAAAATATGAACAGTATGATGACTCAGCAAAGTCAGATCGCTGCTGCAATAGTCAACTTATTGCATCAAAATAACCAGAATAATCAAGCCACAGCTGTTTCGCCACCAGCCCATCACCATTCCAAGTTATTAGAGTACATGAGGACTTGTCCGCCTACATTTTCTCATTCATCAGAACCTTTAGACGCAGAAGATTGGCTTTGCCCTGTTGAGAAAAATCTTGTCATTGCTCAATGCAATGATCGTGAAAAGTTCTTTATGCTTCACATCGGTTGGAAGAATACTGTAGAGAATCGTGGGAGAAGCGCATGACTCATGAGAATTCACAAGCTATTACTTGGGAGAATTTTCAATAGCTTTTCATCAAGTGCATGTTCCAATGGTATAGTGGAAATGAAGAAGAATGAATTTAAGTGAACTCTGATGAGAAACATGTCCTTGGGTGAATATCTCAACAAGTTCACTCAACTTTCTCGCTATGCTCGGAAGATGTTGCTACGGATAATGCGTCGAAGCGATTCAAGCGTGGACTTAAACCCAGCTTGAAAGTGCAAGTTGTTGGAAATGATTGTATGGATTTTCGGCGTATGGTTGATAAAGCCGTACTCATAGAAGATTCTCGTCGTGAGTTAGGCGAATCTACAAAAGAAGATGATACAACATGGAGTTCATCGAGAATCAGCAACAAAGAGCGGGACCAATGCTCGTGACCTTTTGTTCCAATAATTCGTGTGCAGTTGAGAACCTTTGCACGATATCTCATGCGAAACTCGAGAATTCCCAATGTCAATATGACAACAATCATCGACCTCGAGAGGACCAGCGATCCGGTTGTAGGAGTTACTTGTTTCAAGCGCCATGAGACAAGTCATTATGCCAACAAGTGTCCATGAAGCAAGTGACACCAATTCATTTCAATTTGGGACCTACACGACCAAGACTTCTATAACGGGGAGGCGAGGAAGAGGAATGCCTCGGACTCCAAATCAAGTTCTGAGGACTCCATCAAGCGCAATAAGAGGAAGGCTAAATCATGTCACTGTAGAAGAAGTTCAACCAGTTCAGAATGTCATTTCTGGTAAGTCTTTAAGTTAGACCTGCGCTAGTTGTAACTTTGTTTCACTCGTAAGAAATCGGTCGAGAATAGTGAGCAAGGTTTTGAACCTATTCTCTAGTCAGCCCGAATCTCGGGGACGAGATTCTCTTTAAGGGGGGTAGGTTTGTAATATCCCAAAAATTTGGTCTATTTTTAAAGTTTTATAAATAAAAATAACTATTTGAATTTTTATTGTTAAAGTTAAAGCTTAATCTGAATTTTCATTAATCAAAAACAACTTAATATGATTAATATCAACATTAACTATTGTCAAAATTATTTTATTTGGATTCTTTGTGCTTGGATATATTTTCTAGAATTTTTCTGAGTGCATTTGCTATTTTCTAATTGCTATTTGAATTTTTAGTATTTTCTAAAAAGAAAAGGCTATTATAAATCTCAGAAAACCTCTTGTAC
The DNA here is from genome assembly GCA_036346405.1 of Phyllostachys edulis. NCBI lineage: Eukaryota > Viridiplantae > Streptophyta > Magnoliopsida > Poales > Poaceae > Phyllostachys > Phyllostachys edulis. The sequence continues at coordinate 101,031,264 of CM070545.1, read as the reverse complement.
TAATTCCTTTTCCTTAGGCCCAACTCTTTCCAAAGCCCGCCCTTTCCTTCGGCCTTTTCCGCTCGCAGCTCAGCTCGTACCGTTTCTCTTTCCGTCTCGATGACCGGTGGGCCCCGCTAGTTAGTCGTCTTCCACCTCGTGCCTGTCTTCCTCGCACGAGCTCCGTTGCAACCGCCTTTGCCACTCCTTGGAGCTTCGTCCGACAAAACGCAATCTCCAACTAAACCACCCCGGATTTTCGCTTCACATCTTATCTCTTTCCTTCCTATACCCGAATTCGGTATAATCCTACCCCGTATCCTTTCCTATCACCGAGATTGCATCGTGTTCGTTCCAGACTCTTTTAGGGTTCTACCTAATACGGCTCGCCCTCACACTATAAATAGGACCCCGAGGATCGTCTCAGCGCCCTCATCCCAAACCCTCAAGCCACCTCGAATCTAGAGCTCTAGCGCCACCACAATCCAAGGTTTTAGGGTTTCGGTCGAGCTTCTTATTTTTCGAATTGCGTCGCCGACTTTGCCGCCTCATCATCGTCGACCATGCCGTCATCTTCAATGTCGCCCAAGCTACCTCCAGAACCTCTCCTCATCGTCAGAGCATCACTAAAGTGTTTTCCGACAAGTGCCCACACCTCTCCGCCGCCAAAACCTCGTCGCTAGCCACCACCGTCCCCTCCGACTACCAGTAAGCATCTCATTAGATTCACAATAGCGTTCTCTAAATGTTGATATCACTCATCACCGGTGAAGCCCCACCGAGCGCCGTCGACCGTGGGACTCGAGCCTCGCCGTCGTTTGTCTGCATAGCAGTCCTTGTGTGGTCGAAAATCATTTTGACCCGATAGTCAAAATCCTCGACTAGGAAGTCATAATCTCCCTACTACGAGAAAGTCATAACTCCATCTGGCGGTAGTAAATGGCTATTGGACCGAAAAAGGCGACTAGAGGGGGTGAATAGGAACACGCTCACTTTTCACAAAGGTCGATTCAACTCAATCTCACTCCGGTAGCTATAGAAGCTATGAAGATCAATCTACAAGTCTGTTGGAAGACTTGTATTGAATCTAAACCAAAATCCCCAAAGCAAAAGATCAAGCGAGGTTCAAACCCTAAAGGCGATCAGATTGGTGGCTTATGGGAGGTCGAGGCCAGGACGGCGATCGGGCGTTATAACCGGTCGACCGATTTTGTCGAAACAGAAGAAACGACCCAAAACTCAAAGCTCAAAGCGATCTAACTTTTGATCCGTGAGGGCAAACTCCACAAAACTTGACACACACCTTCTCAAAGATATTTGGAACCTATTCCAATAGGAGATCGTGAAGATCCAAGCAAAAGTTCCTATCTTTTTCAGTTTGAGCGAAGGTGGTTCAAAAAGCAGAGTCAAAAGCGAAAATATGATCTAAAGACTTGCTCGTGGGTGATTGATGATCAAGATAATCCTAGATGGGTTCCCACATGTCACGACAAGTTAGATCAAGGCAAGAAAACAAGCAAAAACTTCGCGGATCAAGAAAAACCACAAATCACCAAATAGAGAAAAGAAATCAAATAGACTCATCTTTGAGGAACTTTCTTTGGATTGATTTGATATGGTATTAGTTTCTGACCACTCCATTAATGGAGGACAAAGACTCAATACATGAGCACGAAATCAAATCCAACTCTCTAGAACCCTAATCTCCACTAATCCTCTCCCTAAGCAAACTAGGGTTTCAAACACAATGAAATGGTTGAGGGGTGCGACCACCTCCCTCCTTTATTATAGTGGAGGCTTAGACCTTTTAGAAGATTGAACCTAATGGGCTCCAGTTAAGGCCCAAAACAAGCGGGACACATCATGCGCCTTTTAAAGCGCCGTCTTCATCTCTTGACCTAATCCTCTTCACATTGCGCTATCTTGCGCCGTGAGTTAACAAAAGGTCACCAAGGTGGTATTTGGTGAAATTACCAAAATACCCTTCTCGATCTTTTGCAAAGATCGAGTCCCAAGCTGCGTGAAGCACCTCCCATGCCAGCCACGTGTAGGATGATCCGTGGCTCTCATCATGTCGGCAAGTCTCTCCCATCCGGCTCTCACCAAAACCACCATGGCACTTGCAGAGCCCCGCAGCAGTCCAACCGTCGCCTTCAAGCTGCTGTTCGGTCACCTTTGTCCCTCTTGCACCATGCTTGACTCCATTGACCTCACTGGCATCCCGATCATTACGGACCTCGGCTCTCCAAGCCTAGTCCCAATCATCCTCGTCGTTGGTGTCATTGACCTCCAAGCAACTTTGCACATCAATAGACAAAGAAATCGAATCAGGAACAAGTTCTTTACAACATGACCCACGTTAGTCAAAACATGCATCATGCAACACATATGCTATGAAACCCATGAACTTGACCTAACCCAATAATCGCCATACGGTTGGCGGATGAGAAAAGTGGCTAGTTGAGACCACCACTTTGGCGGTTCGAGCCCACAGGACTTAGCCAAAAATCCACTCAAAGCGGGGCGGTCTAGCATAAAATGGCGGTCGGACGTGACCGTCGAGCCAAGCGCGCACATGCCGGTCGGACCCTTTGACACTGACTGACATTCTCAACTTTTGAAAGCGTGTATTTCGATGGCCGTAGCGACATTGCCAATTGTAACATCATCCTAAGATCTCGGGCATATCCCCATGATATCCAAAATCTCCCCCTTGATGAACACATTGGCAATTTTCCACAAATGCAAATTTAGAGGTTTGAAAAGTAAAAACACATCGTTTTCGTACAAAGGCACAACTTGGTCCAAATGCAAGAGAAAGCGAAGGAAATGACCAAGTTGGCTTTAGAATAGGATAGGCAAGTGAGATATGGCAAAAGAAAGCGAAAGCTTCATTTTCGAGAAAGGGCAAAATCTCATAAGGTCCATATGAAAGAACAATTGTTCGATATGACCTTTGATCATTGTGAGGATCAAGAAATGCAATTCAAGTTCAGAAGTAGCAATAAGACCATAAGAATGCAAATAAGAAACTCCCCCTCACTATGATCCTCAAATTTCAGAAAATCTCAAATTTTCAATTCTTCTCCAAGTAGCTCCCGCTTTTAAGTAACTCCTTTTTTCTCCTTTTTCAACCATCTTCTCCCCCTTTGACAATGGAGTCATCAAGGAATCACGCATTCCTCTTGTCCAGAGATGACAAATACAGAATAAGGAAAAAGCATAAGAAGGAGCATGCATGAAATGCAATGGAGTGGCTTCATTTTTTTTGTAGTTTTCAATTTTTGATTACAAGAAGCTTTGGAGATTACCCAAAATAACAAGCTAGCATTTCTAAAATTGGACAGACAACATATCAAGCCTAACAGCGCTATCAAGATCAAGATAAGACATATATATCAAAGCTACGCTCGATGGCTCAATGTAAAGCAATAAATTTGATTAATTTAAGCAAAGCTTCAAATCTAGCAAGTTAAGTCATGAGGGATCCTAAAATGATAGTGGCCATGTCAAAATGTTAAAGTTAGATCAAAAAGCTAACAAAGACCACATTAAGAGACAAACAGGTCCTAAATTGAATCATGTTACTCAATTTTCTCAAACGCCCATTTTTCAACAATTTTTCATTTGCAATGAATATTGAAGTTGACTAATGGTCTAACTTAGTGAAAAGATCCTGGACTAGGAGCCATCCACAAACTTTTCCTAAGCTTCGACCAGAAGTTGATTAAAGGTATATCTTAGTGAAGAAGATCCTGAACTAGGAGCCATCCACAAACTCTTCCTAAGCTTCTACCAGGGCGACAAATCTTGAGGTTCATGTCAGTTTTGACAAGTAGTCCCCATGAGATCGTCTGGATCATCAAACTATCTCCAAGTTCATATTTATGACATGCAGTCTCGTAAGAGTAGTTTGGCTCAATTTAAGCATAAGACAATCTTGAAATTGATTTTTCATTTTTCATTTGCACAAGAGCATTTTTAGATTCTCGAAACACAAGAAGCTCAAGTAATGATCAATTTTAGATTCAAGAGCTAACAAAGCAATTTTGCGAGGGCCAATGTCACAAAAGGAGCACTATTAGCAACTAACTAAAACATCCACAAATTGCGGTTTTTAGTTCGAGTTGTCTTAAAGTTCTAGCTCATCTGACAAAGACTTAGCTACACATGTGAAAGCATGATAATTCTAGCAAGTCAAGGAACTAGACATGGCATTGAGCAAGAATCGAAATACTAAAGCTCCAAGGGTAATAAGCAAAGCTTCATCAATATTAAAAGATAAGCGAAACTTATATTACAATGCATCTTTTATATTTTTCATGTGAATGCAATATGATACAATGAGATACAAGAAAAGCTCAAAAAGCCTAAAAGATCAAAAAGGATCAAAAAGTTCAAAAGAAGATCAAGAAAAAGATCAAATCAACAAGGAAAGATCAGAAAAGATCCAACTCCCCCTCAAACCACACCATAGGGATAAATTACCCTAACTCACTTCTCAAGGTGGCAAACCTTGTTGGGTCTAAAGGCTTGGTGAGGATATCGATAAGCCAGCCTCGGACTCCACAAAATGCAGACACAATATCACCTTTCTCAACATGGTCTCTAAGGAAGTGATAGCGAATGTCTATGTGCTTAGTCCTAGAATGTTGCCTTTGGGTTCTTAGCAATGTTAATAGCGAAGTGTTATCATGAGAAAAGAGAACACTAGCAAAGTTTAATCCAAAGTCCTTAGAGTGGACACCATCCACAAAATCGACTCTGACAACTAGCGGCTGACTACATATTGACTTGGTGATGGATTGTGCAACGAAGACTGCTTCCTAGATGACCAAGAGACAAGAGAAGTGCCTAGAAATGACATGTGCGGAGGTACTCTTCCTATCTAGCCGGCATTTCATAAAATCAAAATTAGAAAACCCCCAAATGGATGAGCGAAGAAAAACGGTATACCAAATGCCATCTTGGAGGGTAGAGTCTAAATACGAAGATGCGCTTAGCGGCTTAGCGATGTGAAATCCTCGGAGCGCTGAAACCTCGCCTGAGAGCGGAACCCGCGAAGGGATGTCGATCTTGAGGCCATCAAATACAGAAGGAGTTGATCATCTTTGCGGTACTCACGTTGATCCTGACTTCTCCTTCCTCATCTGGATCCAAAAGCGATCGAAATCGCCATGGGAGTGGCGATCGGTTTCTGATCACCCATCTCAAAACGCTTGAGCAAATCCTTGGTGTACTTCGTTTGATGGATGAAGATCCCTTCCTTGCATTGCTTGATTTGTAGCCCTAGAAAGTAATTGAGTTCTCCCATCATGCTCATCTCAAATTCCCTAGACATGGTCTGAGAAAAACTGGAAACAAGAGCATTAGAGGAACCACCAAAGATCATATCATCAACATAAATTTGAACAAGCAGGAAGTCATTGCCATGCCTAAGAATGAAAAGAGTCTTATCAACTTTTCCCATTTCAAAATTATTCTTAAGCAAGAAAGTCTTAAGCTTATCATACCAAGCTCTAGGGGCTTGCTTAAGACCATACAAGGCTTTGGATAGCTTGTAAACACGATCAGGATGCTTGGGATTCTCAAAGCCAGGGGGTTGTCTAAGATACACTTCCTCCTCTATAAAACCATTCAAGAAGGCACTCTTAACATCCATTTGATGCAACCTAAAACTTTTAGATCTGCAAATGTAAGCAAGATCTTGAATGGCTTCTAGTCTAACAAGAGGCGAAGGTCTCATCAAAATATAACCCCTCAACTTTGGCTAAAGCCTGAGCTACCAATCTAGCCTTGTTTCTAACCACAGAACCATCCTCATTTTGTTTATTTTTTAACACCCAGCAGGTTCCTATAACATTATGACCACTAGGAGGTTCTACAAGGTTTCAAACTTTATTTCTTTCAAAATTCTCTAACTCCTCATGCATAGCATTGACCCAACTAGCATCGAGATAAAGCATGTGATATATCTTTGGGTTCAAAAGAAGCTACAAATGCAGTGAGAGAAAAGACTCGGATCATGATACGGAGGCGAGTGACTCGCTTATGGAATTACCAATCATCGATCCGGAGGTGTTGCTACGAATGTGCAAAAGGCGTGCAGGGGAGATAGCGTCTCCTCGACCTCTGCAGTCTTCTTGATGAAGAAATCATTGCGAGGAGCCTCAATTGGAGGTGAAGCGATCGTGGCGAGGTTACGGAAGTTGGGCGGCTTGCAGGAATATCGACAACAAGAGAAGAGTAGTATCAAGTTCATCCTCATCTTTTTCAACAAAAATGCTCTCTGTCACTGTAAGTCACGAAACATCGGATCTAGCTCGAGGGCTAGTCTCATCAAAAGTGACATTGCATGTCTCTGGACAATGTTAGTTTCAATATTAAAACCGAAAACCCTCGAATGGCGGGATAACCCGAAATAAACCATCACAAGTCCTTGATTCAAATTTATCTAGGTTTCTGTTTTGAGAATAAAACACTTGATCCAAAGAGTCAAAAATCTGAAGCGAGAGGGTTTTACGCCAAATTGAAGCTCATAAGAAGTCTTGACCAAAAGCGGTCTCAAAAGGACACGATTTGAAATATAGCATCTTTGTAGCAATAGCCCACCCAAAACCTCCTCGGTGTGCTATACTCATCTAGCATCGTCCTAGCCATCTCGACTAAGGTTCTATTCTTCCTTTCCACAATGCCATTTTGTTGAGGGACATGTGGAGAAAGAAGCGATGCTCAATACTCGCTTCGGCACAAAAGAGGCAAAAAAGTATTCTTGAACTCCGTGCCATTGTCCTGCGGATCGCTCTCAAGGCACCGGGAAGTTCGAAGCCAAGCGAAGAACAAGATCATGATAATGATCAAAAGCCTCATCCTTCGAAGCAAGAAAGAACACCCAAGAGTATCTCGAAAAATCATCAACTATGACAAGAATGTACTATTTGCCTTGTTGGCCAAGAACCTAGTAGGATAGCGGTATCCATATGAAACAAGCTGTCACAGTGCATGGGTCATGACCAACTTACTTGCCATGCCTCTGAGCGCACATATAGCATCCTTGGCGACTTTGAGTTTAGGCAAACCTCTCATGAGATCAAGGCCGCTAACTTTCGTGTTAGATGATCAAAACCAATGTGCCCCAAGCGTCGGTGCCACGACTGATATCGAAGAAGAAGCAATTAAGCACTTAAGGGATCCGGCAAGAGATTCAGAAAAATCAGCTCCAAAAATTCTACCAACTCTAGAAATCCCAAAAACAAGCTCACCGGCAGAATTAAGCACACGACAGGCATTTTTCTTAAAACGAGTTTCGTAGCCATCATCAAGAAGCTGCGAAATAGAAAGCAAGTTGTACCTTAGCTTGTCCACAAGAGTGACATCCTTGAGAATGAACTTGTCATTCACCTTAATCGATCCAGTTCCTTCGATCTGCCCTTGTGTTTCATCTTCGAAGGTGATGAAGTCATCACCCTTCGACCACGTGAAGGAAGTGAACCATCTTGAGTCTCTGGTCATGTGGCGTGAACAGCCGGAGTCGACGAACCACGTGTTCTTCCTCCTTCCGCGGCGATCCTAAAAAATCAAGGCACAAAAGAACGATGTGTCTCAATACTAGGGTTAGTTAAAAGCGACTTGGGAACCCAGTACTGAGACAAACGTCTGCGAGTAGTATGCAAAGCAGAAGTGTTATCCTTGATTTTATTAGAAGTTCTATTATGAGCAATGGTTACTTTAACATGAGAAGCATCCTGTCTAGGAACATGATGAGCGTGTGAAACAAATCCTAGTCCAGGTTTCTTATTTTCTAAGTGACCATGTCTCATAAAAGCTCTAGGTTGATGAGATGAAAATCTAGCAATATTTCTCCTAGCATTTTTCAACCTCATGTGAGAACTCTACCAAATGTCCACTCTTCTTGCAATAGGTGCAATGGTATTTGGTACCCTTTGTGAAAGCACCTTTTGCAAAAGAAGGTTGGACAAACCTACTGATTTAAAAATAGTTTTTGCGAGGTTGGGTTTTGAATTTAACTAAGCCATTTTCCAAGACACGAATGACATTAGACTTGGATGTGTCCTAAGCGAGTTGTATCCTAAACCTTGCTTCTTATAAGGAGTTTTAGATGTGTCGAGAATCATGTTTAGCTGTTTCTTACCTTTAGAAATTTCTCTAATGTGTCTTTAAGGTAAGCATTTTTTTCCAAAGTTAACACATGATTCACAAGTCTTGGCCTTAATGGCTTTAGCATGTTTCTCCTTAAGATGAGCAACTTCAAGCTTATAAGTGCACAAGAGGCACAAGGTGTAGACCCAATTGTGTCCTTAAGCTTGGCATATTTAGCTCTAAGCTTGCTTCTAAAATGTCCTTGGCTTCATGTTCACATTCTATGCGAGAAAGAGCAAAAGCTAGATTTAACATTTCTTGAAGCATCCAACTTGCCAAACTCTAAGCATTTTTCACAGGGAGCAGATTTAACATCAATTAGCTCAGTCCTAGCATTTTCAAGTTTATGTAAAGCAATATCATGAGCAGATTGCAGTTTAGCAAATTCAGAATGTGAAGCATGGAAACAGGAACATTCATCAGATTCAAGAGTCTTAGCATTTGTAAGTTCTAATGTCAAATTATCTACTTGTGACTCTAAGTCCTTGTTCCTAGCCATAGTAAACTCTAAGGCCTTATCCTGACTCATGAGTTGCTCAAACATGTCTTCGCATCTAGCAGAAAGAACATCATAGGAAGGAGGTACCTCATCATTGTCATTTATGTCGACGATGTCGGCCATGAAGCACATGCTGGTGAAGTCCTTGGCCTTCCTTTCTTGTCTTGAGGGATCTCCTCCTCCTTATCCTCCTCACTCCGGAGTCCACATAAACTTATAATTTGGTATCCAAAAGCGGCAAGGACCGTGAAGCGTTCTCTCATGAGCTTGGCAGCATCATACTTGGGCTTGCCCTCTTGAGGCTTCTTCCAGGTAGGCTTCTCATCCTTGCGGTTGCCCTTACCTTTCAGCTTGTGTCACATCCCAAATGTATAATCAGGGTTTGTTTCAAATGTAATTAAATGTGTAGAAATTAAAACTTTTTCTCACATCTTGAAAACCCCTGAACTCACATGTAATTTTGTCCAAGAGTTGTGAAATCCAAAAACACAAATCTCTTGTTGACCAAAAGTCAAACTCATTTTTCCTTTTGTCACAAATCTTGTGCCAAACCTTTGGAAATAATTTTCCATGGTCCTAGAGATGATGTGGGACCCCTCTGAAAAATATCATTTGGGTTACAACTTGTTTGATAATTTTTGGAGGTAAAACAAACTCTTGTACAGACTTTATGAATTTCCTGAGAAAAATGCATTACATAAAAACCACCAGAAATTTTATATAAGGTTAATCCTAATGTCAAAAAGCTCCAGTTAAAATTTCATAAATTTTGGAGTTGAATTGCTATCTCAAACAATTCTGCATAGCCTCAGTTGTTGAACATTTAATTCAAAACAATGCACTATTCCTTGGGCTGAGCCACTTTCCATTTTGGGTTGAACCCAACCACATCCACTGCAGCCCAAACCTCCTTTCCACCTTGTGGAGGTCGTAACTGTTGGATTCAAATCCAACGATCACGACCTCCTCCTCAAACTTCGACTACTGTTAAGATCTCCTTTCCACCTTGATGAGGTCGTGGCTGCTGGATTGAGATCAACCGCCACGACCTCCTCGCAACATTCACGAGAGGTCCTCCCACCTCGTTGAGGTCATAGCCGTTGGATCAAGATCCATAGCCATGACCTCCCTCATTGTTAAACCACTCGGTCCTCCCACCTAATTGAGGTAGTAGCAGGTTGGATCACATCCAACCGCCACGACCTCCTCTGCTTATCAAGCGCACCAGACCTCCCTTTGTCATCATGCACTTGACCTCCCACCTTGTTGAGGTCGTAGCCATTAGATCGAGATCTAAAGGCCACGACCTCCAATCTCATGTCGTGGCCAGTTAGATGTAAATCTCACGACCATGACCTCTGTGCTTCTGGCATAAGCCTAGAGACCTCCCCATATGTTGTGCGCCCTTGGATTGAGATTCAAAGGCCATGACCTCCATGTGCCTTGGCAGTATCGCGCGCAACTTAAGTCCTCCCAGGAGGTCCGCACCGTTGGATTGAGATCCAATACCTTGGACCTCCTGTCCCTTTGCCTTGCTTGTCCGTGCAATAAATCAACGCTCACGACCTCCCAGTCCAAATCGGAGGGCTGTGACCTCCTCTAGTCACTTAAAACCTACCGTTTCAAACTCAAATAGCATCCAAGGGCCAGGACCTCTCCGTCCTCTTTATCCAACGGTGGAGGTCATGTCCTGTTCTTCTCCTAGCTTGGGCTCGCGTGCAAGGGCTATGGCGGTGGAGAAAGTCAGAGCCTTGTCATGTCCAATGGCCCTGTGCAGGCGCATTAAATGCGTGTCAGCTCCTTTCCGCCCCCTAGACCATGCCCTGTCCTAACCTACCCTGTCCCCTCCATCTTGTCCACGCCATGTACCTCCCATGGGCTAAGCTCACCGTGAGCTCAACCCATGGCTCAGGACGTCTTTTGCCCTAACTATAAAACCTCCCCACTGTTGCCCTTGGCTTCCTTTGCACACCTTCGAGCTTTGCCTTGCCTCTGTGCTTGGCCGAGTTCTCCTCCACAGACCTCCCCCTTTTGCCATTGGTGACCTTGGAGCTCTTGGTGAAGGTAGTGCCCTGTGGCTCTCTCTCAAGACCTCTTGCTCCTTTGTGCTCCCCAAACCTCCTGGAGTTAACCCTAACTTACTGTGGGTTTACATTTTCAGGAGTAAGCTAAGTGGAGCTTGGAGCGTGGAGGACTACACTTTGGCCGTGGAGCAACCCTTCTTCCCCAGCTCCGGTCCTCCCCTTCCACGACCTCCTCAGCACCTCTGGACCTCCAGGTATCTCCTGATAGTCCTTAGAGCTGGGCACCTGCATGCCCATCTCCTCTGCATGAAGTTGCGGAGCTTTAATCTTTAGTTTTGCTCTTGGGCGTGTGCTTTTGCGCCGCCCATCTCCGGCTCGTCGGCGTTTTAGGCCGCCGCCGCCGCCGCCGCCGTTGAGAGTAGGATCATTGGGTGCGTATAGCTATTGCGGACCCAATGGTACCATTGGATGTCGCCGGCGAGGTCTGCATCGCCGGCGATGACCACCTCTTTGCTCTCGGGATTTTTGTCGGACAAAACAGCAGCGCTGTTGTCGTTTTTATGACAAATATCCTCCGCTTTAATGCCTCAATCATTGTTAATCATGGGGTTATCCTTTAATGCCCTAGATCTTGTCCCCAGGTCGTGTATTTAAGACCTTGCGCTGGACCTCCTCGTTGTCCCGCGCGCAATAACTCCTTGCCGCGTCGCTTCGCGCGTCTTTGGCTGCGACTTGGATCTGGCCGTCAAGACCTCCTCAGGAGATCTTGAGCGTCCGGGACCTCCCCATTCGCATCTTAGCCGTCCGGACCTCCCTAGAAGTGCAGTGGCGTTAAGACCTCAGCGTGGGACCTCCTCGAGGTCATCTCAACCGTTGAGGACCTCCCTCGCTTAATCTGGGCGTTCGGTCCTCCCCTATCGTTGTGATGCATTGGATGTAGCATCAGCGGCCCACGACCTCCCTCTGCTTTCGGCGTGTGCGCGTTCTTTGGAGGACATGGACCGTTGGATCCAAGATCCATGGCCCATGACCTCTGGACCAACCATGGCGGCGTCTGGCGTTATCACTGGGAGGTCTTGAGCCGTCAGATCCAGGATCTGTGGCTCGTGTCCTCCCCGGTTCTTTTGGTTTTTAGATTTTCCAGAGAACACTTATTTTGTAAACTGAAAAAGGTAATAACTTCAAAAATGCATATCTTTTTCATTTTAAATCCAAATGAAGTGATTCAAATTGTGTTAGCTCTGGTTGGACCTGGGCTCTAATCTAAAATTGGTTATGAGCTCAGTCCAGCTCCAGAAAATGGAATTGCAAATAGGTTTTGAAACTAACTTTAAAAGTTACCCTAAAAATTCAAGTTAACTTGTAAAATGCATAAGTAATTCTCTGTAGATTATTTTTGAGTGAATCCAACTTTGTTGGCTTCCTCTGTTATTGCACCAAATGTTGGAGTAGGGTTTAGGCATGTCACTGTTTTCAAAAGCTTTGTGGGTGCAAATTAGTTGTGCTCATTTTCATATCTTTGAAAAATCATAAAACATGCATAATAGCTCCAAATGAGGTGAACTCAATTGTGTTATTCATCTCATGAGTTGCTGGTTTTACAGTAAAAATCTCAGTTGCACCACCTTTCTAGAAAATGTTGCCAAATAATTAAATTAGTGAATAGTGGCAGTTTTGATTTTTAGGGCTGAGCAGAATTGTTTTGCTCATATCTTTTGCATTGAGAATCCAAATCAATTGGTTCTTGTTGCTAAATTCCCTAAAAATCGTCCTCTTGCTTCTGTAGAAATTTCAGAGCAATTGGCATTCGTTTTCTGTGCTGTCTCTTGGGTTTTCGTCGTTCTTATCGATTCTTTTCGCCTTTTCGATTAGGTGTTGACGAGTGTGTTGATCACGTGAGTGAACCTCAGCAACATCTTGAGCAAAATCAGAAGGCAAGCAGTTTGATTATATCCCATGGTGACCCATTACTTTAAAGTTTAATACTTTGTTTTACTTATATGTATGCATTGCTACTTTGTGTTAAATTATCGTTTAGCAATCCTATGGATGCATATCCTGTAGGTAAATGTTCATTCTCTACTACTAAGCCTAGGACTACCTTGCTGTGATGTAGAGTTCGTTGGATGAGCTCTCATCACTTAGTAGTTTGCGTGGATATGCTTAGATAACGGTAGAAATGGGCGGTTGTCGACACTATGTCGATGACCTTGATCACACTAAAATTATTATTCCATTATGTCCATCTTGTGCTTTGTTACTTTGTAAACCAATAAAACAAAAATGAAAATAAAAGCTATTTGGACTTGGGCACAATGGATGATGGTGTGATTGTTGGTTTGTGGAATGGTGCCTAAGTCAACAAGGACCGATCATCTTGTTACACCGAACCAAGCATTTTTGCGTGCTAACCACACGAGAGGGATATGGGACCTCTCTTGGCTAAGTACTTTGGCGAGTGTTAGCTTCGGGTTGCATGGTGGGCTATCGGGCGAGTAGTAGTGGGTTATCCACTGCAAGGAGCACCACCCGAATAAGGGGGTGAGCATCTTTGATGACTCCGCATCAACGTATGGGGCGGTTGTATCCCCATATGGGCAACTCGTGGTTGACATTCAATATTGGAAAAGTCTCGTTGGACTAGTTGTGCCGGCATACCAAAGGAAGAGTGCTAATAGCTTGGCGAAAAGGTGGTCTAACATGTGGGTACATTGGTACACCCCTGCAGGGTTAAAATATTTGAATAGCCTCGTCCTAGGTTATGGACACGCTTGGGGAAGTCTTTCGAGAGTTAGACTATAACCTTTAATTAAAACTTGACATGGTTGGTATGAATGGGTAATTCATGCTATTGTTGTGGTGGCTATTGGGATAGTCACTTCCGGGATTATTGTTGTCATCTATCTATTGTTATTATTGTTACTTGTCTCGTTGTTACTTGCAAATTAAAATGAATTGCAAAACTGCTTTGGAATCTATTTATATATTGCAAATGAAAACTTGCTTTATGCTAAAATAAGTCCAAAGCCTCATCCACTCAATAAAGCTTGCATGTAGTTAAACTATAGTTCTATTATACTACACGTCAGTCTTGCGAGTACATTCCTTTGTACTCATTTGCTTTGCTTATTAACCTTGTTGCAGAGGAGGTAAGGCCCAAAGGGCTTTACTTTTGTGAGATGTGCCGCGGTTGGGAATCGAGCTAGGTGTCTTGGTTGGTTGCCTTGTGGGCTAAAGGCAAACCTTGTGGCTCTCTTTTGTTTATCGCCATCTTATGGCATTTGCTTCATTGTGTTACCTTTATTAGTTGTATTTGGCGGTCGGCCCTTTTATAATAACTCTATTTTATGTATGTCTTTTATTCTAGTTCGTGCTTTTGGTTCTATGTCTTGAATGGAATTGATGCATGATTTTGTAAAGGGTGTGTATCTTGCATTCAGGAAGTATACATATCTCAAAACACAGTTATTATGTTTGTGATGCTAGGGTCATTGGATGACTAAGTATTCCAAGCCTAATAAACCGGGGTCCTCTAAAGTTGGTATCGAGCCATCTTGACCATAGAAACCCTAACAGTCGTCTTTAGGATGTTTTGGAAAACTTATTTTCAAGATATCAAATGGTTTATAAGCTTAAGTAAATCTCTACTTTTAGTCCTTACCTATCTTAGCTTTCTCCTCTCATCTCACTCTAATTTGAGTTTTTTAAAGTTGTTTTCCCTCTCCTTCCCTCAAAAGATAGTTGTTATCGATTAATTGGGTTTTGGGAATCAATGAGATTGGCAAATTGAAGTGTTGGCTGCCCTTGTACAAGGTTTTGAAGCTTCTGGAGTCGGTGATTTCGGCTAAGAACTTGGATGCAAAACCAGGACACCAAAGCGTCAATTTCTGGACAGCAATCTCAAGGTTCTAATTAGGATAGATAATGAGAGGATAATTCAACTAAAACTTGTGGGAATGAAAGGATAAGATGTGATACTAGTTAGCTAAGTATCTAACAATTATTTCGCTGGTTTAACCTTGCTTTTGAGTAGAATTAGAGCCAAAATAGCTTGCTGAAATTTTATCTTCTCAACCAATTACTCGTTCATTCAATACGGGATAATTGTATAGAGAAGTTGAGCTTATTTCCTAAAGTTTCCTTGTTGTTTTTAGAGTCTTTTGGGAGCTTTTAAAGTTTAATTACTTGCTGTTTTGACTTTCGTTTAGGGTGATATTCCATTCCCCTAGTCGTTAGCCTCCGCTTTCTTTAGCTTCTAATTGTTGGGTTTTTAGTTGCTAACCTCTTTCCCCTTTCAACAATAGGATGGCAGGCCATACTCGTAGTGGCCAAGGCCAGGCAGCTGGTCCGGACGAGGAGCTTCCTCCTCCTCCAACCATGGCCGAGGTTCTTCTTTAGATAGAGCGTAACCGTGCGGATGACAAGAGAGTCTTCTTGGATGTCATCGCGCAACACCTCGACCCTTACGGTGCTTAGGATCCGGGCAAGGAGTGGACATCGACCTCGTGGGGGCCTCCTTGAGTTTCTTCGTACCCAGCCCCCCCACCTTTTCTAGGTCGAGGACCCGCTCGTCTGGGAGCAGTGGCCGTGCGGTGGAGGCGGAGGCTTCGGCATCATGTGATGCCGAGGAGCACAAGAAAGTATTGTTGCATCGCACCGGCTAGAGGTGCTGACTTTGTCATGGTGGGAGAGCTTTCTCGCCATGCAGCCCATGAACCACACCGTCACAGGGAGGAGTTTCGTCTTGCCTTCCGTCGATCTCATATCCATGCGGCTTGATGAACATCAAAAGTAGGAGTTCTCGCCCTCAAGCAAGGCGTGGCTTCGATCGTGGAGTATGTGTGCGAGTTCAACCATCTAGCTCATTATGCTCGCGAGGATGTGGCCACTAATATGGCCAAGCAAGCAAAGTTCGGGGTGGCTTATGCGAGGAGCTTAAGGACAAGCTATCCATCATCGACTTCCCAGATTTCCAGACCTTGGTCGACAAGGCCATCGTCGCGGAGCATTACGGTAGGGAGCTTATGGATTCCCGCAAGCGCAAGTGGGAGTCCTACAAGTCGTCCGGGCGGTTCTTCCGTTCTCGCCGGGCACTCTCAAGGGTCCGTGCTCGAACCGGCACCCCGAGGTTGCGGCATTTTTGTCTCTTGTCCTTCGCAGGCCGTGCCCCAATCACGTGCACCTACGGCTCAGCAGGGTAGCCTCCGCAATGTTGCTAAGGTCACTTGCTATACGCAACGGAAGGGCCATTATGCGAACCATTGCCCTAAGAAGACTAGGCGGCCCTCGTCCTAATGGAGGGGCGGGCAAGGTGGTGGATCTTCTCGGGATCGAGAAGATTGTCCCGTAGCCCAAAGGCGGGGGTAGCGGTCGCGTCAGCGCCATCTCTGCGAGGAGGCACGAGGAGGCACTGGCGTCGTGTTGGAGTGCGCTTCTTGTTAACTCCCATCCTGCTCTTTGTTTTATTTGATTCGGAGCATCTCATTCTTTTGTATCTCGGTCTTTTTTTGCTGTTAGTGATCTTTTGTTTGCTCCTTTGTTGGTCTCGTTGCTCATTCGCTCTCCGGTTCGGAGTTGAGGATTTGAATTGGAGTCGAGGATGTTCTATCGAGATTGAGGGTGAGATTTTTGACAAATCTTATTCTCCTCAATGCAGCGAGCTTAGATGTGATTCTAGGCATGGATTGGTTATCGGCACATGGGGAACCGTCGATTCCGGAGCTCATCTATCTCACGAGTCCATCCGTGAAACAGGTTAAGCTTTTACTTGGTATCGACCCTCATCTCTTCGCACTTGAAGCGAAGCCAGCTCCGAATATTCGCGAAGTCCCAACGGTATGTGACTTCATGGATGTAACATCCCAAGTGTATAATTAGGGTTATTCAAGTATAATTATATGTGTAGAAATTAAAACTTTTTCTCACATCTTGAAAAACCCTAAAATCTCATGTGATTCGTGTCCAAGAGTTGTGTAATCTAAAAACACAAAGCTCTTGTTGACCAAAAGTCAAATTCATTTTCCATTTATCTAAAATCTTGTGCCAATCAATTGGAAATATTTTCCCTTGGTCCAAAAACTGATGTGGGACCCCTCTGAAAAATATCACAAGTTGTAAAACTAGTTTGATAAATTTTGGAGGTAAAACAATCCTTTAAACAACCTTAATAAATTTCCTGAGAAAAATGCATTGCATAATAACCTCTGGAAAATTTCTGTAAGGTTAATCATGTTGTCAGCAAGCTCCAGTTAAAATTTCATCAAATTTGGAGCTCATTTGCTAGCCCAAACAATTCTGCAAAGTCTCGATTGTTTAAAAGTTCAAATTCAAAAACCACCTTTGTTCCTTGGGCTAGCCATGTTCAAAAGCTGGTCGGCCCAACCCCTTTGGACCTCCTCAGCAGTGCACTTTGAGACCTCCTCTCTCCTATAATCAGTGCATGACCGTTGGATTCACATCCAACGACCACGACCTCCTCATGACTAACACATGCAAAGACCTTCCCACCTCATGAGGTCATAGCCATTGGATCAAGATCACGGTCACGACCTCCACTGTGTGAAACCTCAAAGACCTCCTCATTTGTTAAACCATCGCGCGAGGTCATCCCTGTGTTGAGGTCGTGGCCGTTGGATCAAATCCAGCGCCACGACCTCCTCCTCAACATACTCGGTCGAGGTCCTCCCGCTGCGTGAGGTCTTGGCCCTTGGATTCAAGATCCACGGCCACGACCTCCCTCCTGTTAAAACCACTTAGACATCCCACCTCGTGAGGTCATAGCCCTTGGATTAAAATCTAAGGCCATGACCTCCCTTGTCTTCTCTGCCTTTGGATCTCTGCTCAGCATGCGAGATCAATGAGCCGTTCGGACCACCCAATATTGACCATTGGATTTACATCTCACGATGCGCTAACAAATGGGCGATTCGGACCATCGCGTGAGCCCTTAGATCCAAATCGGAGGCTAAGACCTCCTTCTTCTGGCGAGTCCTCTGACCTCCCTTATTCACTTTGTGCGTATTAGACCTCCCCATCAGTCGGTGCCCTTGGATTTACATCCAAAGGCCATGACCTCCCCTCATGTCTTTTGATCGCGTGCGTAAGTCCTCATTGGAGGTCCGCGCGTTGGATGGAGATCAACGCTTTGGACCTCTGTCCATTTCCTCACGTCGCGTTTTCACGTTAAGTGAAATCGTGAGGCCATGACCTCCCACGTTTGATCGTGTGGTGGGACCTCCTCGACCACTTAAAACTCTTGGTTCAAAATGGGATCCGATGGCGGGACCTCCTCGAGGTCTCATCCAATAGCCACTAGGACCTCCCTGTTCTTCTCCTTCCTCTGGCGGCGTGGGAGCTTACGGCGATGCATTTAATGCATGTCGGCGGGAGGTACTGTTCACTTGACTCTTTCTTGACCGCATTTAATCTTGGTCGACTTTCATCTCAATAGTCGGCCGAGCTTGCCCCTTATCGACCCCATGTCTTGTCCCTCCATAGACCATGCCATGGGCCAAGCTCACCATGAGCTTAGCGGTGGTCTAAGACCTCAATTGCCCTTGGATAAAACCACCTCCACGGTTTTCTGGCTTCCTTTGCACACCATTATCACTTTGCTCACACCTCTGTGCTTGTGAGCTCTAGACACCAAAGTTCCTTGGCGCCTTTCTTTGGGCTCGAAGCTCCTCGGTGGGCAAGGGTCATTGGAGAATTTTCTCCCTCTCCTTGCTTCCATTGTGCTTTCCCTCTGGGACCAAGTCCTAACTAAGTTGTTGGACATTTGCGAGAGGGACAAAGTGGAGCTTGGAGGCTGGGCTGAGGCTTGGAACTTGGACTTGGCGGGCTCCCATCTTCCCCAACTCGGGCCGGCACCATCCCGACCTCCCGGCATCTTAAGGACCTCCGGTACCTCTGATAGTCCTTAGTCTTGGCACCTAACGTGTATGTTCTTTGCGGAGCTCTTATTTGCTGCAGCTTGAATGTCATGGAGCATCATTTTGCGTTCAAAATTTGGCGTGTGATCTCCTTCGTTGTCCTCTCGGCTCGCGGCGTTCAACGCCGTCGTCGCCGTCGAAATAAGCTCATGGTGTGCGCAACACTATTGCGCTGCGATGATGTCCTGGTTGTCGCCGGCGAGAGTCCGCATCGCCGGCAACAACCATTTCTTCAAGCTTCGGGATGTTGTCGGATGTCGGCGTGTCGTTGTCATTTAGGACCAAGATCCTGGCTTTTATGGTGCTAATCATTGCCCAATCTACGCAATCATTGGCATCTTAACGCCTTAAATCCATCCTTTAATCGTGCATTAAAGACCTCCAGCGCCACGGACCTCCTCGTGGTCCCTCGCTTTAATGCCCTAATCCCAAGCAGCGTCTTGCTTGAGTTAAAGCGCTAGAGTGCAGGGCGTCGAGACCTCCTCAGGAGATCTGGGCGTCCAAGACCTCCCCTTGCGCGATCGACCATCGGACCTCCACGAAGGTGCAGCAAGGTTTAGATCTCACCGTTAAGGACCTCCCTTTAGATCTGGTCCGTTAGGACCTCCCATCATCGTTGTGGTTCGTTGGATCCTCAATCTCTGACCACGACCTCCCCCTGCCTCGCGCATGTGAGTTGTTAGGAGGTCGGGACCTCTGGACCTCACATGTGCGTGCGTGTTGATCTCTGGGAGGTGCGGCCGTTGGATCTGTGATTTGTGGCTCACGACCTCCGTGTCTTTGTGAGTTTTAGAAATTCGGTGAAGTCTTAGTTATAAACTAAAACAAGGTATAAACTTTAGAATTTCATATCTTTTTCATTTTAAATCCAAATGAGGTCATTCAAATTGTGTTAGCTCTGTCTTGAACTTGACCTTAATCCAAAAATGATTGTAAGTTGAGTTCAGCTCGAGCACGATTAGCCACTAGGTTTTAAAACTAACTTTAAACATACATTCAAATTAATGCTTAACTTGTAAAATTCATAACTAATGCTCTGTAGATTCTTTTTAAGTGAGACCAACTTTGTTGGTTTCCTCTAATAATGAACTCACTGTGAAAATTAGTTTTGAGCTTGTTGCTATTATGAAAATGAGGACTTGTGCATTATAATTTTGTTCAAGTTCTTGTTTTGAAAAATTATAGAGATTGCATAATAGCTCCAAATGAGATGAACTCAATTGTGTTATTCATCTCATGAGGTGCTGGTTTTACAGTAAAATTTCAGCCTCACCACTTTTCTAGAAAATGTTGCCTCATAATTAAATTAGTGAATAGTGCAGTTTGGTATTTTTAGGGCTGAGCAGAGTTGTTTTGCTCATAACTTTTGCATTGAGAATCCAAATCCATTGGTTCTTGTTGCTAAATTCCTAAAATACTCCTCTTGCTGCAGTAGAAATTTCAGAGATTTGGAGTTCTGTTGCTGTGTTGTCTTTGTTGTTTTTAAATCGTTCTTATCGGTTCTTTATTGCTTTTTCCGTTAGGGTTCGACATTTGTGGTGATCATGAGCGACCCTCCATAACAATTTGACCAGCAGCAAGGCAAGCAGTTTGATCATTCCCATTATTGTCCCATTAATTTAAAGCTTAATACTTTGCTTTACTTCTATGTATGCATGCTACTTTGTGTTAAATGTCGCTAGCTTTCCTATAGTTGCATAATCTGTAGGAATTATTATCCTCTACTACCAATGAGCCTAGGTTATTAGCTGTGGTTTGAGCTCGTTGGATGAGCTCTCATCACTTAGTAGTTTACGTTAATATTGCTTAGACATGCTTAGCTATCGGTAGTAATGGGCGATCATCGACTTAGTCGATGGTCTTGATCACCAAGTATTATTATTCCTCCTATATGTCCAGCACTTGTGCTTTGATTAATTGTAAGATCAAAAACTGAAAATAAAATGTTGATTTAGACTTGGGCATATTGGATGGATGGTGCGGTTTTGGAATGTGGTGGTATGCAGGGTCCCTAAGGACCGAGTACTTGAGTCACTAAGCCAAGCGCTTTTGCGTGCTAACCACACGAGGGGATATGGGACCTCTCTTGACTAAGTACTTTGGGAGGTGTTAATTATGAGCTGGTTGGTGGGTATGTTTTAATAAAATCTGTGTGTGTGGTGTTGGGAGGGAGCATTGGCGGACGGTTAGGCTGTCTAATGTGTCTTGTCCCGTGGGTTCTGGCTCGTAATTAGCATCGTCCATTGGAAATGTCTCGTAGGACTTAGCCTTGCCGGCATACCAAAGGTAGTGTGCCTAAAGGAAAAGCGATGCAGGCGTGTGGGTACATTGGTACACCCTATGAGGATAAAACTATTGAATAGCCTCGTCCTAGGTTATGGACATGCTTGGTAAGGTCGTTCAAGACTAGTCTCAACCTTTTAATTAAAACTTGATGGGTTGGTATGAGCAGGGAGTTCATGCTATTGTTGTGGTGACTAAGGGTTAGTCACTTCGAGGTTTGTCTTGTTGTTGTTACTATGTTATTATCTCGTTGTTACTTCAACATTTAAAATGCTTTGCCAAATTGCCTTCAATCTATTATGTTATTGCAAATAAATGTGCTTTATGCTAAAATGAGTCCAAAGCCTCATCCACTTAAATAAAGCTTGCATGTAGCTATTTATAGTTACATTATCTCACACGTAAGTCTTGCGGAGTACTTTATGTACTCATCGCTAGTGGTTGTGGCAATTTTTTGTGGCTTTTGTTGCGAGAGGAAGAAGGAGAGCTCCAAGAGCCTCTCTTTTGTGCTCGTGTTGCGATTTCTTGACGACTAGCTTGGCGGTCGGTCGGATGCCTAGGGGTTAAGGCACCTTGATTGGCTTTGTGTTATAGCCATCTTTATGGCACTTTTGCTTCATTGTTATCTTTTTATTTGTTGCTATTTGGCCTAAGGGCCTCTCTTTTGTAATAGCTATTCCATATTAATATTAACACGGTTTGTTGCTTATGTACTATGTGTTGTATGGAATTGATATACTCTTTTGTTGTGAGGTATGTATCTTGCATGCAGGGAGTATACATTTCTCGAACCAGGTTTATTTGGTTGATAATACTAGGGTCAATTGGATGACTAAGTATTATGAGCCTAATAAACATCGAGGTCTCAAAAGTTAGTATCGAGCCATTATGACCGTAATAGCATAAGCTTAGTAGATCCTTAGGATATTTTGAAAACCTATTTTCAAAGCATCAAATGAATTTTGAAAGCTTAGGTAAATTCTCGGATTTTATTCCTTACCTATCTTAGCTTTCTCTTCTCATCCCACTCTAATTTGAGTTTTAAAGTTGTTTTCCTCTCTTCCTTCTACAAAATAGTTGTTGTCGATTAACCTTTGGGTTTTGGGAGAACCAATGAGATTGGCAAATTGAAGTGTGAGCTGCCCACTACAAGGTTTTGAAGTTCGGAGTCGGTGATTAGACAAGGAGCTTGGATCTGAAATCTGGACAGCAAGCATCAAATTTCGGACAGCAATCTCAAAGGTTTCTAATTAGGATAGATAATGAGAGGTTAATTCAACTAAAACTTGTGGGAATAAAAAGGGTAAGATGTGATACTAGTTAGCTAAGTATCTAACACTTATTTAGCTGCATTAACCTTGCTCTCTAATAGTTTTAGATCTCATCTTACAATCTGATTTTTGATCTTCTCGACCAATTACTCGTTCATTCAATACGGGTTAGTTGAGATGAGAAGTTGAGCCTTGCGTTTGGTGTTTCTTGGTTGTTTTTAGAGTCTTTTAGAAGCCTTTTTAAAGTTTAAATACTCGCTGTTTTGGCTTTCGTTTGGGGTGATATTCCATTCCCTAATCGATCGCTTTTGCTTTCTTTAAGGCTTTGATTTGGTCTAGTTGCTAACCAAAAATTCCTTATGAGGATGGCGGGCCTTTTCGTAGCGGCCAAGGCGATCGGTGGTCGGACGAGCTTCCTCCTCCTCCGACCATGGCGAGGTTCTTCTTGAGCGGCGCAACAGCGCGGATGTGAGAGAGTTCTCTTGGGCGTCATCGCGCAACACTCTGCACTTACCGGAGCTTGAGGATGCGGGCGAGGAATGCCCATCGGCCTCGTGGGGGTCTTCTGCGGAGTTCGCCGTACTCGGCCCCTACCTTTCGGTCGAGGACCCTTTGGATCGCGGACGATTGGCCGTCGGTGGGCGTAAGCCGCATCCATGCGATGCGGGAGCATGAGAAGCGCTGTTCGCATCGCACCGGCTTGAGGTGCGGCTTTGTCATGGTGGGAGAGCTATCTCGCCATGCAGCCCGTGGACCATACCGTCTCTTGGGAGGAGTTCGTCTTGCCTTCCGTCGGGCTCACATCCTGCCGGCAGATGGAGATCAAGCGGGGAGTTTCTTCTTGCGCTCAAGCAAGGCGTGCTTCGATCATGGAGTATGTCTCGAGTTCAACCATCGGCTCGTTATGCTCACGAGGATGTAGCCTTGATATGGCCATGAGGCCAAGTTGAGGCGTGGCTTGTCAAGCGAGTGAAGGACAAGCTATCCATTGCCGACTTTCGATTTTCAGACCTTGGTCGACAAGGCCATCGTCGTGAGCATGCGGCTCGAGCTTATGGACTCCATAGCGCAAGTGGGAGGCCCATAAGTCATCTAGGGCGATTCCTCCCCCTCGTTTGAGGCGTCTCGGTACCACTCTCATTCTTGGCGCCCAGGTCACACCCTGTTCCTCGTCCTTCTTGAGCCGTGTCGATCCGTGCACTGCGAGTCGTGACGGCCCCATAACCCAGTGCCGGGGTCACATGTTTCTCATGCAACGAGAAGGGGCATTATGCGAACCAATGCCCTAAGAAGGCGAGGCGACCCCTCGTCCTAATGGAGGGCGCGTCGGGAGGTGGTGCATCTCGGGACCGAAGATCGTCCGGCTACCCAAAGGCGTGGGTAGTGGTGGCGTCAATGCCATCACCGCGAGAGGAGGCTCGGGAGGCACCCGGCGTCGTGCTAGGTACACTTTACTGTTAACTCTCATCGCCTTTGTTTTGTTTGATTGAGGAGCATCTCATTCATTTGTTTACGAGTCTTTTCTGCTGTGTTGGGAGCTTCTTTTCTCTCCATTGTCGGTCCGCTTCTCATTCGCTCTCTGGTTCGGAGTTGAGGCTGAATCGAGTGTAAGGATGTTCTATCGAGATCGGCGTGGGTTTCTTAGCAAACCTTATCCTTCTCCATTCAGCGAGTCTTGATGTGATTCTTGGCATGGATTGGTTGTCGGCACATGGGACAAATCGATTGTGCCGAAGCTCATCTCTTTATCTAGTCCTCCGTGGCGGGTTAAGCTTTTCATGAAGCTGCTAGATCCGCATCTCTTGGCGCTTGAAGCGAAGCCGCTCTAGATATTAGCGAAGTCCCAGCAGTTTGTGACTTTGTTGATGTCTTTCCGCTGATCTTCGGGATGCCACCGTTCGAGACCTCGAGTTTGTCATTGAGTTGGCTCGGTACGCCCCTATCTCCAAGAGGCCTTATCGGATGCCACCGAGCGAGTTGGTGGAGTTGAAGAAGCGATTAAGTGAGCTGCAAGAAGGGTTTCATTCGCCTAGCTCATCTCCTTGGGGTTGTCCGGCAATCTTCGTAAAGAAGAAGGGCGGTACTTTACGCATGTCGTTGATTATCGTCCACTTAATGAAGTGATGATAAAGAACAAGTATCCATTGCCCGCATTGGCGATCTCTTGATCAATTAGCTGGAGCTCGAGTTTTCTCCAAGATTGATCGAGAGTGGGATATCATCGAGTTCGGATTCGGCTGAGGATATTCCAAAACGGCGTTCTCTACTCGCTTCTGGCTTGCGAGTACCTTTGTCATGTCATTGACAACCAATGCTCTGCCTTGTTCATGAACCTCATGAATTCGGTATTTATGGAGTATTTGGATAAGTTTGTCGTAGTCTTCATCGATGATATCCTTATCTACTCCAAACGATGAGGAACATGCGAGCACACTGCGGCTTGTGTTAGGCAAGCTACGTGAGCACCATTTGTCTGTGAAGTTGACAAGTCGCGATACGGTTGAAGGAAGTGGCTTTCTTAGGTCATATTCTTTCGGCGGGAGGCGTGGCCGTTGATCCTAACAAGGTCGTGATGTTCTTTCATGGAGTCGACTGTTTGGTCACCGATGTGCGGAGTTTTCTTGGTTTAGCGGGATATTATCGCCGCTTTATCGAGAACTTCTCCAAGATCATGGCCGATGTGAGTTGCTCAAGAAGGACAAGAAGTTTGTGTGGTCCGTTGAGTGTGAGAAAGTTTCCTAATACTCAAAAGCGTTTGACCACGCTCTGTTCTTGTTCTTCGATATCCATCGAAGCCGATATCTTTTGCGATGCTTCTCGTCGAGGCCTCGGTTGTGTCCTTATGCAAGAAGGCAAGGTAGTGGCCTATGCATCAAGGCAATTGAGACCTCATGAACTCAACTACCCTACTCATGATTTGGAGTTGGCTTACGTGATTCATGCACTTAAGATTTGGCGACATTACGATCGGTGTCGTTGTGAGGTGTATTCGGATCACAAGAGCCTTAAGTACTTGTTCACCCAACTGACTGAACCTCGGGCAAAGGAGATGGTTGGAGTTGATCAAGGATTATGATATGGGTATTCACTACCATCGGGCAAGGCTAATGTAGATTCGATGCGCTTAATCATAAGCGCATTGTAATGCCTTAGTGCTCAAGGAGCATTAGCCCTCTCTTCTCGAAGCATTCCAGCGTCTCAACTTGGAGATAGTTGAGCATGGATCTCTCGCTGCCATGGTTGTGCAACCAACCTTGGTGGATCGGATCAAATCCGCTCGTGATCGGATGATGGGTGAGCCACATCAAGGCAAATGTCAAGGCGGAACGACCAAGTGCTTTTACGAGGATGAGCATGGTGTTGTGAGGTTTGGGCAGCGCCTTGTGGTTCCAAAGGACATGGAGTTGCGAATTTGATCCTCCATGAAGCCCATGATTCGCCATTATCCATTCATCCGGGGCCACAAAGATGTATCAAGATCTCGCCGAGATTTTGGTGGACCCGAATGAAGAAATCGCGAAGTTCGTTGCGAGTGCGGCGTGTGTCGTCGTGTCAAGGCGAACATCGGCGTCTCTTTGGGCTGCTTGACCTTTGCCAATTCTGAGTGGAAGTGGGATTCGATCGGAATGGATTTCATCACGGTCTACCCACATCCCGAAGAAGAATGATGCCATTTGGGTGCGTCATCGATCGATTGACTAAGGTGGCACATTTTCTTCCGTCAAAGTGACCTTGGTAGGTCTTTTGGCGAACTCTACATCGCCCGCATCGTGAGTTTGCACGGTGTGCGAAGGCGATTGTGTCGGATCGTGGATCCTTTTCACGTCTCGTTTTGGCATAGCTTGCAAGAGGCTATGGGCACTCATCTTGCCTTGACATGGCATTTCATCCTCAAAGCGATGGTCGGGCCGAGAGGTCAACCAGGTTTTGGAGGACATGCTTCGTGCTTGTGTCCTTTCTATAGGAAGCATTGGGAGAAATGCTTGCCATTCGCGAGATTTTCTTATAACAACGACTTTCGGGCCGGTCTCGGCATGGCACCTTTTGAGGCCTTATCACGGGAGAAAGTGTAGGACCCGTTGAGCTGGTGAGAGACCGGTGAGAGACCTCTCTTTGGCGGACTCAATCAATGAGGCGGCGCCAAGTCGGCTTATTACGTGGCGTTTGCGCAGCTCAATCGAGCAAAAGAGCTATGCGGATCGCCGTCGGCGTGAGTTACGTTTTGAGCCTAATGACTTTGTTTATCTCAAAGTCTCTCCTTTGAAGGGCCATCAACGTTTGGCGTCAAGGGCAAGTTGGCTCCTCGATATGTCGGTCCCTACCGCATTATCGAGAAGAAAGGCTGTTGCCTATAAGTTGGAGTTGCCGGCTGCACTTGCGGTACATGATGTTTTCCATGTGTCGACTTAAGAAGTGCCTCCGTGTTCCAAGCGAGGAAGCTCGTTGGAAACCCTCGATGTCGGGAAGATTTGACCTATCGCGAGCACCTGTTCGGCGTGCTCGATGAGTCGAGCGAAGAACAAGGAATAAGACCATCAAGTTCCTTAAAGTTCGATTGGTGAACCATTAGAGGATGAGGCTACTTGGGAAAGAGAAGATGCGTCTGCGTGCGGACTATCCATCTTTCTTTCTGAGTGAGCCAAATCTCGGGACGAGATTTCTGTAAGGAGGGGAGATTTTGTAACATCCCAAGTGTATAATTAGGGTTATTCAAGTATAATTATATGTGTAGAAATTAAAACTTTTTCTCACATCTTGAAAAACCCTAAAATCTCATGTGATTCGTGTCCAAGAGTTGTGTAATCTAAAAACACAAAGCTCTTGTTGACCAAAAGTCAAATTCATTTTCCATTTATCTAAAATCTTGTGCCAATCAATTGGAAATATTTTCCCTTGGTCCAAAAACTGATGTGGGACCCCTCTGAAAAATATCACAAGTTGTAAAACTAGTTTGATAAATTTTGGAGGTAAAACAATCCTTTAAACAACCTTAATAAATTTCCTGAGAAAAATGCATTGCATAATAACCTCTGGAAAATTTCTGTAAGATTAATCATGTTGTCAGCAAGCTCCAGTTAAAATTTCATCAAATTTGGAGCTCATTTGCTAGCCAAACAATTCTGCAAAGTCTCATTTGTTTAAAAGTTCAAATTCAAAAACCACCTTTGTTCCTTGGGCTAGCCATGTTCAAAGCTGGTCGGCCCATTAACCCCTTTGGACCTCCTCAGCAGTGCACCCTTTTGAGACCTCCCTCCACCTTAATCAGTGCATCCGTTGGATTCACATCCATGACCACGACCTCCTCATGGCTAACACCAAAAGACCTTCCCACCTCATGAGGTCATAGCCATTGGATCAAAGATCCACGGTCACGACCTCCCTGTGTGTGAAACCTCAAAGACCTCCTCATTTGTTAAACCATCGTGGCGAGGTCATCCCACCTTGTTGAGGTCGTAGCCGTTGGATCAAATCCAACCGCCACGACCTCCTCCTCAACATACTCAGTCAGGTCCTCCCACCTGCGTGAGGTCCTGGCCCTTGGATTCAAGATCCACGGCCCTGACCTCCCCTCCCTGTTAAAACCACTTAGACATCCCACCTACGTGAGGTCATAGCCCTTGGATTAAAAATCTAAGGCCATGACCTCCCTTGTCTTTCTCTGCCTTTGGATCTCTGCTCAACGTACGAGATCAATGAGCCGTTCGGACCACCCAATATTGACCATTGGATTTACATCTCACGATGCGCTAACAAATGGGCGATTCGGACCATCGCGTGAGCCCTTAGATCCAAATCGGAGGCTAAGACCTCCTTTCTTCTGCTGAGTCCTCGACCTCCCTTATTCACTTTGTGCGTATTAGACCTCCCGCCAGTCGGTGCCCTTGGATTTACATCCAAAGGCCATGACCTCCCCTCATGTCTTTTGATCGCGTGCGGTAAGTCCTCATTGGAGGTCGCACCGTTGGATGGAGATCAACGCTTTGGACCTCTGTCCATTTCCTCACGTCGCGTTTTCACGTTAAGTGAAATCGTGAGGCCATGACCTCCCCACGTTTGATCGTGTGGTGGGACCTCCTCCGACCACTAAAAACTCTAACGGTTCAAAATGGGATCCGATGGCGGGACCTCCTCGAGGTCTCATCCAATAGCCACTAGGACCTCCCTGTTCTTCTCCTTCCTCTGGCGGCGTGGGAGCTTACGGCGGTGCATTTAATGCATGTCGGCGGGAGGTACTGTTCATGACTCTTCTTGACCGCATTTAATCTGGTCGACTTTCATCTCAATAGTCGGCCAGAGCACGCCCCTTATCACCCCATGTCTTGTCCACTCCATAGACCATGCCATGGGCCAAGCTCACCATGAGCTTAGCGGTGGTCTAAGACCTCAATTGCCCTTGGATAAAACCACCTCCACGGTTTTCTGGCTTCCTTTGCACACCATTATCACTTTGCTCACACCTCTGTGCTTGTGAGCTCTAGACACCAAAGTTCCTTGGCCTTTCTTTGGGCTCGAAGCTCCTCGGTGGGCAAGGGTCATTGAGAATTTTCTCCCTCTCCTTGCTTCCATTGTGCTTTCCCTCTGGGACCAAGTCCTAACTAAGTTGTTGGACATTTGCGAGGAGGGACAAAGTGGAGCTTGGAGGCTGGGCGAGGCTTGGAACTTGGACTTGGCGGCGGGCTCCCCATCTTCCCCAACTCGGGCGGCACCATCCCAGACCTCCCGGCATCTTAAGGACCTCCAGTACCTCGATAGTCCTTAGTCTTTGGCACTGCGATGTATGTTCTTTGCGGAGCTCTTATTTGCTGCAGCTTGATGTCGCGGAGCATCATTTTGCGTTCAAAATTTGGCGTGTGATCTCCCGTTGTCCTCTCGGCTCATGGCGTTCAACGCCGTCGTCGCCGTCGAGAAATAAGCTCATGGTGTGCGCAACACTATTGCGCACGCGATGATATCCTTGGTTGTCGCCGGCGAGTCCGCATCGCCGGCAACAACCATTTCTTCAAGCTTCGGGATGTTGTCGGATGTCGGCGTGTCGATGTCATTTAGGACCAAGATCCTGGCTTTTATGGTGCTAATCATTGCCCAATCTACGCAATCATTGGCGTCTTAACTGCCTTAAATCCATCCTTTAATCGTGCATTAAAGACCTCCAGCGCACGGACCTCCTCGTGGTCCCTCGCGCTTTAATGCCTGTCAATCCAAGCGGCGTCTTGCGGAGTTAAAGCGCTGAGTGCAGGGCGTCGAGACCTCCTCAGGAGATCTGGGCGTCCAAGACCTCCCCCTTGCGATCGACCATCGAGACCTCACGAAGGTGCAGCAAGGTTTAGATCTCACCGTTAAGGACCTCCCTTTAGATCAGTGCATTAGGACCTCCCCATCATCGTTGTGGTTCGTTGGATCCTCAATCTCTGACCCACGACCTCCCCCTGCCTCGCGCATGTGAGTTGTTAGGAGGTCGGGACCTCTGGACCTCACATGTGCGTGCGTGTTGATCTCTGGGAGGTCTGAGCCGTTGGATCTGTGATCGTGGCTCACGACCTCCCGTGTCTTTGTGAGTTTTAGAAATTCGGTGAAGTCTTAGTTATAAACTAAAACAAGGTATAAACTTTAGAATTTCATATCTTTTTCATTTTAAATCCAAATGAGGTCATTCAAATTGTGTTAGCTCTGTCTTGAACTTGACCTTAATCCAAAAATGATTGTAAGTTGAGTTCAGCTCAGAGCACGATTAGCCACTAGGTTTTAAAACTAACTTTAAACATACATTCAAATTAGTGCTTAACTTGTAAAATTCATAACTAATGCTCTGTAGATTCTTTTTAAGTGAGACCAACTTTGTTGGTTTCCTCTAATAATGAACTCACTGTGAAAATTAGTTTTGAGCTTGTTGCTGTTATGAAAATGAGGACTTGTGCATTATAATTTTGTTCAAGTTCTTGTTTTGAAAAATTATAGAGATTGCATAATAGCTCCAAATGAGATGAACTCAATTGTGTTATTCATCTCATGAGGTGCTGGTTTTACAGTAAAATTTCAGCCTCACCACTTTTCTAGAAAATGTTGCCTCATAATTAAATTAGTGAATAGTGCAGTTTGGTATTTTTAGGGCTGAGCAGAGTTGTTTTGCTCATAACTTTTGCATTGAGAATCCAAATCCATTGGTTCTTGTTGCTAAATTCCTAAAATCCTCCTCTTGCTGCAGTAGAAATTTCAGGATTTGGAGTTCTGTTGCTGTGTTGTCTTTGTTGTTTTTAAATCGTTCTTATCGGTTCTTTATTGCTTTTTCCGTTAGGGTTCGACATTTGTGGTGATCCATGAGCGACCCTCCATAACAATTTGACCAGCAGCAAGGCAAGCAGTTTGATCATTCCCATTATTGTCCCATTAATTTAAAGCTTAATACTTTGCTTTACTTCTATGTATGTATGCTACTTTGTGTTAAATGTCGCTAGCTTTCCTATAGCTGCATAATCTGTAGGAATTATTATCCTCTACTACCAATGAGCCTAGGTTATTCGCTGTGGTTTGAGCTCGTTGGATGAGCTCTCATCACTTAGTAGTTTACGTTAATATTGCTTAGACATGCTTAGCTATCGGTAGTAATGGGCGATCATCGACTTAGTCGATGGTCTTGATCACCTAAGTATTATTATTCCTCCTATATGTCCAGCACTTGTGCTTTGATTAATTGTAAGATCAAAAACTGAAAATAAAATGTTGATTTAGACTTGGGCATATTGGATGGATGGTGCGGTTTTGGAATGTGGTGGTATGCGGGTCCCTAAGGACCGAGTACTTGAGTCACTAAGCCAAGCGCTTTGCGTGCTAACCACACGAGGGGATATGGGACCTCTCTTGACTAAGTACTTTGGGAGGTGTTAATTATGAGCTGGTTGGTGGGTATGTTTTAATAAAATCTGTGTGTGTGGTGTTGGGAGGAGCATTGGCGGACCGGTTAGGTACATCTAATGTGTCTTGTCCCGTGGGTTCTTGCTCGTAATTAGCATCGTCCATTGGAAATGTCTCGTAGGACTTAGCCTTGCCAAGCATACCAAAGGTAGTGTGCCTAAAGGAAAAGCGATGCAGGCGTGTGGGTACATTGGTACACCCTGCGAGGATAAAACTATTGAATAGCCTCGTCCTAGGTTATGGACATGCTTGGTAAGGTCGTTCAAGACTAGTCTCAACCTTTTAATTAAAACTTGATGGGTTGGTATGAGCAGGGAGTTCATGCTATTGTTGTGGTGACTAAGGGTTAGTCACTTCGAGTTTGTCTTGTTGTTGTTACTATGTTATTATCTCGTTGTTACTTCAACATTTAAAATGCTTTGCCAAATTGCCTTCAATCTATTATGTTATTGCAAATAAATGTGCTTTATGCTAAAATGAGTCCAAAGCCTCATCCACTTAAATAAAGCTTGCATGTAGCTATTTATAGTTACATTATCTCACACGTAAGTCTTGCGAGTACTTTATGTACTCATCGCGTGGTTGTGGCAATTTTTTGTGGCTTTTGTTGCGAGAGGAAGAAGAGAGCTCCAAGAGCCTCTCTTTTGTGCTCGTGTTGCGATTTCTTGACGACTAGCTTGGCGGTCGGTCGAGATGCCTAGGGGTTAAGGCACCTTGATTGGCTTTGTGTTATAGCCATCTTTATGGCACTTTTGCTTCATTGTTATCTTTTTATTTGTTGCTATTTGGCCTAAGGGCCTCTCTTTTGTAATAGCTATTCCATATTAATATTAACCACGGTTTGTTGCTTATGTACTATGTGTTGTATGGAATTGATATACTCTTTTGTTGTGAGGTATGTATCTTGCATTCAGGGAGTATACATTTCTCGAGACCAGGTTTATTTGGTTGATAATACTAGGGTCAATTGGATGACTAAGTATTATGAGCCTAATAAACATCGAGGTCTCTAATGGATGTCTTTCGAGGATCTTCGGGGATGCCACCAATTCGGGATCTCGAGTTCGTTATCGAGTTGGCTCTCGGTACCGGCCCGATTTCAAAGAGGCCTTATCGGATGCCGCCAAATGAGTTGGTGGAGTTGAAGAAGCAACTTAATGAGCTTCAAGAGAAGGGTTGCATTCGCCTAGCTCATCTCCATGGGGTTGTCGGCTATCTTCGTTAAGAAGAAGGATGGTACTAGCATGTCGTGGATTACCGTTAAGCAATAAAGTGAATGGTAAAGAACAAGTATCCTTTGCCCGCATCGATGATCTCTTTGATCAATTATCTGGAGCTCAGGTTTTCTCCAAGATTGATTTGCGAGTGGGATATCATCAAGTTCGTATCCGACCTGAGGATATTCCCAAGACGGCTTTCTCTACTCGCTATGGTTTGTATGAGTATACCGTCATGTCGTTCGGCTTGACCAATGCTCCTGCCTTGTTCATGAACCTCATGAATTCGGTGTTCATGGAGTATTTGGATAAGTTTGTCGTGGTCTTCATCAATGATATTCTCATCTACTCCAAGAACGATGAGGAACATGCCGAGCATCTAAAGCTTGTGTTGGGCAAGCTGCGTGAGCACCATTTGTATCGAAGTTCACAAGTCGCTTTACGGTTGAAGGAAGTGGCTTTCTTGGGCCATGTGCTTTCAGCAGGAGGCGTAGCCGTTGATCCTAGCAAGGTCAGTGATGTGCTTTCCTGGAGTCAGCCCCGTTCGGTAACCGATGTGCGGAGTTTTCTTGGTTTAGCGGGATATTATCATCGCTTTATCGAGAAGTTCTCCAAGATCGCAAAGCCGATGACGGAGTTGCTCAAGAAGGACAAAAAGTTTGTGTGGTCTACTGAGTGTGAGGAAAGTTTCCAAGTACTTAAGGAGCGTTTGACCACAGCTCCCGTTCTCGTTCTTCCAGATATCCATCGGAGCTTCGATATCTATTGCGATGCTTCTCGTCGAGGCCTCGGTTGTGTCCTTATGCAAGAAGGCAAGGTAGTGGCCTATGCATCAAGGCAATTGAGACCTCATGAACTCAACTATCCTACCCATGACTTGGAGCTAGCTGCTGTGATTCATGCACTTAAGATTTGGCGACATTACCTTATCGGTAATCGTTGTGAAGTGTACTCGGATCACAAAAGCTTGAAGTATTTGTTCACCCAGCCAGATCTGAACCTCAGGCAAAGGAGATGGTTGGAGTTGATCAAGGACTATGACGTGGGTATTCACTACCATCCGGGCAAGGCTAATGTCGATTGCCGATCGCTTAATCATAAGCGTGTTGTAATGCCTTATCGCTCAAGGAGCTTCAGCCCACCCTTATTGAGGAGTTTCAGCGTCTCAACTTGGGTTTGGTTGAGCATGGTTCCCTCGCTACCTTGGTTGTGCAACCAACCTTGGTGGATCGTGTCAAGGCCGCTCAGCAATCGGATCCTAGAGTGAACCAAATCAAGGAAAATGTCAAGAACGGAACAGCCAAGTGCTTCTCTGAGGATGAGCATGGTGTTGTGAGGTTCGGGCAGCGCCTTGTGGTTCCAAAGGACATGAAGTTGCGGAATTTGATCCTCCGCGAAGCCCATGATTCGCCTTTGTCCATTCATCCCAGGGCCACCAAGATGTATCAGGATCTCCGTCAGAGATTTTGGTGGACTCGCATGAAGAGGGAGCTTGCGAAGTTCGTTGCCGAGTGCGACGTGTGTTGTCGTGTGAAGGCCGAGCATCAGCGTCCAGCTAGACTGCTTCAGCCCCTGCCTGTTCCTGAGTGGAAGTGGGATTCGATTGGTATGGATTTCATCACCGGTCTACCCACGTCCCCGAAGAAGAATGATGCTATTTGGGTCGTCATCGATCGATTGACTAAAGTGGCTCATTTCATTCCTGTCAAGACTCAGCCGTGTGGGTCTCTTAGCGAGCTCTATGTTTTAATTGTAAATGCATGGGATACCTAAGGCGATCATTTGGATCGTGGTTCTCTGTTTACTTCTCGATTACGGCATAGTTTGCAAGAGGCTATGGGAACTCGCCTTTCCTTGACCTGACATATCATCCCAAAGCGATGGTCAAGCGAGAGGGTCAACCAAGTTTTGGAAGACATGCTTCGTGCTTGTGTTCTTTCCTATGGGAAGCATTGGGAGAAATGCTTACCATTCATGAAGATTTTCCTACAACAACGACTTTCGGGCCGGTCTCGGCATGGCACCATTCGAGGCCTTATATGGGAGAAAGTGTAGAACCCGTTGAACTGATGCGAGACCGTGAAAGACCTTTCTTTGGCGGACTCGATCAATGAAGCGAGAGTCAAGTCCGGCTTATTCGTGGCGTCTTCGCGCAGCTCAATCCAAGCAAAAGAGCTATGCGGATCGCCATAAATCGTGAGTTGAGTTTTGAGCCTAATGACTTTGTTTATCTCAAAGTCTCTCCTTTGAAGGGCCATCAACGTTTCGGCGTCAAGGGCAAGTTAGCTCCTCGATATGTGGGTCCCTACCGCATTATCTAGAAGAAAGGAGTTGTTGCCTATAAGTTGGAGTTGCCTGCTGCACTTGAGGGGGTACATGATGTGTTCCATGTGTCCCAGTTGAAGAAGTGCCTCCGTGTTCCAATTGAGGAAGCTTCGTTGGAAACTCTTGATGTCCAACCTGATCTGACCTATCGCGAGCACCCTATTCGCATACTCGAAGAGGCTGAACGAAGAAATAGGAATCGTTCCATTAAGTTCCTTAGAGTTCAGTGGTCGAACCATTCCGAGGATGAGGCTACTTGGGAAAGGGAAGATCGTCTACGTGTAGAGTACCCTTCTTTCTTCTCTGAGTGAGCCAAAATCTCGGGACGAGATTTCTGTAAGGGGGGGAGATTTTGTAACATCCCAAATGTATAATCAGGGTTTGTTTCAAATGTAATTAAATGTGTAGAAATTAAAAATCTTTCTCACATCTTGAAAACCCCTGAACTCACATGTAATTTTGTCCAAGAGTTGTGAAATCCAAAAACACAAAGCTCTTATTGACCAAAAGTCAAACTCATTTTTCCTTTTGTCACAAATCTTGTGCCAAACCTTTGAAAATAATTTTCCATGGTCCTAGAGATGATGTGGGACCCCTCTGAAAAATATCATTTGGGTTACAACTTGTTTGATAATTTTTGGAGGTAAAACAAACTCTTGTACAGCTTTTATGAATTTCCTGAGAAAAATGCATTGCATAAAAACCTCTGGAAATTTTATATAAGGTTAATCCTAATGTCAGCAAGCTCCAGTTAAAATTTCATAAATTTTGGAGTTGAATTGCTATCTCAAACAATTCTGCATAGCCTCAGTTGTTGAACATTTAATTCAAAACAATGCACTGTTCCTTGGGCTGAGCTACTTTCCATTTTGGGTTGAACCCAACCACATCCCCTGCAGCCCAGACCTCCTTTCCACCTTGTGGACGTCGTAACCGTTGGATTCAAATCCAATGATCACGACCTCCTCCTCAAACCAGCTCTGTTAAGACCTCCCTTTCCACCTTGATGAGGTCGTAGCTGCTGGATTCAGATCCAACCGCCACGACCTCCTCCGCAACATTCACAAAGAGGTCCTCCCACCTCGTTGAGGTCATAGCCGTTGGATCAAGGATCCATGGCCATGACCTCCCCTCGCTGTTAAACCACTCGGTCCTCCCACCTAATTGAGGCCGTAGCCGTTGGATCACATCCAACCGCCACAACCTCCTCTGCTTATCAAGCGCACCAGACATCCCCTTTGTCATCATGCGCACTTGACCTCCCACCTTGTTGAGGTCGTAGCCATTAGATCCAGATCTAAAGGCCACGACCTCCAATCTCATCTCGTAGCCGTTAGATGTAAATCTCACGGCCATGACCTCCTGTGTGCTACGCGCAAGCCTAGGACCTCCCCATATGTTGTGCGCCCTTGGATTGAGATCCAAAGGCCATGACCTCCACGTGCCTTGGCAGTATCGCGCGCAACTTAAGTCCTCCCAGGGGTCCGCACTGTTGGATTGAGATCCAACGCCTTGGACCTCCTGTCCCTTTTGCCTTGCGCATCCGCGCAATGGAAATCCAACGCTCACGACCTCCCCAGTCCAAATCGGAGGGCTGTGACCTCCTCTAGTCACTTAAAACCTACCATTTCAAACTCAAATCGCATCCAAGGGCCAGGACCTCCCCGTCCTCTTTATCCAACAGTGGAGGTTATGTCCTGTTCTTCTCCTAGCTTGGGCTCGCGTGCAAGGGCTATGGCGGTGGAGAAAGTCAGAGCCTTGTCATGTCCAACGGCTCTGTGCAGGTGCATTAAATTCGTGTCAGCTCCTTTCCGCCCCCTAGACCATGCCCTGTCCTAACCTACCCTGTCCCCTCCATCTTGTCCACACCATGGACCTCCCATGGGCTAAGCTCACCGTGAGCTCAACCCATGGCTCAGGACGTCTTTTGCTCTAACTATAAAACCTCCCCACTGTTGCCCTTGGCTTCCTTTGCACACCTTCGAGCTTTGCCTTGCCTCTGTGCTTGGCCGAGTTCTCCTCCACAGACCTCCCCCTTTTGCCATTGGTGACCTTGGAGCTCTTGGTGAAGGTAGTGCCCTGTGGCTCTCTCTCAAGACCTCTTGCTCCTTTGTGCTCCCCAAACCTCCTGGAGTTAATCCTAACTTACTGTGGGTTGACATTTTCCAGAGTAAGCTAAGTGGAGCTTGGAGCGTGGAGGACTACACTTTGGCCGTGGAGCAACCCTTCTTCCCCAGCTCCGGTCCTCCCCTTCCACAACCTCCTCAGCACCTCTGGACCTCCAGGTATCTCCTGATAGTCCTTAGAGCTGGGCACCTGCATGTATGAAGTTGCGGAGCTTTAATCTTTAGTTTTGCTCTTGGCCGTGTGCTTTTGCGCCGCCCATCTCCGGCTCATCGGCGTTTTAGGCCGCCGCCGCCGTTGAGAGTAGGATCATTGGGTGCGCATGGCTATTGCAGACCCAATGGTACCATTGGATGTCGCCGGCGATGACCACCTCTTTGCTCTCGGGATTTTTGTCAGACAAAACAGCAACGCTGTTGTCGTTTTTAGGACAAAGATCCTCCGCTTTAATGCCTCAATCATTGTTAATCATGGGGTTAGCCTTTAATGCCTAGATCTTGTCCCTGATGCGTGTATTTAAGACCTCGCTGGACCTCCTCGTTGTCCCTTGGCGCAATAACTCCTTGCGCGTCTTCGCGCGTCTTGCGCGAAAGCACTGCAGTACTGGATGCAGGCCATCGAAGACCTCCTCAGGAGATCTTGAGCGTCAGGACCTCCCCATTCGCATCTTAGCCGTCCGGACCTCCACGGAGGTGCAGCGGCGATAAGACCTCCGCGTGGGACCTCCTCGAGGTCATCTCAACCGTTGAGGACCTCCTCGCTTAATATGGGCGTTCGGTCCTCCCCTATCGTTGTGGTCCGTTGGATGTAACATCAATGACCACGACCTCCCCTCTGCTCGCAGCGTGCTGGCGTTCTTTGGGAGGACATGGACCGTTGGATCCAAGATCCACGGCCCATGACCTCTGGACCTTCGTGGCTGGCGTGCGTTATCACTGGGAGGTCTTGAGCCGTCGAGATCCAGGATCATGGCTCATGTCCTCCAGTTCTTTAGTTTTAGATTTTCCAGAGTACACTTATTTTGTAAACTGAAAAAGGTAATAACTTCAAAAATGCATATCTTTTTCATTTTAAATCCAAATGAAGTGATTCAAATTGTGTTAGCTCTGGTTGGACCTGGGCTCTAATCTAAAATTGGTTATGAGCTCAGTCCAGCTCCAGAAAATGGAATTGCAAATAGGTTTTGAAACTAACTTTTAAAGTTGCCCTAAAAATTCAAGTTAACTTGTAAAATGCATAAGTAATTCTCTGTAGACTATTTTTGAGTGAATCCAACTTTGTTGGCTTCCTCTGTTATTGCACCAAATGTTGGAGTAGGGTTTAGGCATGTCACTATTTTCAAAAGCTTTGTGGGTGCAAATTAGTTGTGCTCATTTTCATATCTTTGAAAAATCATAAAACATGCATAATAGCTCCAAATGAGGTGAACTCAATTGTGTTATTCATCTCATGAGTTGCTGGTTGTACAGTAAAAATCTCAGTTGCACCACCTTTCTAGAAAATGTTGCCAAATAATTAAATTAGTGAATAGTGGCAGTTTTGATTTTTAGGGCTGAGCAGAATTGTTTTGCTCATATCTTTTGCATTGAGAATCCAAATCAATTGGTTCTTGTTGCTAAATTCCCTAAAAATCGTCCTCTTGCTTCTGTAGAAATTTCAGAGCAATTGGCATTGGTTTGCTGTACTGTCTCTTGGGTTTTCGTCGTTCTTATCGATTCTTTTCGTCTTTTCGATTAGGTGTTGACGAGTGTGTTGATGACGTGAGTGAACCTCAGCAACATCTTGAGCAAAATCAGCAAGGCAAGCAGTTTGATCATATCCCATGGTGACCCATTACTTTAAAGTTTAATACTTTGTTTTACTTATATGTATGCATTGCTACTTTGTGTTAAATTATCGTTTAGCAATCCTATAGATGCATATCCTGTAGGTAAATGTTCATTCTCTAGTACTAAGCCTAGGACTACCTCGCTGTGATGTAGAGTTCGTTGGATGAGCTCTCATCACTTAGTAGTTTGCGTTGATAATGCTTAGAAATGCTTAGATAACGGTAGAAATGGGCGGTTGTCGACACTATGTCGATGACCTTGATCACACTAAAATTATTATTCCATTATGTCCATCTTGTGCTTTGTTACTTTGTAAACCAATAAAACAAAAATGAAAATAAAAGCTATTTGGACTTGGGCACAATGGATGATGGTGTGATTGTTGGTTTGTGGAATGGTGCCTAAGTCAATAAGGACCGAACATCTTGTTACACCGAACCAAGAATTTTTGCGTGCTAACCACACGAGAGGGATATGGGACCTCTCTTGGCTAAGTACTTTGGCGGGTGTTAGCTTCGGGTTGCATGGTGGGCTATCGGGCGAGTAGTAGTGGGTTATCCACTGCAAGGAGCACCACCCGAATAAGGGGGTGAGCATCTTTGATGACTCCGCATCAACGTATGGGGCGGTTGTATCCCCATATGGGCAACTCGTGGTTGACATTCAATATTGGAAAAGTCTCGTTGGACTAGCTGTGCCGGCATACCAGAGGAAGTGTGCTAGCTTGGCGAAAAGGTGGTCTAACGTGTGGGTACATTGGTACACCCCTGCAGGGTTAAAACTATTCGAATAGCCTCGTCCTATGTTATGGACACGCTTGGGGAAGTCTTTCGAGAGTTAGACTATAACCTTTAATTAAAACTTGACATGGTTGGTATGAATGGGTAATTCATGCTATTGTTGTGGTGGCTATTGGGATAGTCACTTCCAGGATTGTTGTTGTCATCTATCTATTGTTATTATTGTTACTTGTCTCGTTGTTACTTGCAAATTAAAAATGAATTGCAAAACTGCTTTGGAATCTATTTATATATTGCAAATGAAAACTTGCTTTATGCTAAAATAAGTCCAAAGCCTCATCCACTCAATAAAGCTTGTATGTAGTTAAACTATAGTTCTATTATACTACACGTCAGTCTTGCGAGTACATTCCTTTGTACTCATTTGCTTTGCTTATTAACCTTGTTGCAGAGGAGGTAGGGCCCAAAGGGCTTTACTTTTGTGAGATGTGCCGCGGTTGGGAATCGAGCTAGGCGTCTTGGTTGGTTGCCTTGTGGGCTAAAGACAAACCTTGTGGCTCTCTTTTATTTATCGCCATCTTATGGCATTTGCTTCCGCTGTGTTACCTTTATTAGTTGTATTTGGCGGTCGGCCCTTTTGTAATAACTCTATTTTATGTATGTCTTTTATTCTAGTTAGTGCTTTTGGTTCTATGTCTTGAATGGAATTGATGCATGATTTTGTAAAGGGTGTGTATCTTGCATTGCAGGAAGTATACATATCTCAAGACACGGATTATTATGTTTGTGATGCTAGGGTCAATGGATGACTAAGTATTACAAGCCTAATAAACCGGGTCCTCATAGCTTGGCGGGAAGTCTCATGGGAGGTCCACCTGGGAGGTCTTGAACGGTCTCGATGAAGCCCTGTAATGTCCCTAAGGAGGTCCTGAACATTCCTGATTGACGCCACGTGAATGTTTCTAGGGAAGGTCTTGGACGTCTTTGATTAAGCTGCGTAAACGCTCCAAAGAGGTCCTAGAAGGCTCTGATTAAGCTGCGTAAGTGTTCCAAGGAGATCCTGGATGGCTCTGATTAAACTGCGTAGGCACTCCGAAGAGGTCCTGTGTAGCCTTGATGAAGCCACATGTTGCTCCTAGGAGATCCTAGACGGTCACGATGAAGCCTCATGGCCGCTCCTGAGGAAGCCGCGCGCGCGCCTCTGTGGAGATCCTAAGCGGCCATGGTGGAGCCACGTGGCCGCTCCTAAGGAGGTCCTGGATGTTCTTGATGAGGCCGCGTAAACACTCTTGAGGAGGTCCTGAATGGCCTTGATGAAGCCGCGTAATGTTCTTGAGGAGGTCTTGGGCGGCTCCGATGAAGCCACGCAGCACTCTGGAGGAGGTCTTGAGTGGCCCTGATGAAGGCGCGTGAGCACTCCTGAGGAGGTCCTGAGCGGCTCTGATGGAGGCGCGCAACACTCCTGAGGAGGTCCTAGGCAGTTTTGATGAAGCCACGTGGTGCTTTCTGAGGTCTTTGTAGGTGCCGCTCAGGATCACTTCTTCGAGCCAGGACCTCCTGTTTTTTTTGCAAAAACCACCTCCAGGACCTCCCAAGAGGTCTTTGTAGATGTCATCCAGGACCTCTTGGGAGGTCTTTAAAGTCAGGACCTCCCAGGAGGTCTTGGAAGAGGCC
Organism: Phyllostachys edulis; assembly: GCA_036346405.1. NCBI lineage: Eukaryota > Viridiplantae > Streptophyta > Magnoliopsida > Poales > Poaceae > Phyllostachys > Phyllostachys edulis. The sequence goes on along the minus strand of CM070545.1, from coordinate 100,990,298 downwards.
GTCCCAGGACCTCTCGAGAGGTCTTTGAAGCCAGGACCTCCCAGGAGGTCTTTGTAGAGACCGTCCAGGACCTCCTTTGAAGCCAAGACCTCCCAGGAGGTCTTTGAAGAGGCCATTCTAGGACCTCTTGGGAGGTCTTTGAAGTTAGGACCTCCCAGGAGGTCTTTGTAGAGATCGTCTAGGACCTCCTTTGAATCCAGGACCTTCTAGGAGGTCTTTGAAGGGGACATCCTAGGACTTCTCGGGAGGTATTTTGAAGCCATTCTTTATAGATGCCAAATCTTGCCATCAACACTTCCAAAGGCACACCTAAGACCTGAACCCAAACCTTCTGAAGTTGGTATTTAGGTGCAGGTCTCGAGTTCCATTCCACAAATTGTAACACCACCTTATGGTCCTTCACATGGATGTCACCAATAGCCATCATGCGAAGCATATCAAGCCTAGTTGTGAAATGAACCAAAAACTCCTTTTCCCCCTGAATCTCCACCTGTGGCTACCAATTCAAAGGAATTAGCCTTCTCAGCTCAGCAATCAGCATGTCTTTAGATAGTGGCTCCCAAATTATCCGAACAAGCCCCGTCTTGTTGTTTTCTTTTTTCAACTTCTTCGTCCCAGATATTGGGATATGATAAAACCCCAAACCATCAGCCCCGAATCCACATAAATTGGCTATAGGTCTCAGCATCAGCGTCAACGGGCACTTATTTGCCAAATGATCATTGCCCTCACAGATATCACACACTAAAACAACTTTGCAATTAGCAATTCCATGTCCCTTCCCTTTGCATTGAAAACAAACGATGTTAGAAACAGCACCTGCATAACCGGTGTTGACCGGCAGGTTGCCGAACTGGCCACGCCCCTGGCCTCTAATGCCGCCACCGACCCTCCCACGGCCAATGATAGGTGCACGAAACTAACATTGATTAGGGAGAGATTTACTGCCACTAAGACCAACGACCGAGAAACTTCCATGCCCACCAATAGCACTGCCAAGCCCAGCAGCTTGATCGTTAGCACCACCATTGACAGAGAACTATTCGGATCCACCGAAGCCTTGGCCTTGCCCACCATTGATACCAACAGCGTCGATGCCCTGGAATTGCCCATCGCCAAAACCAGCCACGCTATTGCTCAGGAATTGCCCACCGCCGCACTGACTAGTGCCACCATTGCTCAAAGCTTGCTCACCTCCAAAACGATAGCACCGCCCAACACAACTAATGATCTGCTATTATTAGCCCTGACTGGGAACCAATCGTTCTTGATATGATCGATTCTCTGACCTCCAATGCACCCCCGACCAAACATGGCGTTGTCATCCTGATCGATTCTCTGACCTCCAATGCGCCCCCATCCAAACATGGCGTTCGAATGACAAATTACTTTTGCATGAGATTGTCTGCCACCGAAAGAAGACCTCAACCAACCGCCAGAATATGCAGTAGGTTTTTGACTTGATGTTCCCCAGTTACGGCTGAATACCTTGCGAAGCCAAGGCAGCCCTCTCCTGCGCATGTGCTCTAAGATTGGTAATACCATGCAATACCCTGATGGGCCCGACCCTATAGTCTCAGCTCCAGGCACAAATTGAACAGACATGAAATCCGGCTGTGCCACCGAATCAACTGGAAATTGATTGCTCTCCAATGCTGGCTTCAATTTCGGCACATCAACCGCAACTTGCAAAAATTGCATGGTTTCCATACCTAGCGAAACCCCAACTCTACAGCTGCACCTCGACCAGGACAGAGGAGATCTGCGAGCTCTTTCAATGGTGTCCCCAACACTACTACAGAAAAGGGCTTCACAGACGGTTCAAAAATGTCATCACAGACGGTTTCGTGAGCCGTCTGAGTTTATGGGTCAATGATGACATGAGGTCATTGTTGGAAATATGCCCTAGAGGCAATCATAGAGATGATTATATTTCGTTATGTTCATGACATTGGATAATGTGTTATCTTGTTCCTAGAATAATATTGTTAATATTTATTATCAAGTATGTGACTTGGTTGTGAAACTCTATATTCTGCGATAATTATTCTTACGATCCTCGGTCGTAAACATATGTGGACACATATGAATAGACTAGCATATGTATTGGTTGATGACTATGTTTCACAAGTCATAGATATGGAGATATCAAACCGATAATATGGACACATGTTAAAGAACATGATGTTGGATAAGACCTACATTGAGACACTATTGAGATTGTTATGAATCTATGTGTCGTTAGTTGGTCTCAAGCAATGATGATGTATAATCCTTAGACCTGAGATCAGCATGGTTTCCTACATGTGTAAGAGCACTCTTAGGGGTTGCCAAACGCTACACCGTAACTGGGTAGTTATAAAGGTAGCTTTCGGGTATGCTCTGAAACATGGAGAGGAATGTGACTGGTCGTATATGGGATTTGCCCCTCCTAACATAACAGGAGAGATGTCTCTGGGCCCCTCGTTGTGATCGGATAAAGAAAGTGCATGGCCATGCCACTAGTAGTCGAAGTGTTCGACCACGTAAAGTTATCTGACACTCGATCGAGAAAGTATTGAACAGTCCATGGATGACACAACATCTCACAGAGTTTGACCGGACATCGTGAGGCAAAGGGAGTATACACGAGTAGGTCGCTTAGTTCGAGCGATTCTGGATTGGTCGTATCTGATAAGCTGGTCGAGGCGGTCGAGCGTAGTCACAGAGTGGTCGTAACACGGTCGTAAGCAATTACGAGTGGTCGTGACCAAATCTGAACTGGTCGTATAAAGATAGGACCTAGTCGTAAGTGATGAGGATCTAGTCGTAGATCATATTGCATTAAGGTTCGTCCGATATAATTTGTGTGTATTAGGAATCGATATGTTACGCTAGGAGCGCTTCGACTAGTGATCGGAAGCGGTTTCGAGTCACAACCGAACTACACATGAACCTCTGGTCACACATAACAGGTTGGAACAAACCCGACGAATCGATTAAAGAGCGTGTTGGATAGGATCCGCCACGAGCACTATATAAGGAGGTGCATGAGGCTGTTGGGAAGGCGGGTGAAAACACCACGAAACCCTAGCCGCCATCTTCACGAGAGCTCCACCGTGCGACTTGGTGCCGCACACCGACGTTCGGTTGTTCCTTCCCGGGCGTGTGGATACCGTTGAGGCGCTACTACGATTGTTGCGCTTGAGGGCGATCGCGATCTTCACAAGGAACCACAGGCGTTCTTTGGTGGAGCGATCGACTACGACCACGGCATCGACTTGCTGGACATTGGACGATCGACTACGACCACTACATCGACGCGCCCTTCGTTGGACCAGGCTGCTCCAACCCTTCTTCCGTTGTTCTGCGCGTCTGGTGGTAACGATCTATGATCATCTACTTGCATGGCTTCCTGGTTTGCGTGGTAGAATTTTGTTTGTAGCTATCGTAGCCTACCCGTGACCCTACAGTGGTATCAGAGCCATCCTGCGTAGTTTTTGATCTGGATCGATCGCATATACTTGATATGTGGTAGTAGTAGATTGGGTCTATTACTGGTCGATTTTGGTAACCTAGATCTGTTCATATAGATGGACGACCTAGACCCTAGTCGATAAGATCGATCGATTTCTCGGTGGTAGTAGATGGGTTTACGAGGAGGTATGAGCTATAAGGACCAGAAGGTTTATTGCACTTGTCCACGACCAGACTGCATATCACTCCTACCGGTCGGAATTCCGCCATCGGAGTATGCTGCAGTATGTGGTCGTATCAAGGCATTGATCGGATTGGTTCGGAATAGGGCTAATTTGATTAACCCGATGATTTCCAAGGCTCGGATACGTGAATAAGATTCATGTTTGGAAAAAAGTTTCGGCCTGCGCGCTTTGAACCCGCCCGCTAACCGGCTAGCGGGACCGCCGTGCTGGGTATTCGTACCGCACGCTATAGGTAGTGTGTGCTCATGTCGTCCGTTAGAATTGGATTTTGTGCATAACTTGTTTTTGCAGGGATTGATGTGAATAGTATGACCCATACTGTTTCATGTATGAGATGCATGTATGCTTGTAATATTCATGACCTGCGTGTCATGTTAATTGCAGCCCAAGGCTATCTATAATTGTATAACGGCCTGCGTGTCGACTTGTGATGCTTCTTTACTCCTTGTGGTTCATTACTAGTGCTATTAGAAATAATGGCTTAGTGGAAGTGCTTGGAGGAGTCCACCACTTGAAGACATGGTGAACAGGATGCATGGTGATGGAGATTACCATGAAGAAGGGTCATGCTATATCACAATGCAATTTGATTGTCTGTGAATGCCTTTACATTCTGTTCATTTATTTCTATGCATGTTATTTTGCTTTAATTGCTTTTAACATGATAGAAGTAAAATTCCCTCACTTAATATTAAGTTAAATTGATGCCCTCCCAAACATGCCGCACCATCCAAAGTCATGTATTTTAATGGTAGGTCTTGCCAAAGCAGAGTGCCATTAACTCTCCTTGACTAGATGGGTTTGTGTCGGAACACTTACACGCCGGCATTGGTTTAACTTAACAAGGTTATCATAACAGTTGTGGACCTTGGGGCATAAAGGTTGGGTCTTGAAGCATATCGAGATGTTGCCCAACAACAAGAGTCATATAGTTGATATGATTAGCAAAGGTTGCTTACCGTTTTCACTAGTCTTCTAGCGGTGAAGCCAAAGCTCACTAGTTGATTAAATGATTATGGATCTTGAATCATTAAATGTCATAAGAGGATATAGTGTTTAGTGGGAGTATCTTTATTAAATTGTTTAATAGAAGTTACTTTAATGAACATATGTCTTAGTTTTGCATATATTTTTGTTGTAGATCATGGCACCAAGCGCTTTGTACCTACATCCAGCTTTTGCTTTGCGTTCGATACTTGAAAGGAAAAACTTAATGGAACAAATTTTGCGGATTGGTCCGCAACCCGAGAATTGTTCTCGGGCAAGATAAAAGGAACATGTTCTAGAAGAACCAATTCGAAGTGCCTCTGAGAAAATCTTTGCTTCTTTGCTATTAAAAGCGCCTATAAAAGGCATGTGATAAGTCCCTTGATGTTAGCTGTCTCATGCTTGCGCTATGAACTCGAGACCTTCATTAGCGGTTTGAGAACATAGAGGCCTACGATATGATCGTGGCGCTCAAAGGCATGTTTGAGACACAAGCAAGAACGAGAGATTTGAGATCTCAAAGAACTTGTTTGGATGTAAGCTAGCCGAGGGTGGTCGGTGAGCCCTCATGTAATCAAAATGGTTGGTTACACACGAGCTTGGAAAAACTTGGTTTTCCACTTAGCCAAGAATTGGCTCTGATTTGATTCTTGCTTCGCTTCACGAAAGTTATGGCAGTTCATTTTGAACTTCCATATGAGCAGCTTAGACAAGAACCTCACCGAATCGCATATGATGCTTAAGGCAATGAGAGGGCAAGATTAAGAAATGCAACAATCATGTGATGATGGTGCAAAAGAGTACAAGCTTCAAGAAGAAGGCTAAGACTTGGGTCAAGAAAAGGGCAAGGCTAAAGTTTTGGATGAGATCCAAAGTGACAAACCTAAACCCAAGACTAAGTCCGCCCGACTCAAGAGAATGAATGCTTTTCTTGCAAAGAACTAGGCCACTTGAAGAGGGCGCAAGAAATACCGGCCGATCGGAAAAGGAATGGTGGGACTAAAACTTCCACTACTGGTATTAATGTTATAGATATTTTTCTTCTTGACTCTTACGTTAACTCATGGGTATTTGATCTGGGATCGGTTGCTCATATTTGCAATTCGATGCTGAGTCTAACAAGAAGTAGGATGATTGCAAGAGGCGAGATGGATCTTGGCGTCGGGAATAAAGCAAAGGTTGTTTGCATTAGCCGTCGGGACTATGCCACTACTTTTGCCTTGAGATTTATTATGGAATTAAATAATTGTTATTACGTTCGACCATTAGTAGAAACATTATCTCTACCTCATGTTTGATGACGAGGGTTATAAATTCATTATAGAGAACAATGGTTGTTCTATATTTTTGAATGAAGTGTTTTATGGCTATGCACCTGTTTTGAATGGGTTGTTTATTTTAAATCTTGATAATGCATCAGTCTATAATATTAATACGAAAAGGCTTCGGCCTAATGAAATAAATTCCACTTTTATTTGGCATTGTCATTTGGGTCACATAAGTGAGAAACACATGAAAAAGCTCCATAATGATGGAACTCTAAACTCATTTGATTTGGAATCATTTGAAACATGCGAGTCTTGCCTGGTCGGTAAGATGACCAAGACACCTTTCACTGGTCGTAGTGAAAGGGCGTCCATTCGCTTGGCACTCATACATCTTGATGTGTGTGGACCAATAAGTCTGACGACTAGAGGTGGTTTCGATACTTCATTACTTTCACCGATGACTATAGTAGATATGGATATATCTACTTAATGAGGCACAAGTCGGAATCCTTTGAAAAGTTCAAGGAGTTCCAAAATGAAGTACAGAATCAACTTGGCAAGACAATCAAATCTTTACGATCTGATCGTGGAGGTGAGTTTTTAAGCCATGAGTTTGGTAATCATTTGAAACAATGTGGAATTGTTCCACAGCTTACACCACCCGGCACTCCACAATGGAATGGGGTGTCCGAGCGGCGTAACAGGACCTTGTTGGATATGGTTCGATCAATGATGAGCCAATCGAATCTGCCATTATATTTTTGGGGTTATGCTCTAGAAACTGCCGCTTTCATTTTAAATAAGGTACCATCTAAATCAGTAGATAAGACACCATATGAGATGTGGACTGGGAAAGGTCCTAGTTTGTCTTTTCTAAGGATTTGGGGATGTGATGTCTATGTTAAACGTTTGACGTCTGATAAGCTCACACCCAAATCAGATAAATGCTTCTTTATAGGATATCCTAGGGAAACCAAAGGATATTATTTCTACAACCGGGAAGAAGACAAAGTTTTTGTTGCCCGAAATGGTGTCTTTTTGGAGAAAGAGTTTCTTTCAAAAGGAGTCAGTGGGAGAAAGGTGCAACTCGAAGAAATTTGGGAAACATCTCGAAAGTGTTTCAACTCCTCTTGAACCTCTCTTGGATGAACAAATTGTTGTTGAACACAGTAGATAAGGCACCAGCCCCACGTAGATCTAAAAGGCCGCGTCAATTGCCTATAAGGTATGGGCATGACGTATTATTATTGAATAATGGTGAGCCTAAGACTTATGAGGAAGCGATGATGACCCAGACTCTAAGAAATGGCTTGGAGCCATGAAATCTGAAATAGATTCCATGAGAGAAAATCAGGTTTGGAACCTGGTCGATCCACTTGATGGTGTCAAAACCATTGAGTGCAAATGGATCTATAAGAAAAAGATTGATATGGATGGAAATGTTCACATTCATAAGGCTCGACTTGTCGCATAAAGGTTTTCGACAAGTTCAAGGAGTTGACTACGATGAGACTTTCTCACCGATGGCGATGCTTAAATCTGTTCGGATCATTCTAGCAATTCTTTGCATATTTCGACTATGAGATATGGCAAATGGATGTCAAAACAGCTTTCCTTAATGGAAACCTAGATGAGGATGTGTACATGACACAACTTTGAAGGTTTTGTCGATCCAAACAATGCTAGTAAAGTATGCAAACTTCAAAAGTCCATTTATGGGTTGAAACAAGCATCTCGGAGTTGGAATATACGTTTTGATAAGGAGATCAAAAGGTTTGGTTTAAATCAAGAACAAAGAAGAACCTTGTGTTTACATGAAGGTTAGTGGGAGCGCATTTGTTATTACGATCTTGTATGTAGATGACATACTCTTGGTGGAAATAACATTCCAATGCTAGAATTGTTAAATCTTCATTAAGAAAAAGTTTCTTAATGAAAGATTTAGGAGATGCAACATATATCTTGGGAATAAGGATCTATAGAGATAGATCTAAGAGGCTAATTGGATTAAGCCAGAAATGTACATAGACAAAGTGTTGAATCGATTCAACATGCAAAATTCAAGAGAGGATTCTTGCCCATGGCACATGGCATTAATCTTAGCAAGAATCGGTGTCCTCGACCAGCGATGAGCGAGACAAAATGAGTGATATTCCATATGCTTCGCCATTGGATCTATCATATACGCCATGACATGTACGACAGATGTATCATATGCTCTAAGTGTTCTAGCAGATACCAAGTCGATCCGGTGAAGGTCCTTTGGACATTTGTGAAAAACATTCTTAAGTACTTAAGAAGGACTAAGGATGTGTTCCTAGTTTATGGCGGTGATGAAGAGCTCATTGTAAATGGTTACACCGATGCGAGTTTTCAAACCGACAAAGATGATTATCGTTCGTAATCTGGTTTTGTATTCATTTTGAATGGAGGAGCAAAGTGGTGAAAAAGTTCCAAGCAAGAGGCGGTTCTTGATTCCACGACGAGGTCGAGTACATTGCGCTTCAAGTCGCAAAAGAAGGTGTTTGGATAAGGAATTTCATTCTGAATTAGGCATGGTTCGAGTGCCTCGAGCCCAATGGATCTCTATTGTGACAATAATGGAGCCATTGCTCAAGCTAAGGAGCCTATCCCATCAAGTCCAAACACATACTCAGGCGTTATCATCTTATCCATGAATTGGTGGATAGAGGAGATGTTAAGATATGCAAAGTTCATACGGATTTAAATGTTCTTGATCCGTTGACAAAGCCTCTCACACTGACCAAAGCATGAGGCACACACAAGAGCTATCGGTATTAGATACCTAAAATGATTGACTCTAGTGCAAGTGGGAGAATGTTGGAAATATGCCTAGAGGCAATCATAGAGATGATTATATTTCATTATGTTCATGACATTGGATAATGTGTTATCTTGTTCCTAGAATAATATTGTTAATATTTATTATCAAGTATGTGACTTGGTTGTGAAACTCTATATTCTGCGATAATTATTCTTACGATCCTCGGTCGTAAACATATGTGGACACATATGAATAGACTAGCATATGTATTGGTTGATGACTATGTTTCACAAGTCATAGATATGGAGATATCAAACCGATAATATGGACACATGTTAGAGAACATGATGTTGGATAAGACCCACATTGAGACACTATTGAGATTGTTATGAATCTATGTGTCGTTAGTTGGTCTCAAGCAATGATGATGTATAATCCTTAGACCGAGATCGGCATGGTTTCCTACATGTGTAAGAGCACTCTTAGGGGTTGCCAAACGCTACACAATGAATCGGGTAGTTATAAAGGTAGCTTTGGGTATGCTCAAAAATGGAGAGGAATGTATTTGGTCATATATGGGATTTGCCCTCCTAACATAACAGAGAGATGTCTGGGCCCTCGTTGTGATCGGATAAAGAAAGTGCATGGCCATGCCACTAGTAGTCAAGTGTTCGACCACGTAAAGTTATCGACACTCGATCGAGAAAGTATTGAATATCCATGGATGACACAACATCTCACCGAGTTTGACCGGACATCGTGAGGCAAAGGAGTATACACGAGTAGGTCGCTTAGTTCGACGATTCTGATTTGGTCGTATCTGATACAAGCTGGTCGAGATCGGTCGAACGTAGTCACAGAGTGGTCGTAAATCAGTCGTAAGCAATTACGGTGGTCGTGACCAAATCTGAACTGGTCGTATAAAGATAGGACCTAGTCGTAAGTGATGAGGACCTAGTCGTAGATCATATTGCATTAAGGTTCGTCCGATATAATTTGTGTGTATTCGGAATCGATATGTTACGCTAGGAGCCGCTTCGACTAGTGATCGGAAGCGGTTTCCGAGTCACAACCGAACTACACATGAACCTCTGGTCACACACTTAACGGGTTGGAACAAACCAAGACGAATCGATTAAAACGTGTGTTGGATAGGATCCGCCACGAGCACTATATAAGGAGGTGCATGAGGTTGTTGGGAAGGCGGGTGAAAACACCACCGAAACCCTAGCCGCCATCTTCCGAGAGCTCCACCGTGCGACTTGGTGCCGCACACCGGCGTTCGGTTGTTCCTTCCCTGGACGTGTGGATACCGTAGAGGCGCTACTATGATTGTTGCGCTTGAGGACGATCCGCGATCTTCACGAGGAACCACAGACGTTGCTGGAGGAGACGATCGACTACGACCACGGCATCGACTTCTTTGGACATTGGACGATCGACTCGACCACTACATCGACGCGCTTCTTCGTTGGACCAGCTCCAACCCTTCTTCCATTGCTCACGTCGGTGGTAACGATCTATGATCATCTACTTGCATGGCTTCCTGGTTTGCATGGTAGAATTTTGTTTGTAGCTATCGTAGCCTACCCGTGACCCTACAGTCATCACAGACGGTTTTCAAACCGTCTGTGATGCATACTGTCATAGATAGTTATTAACTGAGAACCGTCTGTGATAGGCAACTATCACAGACGGTTTTTAGCTAAAACCGTCTGTGATGACAGATATATCACAGACGGTTTTTAGCTGAAACCGTTTGTGATGACTGATATATCACAGACGGTTTTTGGCTGAAACTATTTGTGATGACTTTTCTCTATAAAGCCTCCAAGCAGTGGCTACTTGTACCTTTAAAACCGACATCATATATATATATATATATATATATATATATATATCAGCCACTTTTGAGGGGTCATCCATGCAGCATGAGGAGGATGAGACAGCAACCACGGGCAACTTCATTAAGCCCATGCAAGTTTAAGAAGTATGGATGCAAGGAGAGCGTCAAGACATCCAATTACCTGGTTACTGATACATGATGCCACTTCGATCAGTACACATGCATCCACGTCATTTTCGATGTTAAGAAAGTGGCGTGGACGCATTGTGCATCTGACCGAAGTGGCATTATGTATTAGCAACTAGGTAATCGGATGTCCCGACGCTCTCCGTAGCTATGTTTAAACTTGCATGGGCTCGATGAAATTGCCCATGGTCTGTGCTCTCAAGTCTGCGTGGATGACCCCCAAAAGTGGCCGAGGAACTATGAAGTGTGTGTGTGTATATATATATATATATATATATATATATATATATATATATATATATATATATATATATGATGCCGGTTTTAAAGGCACAAGCACCATTGCTTGGAGACTTTATAGAGAAGAGATTAGAATAGAATGGTAGCACGCACCTAAGACGCCCGGCATGAACTCAATTATACAGGCAAAGGTGAAATGAATGGCGAGAAGTAACAGATGACATCTTGACAAAATGACAAATCAACAATAAGTCATAACATACATATCACACATTTTATACATCTATTTTTGCAAATCATCAATCATACAAATCAACAGCCCATGGTTCACCAAGCAAGTTTCCACTATCAATAGCAGACAACACTTGACACTTCTGAATAAGTCATAACTCATAACAATATAATATATCAACAACCCATACATATCAACAACCCAATAAGTCATAACATATCAGGAACCCATACATGTCAATAGCAGAGACAACACTTGACACTTTTAAATAAGTCATAACTCATAATAATATAACATATCAACAGATAACAGCCCATACATATCAACAGCCCAATACTTCAATAGCAGACAATACTTACACTTCTGAATTCACTCATTCAGCAATTAGCACAAGTGCACAACCATTCAAATTACGGGGGAGGCGGGGAGCTACGGTGCTAGGTTACATGACTAAATAAAAGACAGCAAGGCTAAATAAATGACAATATAAGAACAAGCATCTGCATGGATCATTGCATTCATTTATATTTATGATTTCTCTACTTCTCTCTACATGTATGTATTACACATTTACACTTTCTCTGCAATGATGCACTTCTCTTCATGTATTTATGTATTACACATTTAGCATCTGGGCTCTGGCCAATGGCCATCACCATCAGCATCAACCAACAACCAGACAACAAGAAGACAAGAAGGGGACTTACACGTTAGTGGGAGAGGCGGAGAGATTGGAGGCGCAAGGGAGGTCCGAGGTGGCGCAGCAAGCCAGCGGCAAGAGGGAGGAGGAGCTGGAGCTCCAGAGGTACGGGAGCTGGCGGCGAGAGGGAGGAGGAGTTCGGTTCACATGAATACCAACAACACAAGCCAATAGGTGATAGATCTGTATGTCTTACCTTGAAATCGCCGATGGAGAGGTAGACGGGGTCACGCATGCTGGGGGGAGGAGGAAAGGGGGAAGACAGCGTCACCGTAGTTGTGGCACGAGCGGCGGCGTCGAGGTCGGGGGCACTCAGGTGGGGAAGGGAACGGATGAGAGTAAGGGCACTAGGGAGTAACGACGCGAGTTAGGGCACAAACCCTAGCGGGCTCCTAATTATAAAGATATATCATAGACAGTTCCATAATGGAACCGTCAGTGATTCTTATCACAGACAGTTCCATAATGGAACCGTCCGTGATATGGCTGTTCTCAAGTTCTATGTTTTGAGCGCACACACACACACACACACACACACACACACACACACACATATATATATATATATTCATTTATTTTCTCGTGTATACATTTACATGACATGAAGAAATTACATGTTTATATGTCAATTTTGTCATTGAAATACTGCTGAAAATTTGCTTTAACTATGATCGATACATATATATATCACACAGATCGGATATAATAAATTTGTTAACCACGAAAGCATCGACTGTGATAATTAAATAGTTAATTCAACATATAATATAGTAACTTCACCTCCAAACTATATATATTTTTTTTCATTTTAGAATTTACATATGGCCAAACTGTGTGGTCAGTCGCTTGTTACAAAGATTAAAAAAAGTAGAAACCTAAATAAACAAAGTTTTTCTAGTGGCGGGGATAAGCTGTTATCTCCATGTTCAAAACTTCATAGGCGGCGGCGTCGGCATCGAACGGTTCGTGATAAGCGAACGAAGCCCGAAATGCGTCTACCCACTAACGCGCTCGTTCGAGTGTCTCCCGAAGACCCTCGAACTGTTGAATCAAGAAGAATTGAGCCCATAGGCTCTCTTCCCTTGCTTGATAGGTCTCAGCATGGTCGACTCGGTCGCCCACCGTCTCGATTAAATAGGTCAAGTCACAGCAAGCCTCTTGGAGACATGCAACATCGTTGTGGAGGACCACGTCGATGACGCGGTAAACTCGCCGGAAGTGGGAGATCACCCGAAAGACGTGGCGGAGGAGGATGTCAAGACGGCGGAAGGTGACTGTCACCTGCTTTGGAAAATCCTCGGACAGAGGAGTGAAGACACTGTTGAAACAATGTTCTTCCGCAGCATCCGCCAACATATGGCCAGAGAGTTGCTTGTATAGTACAGCAAGGTTGGCCATCAATGCCGGCGACAAGGAAACAGAAGTGGGAGCCATTTTTGCTTTTTTAGAAGTAGTAGAGTTATATGTGGGGATGATCATCTTCGATGGCTGATGATCCGTTTTATAAAACAAGAAATAAATTCGGTGCGTGAGACAAAGAGACACATCGAGGAGCCGAAGCGGCATTGATGCAACGAAGAGACGCATCGGCGACGAAGAAACTCACCGGAGTTGAAGCGACATTATCTCAGACGGTTATATTTAAAAACCGTCTGTGAAGTCTACAATTATCACAGACGGTTCTAAATACGAAGCGTCTGTGGTATTTCACAGATGGTTTTCAATATGAACCGTCTGTGAAGTTTACAATTATCACAAACGGTTCGAGTTTAGAACCGTCTGTGATACTTCACAGATTGTTTTCAATATGAACCATCTGTGATATTACCTCTTCATAGACGGTTTGTAGCGCATCCGGTTACACAGACAGTCTCTAAACAAAAACCGTTTGTGATTGTGTTTATCTGAGCGGTTTCGATCAACAAATCTATGATCAAAGCGTCAATATTAGCATTTTTGTAGTAGTGCAATCGTCAACGGCGGTGACTAGTGAGGCGGCGGTAAAGGCCCCTTCCAAGGTCAGCCACCAGACCCGCCCTGCTTACTTCGGTCCGGCAAAATTCCCACCTCATGAAGCTCCATTGGCGAATACCCCGTAGCAATGGCATCTCCATACACCAGATCTTTTATAATCTTCGATGATGACCCATGGCAATGTCCCCCTTACCACCAACCTTCAAAGGTTTGTGAAAACTAGATGAGGTAGGAGATCGAACTCCATTACCTTGATGAGATTTCGAAACGAAGTCAGAAAAATCTGACGACCGCATGCCAGCCTTCGTATCAACCTTCACTTCCACCAAGATAATGTCTTCTTCATCGGAAGAATCACCCTCTTTTTATTGTCAAAACCTTGATCCAATCGTAGCACTAACTATGCGATAAACCTTCGAAAACAGGACAAGGACCTCACTAGCGTCGGTACCCTCTCTGAAGCCGACTTCCTCCATTTCTCTAGGAGGGAATATAACTAGAAATACCAATTAATCAGAGTGACTATGATAAACATCTTGTCGACGATCATGTCAATCTTTGTCATAATTATGCCAGTTTTTTTCTTCTACGTATTTAACCGTTCGCAAGTTCTCTAATTTGCCGACACCTTATGGATCTGTTTGCCGTAGCTTTTGTTATAAGTTATTTTGTTATTTTCTGGTTTTCGACTAAAAAACGGCTGTAGCTTTTTGCTGAATTAGGCCTTTTGTTAGTCTGGTTTTTCATTGGGTGATTGATTGTTCTAAATTATAAAATATCTAAAATGCTTTCGAGACAAATAATACTTATTTAGCTTTTCAAAGCTGAAGCCAGCTTAAAGTTACCACAAATATCCTATATCTCATCTTAGCTAGGTAGCTTTGCCGGCTCTGGTGGGTAATTTTGATGTGGAGCTTGACAGGATAGGCAGTTCAGAGTTTACAGTGTATGGAATATACCGGCGGCGCGCGTTCTAGAAGCGAATTTTTTTTATTAATTAATTTTTTTTTTTGAATTTTATTTTAAAGTTAACTCGACGCATTTTATTTTCAATTCTGACCCCTTTAGTCATGTAACGGATAGTGGCGTAACAAAACAACACTATCACGCGTCAAGATAAGTCTCCAAAATAGCACTTCTTGTCACGCCACTGGTTGTGGCGTGACCAAATAACACTGTCACACCACTGGTTGTGGCGTGACCAAATAACACTGTCACGCCATTTTAAGTGGCGTGACAAGAGTTTGACTAGAAATAGGCTGGTATGACAGTGTTATTTTGTTATGTCACAGGTGGTGACGTGACTAAAGAGGTCAGAACTGGAAATAAAGTGCGCTGGAGGTTAACTTTAAAATAAAATTAAAAAAGATTAATTAATAAAAAAATTCTAGAAGCAGGTCGCGTGGAGACCAGAAAGAGCAGATAACCGTGATGAAATCGAGGGCCCCAGGTGTACATGTGCATGTAGGAACTCTCGAACCACGTGATGGAATCGTGAATAGAGTGCGATCGTGTCGATCTCTCTTTCCAAAACCATTTATTATTAATGGATGACTTCGTCTGCTTGTGCTACCTCGTTTGGTCCAAGTAGGCTACGTTGCGTCGGTGATCTCACGACTTCTGTGCCTCGTATGCTCCTTGTCAATCAACATTACAATAATTCAGTTGTTTCTCATGCAGTCAGGCATTACGTCACGGCACGCGCTGAGCCAATGGAAGCTTCACTCTAGTCGACCGCTTTCCATTCATGGAGATGAGATGACACAAGCACTTACGCAGGACATCTTCTGCAGAGCGAAGTGGTACGCGCGGCGGCCCGGGACAAGAGTGCTCGACTATAAGTGAATTGTTGAATTCAATATGGTATCAAAGTTAAGAGATTTTGAGTTTAAGGTCTAGTTGACGCAATTAAAGAAAAATAATTGTAGCATATTTCTATTCCACATCTTAAGCCTAAAAGGGAGTTTTGAAGTATAGGTGAATTGTTCATCATTCTTCATCAGCTTAAACTTTTAGATGAATTGGTTAGTGTATACAACTCAATAAAGAGGAAACTATTGTCTGACGAGTGCGTAGTACGACCAAGCTTCAAGCACGTGCACCACGGCCTGTGGCGGAGCAGGCAACCCTGGGCGGCTGCCGGGCTGTCCGGCGAACCGTCGTTAAAGAGCAGTGGAACTTCTCTGCCATTGGAGGAGTTTAAGATGGATGGTATTTCCCCGAGCAAACGCTCACCTAGTTAGTCCTGCCCACAATCGAAAAGTTTCCTTGCTCCGCGGCTAACCACGGCCAAATGTAATCGTGGCGTGCGACAAGTAGTTTATGACTCGTTACTGGCTTTCTTGTCTCCTTGCTGGGCCTAGATCTGGAGATGTTCTCTTTTGATAGCAACCGAGCAATCGGATGGTGGTGCGGGTGTCCACGTGGAATATTGAAGCCATGGTAAAATCAGAGTTACAGATGGTTTTTAATACAAACCATCTGTGATGAGATACTTATCACAGACGGTTCGTATCACGAACCGTCTGTGATATGTCATCATAGACGGTTTTTGTCTAAAACCGTCTGTGATTCGCAGCGTGGGAGGCAAAATATTTGGCGCTGTCCTTATATATTGTAGCCGAGTCGAGGCGAGATGCGCTAGGGCGAGCTAGGCTCCCACGTGCTACTGCGGTTGCTCAGCTTGGGGCAGAGGGTGTGGTTGGAGAAGGAGAACGGCGCCAAGTGCTACGCGCTGTTGGCAAGAAAGCTGAGCCTGCCATGGGAGGACGGCGAGTTCAGCTAGAGATGGAAACCTCACCCTCTCTCCAGGTTCTTTCCCTTCTTCCCTTGCTTTCCTCTGATTTCCTGCATACATATCACGCCTTTCTCCATTTCTGACCCTACCACTGCCTCCTCTTTCACAGCTATCGGAGGAGTCTCACTGGTGCTTGTGGTGGTCGTGCCTGTGGTGGTGGTGGTGGTGGTGGTCGTGGCAGCGGCGGCTTGATCCTTTAGTTCTGCTTTAACAATTGATTTCTGTTGGTTGTGTGAGGAGTTGTTCTTAGAAGCTCCTACTGAGTTGCTACTGCCGCTGCTGTTCTTGACATGGTGAGACCGCGTTGAGCGGCGAGTCTTATTGCGATTTTTTTTGTCTGAAAAAGCTATCACATACGGTTACGAACAAGAACCGCTCAGGAAAATGCTATCCTGACGGTTCGAATGTTCTTATTCAAAACCATCAGTAAAAATATACTATCGCTGCGGTTACGAACAAGAAATGCTCAGGATCTATCACGAGCGGTTCTTGTTAAGAACCGCTCGTGATAGTTATTTTCACAAACGGTTTGAAAACCGTCTGTGATAACTGTCTGTTATCACAGACACATAAACATAGATGGTTCACAAAACCATCTGTGATGACGGTTTAGAACCGTCTGTGATGATGTTTTGCGTAGTAGTGGGTCGTGCGACAACCCATAAAGCACAAGGTGCAAGAGCAAAGTCGATCGCGGCAACATGACGAAGAAGATGATAAAACCGACAAAATAGAGAAAGCTGTCAAATCAAGCTGAATAGGAATAGATAGTAGCATGGCGGCATAGATCGAAGCCTAAGACGGTGGCAAATAAGAAGGCACAAGAAGCGCAGATGCACAAAGGTAAAAGAAGCGGCGCAAGAATGCGAAGTTAACAGAGCGTAGTGCGGAAGAAGCACGGCGCAATGCACAGAAGTACAACGAAGATGCAGTGCACAGCAAGCGTGGCGGCCTTAAAAGTTTGGGGCGGCGGATCTGCAGCGGCTCGAAGAAAATAACAGTGGCTGCTGCCATGCAATGGAATTCCTATGCTTCTATGACTGACAACAAATTTGTGGACTCGTATGGCATAGACGAACTCTAAGGATAGAGTTTTACGAACTTGGATGGACACAGTGGAAGAAAAACAACACAAATGATAGCTAGCGAGAGCAAAGAAGAATAGCTAGCGATGGCGGTAGCAAAGAACCAACATAACTAGCAACAAAGAAAAGACTTGCATAACTAGCAATGACTAAAAGCATAACTAGCAGTAGCAAAATAGACTCAAGCACTATCTTCCAACAGCAAGCAAACTAGACCGGCAGCCATATTGCTCATCGCATAGAAGTCGAAGGGCAAGCACATACTAGAAGTAAATACTTAGGAGCGAGCAAGGACCACGTGCAGCCCAAAGCACCCAACATACCAAATGTGACCACACACCA
This sequence comes from Phyllostachys edulis, assembly GCA_036346405.1. Lineage (NCBI taxonomy): Eukaryota > Viridiplantae > Streptophyta > Magnoliopsida > Poales > Poaceae > Phyllostachys > Phyllostachys edulis. The sequence continues at coordinate 100,972,155 of CM070545.1, read as the reverse complement.
ATTGGAGAGCGGGCACCTCTACACACCAAAACACCCTCAAGACCAATCACCAAATCAGCCACAACCAATAGCCAATGACCATCTCCTCTCCTCTTCCCAAGCGAAGCCTACTCCACGTACAAAGGAGCCAGGTACCGAGACCGAGAAGAAACCGCGGAGAAGAAGGTCGTAGATGAAACAAATGTCAGGATGATCGACTACCACATTTGGTGCAGAAATGAAACCGTTTGTGACCGTCTGTGGTAGTCTTTTGCATTGCTAAATCTATTTCTGTTTATTGGCTAGCCTCAGGAAATGCTAGCCATGCCCTCTGAAACAAGCACATCCAATTCTCATTCATTTCAGAAACACATCAAAATTGCATTCATTTCAGAAACAAGCACATCCAATTCACAAATTAATTAACTTTAACCATTAATGTACATTAATTTACACACATGTACCATTATGTTCAATCTATCCCAATCAAGTTCAATCTACACTATGGAAACTCCCATCTGGATTTATGACCTGTCTGTTCAGGAATGACGCAAGGTGTGATCGAATTTTTATGAGCTCGCTCTGTTCCAACGCAGTTTCAGCGATGGTCGCAACCTGTCGATAGGAAGGTTAAATTCGGGCTTATATAAATTGGTAAGTATATATGAAATAATTGTTGAAAGATTGACAAACCTAAGGATCATTGGTGATCGCAGAACCGATGAGTAGTTGCATGTTGTGGCAAACATAGTATCCACAGACGTTGCGGCCCGGCGGCTGCTGGTGGCACTGCAAAAATAGAATTGGTTAGTTCGAGAGGCATTGCTACGAAGTGTTATATAGGATTAATGTGTACTAACTAGCAAGTACCGGGAATTTTTTTATCATGTGCCAGCGTCCTTCCCTTGATATTCCATCCTCTAGCATGTAACATGTCGAACACCCTACGTGACTCCAAGAAGTTAGCCTTAGCCATTGCAAAGGAAGGAAAGACTACAATAGAGTTTCTATGGAGGAAATGTGTTTACCTGATGATTAAATTCCGGATAGTTGTGAAGTTGTGAGTGGCCCTCTGTAGGGAATCTAGGTATATTATGAATTTCCGTTTTGGTATAATTACAATTAGAATCCAGTGGTACCTACACAGGTCATCAGCATGGTCATTAAACCTAAGTTCGTGTTGCTTATAAAGTACAAATCAACAAGTATAGCCAGTAGTGCAACACTACTTACTTCTGGTTGTAGGGCAAAAGTATGAAGTCCTTGTTGCGGTGAGCCATGAAAAAAATCTATAACGTAATTCTCGACGAATGTTGCATTCGCCGTGATGCTTCTTTCGGAGACAATGTGTGGGTCGAGAAACCTACGGTGATTTCCTTCTTTCGGCTTCACAGATCATGTATCTATTATACAAAAGCTAGGAGTTATATATAACATTTATCGATATTACACGAACATTGACCGTGATTGTACACACTTACAGTGTCCAGCATCGTATGAGTGAGACGTCGAGCTCGTCGAGGTTGAAGAGACAGAACAAGTCGTCAAAGGTCACCGTGAAGACAGCGTCTTGATACACGTGGTTAAAATGATCCTCCTTGAACTTGGCGGTGAAACCCGGCGTCGTTGATCAAGCGGCTTGTTGGATTCCATGTACCATGTATGCAATTCCGTGCAATCCGGTCCTAGGGTAGGGCTGTCTAACTTCTCGAACAACGGCTCGCCTAGCTTGAATTTCCAGCCAGCGGCAAGAAGGGATATCAGGAGAGGACTCGATCGTCTTCGATTTGCCCTTGCCCTTGCTGCCTCACTTTGTATAGGTCGACTTCACAAGAGTCGACTGAGCACGAGGTGTAGATGCATGTGATGCAGCGGGCCCTCGCCGTGTCAGTGCATGTAGCTTCGGTGCAGTCAGGTCCCGTGGACTTGATGCCGTTGCAGGACATTCCCGTGAAGTTGACACCGGCGGTAGCTCGAGCGGATGTCCTCCTTGGGCCTTTGGATGAATGTTCCAACGGCTTGCCCTAAAGTCATGACCTCATCGTTTGGGGGAATTTTCAGCGGGACGGCCTCGAAATTGGCACAAACACCGTCCACATTCACTTTTGCGAAACCTAGCGCTAGATTTGCACCGTGCACCAAAGCTCCGACACCGGATGAATACACCGCCCCAAGCGAGATCTAGGGCAACAGAGACATATCTCACTTGGAGCTTGCGCCGTAGCCACCTCGTATATAACAATACAAAATTAGCTACTCCAACAGCCTATCAATGGATTGAGCATTCCGGAGATAATAATTATTACCGGATGTCATCGATGGAAAATCTGTCATCACCTATTGTGGTAGGGTTAGGGTTGGAATGACTACTTGGATGTTTGGGGGTGGCTAGCGATGAAAGAGGGCGAGGGCTTCCAACCGATTTGGGAGTTGCAATCCCTAATCCTTTCCTCAAAGGTCTCTATTTGCTTTTGCTCGGATGCACGAATCTCCAATCGAAGGATTGAGTGACCTCCTGTCTGATTTTTTGATGACCTCTGTCGATTTTTTGGTGAGCTCATCTTTGAGGGATGCACGAAGATCCTCTCGTAGCTTTGCATCGCGCTCGACTTTGGCTCTCTTCCTACTTGGTACGATCCAGAGTCCGCTTGGAACCATTGTTCCCATGTAACAAAACACCAGCGCCTCTCGTGCGACCCGGATGCTCACTGTTTCCTAGGGCCACAGAGAGTATATCTTTCTCCCTATCTGCCTGGAATGAGCCTTGGGAAGATTGTGCACTCAGCGTTATCTACAATATAGCCCGACATGTCATTTCACTTCCTATGAAGTTATGGAGTAATTACAAACTAGGTAGTTCGATATCTTACGGTATTTGGGACACTTCACGGTCTTGAGGTTTGGAAAGTACACTTCCCAGAGGCCCAATACATAACCTCGCAAATAACCCTTGTCGGAGTGCACATCAGTGATATCGGAAATAGCAGGGAGAGATTCAAATTGCTTGCCTGCTGTTCTGATCCCTCCATATCGGGGCTTTACCCGCATACCCAGCGGTGCCGAGTCTATGGGGGTGCTTGTTTTTTGCCTGGAGGGCCATGTGCGCCAGACTTTCACTCTTAAATTCATCTGTCGTCTTCTTTGCCACAAACTTCGGCCCAGACTCTTCCAAGAATAGATACTTGTGGAAGGGCGGCAGATCCTTCTCCACGTAGTTCTTGACAAGCGTGCTCTTGAAGTTCTTCCACGCTTTGCACGCAGTAGCAACAGCGTGTCGTCAAGACGGAGTCCGGTGTTCTCTGGGATCTCGAGCGATGCAAGAATTTCCGCCCGACCTGATGGTTTTCGAGTGGTCGGGCACCACCTTCCACGAATCGTAGGTGATCTTGACCCGTTCCCATGCAACTATTCCGACCATTCTCCGGAATGCGGACACTGCTCGGCGAGGATTGATAGGGGTCCTAGACTGATCGACCTCCGTGATGGTAAATCGGCCCGTGGGCCTTTTCGATATTCCTCTTCTTCTACCGCGGTTGGATATTGTTCCAGAGGATGGTGCATCATTAGACACATGAGGCGGCGATGACTCAGAATGAGCGGAAGACATCTTCGCAAGAAATAGAACATCATGTGAACAAATGAAATCAGCATAAAGCTAAGATTTAACATTTTGATATTGCTATCAGATGTAGAGTAAGCATTCCAATTAGAGCTCAAGTACAAACCCGATTATCAAAACAATTTCAGTACAAGACTATTATCATCACAGAGCATTCATCTCAAGCTCACCACACCACATTGCAATATATTCTAGTAGCAGTATCAAAACAAATACCATATGAATAACTGACTAGAACAAATACAAATTCCTAAAACAAGTACAATTATCATGAAGGACCATGACAGATTATTGATAGAAATAGTTAGGGAAAGGGCGTGGGGAATTGACAACTCGGCATTGGTTACCTTTAGGGCCGAGGAGAAGGACGAGCAGGAGCAAGACGAGCAAGCAGGCGGCGTCGAAGGGGAGGCGCGGCTGCCTGGGGAGGAGGAGGCGGCGGGCTCGGGGCGAGGAGGCGGTGGGCTTGGGGGAGGCGCACTGGGGCTATAGGAGGAGGCTCGGCGGGCTCGGGGGCTGGCCTGGAGGAGGAGGCAGGCCAGGATCGGGGGAGGAGTCGCGGGGCTCGAGGAGGCGGCGTCGAGGACGGCGGCGATGGGCTCGGGGGAGGAGGGAGCGAGAGGAGTTGAGAAACTTAATCGTTTGAGAGTGGCGGGCGCGGCAAACCTGTAACATCCCAAATGTATAAACAGGGTTGTTCAAGTATAATTATATGTGTAGAAATTAAAACTTTTCTCATATCTTGAAAACCCCTAATCTCTCTGTGATTCTTGTCCAAGAGTTGTGTAATCCAAAACACAAAGCTCTTGTGGACCAAAAGTCAAACTCATTTTCCAATTGTCTAAATCTTGTGCCAAACATTTGGAATATGTTTTCCTTGGTCCCAAATCTGATGTGGGACCCCTCTGAAAAATATCATGAGTTATAACACTTGTTGATAAATTTTGGAGGTTAACCAAATCCTTGAGCAACCTCCATGAATTTCCTGAGAAAAATGCATTGCATAATAACCTCTGGAAATTTTATGCAAGGTTAATCCCATTGTCAGCAAGCTCCAGTTAAAATTTCATCAAATTTGGAGTTCATTTGCTATCACAAATAATTCTGCTAAGTTTCAGCTGTTAAAAACTAAATTTAAAAGCCTACTTGTTCCTTGGGCTAGCCACTTTGCAAAGTGGTCCAGCCCAACCGTGTCTGCACCCCAGCCAGACCTCCTCTCCACCTTGATCAGGTCGTAGCCGTTGGATTAACATCCAACCGCCACGACCTCCTCCTTGATCAACACCGCAAGGACCTCCTCGCCTCATCGAGTCATAGCCGTTGGATCAAAGATCCACGGTCATGACCTCCCATGTGTTAAATCTCAAAAACCTCCACGGTTTGTCAAACCACTAGACATCCCACCTTGTTGAGGTCGTAGCCCTTGGATCCAAGATCCATGGCCATGACCTCCCCTAAATGTTAAACTAAGCAAACCTCCCACCTAAACGAGGTCGTGGCCGGTTGGATTAACATCCAACCGCCACGACCTCCTCATGATCAACACCGCAAGGACCTCCTCACCTCATCGAGGTCATAGCCGTTGGATCAAAGATCCACGGTCATGACCTCCCACATGTGTTAAATCTCAAAAACCTCCACGGTTGTCAAACCACTTGACATCCCACCTTGTTGAGGTCGTAGCCCTTGGATCCAAGATCCATGGCCATGACCTCCCCTCACTGTTAAACTAAGCAAACCTCCCACCTAAACGAGGTCGTAGCCGTTGGATCAGATCCAACAGCCCACGACCTCCCTGCGTTATCAAGCGCTCCCAACCTCCCCTATCTCATGTTGTGCACCGTTGGATTAAAAATCCACGGTCACGACCTCCTCCTTGTCTTATGCGCATCAGACCTCCCCGCGCACGTGAGGTCGTTGCCCTTAGATCTAAATCTAATGGCCATGACCTCCCTTGTGTGTTGTGCAAGCTCAAGACCTCCTTTGCGCCACACGCGAGGCTCAGGACCTCCCTGTCTTGATCACCACCGTTGGATCAAAATCCAAAGGTCTTGACCTCCCTCGCGCTTCACGCAAAGCCTCAGACCTCCCGTTGGTTGTGCGCCCTTGGATTTAAATCCAAAGGCCATGACCTCCGCCTCATGCTCTGAAGTTCATGTGCGGTTAAGACCTCACAGGAGGTCCGCACCGTTGGATGGAGATCCAACGCCTTGGACCTCTAATCCCATTTTCCCACGCAAGATACACATTAAGGAAATCGGAGGGCCACGACCTCCCCATCCTTGATCGTGTGGCTGGGACCTCCTCCCAGTCATTTAGGCGTAACGGTTCAAAAACCACATCGGAGGGCCAGGACCTCCCCGTGGTCCTATCCAACGGTCAAAATGACCTCCCCTGTTCTTCTCCTTCCTTGGTCACGCATGCGTGTTCACGAGCAAGGGAGTTAATGCCCACTTTGTCCTTGTGTACCTTCAACCACTCCCTTGTCGACCGCATTTATTCTTTGCTCGACTTTCCGCCTCGATCGCACATCATTTGTACCCTGTCAACTTTACATCATGTCCAAACCCTAGACCAGCCATGGGCCAAGCTCACCATGAGCTTAACCCGGTCTATGACCTCCTGTGCCCTAGTATAAAGCCTCCCCACGGTTTCTTTGGCTTCCTTTGCACACCATTATCCCTTGCTTGCACCCCCTGTGCTTGTGAGCTCTAAACCATCAAAGCTCTCCTTGGTCGCCATTCTTTGGAGCTTGAAGCTCCTCGGTGGACAAGGGTCCTGGAGTTTTCCTCCTTTTCTCCTTGCTTCCATTTGTGCCCTACCCTCTGGGACCAAGTCCTAACTTGATTTGTTGGGCATTTGCGAGAGGGACAAAGTGGAGCTTGAGTGAAGCTTTGGCCGTGGAGCACCCTTCCTCCCAAGACCGGTCCTCCTTCCTCGACCTCCTCGGCACCTTAGGACCTCCGGTAAACCTCCCGCTTGTCCTCAGTAGCTGCTGGGCACCCGCATGTATCTTCTGTCGGAGCTTTGTTGAGCCTGCGCTTGAATGTCGCGTGAGCTTCCTTTTGCATTTTGGATTTTGCCGTGCTTGCCTTCGTTGTCCTCTCGGCTCATGGCGTTCAAAACCATCGCCGCCGTTGAGGAGGTCCATTGAGTGCGCATGGTTATTGCGAACCGCGGTACCATTGGATGTCATGGCGAGGTGCAGATCGCCGGCGATGACCACATCTTTGAGCTCGGGTCTTTGTCGGACAAATCGGCGGCGCTGTTGTCGTTTTAGGACAAAGATCCACCGCGTTAATGCGCTCATCATTTGCTCAAATCATTGAATCATTGGCGTGTCTTAATTGCATTTAATCCTCACCTTGCGCGCATTTAAGACCTCCCGCGCGCGGACCTCCTCGTTGTCCCGCGCGCATTTATCTCTTGTCCAAGCACGTGCGTGCGCGTAAGCACGTGGTCGCGAGCTCTGGGACATCCATGACCTCCTCCGAGGAGATCTTGAGCGTCCAAGACCTTCCCCTTGCGCAATCGTGGCCGTCCAGACCTCCCTGGAGGGCTGTGACGTTAGGACCTCTCCTTAGGACCTCCCCTAGGCCATCTCAGCCGTTCATGACCTCCCCGGGTAGATCTTGACCGTCAAGGTCCTCCCTCGGACGATCTGGACCATCAAAGTCCTCCCTTGGAACATCTGGACCGTCCAGGACCTCCCCTGTGAGGTCCTGATGATGTAGATCTTCCTCGGGGAGATCTTGGTAGTTTAGATCTTCCTTTGAAAGATCTCAGCCGTTCAGGACCTCCCTCGAGGTCATCTCTGCCGCTTATGTCCTCCCTGTGTTGATCGCAGCCGTTGAGGACCTCCCTCGTTAGATCTGGTCCGTCCCGGACCTCCCTCCCGTGTTGTGGCCCGTTGGATGTGCCATCAACGGCCACGACCTCCCTCACCTTGCACATGCTTGCCGCTAGGAGGTCCATGACCTCTGGACCTCTTGAGCACGTGTGTCTTTGTTCACTGGGAGGTCTCGAGCCGTTAGATCTAAGATCTGTGGCTCACGTCCTCCCTTGTATTTCGATTTTTAGAACTTCAAGTGAACTGTTATTTTAGCCAACTGAAAAAGGTAATAACTTCAAAATTTCATATCTAATTCATTCTAAATCCAAATGAGGTCATTGAAATTGTGTTAGCTCTGTCTTGAACTTGACTTTAATCCTAAAATGATTGTAAGTTGAGTTCAGCTTCAGAGCACAGTGTTGCCATTAGATTTTGAAACTCACTTTAAATATACACTCAAATTAATGCTTAACTTGTAAAATACATAACTAATGCTCTGTAGATTATTTTTGAGTGAGACCAACTTTGTTGGTTTCCTATATTAATGAACTCACTAAGAAAATTAACTTTGAGCTTGTTGCTGTTATAAAAATGAGGACTTGTGCATTATAATTTTGTTCAAGTTCTTGTTTTTGAAAAATGGTAGAAAGTGCAATATAGCTCCAAATGAGATGAACTCAATTGTGTTATTCATCTCATGAGGTGCTGGTTTTGCTGTAAAAATTTCAGTATCACCACTTTTCTAGAAAATGTTGCCTCATAATTAAATTAGTAAATAGTGCAGTTTGGTATTTTTAGGGCTGAGCAGAATTGTTTTGCTCATAACTTTTGCATTAAGAATCCAAATCAATTGGTTCTTGTTGCTAAATTCCTAAAATCACCCTATTTCTGCTGTAGAAAATTCAGAGTGTTTGGAGTTCGTTTGCTGTGCTGTCTTTGTCGTTTAAATCGTTCTTATCGTTTGTTTTCGTCTTTTCCGTTAGGCCGACATTTGTGGTGATCCCGAGAGTGACCCTCTGCCACAACTTGGCCAGCAACATCAAGGCAAGTAGTTTGATCATTTCCATCATTGTCCCATTACTTTAAAGCTTAATATATTGTTTTACTTGTATGTATGCATGCTACTTTGTGTTAAAATATAAGCTAGCAAGCCTATAGTTGCATAATCTGTAGGAATTGCTTATCCTCTACTACCATGAGCCTAGGTTATTTGCTGTGGTTTGAGCTCGTTGGATGAGCTCTTATCACTTAGTAGTTTCGATTTAAATGGCTTAGACATGCTTAGTTTTCGGTAGTTATGGGCGATCATCGACTTAGTCGATGGTCTAGATCACTCAAAACTGATTATTACTCCTATATGTCCAGCACTTGTGCTTTGATTAATTGTAAAATCAAAACTGAAAATAAAAGACTGATTTAGACTTGGGCATATTGGATGGATGGTGCGGTTTTTGGAATGTGGTAGTATGCTGAGTCATTAAGGACCGAGTTACTTGCGCCCTTTGTTACGAGCAATTTTTGCGTGCTAACCACACGAGGGGGATATGGGACCTCTCTTGACTAAGTACTTTGGGAGGTGTTAATTATGAGCTGGTCGGTTGGTATGTTTTACAAGAAAATGTGTGGGTGTGGTGTTGGGAGGGAGCATTAGCAGACCGGTTAGGCTGTCTAATGTGTCCTTGTCCCCGTGGGAAGCGGCTCGTAATTAGCATCGTCCATTGGAAATGTCTCGTAGGACTTAGCCGTGCCGGCATACCAAAGGTAGTGTGCTTAAAGGAAAGGCGATGCGGCGTGTGGGTACATTGGTACACCCTGCAGGTTAAAACTATTGAATAGCCTCGCCCTAGGTTATGGACACGCTCGGATCGCCCGTGAGAACTAGACTACAACCTTTAATTAAAACTTGACATGGTTGGTATGAGCGGGAGTTCATGCTATTGTTGTGGTGACTATTGGGTTAGTCACTTTCGAGTTGATCTTGTTGTTGTTACTATGTTGTTATCTCGTTGTTATTTCAACAATTAAAATGCTTTGCCAAATTGCCTTCAATCTATTATGTTATTGCAAATGAAACTTGCTTTATGCTAAATGAGACATACAACCTCCACTTACATAAAGCTTGCATGTAGCTATTTATAGTTCTGTTATCTCACACGTAAGTCTTGCGGAGTACTTTATGTACTCATCTGCCCGTGGTTGTGGCATTTTTGTGGCTTTTGTTGCAGAGGAAGAAGGAGAGCTCCAAGAGCCTCTCTTTTGTGCTACGTGTTGGAGCTTCTTCGACGACTAGCTTGGCGGTCCGGTCAGATGCCTAGGGGTTAAGGCACACTGATTGGCTTTGTGTTATAGCTATCTTTATGGCACTTTTGCTTCCGCTGTTATTTTCTTAGTAGTCCTTGTTGTTATTTGGCCAAAAGGCCCCTCTTTTGTAATAACCTATCCTTATTAATATTAACTTCTGGTTTGTTGCTTATGTACTATGTGTTGTATGGAATCGATACGTTCTTTTGTTGTGAGGTATGTATACTGCATTCTGGGGAGTATACATCTCTCGAGACTGGGTTTATTTGGTTGATAATACTAGGGTCAATTGGATGACTAAGTATTATGAGCTTAATAAATCCGGTGCTCTAAAAGTTGGTATCGAGCCGTTCGACCGTAATAACGCAAGCTTGGTCATCTTTAGGATATTTGAAAACCTAATTTCAAAGTATCAAATGAGTTTTGAAAGCTTAAGAAAATTCTCGGATTTTACTCCTCATCTATCTTAGCTTTCTCTTCTCATCTCACTCTAATTTGAGTTTTAAAAGTTGTTTTCCTCTCTTCCCTTCTGCAAAATAGTTGTTATCGATTAAGTGGGTTTTGGATAACTTATGAGAGTCCTAAATTTGAAATCTTGGCTGCCTTTTGGTGAAGAATAGAAGTGTTTGGAGCCGAAATACAAATCTGGAATTTTTGGACAGCCAACAAGTATTTCAGGGCAGCAAGCACAAGTCAGGAATTAGGGTAGAAAATGAGAGGTTAAATCAACTAAAATTTGTGGGAATAAAAGGGTAAGATGTGATACTAGTTAGCTAAGTATCTAACATTTATTTCGCTGCATTAACCTTGCTCTCTAATAGTTTTAGATCTCATCTTATAATCTGATTTTTAATCTTCTCGATCAATTACTCGTTCATTCAATACGGGTTAGTTGAGTTGAGAAGTTGAGCCTTCTTTTGGTGTTTCTTGGCTGTTTTAGAGTCTTTTAGAAGCTTCTAAAGTTGATTTACTCGCTGTTTTGGCTTTCGTTTAGGGTGATATTCCATTCCCTAGTCGATCGCTTTTGCTTCTTTTAAAGGCCTTGTTGTTCGAGTCTAGTTGCTAACCAAACTTTCTTGTAACAGATGGCGGACCTTTTCGTGAGCGGCCAAGGCGATCCACTGGTCCGGACAAGGAGCTTCCTCCTCCTCCGACCATGGCGAGGTTCTTCTTCAGATCGGCGCAACCGCGCGGATGTGAGAGAGTTCTCTTGGGCGTCATCGCGCAACACCACCGCACTTCTGGAGCTTGAGGATGCGGGCAAGGCGCCCATCAGTGCGTGGAGGACTCGCGGAGTTTCTTCGTACTCAGCCCCTACCTTTTCGGTCGAGGACCCGTTGGATGCAGACGATTGGCCGTCTGGTGGGCGAAGCTCGCGATCGCGCATGATGATGCGAGGAGCACGAGAAGGCGCTGTTCGCATCGCACCGGTGGAGGTGCGGCTTTGTCATGGTGGGAGAATTTTCTCGCCATGCAGCCCTTGAACCACACCGTTTCTTGGGAGGAGTTTCGTCTTGCCTTCCGTCGGGCTCACATCCTGCCGGCTTGATGGAGATCAAGAAGCATGAGTTTCTTGCGCTCAAGCAAGGCGTGCTTCGATCATGGAGTATGTCTCTGAGTTCAACCATCTAGCTCGTTATGCTCCCGAGGATGTGGCCACCGATATGGCTAAGGTGCCAAGTTCAGCGTGGCTTGTGCGAGGAGAAGGACAAGCTATCCATTGTCGACTTTCTCGATTTTCAGACCTTGGTCGACAAGGCCATCGTCGTGAGCATGCGGCTCGAGCTTATGGACTCGCAAAGCGCAAGTGGGAGGCCCATAAGTCATCGAGGCGATTCCTCCGTCCCGCTTGGGCGGTCTCGAAGTACCGGTCTCATTCTTGGCGCCCCGAGGTTACACGCCTGTTCCTCGTTCATCGCATGAGCGTGTCTCGACCACGTGCACTGCGAGTCGTGAGCGGCCCCGCAACCCAGTGCTGGGGTCACATGCTTCTCTTGCAACGAAGGGGCATTATGCGAACCAATGCCCTAAGAAGGCAGCGACCCCTCGTCCTAATGGAGGACGCGGGCGAGGTGGTGCATCTCGGGACGGAAGATCGCCCCGGCTACCCAAGGCGTGGGTAGTGGTCGCGTCAACGCCGTCACCGCGAGAGGAGGCTCGGGAGGCACCCGGCGTCGTGCTAGGTACACTTTCGTTAACTCTCACCTGCTCTTGTCTTGTTTGATTCAGAGCATCTCATTCCTTTGTTTACGAGTCTTTTCTTTGCTGTTGGAGAGCTTCTTTTCTCTCCATTGTCGGTCCCCGCTTACTCATTCGCTCTCTGGTTCGGAGTTGAGAGCTGAATCGAGTGTAGGGATGTTCCTATCGAGATCGAGGGGTAGGGTTCTTAGCAAACCTTATCCTTCTCCATTCAGCGAGTCTTGATGTGATTCTTGGCATGGATTGGTTGTCCCAGCACATGGGGCAAATCGATTGCGCCAGGAAGCTCATCTCTCTATCTAGTCCCTCCGGCGGCGCAGGTTAAGTTCGCCACCGGTCGCTAGATCCGCATCTCTTCGGCTTGAAGCGAAGCCGCTCTAGATATTAGCGAAGTCCCAACAGTTTGTGACTTCGTTGATGTCTTTCCCGAATCTTCCAGGATGCCACCCGTTCGAGACCTCGAGTTTGTCATTGAGTTGGCTCCTGCACCGCCCTATCTCAAAGAGGCCTTATCGGATGCCACCGAGCGAGTTGGTGGAATTGAAGAAGCAGTTAAGTGAGCTGCAAGAGAAGGGTTTCATCCGCCCTAGCTCATCTCCTTGGGGTTGTCCAGCAATCTTCGTAAAGAAGAAGGATGGTACTTTGCGCATGTGCGTTGATTACCGCCCACTTAATGAAGTGACGGTAAAGAACAAGTATCCATTGCCCCGCATCGACGATCTCTTCGATCAATTAACTGGAGCCCGAGTTTTCTCCAAGATTGATTTGAGAGTGGGATATCATGAGGTTCGGATTTGACCTGAGGATATTCCAAAGACAACGTTCTCTACTCGCTACGGCTTGTACGAGTACACCGTCATGTCATTCGACAACCAATGCTCTGCCTTGTTCATGAACCTCATGAATTCGGTATTCATGGAGTATTTGGATAAGTTTGTCGTGGTCTTCATCGATGATATCTGATCTATTCCAAGACCGATGAGGAACACGCCGAGCATCTGAAGCTTGTGTTGAGCAAAGCTGCGTGACCACCTGTTGTCTGTGAAGTTGACAAGTGTGCATTCGGTTGAAGGAAGTGTCTTTCTTAGGCCACGTTCTTTCGGCGAGGCGCGAGCCGTTGACCCTAACAAGGTCAGCGATGTTCTTTCATGGAGTCACCTGCCGGTCACCGATGTACGGAGTTTTCTCGGTTTAGCGGGATATTATCGTCGCTTTATCGAGAACTTCTCCAAGATCATGGCCGATGACGGAGTTGCTCAAGAAGGACAAGAAGTTCGTGTGGTCCGCTGAGTGTGAGAAAGTTTCCAAATACTCAAAAGCGTTTGACCACCGCTCCCGTTCTTGTTCTTCCCGATATCCATCAAAGCCGATATCTTTTGCGATGCTTCTCGTCGAGGCCTCGGTTGTGTCCTTATGCAAGAAGGCAAGGTAGTGGCCTATGCATCAAGGCAATTGAGACCTTATGAACTCAACTACCCTACTCATGACTTGGAGTTAGCTGCTGTGATTCATGCACTTAAGATCTGGCGACATTACCTAATCGTTAATCGTTGTGAAGTGTATTCGGATCACAAAAGCTTAAAGTACTTGTTCACACAGCCTGACCTGAACCTCAGGCAAAGAAGATGGTTGGAGTTGATCAAGGACTATGATATGGGTATTCACTACCATCCAGGCAAGGCTAATGTCGTTGCCGATGCGCTTTAGTCGCAAAGCGCATTGCAATGCCTTGTTGTCGAGGAGCTTGACCGCTCTTACGGAAGAATTTCAGCGTCTCAACTTGAGTTTAGTTGAGCATGGTTCTCTCGCTGCCTTGGTTGTGCAACCAACCTTGGTGGATCGGATCAAGTCCGCTCAGCAGTCGGATGTTGGAGTGAGTCACATTAAGGCGAATGTCAAGAACGGAACAACCAAGTGCTTTTCTGAGGATGAGCATGGTGTTGTGAGGTTCGGGCAACGCCTTGTGGTTCCAAAGGACATGGAGTTGCGGAATTTGATCCTCCGCGAAGCCCATGATTCGCCTTTATCCATTCATCCCGGGGCCACAAAGATGTATCAAGATCTCCGCCAGAGATTTTGGTGGACCCGAATGAAGAGGGAGATTGCGAAGTTCGTTGCCGAGTGCGACGTGTGTCGTCGTGTCAAGGCCGAGCATCAGCGTCCAGCAGGACTGCTTCAGCCTTTGCCTGTGCCGGAATGGAAGTGGGATTCCGTCGGCATGGACTTTATCACCGGTCTGCCCCGAACGCAAAAGGGGAAAGATTCCATTTGGGTCGTCATTGATCGGTTGACTAAGGTAGCACATTTCTTGTCGGTGCGGGCTAAGATTTCTGTCGGTCAATTGGCAGACCTCTATGTTTCTCGCATCGTGTGCTTGCATGGTGTGCCCAAGACGATTGTCTCGGATCGTGGTTCTCTTTTCACCTCTCGCTTTTGGCATTGTTTGCAAGAGGCTGTGGGAACCCGTCTTACCTTTAGCACAGCATATCATCCCCAAACTGATGATCAGACCGAGAGGGTCAACCAAGTTTTGGAAGACATGCTTCGTGCTTGTGTCCTTTCCTATGGGAAGCATTGGGAGAAATGCTTGCCATTCGCCGAGTTTTCTTACAACAACGATTTTCAAAGGTCTCGGCATGGCACCTTTCGAGGCCTTGTATGGGAGAAAGTGTAGAACCCGTTGAACTGGTCGAGAGACGGTGAGAGACCTCTCTTTGGCGGACTCAATCAATGAGGCCGGCGCCAAGTCCGGCTTATTCGTGGCGTTTGCGCCGCAGCTCAATCGAGCAAAAGAGCTATGCGGATCGCCGTCGGCGTGAGTTGCGTTTTGAGCCTAATGACTTTGTTTATCTCAAAGTCTCTCCTTTGAAGGGCCATCAACGTTTCGGCGTCAAGGGCAAGTTGGCTCCTCGATATGTCGGTCCCTACCGCGTTATCGAGAAGAAGGGAGCTGTTGCCTATAAGTTGGAGTTGCCAGCTGCACTTGAGGGGGTACATGATGTTTTCCATGTGTCCCAGCTAAAGAAGTGCCTCCGTGTTCCAACTGAGGAAGCTCCGTTGGAAACCCTCAATGTCCAGGAGGATTTGACCTATCGCGAGCACCCTGTTCGCGTACTTGATGAGTCTGAACGAAGGTCAAGGAATAAGACCATCAAGTTTCTTAAAGTTCAGTGGTCGAACCATTCTGAGGATGAGGCTACTTGGGAAAGAGAAGATCGTCTGCGTGCGGACTATCCATCTTTCTTTACCGAGTAAGCCAAATCTCGGGACGAGATTTTTGTAAGGGGGGGAGATTTTGTAACATCCCAAATGTATAAACAGGGTTGTTCAAGTATAATTATATGTGTAGAAATTAAAACTTTTTCTCACATCTTGAAAACCCCTAATCTCTCCTGTGATTCTTGTCCAAGAGTTGTGTAATCCAAAAACACAAAGCTCTTGTGGACCAAAAGTCAAACTCATTTTCCAATTGTCTAAATCTTGTGCCAAACATTTGGAATATGTTTTCCTTGGTCCCAAATCTGATGTGGGACCCCTCTGAAAAATATCATGAGTTATAACACTTGTTGATAAATTTTGGAGGTTAACCAAATCCTTGAGCAACCTCCATGAATTTCCTGAGAAAAATGCATTGCATAATAACCTCTGGAAATTTTATGCAAGGTTAATCCCATTGTCAGCAAGCTCCAGTTAAAATTTCATCAAATTTGGAGTTCATTTGCTATCACAAATAATTCTGCTAAGTTTCAGCTGTTAAAAACTAAATTTAAAAGCCTACACTGTTCCTTGGGCTAGCCACTTTGCAAAGCTGGTCCAGCCCAACCGTGTCTGCACCCCAGCAGACCTCCTCTCCACCTTGATCAGGTCGTAGCCGTTGGATTAACATCCAACCGCCACGACCTCCTCCGCGGTCAACACCGCAAGGACCTCCTCACCTCATCAGGTCATAGCCGTTGGATCAAAGATCCACGGTCATGACCTCCCCTGTGTGTTAAATCTCAAAAACCTCCACGGGCTGTCAAACCACTAGACATCCCACCTTGTTGAGGTCGTAGCCCTTGGATCCAAGATCCATGGCCATGACCTCCCCTCACTGTTAAACTAAGCAAACCTCCCACCTAAACGAGGTCGTAGCCGTTGGATCAGATCCAACAGCCCACGACCTCCCTGTGTTATCAAGCGCTCCCAACCTCCCCCTATCTCGTGTTGTGCACCGTTGGATTAAAAATCCACGGTCACGACCTCCTCCTTGTCTTATGCGCATCAGACCTCCCCGCGCACGTGAGGTCGTTGCCCTTAGATCTAAATCTAATGGCCATGACCTCCCTTGTGTGTTGTGCAAGCTCAAGACCTCCTTTGCGCCACGCGCGAGGCTCAGGACCTCCCCTGTCTTGATCACCACCGTTGGATCAAAATCCAAAGGTCTTGACCTCCCTCGCGCTTCACGCAAAGCCTCAGACCTCCCGTTGGTTGTGCGCCCTTGGATTTAAATCCAACGGCCATGACCTCCGCCTCATGCTCTGAAGTTCATGTGCGGTTAAGACCTCACAGAGGTCCAAGACTGCTGGATGGAGATCCAACGCCTTGGACCTCCTAATCCCATTTTCCCACGCAAGATACACATTAAGGAAATCGGAGGGCCACGACCTCCCCATCCTTGATCGTGTGGCTGGGACCTCCTCCCAGTCATTTAGGCGTAACGGTTCAAAAACCACATCGGAGGGCCAGGACCTCCCCGTGGTCCTATCCAACGGTCAAAATGACCTCCCCTGTTCTTCTCCTTCCTTGGTCACGCATGCGTGTTCCTGAGCAAGGGAGTTAATGCCCAGCCTGTCACTGTGTACCTTCAACCACTCCCTTGCTGACCCGCATTTATTGCTGCTCAGCTTTCCGCCCTCCAGTCTGCACATGGCTGTCCCCCTGTCAACTTTACATCATGTCCAAACCCTAGACCAGCCATGGGCCAAGCTCACCATGAGCTTAACCCGGGGTCTATGACCTCATGTGCCCTAGTATAAAGCCTCCCCCACGGTTTCTTTGGCTTCCTTTGCACACCATTATCCCCTTGCTTGCACCCCTGTGCTTGTGAGCTCTAAACCATCAAAGCTCTCCTTGGCGCCATTCTTTGGAGCTTGAAGCTCCTCGGCGGACAAGGGTCCCTGGAGTTTTCCTCCTTTTCTCCTTGCTTCCATTTGTGCCCTACCCTCTGGGACCAAGTCCTAACTTGATTTGTTGGGCATTTGCAGAGGGGGACAAAGTGGAGCTTGGAGCTGAAGCTTTGGCCGTGGAGCACCCTTCCTCCCCGGCACCGGTCCTCCCTTCCTCGACCTCCTCAGCACCTTAGGACCTCCAGGTAAACCTCCTGCTAGTCCCGTAGCTGCTGGGCACCCGCATGTATGCTGCTGCGGAGCTTTTGTTGAGCACACGCTTGAATGTCGCGCGAAGCTTCCCTTTTGCATTTTGGATTTTGCCGTGCTTGCCTTCGTTGTCCTCTCCGGCTCGCCGGCGTTCAAGGCCGTCGCCGCCGTTGTGAGGAGGTCCATTGGGTGCGCATGGTTATTGCGGACCCAACGGTACCATTGGATGTCATGGCGAGGTCTCAGATCGCGGCAATGACCACATCTTTGAGCTCGGGTCTTTGTCGGACAAATCAGCGGCTATTGTTGTCGTTTTAGGACAAAGATCCACCGCGTTAATGCGCTCATCATTTGCTCAAATCATTGAATCATTGGCGTGTCTTAATTGCATTTAATCCTCACCTTGCGCGCATTTAAGACCTCCCGCGCGCGGACCTCCTCGTTGTCCCGCGCGCATTTATCCCTTGTCCAAGCACGTGCGTGCGCGCAAGCACGTGGTCGCGAGCTTTGGGACGTCCATGACCTCCTCCGAGGAGATCTTGAGCGTCCAAGGCCTCCCCCTTGCGCAATCGTGGCCGTCCAGACCTCCCTGGAGGGCTGTGACGTTAGGACCTCTCCTTAGGACCTCCCCTAGGCCATCTCAGCCGTTCATGACCTCCTCGGGTAGATATTGACCGTCAAGGTCCTCCCTCGAACGATCTGGACCATCAAAGTCCTCCCTTGGAACATCTGGACCGTCCAGGACCTCCCCTGTGAGGTCCTGACGATGTAGATCTTCCTCGGGGAGATCTTGGTAGTTTAGATCTTCCTTTGGAAGATCTCAGCCGTTCAGGACCTCCCTCGAGGTCATCTCTGCCGCTTATGTCCTCCCTGTGTTGATCGCAGCCGTTGAGGACCTCCCTCGTTAGATCTGGTCCGTCCCGGACCTCCCTCCCGTGTTGTGGCCCGTTGGATGTGCCATCAACGGCCACGACCTCCCCTCACCTTGCACATGCGCGCTGCTAGGAGGTCCATGACCTCTGGACCTCTTGAGCACGTTTGTGCTGTTCACCTGGGAGGTCTGAGCCGTTAGATCTAAGATATGTGGCTCACGTCTTCCCTTGTATTTCTGGTTTTTAGAACTTCAAGTGAACTGTTATTTTAGCCAACTGAAAAAGGTAATAACTTCAAAATTTCATATCTAATTCATTCTAAATCCAAATGAGGTCATTCAAATTGTGTTAGCTCTGTCTTGAACTTGACTTTAATCCTAAAATGATTGTAAGTTGAGTTCAGCTTCAGAGCAAAGTGTTGCCATTAGATTTTGAAACTCACTTTAAATATACACTCAAATTAATGCTTAACTTGTAAAATACATAACTAATGCTCTGTAGATTATTTTTGAGTGAGACCAACTTTTTTGGTTTCCTCTATTAATGAACTCACTAAGAAAATTAACTTTGAGCTTGTTGCTGTTATAAAAATGAGGACTTGTGCATTATAATTTTGTTCAAGTTCTTGTTTTTGAAAAATGGTAGAAAGTGCAATATAGCTCCAAATGGGATGAACTCAATTGTGTTATTCATCTCATGAGGTGCTGGTTTTTCTGTAAAAATTTCAGGATCACCACTTTTCTAGAAAATGTTGCCTCATAATTAAATTAGTAAATAGTGCAGTTTGGTATTTTTAGGGGCTGAGCAGAATTGTTTTGCTCATAACTTTTGCATTAAGAATCCAAATCAATTGGTTCTTGTTGCTAAATTCCCTAAAAATCACCCTATTTCTGCTGTAGAAAATTCAGAGTGTTTGGAGTTCGTTTGCTGTGCTGTCTTTGTCGTTTCGTCGTTCTTATCGTTTGTTTTCGTCTTTTCCGTTAGGCTTCGACATTTGTGGTGATCCCGAGAGTGACCCTCTGCCACAACTTGGCCAGCAACATCAAGGCAAGTAGTTTGATCATTTCCATCATTGTCCCATTACTTTAAAGCTTAATATATTGTTTTACTTGTATGTATGCATGCTACTTTGTGTTAAAATATCGCTAGCAAGCCTATAGTTGCATAATCTGTAGGAATTGCTTATCCTCTACTACCATGAGCCTAGGTTATTTGCTGTGGTTTGAGCTCGTTGGATGAGCTCTTATCACTTAGTAGTTTCGATTTAAATGGCTTAGACATGCTTAGTTTTCGGTAGTTATGGGCGATCATCGACTTAGTCGATGGTCTAGATCACTCAAAACTGATTATTACTCCTATATGTCCAGCACTTGTGCTTTGATTAATTTGTAAAATCAAAAACTGAAAATAAAAGACTGATTTAGACTTGGGCATATTGGATGGATGGTGCGGTTTTTGGAATGTGGTAGTATGCCTGAGTCATTAAGGACCGAGTTACTTGCGCCACTGTTCTGAGCAATTTTTGCGTGCTAACCACACGAGGGGGATATGGGACCTCTCTTGACTAAGTACTTTGGGAGGTGTTAATTATGAGCTGGTCGGTTGGTATGTTTTACAAGAAAATGTGTGGGTGTGGTGTTGGGAGGGAGCATTAGCAGACCGGTTAGGCTGTCTAATGTGTCCTTGTCCCCGTGGGAAGCGGCTCGTAATTAGCATCGTCCATTGGAAATGTCTCGTAGGACTTAGCCGTGCCGGCATACCAAAGGTAGTGTGCTTAAAGGAAAGGCGGTCTGACGTGTGGGTACATTGGTACACCCCTGCAGGGTTAAAACTATTCGAATAGCCTCGTCCTAGGTTATGGACACGCTCGGATACGCCCCGTGAGAACTAGACTACAACCTTTAATTAAAACTTGACATGGTTGGTATGAACGGGGAGTTCATGCTATTGTTGTGGTGACTATTGGGTTAGTCACTTTCAGGTTGATCTTGTTGTTGTTACTATGTTGTTATCTCGTTGTTATTTCAACAATTAAAATGCTTTGCCAAATTGCCTTCAATCTATTATGTTATTGCAAATGAAACTTGCTTTATGCTAAATGAGACATACAACCTCCACTTACATAAAGCTTGCATGTAGCTATTTATAGTTCTGTTATCTCACACGTAAGTCTTGCGGAGTACTTTATGTACTCATCTGCCCGTGGTTGTGGCATTTTTGTGGCTTTTGTTGCAGAGGAAGAAGGAGAGCTCCAAGAGCCTCTCTTTTGTGCTACGTGTTGCAGCTTCTTCGACGACTAGCTTGGCGGTCCGGTCAGATGCCTAGGGGTTAAGGCACACTGATTGGCTTTGTGTTATAGCCATCTTTATGACACTTTTGCTTCCGCTGTTATTTTCTTAGTAGTCCTTGTTGTTATTTGGCCAGAAGGCCCCTCTTT
The DNA here is from genome assembly GCA_036346405.1 of Phyllostachys edulis. Lineage (NCBI taxonomy): Eukaryota > Viridiplantae > Streptophyta > Magnoliopsida > Poales > Poaceae > Phyllostachys > Phyllostachys edulis. Next base: position 100,951,559 of record CM070545.1, on the reverse strand, counting down.
TGTAATAACCTATCCTTATTAATATTAACTTCTGGTTTGTTGCTTATGTACTATGTGTTGTATGGAATCGATACGTTCTTTTGTTGTGAGGTATGTATACTGCATTCTGGGGAGTATACATCTCTCGAGACTGGGTTTATTTGGTTGATAATACTAGGGTCAATTGGATAACTAAGTATTATGAGCTTAATAAATCCGGGTGCTCACAAAACCCTAGCTAGAGTCCGAATGTAAATAGGGATGGACATCACAGACGGTTCTAAATTAGAACTGCTCAGGATATACACTATCGCAGAATGGTTCTAACTTAGAACCGCTCGTGATATATGATGTATCCTGACGGTTTTAATAAACAACCGCCTGTGATATGTGATATCTGAGGCGGTTCTCACTTAGAACCGCTCGTGATATATGATGTTTCACGAGCGGTTTTAATAAACAACCGTCGTGATATATATGTATCCTGAGCGGTTTTAATAAACAAGCTATGCGTGATATACATGTGAGACGGTTTGAAAGCGCAAACCGTGCGTGATATTATTTTGTATTGGTTAATATCTAGATTCATTTATTGGCTAGCCTCGGAAATGCTAGCCATGCCCTCTGAAACAAGCATAAAAGACAACAAGTACATGTATATACATCCAATTCACATTCATTTGAGAAACAATCACATCCATTTCTACAAATCAATTAATTAACTCAAATGAACTAAAATTAACCATTCATCGACGCGTACATACATATACACACATTGTTCAATTAATCTTTTAAAATTAGCCCTTCATGATGATCGACGCATTATGTAGCTAGTTTCATCACGTTCTTCTTCCTCGACCCTTATGCCGTTTCCGAAAGGAGGCAACTCGTCAAATTGATTGTATTCTTTCTCGTCCACTACATTCTCAACTCCGACAATCCTCCTTTTTCCATGAAGAACTACGTGGCGCTTCTTATTTGCCGGTCGGTAACATAGAAGACTTGAACAACTTGGTTAGCAAGACGAATGGTTCATCTTTGTATCGACACGCTCGAGGTCCACGGTAGTGACGCCGTGCATTTGTCGACCTTCACTGTGGGAGATGGACCCAACGGCACCAAAATAGGGGGATCTTGAAAAGCACGTAGTCGAGCTCCCATATCTCCTCTATTTGCCCATAGTAGGAGCTCCTCAGCCCATCGGTATTGAATGCATCTATGCGGACACCGCTGTTCTGGTTAGTGCTTTTTATATCCTGAGCCTGCGTATAGAATGTGTACCCATTTATGTCGTATCCTCGCCATGTTACAACTGTAAATATTGGCCCTTTTGCCAACCATATCAGCATATCACTTGACGAGCTCCTAGCAAGTCGCTCCTTCAACCATTGGTTGAACCGTCTGTTGTGTTGTCTCGTGACCCAAACATTCGGCCGCACCGGATTCATTGTCAAGCACGTCCTTGTCTTTGGTCGATATCTACGGGACACTTGGTCATGTGTTGCAAGACCGTGAAATGGGCTTGAGCATACGCATCCATATTTGGAGTGATTGCTTTCCTTCCGATGGTCCCGATACCTCGAGCCTCCCCTCATGGCGAGATCGAGGCACACCTATCGGTTCGACTGAGCCATGTAATCGGCGAACTCAATGACCTCTTCGGTTGCATAACCTTCGACGATCTTGCCCTCGCCGAGATCGATTCCGTACATATGACTTGAGAATTCCCATGAACCTCTCGAGCGGGTACATGCTACGAGGAACACACGCCCGCACATCTTTATCTCCTCACAATATGAACAATGAGATGGACCATGATATCGAAAAACGACGGAGGGAAATACATCTCAAGATCACAGAGTCGTCACCACCTCGTCTGTAGAGCATCTAGTCCCGGGATCGATGACCTTCGAGCAATTGTGTTAAAAAATAACACGACCTCATGATTGTCTCTGACCTTGATCGGCAAAATACTTCTTAATTGCAACAGGAGCATTTGTGTCATCAACACATGACAATCATGAGACTTCATGCCAATTAACTTCAAATATTTTATCGAAACAAGTTTCTTCATGTTGGCGGAGTAACCGGACGAAACTTTCACACCATGCAAGCACCGGCACAGTTCGGTTCTCTCGGCCTTGGACAGAGTGTAACAAGCAGGGGGAAGGTACGTTCGTCCTTTATCGGTCCTTGTTGGTGCTAACTCAGGTCTGATGTCCATATCAACCAAGTCAAGCCGTGCGTTGACACCATCCTTTGTTTTGTCATGAATGTTCAGTAAGAGACCAATCAAGCTGTCACATACATTTTTCTCTACGTGCATGACTTCGATGCAGTGGCGAACTTCTAGGTGCTCTCAATAAGGTAAGTCCCAAAATATTGATCTCTTCTTCCACATGTTCTTCTTATTTGTCCTCGATTTACATCCCTTTCCAAGCACAACATCTAAATCCTTAACCATATCATAGACCTCTTTTCCGCTGAAATGCCTTGGCCGAATCGTCCTCCTTCTCTCCGTCAATTGTTTCTTCATCTGCGGTATGGGTGAGCCCTCAGAAGGAACCTACGATGACACATGTACACGGTTTCTTGCGAGTGATTCAGCCACACACTCTCGGTATCATCTAAGCGGTGAGTACGTGCTTTGGCCCTTTTGTACTCGGCCCGACAGATTAGCAAGGGCGGGATAATCATTTATGGTGCGAGAACAACAAGGAACGTAAAGTGAAGTTCTCTCATTTGTACGCATCCCATACTGTGCCCCTTCAATCCACAAGATTTTTAGATCTTCCATCAATGGTGCTAGGTACACATCAATATCATTCCCGTGTTGCTTGGCACTTGGATAAGTATCGACAACAAAATATACTTCCGCTTCATACACAACCAAGGAGGAAGGTTGTAGATCTGAGCGTCATGGCCCAAGTGCTATGTCATTTGCTCATGTTACCGAAAGGATTCATTCCATCTGTACTCAATCCAAACCTTATATTCCTCGATTCAAGACCAAGTCTACAAACCTCCTATCGATGTTTCTCCTTTGGGTGGAATCAGCAGGTGTCTTAACTTTCCGTCATTCTTATGCTCCTCGAGTGCCAATACTGCTAGCTTTTGCATTCTTTGGGTTCGCAAAAATCGCTTCAAACGGGAATTACAGAAGATACCACGCCACCTTAGCAGAGGTCCTTTCTTCACCTCGATTCCTCGCCGCCACCGATTGCTTCTTATGCTTGTATCGGGATCGTTGCACACGGACATACATGCATGTTTGTATACTCATTACGGTAGAGGATACAGTCGTTCGGACATGCATGTATTCTTTCTACTTCCATTCCCAATGGACAAAGAACCTTTTTCGCTTTGTAGGTGGTTTTGGGCAACTCGTTTCCCTCCGGAAGCATGTCCGCTAAAAGACCTAACAGCTCCGTGAAACTCTTGTCGGACCAACCGTTGCTTGCCTTCAATTTCAGCAGTTTAAGCACGGATGACAACCTTGTATATTCCGACTTGCAGCTCGGGAACAAAGGTTTCTTTGAGTCCTCCATCATGCCCCAGAATTGAACATACTCCCTCTCATCACAGTTCCCTTCTGCATCGCGAAGCATCTGATCTAGATTGTCATCGTGCAGCCTATCCGAATCGGAACCACAATCGACATCATTCGGTGGCATATCGTTGACTTCCTGTATAATATGCATATCGTTGACTTCCTGTGTAATATGCTCTTCACCGTGACTGGTCCAACATGTATAACCCTTTTTGAAACCCTTGAATCAAGTGTGCTTCGATCTGCGCTTGGTTGTTAAACATCTTGATTCTCGCGGTCAATGCATGGACGGTACATATATTCCGCCCTTATTCAACATATCCTCCTCGCGGCTCTTGTAAGCAGAACACGCCATTAATGTACTCTTCACTCACACGGTTCTCGGTGTATATCGACTTCGTCCATCACACGGTTCGTATTGAAAACCCTGAAAATAAATAAAAGGGTGATGACTTTCGAAAGCGTATTTTCTGAGGCTTAATTACGCTTTTTTCATTTTTACATTTTTCGGATTTTATTAACTTACATGTGGGCCCTACTTGTTAGTGACTCATTTTTTATTTCATGATTTTATTTATAAAATCTATGGCGGTCCCACATGTCATAGACTCGTTAGTTTATTAACTAAATGATTAAAAACAGTAGGATTTGAAGCTCAAACTGGGCTTAGGGGTGACATCGCATTGCTATAATAGTCGTGGCTCGGCCCTAAGGTCGCCTGAGGCGAACCGACGGTGATGTCCCGTGGAGGCGCCTGAAACTAGCGATTTCGGCGTAAACGCCTGAAACTACTCAAATTAAAGGATGCTTATGCTCCAGTATCTCACCTCGATCACGAGGAAGGTGTCAATGAAAGTCGGGGAAGGTCCAAGGCGCGCGGCTGGTCGTCGATCGGTGAACACAGGCGACGTACGGCTGGCAAGCTCCTCGGCGTGATATATATTGAAATGGACCAGTAGGCTCGGTGAGGTGAGGCGATACTCAAACCGGCACGGAGGCGGCGATGGACCCATCAGAGCACCAGAGATATGGAGATCAAGAAGACTACATTGGTAGGGAGATATATATATATATATATATATATATATATATATATATATATATATATATATATATATCGTGATGAGTTAATTATCACGGACGGTTTTAACAAAAACCGCCTGTGATATTGTAATATCACGACGGTTCATGTTTGAATCGTTTATGAAGTATCACAGACGTTACGACCAAAACCGCTCGTGATATTGGGTAATATCACGATGGTTTTGGTTAGAACCGTCTGTGATACTTCCTGACGGTTTTTAGCGCGAAGAATAACGAGCGGTGGGTAAACAAAACCGCTCGAGATTGTGTTTATCTGAGCGGTTTCGATGAACCGTCTATGATCGGCGCCCAAATATAGCATTTACGTAGTAGTGGCGGCGGCGGCTCGATACCGACCAGGTGAGCTTGGCGGGGTGGTGGTGGTGGCGTCGGGGCGATGAGGTGGCGGCGGGATCTCGCGCGATCGGTGCGGAGGAGGCGGTTGTGGGGCAGCCGGATCTGAGGCAGGATGGAGCGGTATCGCTTGCCGACGAAGAAGAAGGCGGCCGTCCCAGAGCCCACTGCTGCAAATTCGTTCGGATCTGGTCGGGGAGGCAGCGCTCAAGGGGCCGTGGAGCCACAAGGAGGATGACGCGCTGCAGCGCCTCGTCGCGTCGAGGTTGGTGCTGCCACCCTCCATGGTCGGGATCGCGAGGAGGCGGCGAAGAGCGTCTAGACCTAACTCGGCTCTGATACCATGTTATGAATATTGTGTGTATATTGAAGAGGCACAATAGGCAGTATATATAGGGTACAAACGGACAAGTCTAAACCCTAATACAATAGGAAATACCATAAATACCCTTATATCCTTAACATGAGTCCATATAGCGCCTTCTCTAATCTGCACAAATATTTGGAATTCTTAGGATCTTCATAGCTAGGTGGTTACCTCATGTGAACCTCTTCTTCATGATTTCCATGCAAAAATGCATTATGCACATCTAGTTGCTTAAGGTGCCAACCTTTGGATACCGCCATTGAAAGAATGAGTCGTATTGTTGTTGGTTTGACTACAGGACTAAAGGTGTCCTCATAGTCTATACCATAACGTTGTTTAAATCATTTTGCATCTAATCTTGCCTTGTATCTTTCAATACTCCCATCTGCCTTTTTCTCGAGTTTAAACACCCATTTCAGTCTATGATGTGAACTCCTTGACGAGGAGGAACTAGCCTCCATGTTTCATTCTTCAGCAAGGCTTCAAATTCCTCTTCCATGGCTTGTTTCCAGTTCTCATCTTGGAGAGCTTCTACATGGTCTATTGGCTCACTCGGTTCTTTTTCTGTAGAGAACGTTTGCTGGTTTATAGGATAGCGAACTGTGCCATCATGGTACTCTTTGGGAAGACTGATGCTAGCTCCCAATCTGGTTGTCATTTGGTGCACTGGTGCTATCGGGGTAGGGGGAACCATGGAACCACTTGCCGCTATGTTAGAGTTGCCTGTCATGGCAGCCAAACTGGCTGTCGTGGCAGCAAAATTGTCTGTTGTGATAGATACGCTAGTAGGTTCAGCTACTAGTTTTGCCACATCAACCTTGGCAGCTACCGTGTCAGGTTCTTTAGATGGCATGGCTTCCCCCTGTTGCTGTGATGAACCTGCATGCATGTTAGACAACTGGGAACAGGCATTACTTGTTGGTGATATGCCCTAGAGGCAATCATAGAGATGATTGTACACGTCTATGTTTATGAGTTATAGAATAAATGTTAATATGTTCCTTGGATGAATTATCATTTATAAAGATTAATAAGTATATGACTTGTTGGTGAAGCTCTTTAACTTATATGATGTCATTCTAAATGTATCCCTAGTCAGGTGTCACTGGTTGGAACACTAGTGACTTATCGACCAGCACATGTATTGATTGATGACCATATTTCACCAATCATGGATATGGGGTATCGAATCAATAATGTGAACACATGTTAGAGAACATGGTGTTGGATTGACCCACCCTGAGACACTATTGAGATTATTATGATTTTATGTGTCATCAATTGATCTCAAGCAACGATGATGTATAATCCTTATACCTGAGATTAGCATGGTTTTCTACATGTGTAATAGTACACTTAGGGGTTGCCAAACGCTACTTCGTAAATAGGTAGTTATAAAGATAGCTTTCGGGTATGCTATGAAACATGCGGAGGGATGTGACTGGTCAGATATGGGATTTGCTCTTCCTATCATAACAGGAGAGATATCTCTGGGCCCCTCGATGTGGTCGAATAAAGAAAGTACATGGCCGTGCCACGAGTGATCAAAGAATCGACCACATAAAGTTATCAGTCACTTGATCGAGAAAGTATTGAATAGTCCATTGATGACAAATATCTCATCTAGAGTTCAACCAGATATCGTGAGACAAAGGGAAAATAAGCAAGTAGGTCGTTCAGTCCGACCACATATGAACTGGTCGTATGGAGATACAGACTGGTCGTATACTAGTCGAACATGATCACTAACTGGTCAACGAACTGGTTGTAAGGAGTTACAAACTGATCGTGACTAAATATGAACTAGTCGTATGGACATACGAGCTAGTCTTAAGTGATAAGGACTTGGTCGCATATCATATTGCATAAGTTTCATTCGGTATAATATTTATGTGTGTTCGGGAATTGTTATGTCCTGCTAGGAACTACAAATGACTCGTGGTCGGAAAGGAGTTTTCGAGTCGCAACCGATTACACATGAACCTATAGGGTCACACACTTAACGGGTTGGAATAAACAAATTCGGATAGGATCCATCATAGACTCTTTATAAGGGGATGCATGGGGCTGTTGGTTTGTAAGAGTCGCACCACCAAAACCCTAGTCGCCATCTTCCCGAAGGCCCTACCATGTGCGTTGGTGCTAGCACACTGGCATACGGCGTTCCACCCCTAGATGTGTGGATACCGTAGAGGTGTTGTTGTGGTTGCTACTGCGCTGATCGAGGACGATCCACGACCTACGCAAGGAATGTGATAGGTTGCTAGAGGAGATTATCAGTGCTTAAGACATTAGACGATTGACCACGACCACTACACTGATGTGCTCGACGTTGGATCAAGTTGCTCCAACTCTTCTTCCGCTATACTGCCCGTTTAGCGATAACGATCTATGATCTCTTACTTGCATGGTTTCTTGGTTTACGTGGCAGAATTTTTGAAATTTCTAGCTAGTGTTGCCTACCCGTGTCCCTTTAGTACTATCATATTGACTATGAGTGTCGTGGAGTAGAAGAGGTAGAAGAACATCTGGAGTCATACTCGGCTGGGGCCAGTTTGATGAATTTGTCAAGGAGAAAGGATAGACATTTTCATCAAAGATGACATCACGGGAGATATAGACTATACCGGTAGGAATGTGTAAGCACTTATAGCCCTTATGTAAGCTGCTATAGCCCAGAAAAACATAGAGTTTAGACCGGAAGTCTAGTTTATGAGAGTTATAAGGTCGAAGATGGGGCTAGATGCGTACCCAAAGATTTTTAGCATGGTGTAGTCTGGTTTTGAGCCGGTTAGGATTTCAAGAGGAGTTGACATGTCTATGGTGCGACTGGGAAGACAATTGATTAAGAAACATGTTGTGGAGAATGCTTCGTCCCAAAAATGAAGTGGAACACAAGCATGCGCAAGAAGTGCTAAACCAGTTTCTACCACATGTTTGTGCTTTCTCTCTGTAGTACCATTTTATTGATGTGTATGCGGGCATGACACTCAATTGGCAATGCCATTTTTTCTAAAAGAAGGCATGGAGTTTTTTTATACTCACAGCCCCAATTGGTTTGCATGGTCAAGATCTTTGTCCCAAGCATTTGTTCAACATGAGTTTGAAATTGTAGGAATATTTGCAGCACATCTGCTTTGCTTTTAAGAAGATACAGCCAAGTGAAATGACTATGGGAATCAACAAAACTGACATAATACTTATTGGCATTAACTAATGAACGGGCAGGACCCCATACATCTGAAAATATAAGCTCAAGAGGAGCTGAAACTACATTATTTGAAAAGGAATATGGCAGCTGGTGACTCTTAGCCTGTTGGCAAGCATCACACACAACCTTATTCTGATCTAAGGAATGAGAAAGACTATTGTGCTGAAGTATATGTTGACTGACTTGTGAGGAGGCATGACCAAGGCGACAGTGCCATCGTTCTTGAGGAACTTTGGCATTGTGGAAGACTTCTTTTGATGAGGAACCAATCGAGTACATACCCCCTTCACACCGACCTTTAAGGAGAAGATCCATCGTAGCTTGATCCTTAACAAGAGGAGGTGATCGGCGTAGTTGGAACGGCGGGACGGTGCTTGACGGCTGAGTAGGCAGCTTAGGTAGAGCTCGCAGCCGTGCTTGCTTCGGTGGAAGAGGAGAGGGGAAGGAAGAAGAGGGCCAGGAGGGGGCTCTCGGCTGCGGCTAAATAGGGGAATGGCGGAGTGGTCGATGGTGGAGGTGGCATGGGCGATGGGGAGGCATGGCGTGCGTTTGGCCGGCGTGGCTCGCATGCAAGGCAGGGCAACGGTTGCGTGGAAGAAAAGGGCTGGCCGACGGGCCTAGTAGGTCAACCGTAGAAGAAAAGAGGTAGAAGAACCAGGTTGGGTTAAGCCTGGTTTATTTGGGTCAGGTCGATTAGGGTTCGGTCGAATGAACAGTGTTTGCCTGAGAAAAGAAAACTAGGCTGAGGGTCCTAGGAATTTTTAGAGATAGATAATTTTCTCCAAAAATTATGAAATTTTGGAGGAGGGTTCCTGACCTAGAGTGTGACCTTACATAATTTTTCTAGGGTTTTCAGTCATTACATTTTTCCCTAAAAATCTTTCAAGTTTCAGCTTACAAGTAATATTATTATTTGATGTGAAGAAAAATTTCAAAACATGCTTGAGTTCAACTCTCATTCTAAATTCAGTACAAATGACAAGTTTTTAGTTTTAAGTACAACTTTCATTTCACTTTGTTTTATTTACTGTTAGGTTTGTATCTCTAAAAATGATGCATCAGTTTTTTTTATAAAAAAAACACCAAACTTTTGAATGCAAAACCAGAAAATGCAAATGAGAACAAGAAGCAACAAAATTTTTAAAAATATCATATTTTATACATTTGAAACACAAACCATACTTGGGGATGAGATTTGGGATGTTATAGATCTCCCCCCCTACAGGAATCTCGTCCCGAGATCTTGTTCACTCGAAAAAGAAAGAGGGGTAGTTTGCACGAAGACGGTCTTCCCGTTCCCAAGTTGCTTCATCCTCGGTGTGATTCATCCACTGAACTTTAAGGAATTTGATGGACCAATTCCTCATTTTCCGTTCAGCTTCTTCAAGGATGCGAATCGGACGCTCACGATAGGTCAGATCTTCTTGCACGTCAAGACCTTCTAATGGAGCTTGTTCAGTTGGAACATGAAGGAATTTCTTCAACTGGGACACGTGGAAAACATTGTGTACCTCTGAGAGTGTAGCGGGCAGTTCTAACTTGTAGGTCACAGCTCCTTTCTTCTCGATGATGTGGAAAGGCTCGACATATTGAGGAGCTAATTTGCCTTTGACGCCAAACCGTTGATTGCCCTTCAATGCAGTGACTTTGAGATAGACAAAGTCACTAGGATCAAAGCTCAACTCATGATGACGATGATCTGCATAGCTCTTTTGCCTTGATTGAGCCATGCGTAATCGATCTCGAATCAACCGAACTTGACTTTCGGCCTCATTGATCGAGTCCGGACCAAAGAGTGGCCTTTCGCCGGTCTCAGACCAATTCAACGTGGTTTTGCATCTTCTCCCGTATAAGGTTTCGAATGGTGCCATGCCGAGACTAGCTTGAAAGCTGTTATTGTAGGAGAACCCGGTAAATGGTAAGACTTAATTCACTCTTTCAGTTTGACCTCCGGTTTGGGGATGGTATGCAGTGCTGAAGGAAAGATGAGTTCCCATAGCCTCTTGCAAAATCCTCCAAAACTGGGAGGTAAAGAGGGAACCACGATCTGAAACAATCGTCTTCGGTACCCCATGTAAACTCACTATCCTTGAGACATAGAGCTCGGCCAAGTGACCTGTATGAATCTTGGTCTTGACGGGTAGGAAGTGTGTCACTTTAGTTAGTCGATCAATGATAACCCAAATGGCATCATTTCCCTTGGAGGTTTGGGGCAGGACGATGATAAAATCCATATCAATTGAATCGCACTTCCACTCAAGTACTTGCAAAGGTTGTAGTAAACCCACTGGGTGTTGATGTTCAGCCTTTACACGACAGCATACGTCGCACTTGACAAACTAACCTTGCAATCTCTCTCTTCATTTGGGTCCACCAGAATCTTTGCTGGAGATCTTGACACATCTTCGTGGCCCTGGGATGAATGGACAAAAGGGAATCTTGGGCTTCGTAGAGGATTAAGTTCTGCAACTCCGCATCCTTCGGAACAACAAGACGCGGTCCGAACCATACGATACCATGGTCATCTTCCGAGAAGCACTTGGCTGTCCCATTCTTGATATTCTGAATGATTTGGTTCACCCGAATGTCCGTTTGTTGTGCAGCCTTGATTTGATCTTCCAAGGATGGTTGCACAACCATGGCAGCAAGGAAACCATGTTCAACCACTCCTAAGTTGAGATGCTGAAACTCCTCATGGAGAGCGGGTTGCTGCTCCTTGATCATTAAGGTATTATAATAGACTTTCCGGCTGAGTGCGTCAGCAACGACATTGGCTTTGCCAGGATGATAATGGAGACCCATATCATAATCTTTGATCAACTCCAACCACCTTCTTTGCCTAAGGTGCAGATCTGGTTGGGTGAAAAGGTATTTCAAACTTTTGTGGTCCGAATACACCTCACAACGTTACCGATGAGGTAATATCGCCAAATTTTCAATACATGGATAACTACGGCTAACTCCAAATCATGAGTTGGATAATTGAGCTCATGAGGTCTCAATTGTCTTGATGCATATGCCACCACTTTGCCTTCTTGCATGAGAACACACCCGAGTCCTTGACGAGAAGCATCACAATAAATATCGAAGCTTCGGTGAATATCAGGAAGAACAAGGACTAGGGCTGTGGTCAACCTGTTTTTGAGTTCTTGGAAACTCTTCTCGCATTCAGCTGACCACACATATTTCTTGTCCTTTTTGAGCAACTCAGTCATTGGCTTCGTGATCTTGGAAAAGTTTTCGATAAAGTGACGATAATAACCCGCTAAACCAAGAAAACGTCTCACATCAGTTACCGACTTGTGCTGCCGCCATGAGAGTACATCACTGACTTTGCTAGGGTCTACGGCTATGCCTTTAGCTGAAAGGATATGGCCTAAGAAAGCCACTTCTTTCAACCAAAATTCGCACTTGCTGAATTTCACATATAGCCGGTGCTCACGCAGCTTCTCCAATACTAGCTTCAGGTGCTGAGCATGCTCTCCATCGTTCTTCGAGTAGATGAGAATGTCATCTATGAAGACCACCACAAACTTGTCCAAATACTCTATGAATACCGTATTCACAAGGTCCATGAAAAGGGCAGGAGCATTTGTTAAACCAAAAGACATGACGGTGTACTCGTACAGTCCGTAACGAGTAGAGAAAGCCATCTTCGGAATATCTTCAGATCTGATATTTTACTTGGTGATAACCCAATCTCAAATCAATTTTGGAGAATACCCGAGCTATGGTCAATTGATCGAAAAGGTCGTCAATCCGGGGCAGCGGGTACTTGTTCTTCATCGTCACTTCATTAAGCGAATGGTAATCAACACACATTCACAGGGTCTTATCCTTCTTCTTCACAAAAATTATGGGAAGCCCGACAGAGATGAGCTTGGGCAAATAAAACCCTTTTCTAGAAGTTCCCCAAGTTGCTTTTTTAATTCCTCCAATTCATTTGGAGGCATCCGGTAGGGCCTCTTCGAGATCAGGGTAGTACCAGGCAACAACTCGATGACAAATTCGACTTCCTGGTCTGGCGGAATTCTAGGCAATTCTTTGGGGAATACATCAGGGAAGTCACACACACTGTTAGGGGACAATCCTTTTATTTGTCTTGTAGCTCTTGTTTCATCTTCGTGCTCTCGGCACCTCTAGAGCACGCACCCGAGTGACATCACTGTGCCATTTTCGTGCTCAGTAAGTATTGTCCTAAGTCTTTCACGTCATATCATGTCTTAGGGTGTGAGATTGAAAACCCCTCAATCAATTTCAACAATGCATGATAGGCTTTCGTGGATTTGTAAGAATTGCGTTTTTGGTCGAAGAACTAACCCTTCGTCTCCCACCTTGATCTGGTAACACATTTGTCGATTCTTTGCTTCCATAGCTTCCTCCTATGATCCTTGAGCTATACCAACTACCCACTCCTCTTTGTTTTGCTCAGGATCTTCCCTCCGCGTGAACCGCAAGCACCATCGTGGCCATTGCTACTGTCGAGCTGCTCCAAGCTTCCCCGAGCACCCTTCTTCGCTCAGGTAGCTTCCAAGTAGTCCCTAGACACTCGAGCACCCACTTGGATGACGCTGTGGAGCTTTACTTGCTGCATGCATGTTTGCCAGAAAGACACCGCCACCCCTCTCCGGCTAGCCGCCAGTACGTGCCATCTTATACGTCGCCACCACCACCCAAGTGAGCGCAAGGCTATTATGCAGCTATCCCAAGCCTTGGCTAACTCCGCCGTGGCGCGTAGCGCCAGCGAGCCGCTGGCAATTGCGCGGGATGGAAGTTCCCAATGTTGTACGCGGACATGCACTCTAGCAACGTCATTAGGGCGTTGATCCGGTCATTTAATGGCTAATGATTGTTTACTGAAGTTACGGTTGTCTTAAAGAAGTAATGAGTGTATTACACGTGCGCACTGTGAATAGAAAACAAAAACATTTAACGGTTTAAGTGAGTGTATAACATGTAGGTCCCATGGGCTTAAGTGCATAGTCATACACCCTATGAACCGGCCGTAGACTCATGGTCCATGCACTGTGCTGTGGACCGAGTCACTAACGAGCGGGCCCCACATTTCAGAGCACGAATAAATCCGAAGTTAAATGAAAAATTCACTGTTCACTAGGTCCCACCCATCATCACCTGTGGTTAGCATAGCGCCCGGTAAGAAAAGTATAAATTCAATTATAAAATCTGGAAATGAATTATTTGTACACTGAGAATTTGATTAACTTCAAAAATTCATAACTAATTCATCTTAACTCCAAAATGAGTGAAACCAATTTTAATAATTTTCATTTTAAGTGAACTTTATTTTAACATAGGTGTCAAGCATGTCTCTGTAACAGAGAATATAATGTTGGAAAATGATCCTTAACTCTATTATTTTTACAATAGAAAAAGCTGATAACTTTGAAAATTCATAACTAATGCATAAAAACTCCAAATGAGTTGGACCAAGTTATTTTGGTCTTATATTAATATCCCCTATTTATCTATGTAATCCTTTGCCTCCCCACTGCTCTGCAAATTTTGACCAAATAACTAAATTGAATGAACAGTAACCGGTTGGAATTAATTTTGATTTTTCTGAAAACTGATATTCAAACCTTCATAACTTTCACATATTAACTCCAACTAAAATAATTCCTTCACCTAAATTCATATAAAATCATGGACTAGCCACTGTAGAAAAATCAAGCATTTTTGAGTAGTTTGATTTTTGAGGTATTTTCTCGGTGTTTATCGTTGTCGTTAATTCTATAGATTCCGAAGCTATTGACATTGACCAGGGTAACATCCCAAGTACTGTTACAAATTTAAAAATTAATTAAATTTATTATTTTATTGGATTTTTGAAATTTGAAAGAGTTTGATTACTTTATTTGAATTTCTAAAGTTTTAAAAGTCAATAATAAAATTTATTTGAAGTATTTGAAGTTTTATTTGATTTAGATTGAAAAATAAAATTTTAATTAATTTTTGGAAATTTTGGAAATTTTAAATGCTTTTTCCTAAATATTTTAAAGCCAAAATAATTTATTTGCAAAATTAAAAGCCAATTTTAAGTTGGAAATATTTTATTTAAGTCCAAAATTACTCTAGGAATTTCTTTGAATTTTTCTAGAATTTTTGGATTTTATTTGCTATTTTCTAAAGTGCTTTTAATTTAATCGGTATATTTAAAATCGTAAAATCTATTTAAATCCGGAAAAACCTTTTGGGCTGAATCTCCCTTAGGCCAGCTCGTTCTCCCGCGCTTTCAGCCTATTCTGGCTCACCCGCACATCCCTCTCTCTCTCTCTTCCTCACCCGCACCCGGCCCCACTCTTCACTCTCTCCTTCCTCTCTTACGTGTGGACCCCACGCCGCCTCCTTCCCCATTTGCTTCTTCCCCGCGTGCACACGACCCGGCCTCCATTTTTGTCGCAACCGAGCTCCGTCAACCACCGCCCCAACCACCCGTGAGACCTGCGCGATGTGCGCACGGTCCCCACGCCCACCTCCACCTCCTCCCTTACTTTCTCCCCCTCTCTCCGCGCCCGGTTCGCCCGCGCACCCAACCGCTGCCGCCACCATTGCCACGCATGATCTCCTCGCCCAAGCCTCCCCGGACCCTATAAAACGAGGCATGGTCCGCCCTCTTCCTCCCTCATTCCATTCCCCTCACCCACACCTCCTCTCCCCTCTTAAATCGGCCGGATTTTGCTTTGGAAACCTAACGGCCACAAGCGCTTCCTTCTTCGATTCTAGTGCCGTCACCGCCGCCCCACCATCGCCGTCGACACCATCGGCACCGCTACCCCTCCACCTAATCAGTGCGCGTCGTGCCCTCGTCAGAGACCCATCGGAGCCTGTCGCCGCCATCGAGTCGCACGCGCCGCCGCTCTTCACCTCGTCGCTGGCCACCACTTCGCATTCAACCGCCGCCGTGGTGAGCAACACGTTCCCCTTTCTCTCCTCTTGCGATTGCACCCCTCACCGGATGTCGCCGGGCCGCCCTTCGCCGGCGAGCTCACGGCCGAGAGCGCAGTTGGCCTCGTTGACGTGGCACTGCCACTTGGTGCCACCTCACAGCTGCACGAGTGCCACATCACCATTTTCACCTATGTGGCGCCCGTATGTCATGCCCACGTGTCATGACATGGCCAGAAAAATCAGTTGGTCACTAACGTCATATTCATCTTTTCCTTTACAAAAATAAATCAGGAAAATCCTCATTCTATCATTTCATGTGATTTTGAAATTTCCCGGGGTTCGTTCTCCTTCATACAAACTTCGATTTCGTCGATTCAAATTTCTAAATTCATATAAATTCAATATCTAGCTAACTAAACAAAAATTATTTAATTTGGAGTTCATTTGAATCTTCATTTGAATTTTGTTTGAATTTAGCTTATTTTCACGTATAGATTTCGACGACTTCGGAGAGTCAGATTTCGACGTCATTTGAGAGCAACTAATTGAGCAAGGAAAGTTACATCTTTGACCATATTTGCACTCAATATTTCAAATTATTTAAATTCTATTTTAAATTATTACTGCATGCTATTTCTATTTAGTAATTTAAATTCCTGTTTTAAATTTATAGATATGCCCAAATCCTTTGTATGGCCAATGTTGATATTTGAATCAAATTTATTGTCACCCTAGATAAAACCTAGTTGATACAATAGTATGAACTAGGACCATTTGAAAAAATTATGCTTAGTGATGCTTAGACCCAAAAATGTTTGATTTGGTGAATTTCAGCCAAAAATCAATTATTGTTTAAACTGTATCCATGGCATTGGTGTGTTATGGAAGCTTATAATTGATCTTGAAAAGTGAAATAAAATGATGGTTTGTACTTGGGCGAAATGGTTATTTGGATGGTGCATGTTGATGCATGGGATCGAGTGATTTCTATAATCGAGGCCCAGGGGTTTTTATGGAAAGTCGCCCAAGTCAATTAGGGACCGGCCTCTGAGCGTTTCTTTGCTAAGCCACATCGTACTACCACATGTCCTGTGTGGGCAGGACCTGACAGATTAATTTGCAATGTTCCACCGTGGTCGTTCCCTTCAGACGTGGTGGGTAGTCATGTTATGACCTACGTTAGTCCCACCTAGCGCAAGAGGGGGCTCAAATCCTGCGGGTTGCAGCCCAAAGGAAGCGAAACCTTAGCGAGGGGAGACCGCGGTGGAATGGCGCTTTGTAAAGGCCTTGAAACATACTCTAGACCGCTTACCTAAGGTAGTGAGTGGTGGCATAGATATGTGCCGGACAAACTAGAGAATTCATGTCATGTGGGTAACGCTCTATAACCTCTTCAGAGTGTAAAACTATTTGAATAGCCGTATCCACGATTATGGACATGCTAGCAAAGCCACTCAATGTTAAACTTTGATTTTGTTTTGAAAAGACTTTATCAAATGGTTTATGCAAATGGGAAATTGGGCAGGAAGCCATGTGATAGGAGGGTATCCTTCACCATTCTTGTATGAATGTTATCCGACTATAAAATTGAATTTATAAAATGAATTTTAAGTTATAGAATAACTGCCTTGGAACTTAGTACAAGTATTTAAAGAAAACATTGCTTTATGCAAATTTAACCAATAAGCCTTCCTTTGTTATACCCTTGTATGCATGCATTCAATCTGTTACTTGATGGATGTAACTTGCGAGCATGGTAGTTGTGCTCATTCTTGCTTTATGCAAATAAATTTCAGAGAAGGACTTTGCTACCGGTGTGGATCTCGACGACTAGGCCGCTACCCCAATCGATTGCTTGTGGCAAATCAGTTGGACTCCACTACTTCTTCGTCTTCCGCTGTGTTCTTTACTGTTGGCTTGTAAGCCTCTTTTGTAATAAACTCTGTTGATTATTAATATAATTGTGCGATTTATGGATGTTACCATATCTGTTTACTGTGTAAACTAGCTACTGATCATGGGACTAGTTCAGAAATGCACAGAGGATTTGGGGTGTTACTCCCAGCTTCGACAACTCGTATGCCACCGAAAGCGAGCAATTAATCTACCAGCAAGGCAAGCATCATTTGAACTTTCTTTTGCATCATATTGATCCCAGATTTTGATTAGATTATTGCAATGATAATTGCTTACATGCTATTTTTACTATGTCGCTATTTTTGTGATGAGTAGGTAGTTGTATCCTATTCTTGAGGTTGTCCTTGAATTATTCTAGTACCTACATGTTTAAGATAGGTTGTGTGTAATATATTGTACGGGATTGCTTAGCCATGCAAGTCTAGATACAGTAAAATAATTGTCAGGAATGACCTAACAATTATGGGAGACACAAATTTTCTTACCTCCTTTTTATTCCAGATTTTCGTATCTGTTTCTTAAGTTAAATTTTGTCATTTTAAAAGAGTTTTGGGTCTAAACAAGTGGTTGCTAGTGAGGGGGCTTTTGTGCACGAGATCGGGTATGTAGTTGACTTGTCCGGACTAACAAGGACCGAACTTTGGTGATGTCGTTGATTCAAGTAAAACTCGTGCTATCACACACGGTATATGGGTGCTGTACGTTAAGTAAGGGGAAGGTTTTATTGTGTTAAGTCCTAAGGTGGTGTGAGGACACTTGTGTTCGATCATTTGTCCGTAGGAGCCAATGTAATTTTCTATAGTGTGCATGGGAGCACCATTTTTTGTATTTACATTGCATCCGTATTTCCAATACAACTTATGAGCCACTTAACAAGTGCTGTCTATCACTTGTACGAAGTAAGGGAACATCTTGCAAGGGGGACTTATCTCGATTTTCCCCAACCGACACACCGTAGGAAGTGTGTTAATTCCGGTGGCTTATGGGCTAGCCAAGTCGTGTGGGTAAAGTAGTACACCTCTGTGGAGATAAATCTATTCGAATAGCCATGTCCACGGTTATGGACAATCGCTTGAGTTCGAGAGTCACTATTGTTAGACTGTAAATTAAAATTTGTGGGTACAACTTGGTATTCGACTCGGACGGGTGTTTGTGCATGTTAGTGTATCAAAGTGGGCTGCCACATTGGTTTTTGTTTGATTCATTTGTTTATCAATGTATTACTTTATCACATGATTTACTTCTACTTCAAATCTGATTTTGAAATGGCATTTGAAAACTAGTATGTGTAGTTTGAAAATTGTTGCGTTTTTCTCAAAACTAAAGCCACTAATGCTATCCTTTGAATGTCCATTATGCATAACTAATTTTATCTTTGTGTAATACTTGCGAGTACATTTTGTACTTAACCTGGCTGCAACGATTTAGGTGAAGAAGACTTCGAGCCCGATGAGCTCGTTAGTGTCGATTTAGGCGACACAGATGAGTAGTGCTATTATTTGACTCCCAGTCGGTTGCCTTGCTGGACTTCTGGTTTATTTATAATATTTCTGCTGCCACTCTAAGTGTTTAATTGAATTTGGCAGGTCGGCCCTTCTGTAATCGATATAGACTTGAAGTATTATGATGTATGTCTTCCTTTATGTCTTTGTATGAATGTTGTATGGATGTAACCAACGTTGAATGAGAGTATGAGCGTGTTGGTCGCTGATCTTGGGAGCCAACATGATCTCATACTCTCTGTTCATGAGTTCCAATTTAACTCACTAAGTGTGGGCTTGAACCGTTTAGAGAACCGATCATCATGAAGCACTCACACTCGCAGAGGATCAGCACGCATGATCACCGGGGCTCTAGTTTGGGCAAGACCTATCGCTTAGATGGAGTTAAGTTGGAATCCATTTACCAGAGGCCCGGAGTTATTTCCATAAGACCAGGAAGGCCTCGGTCTTACGGAAATAACCCGGGGGTCCCCACAACGTTGGTATCAGAGCCATACTGACTGTAGGTTAGAAATAGCACGGGCGTTAAGTCTAGCAAGTCCCTTGGTCAAAATTATTTTTCAAATTATCAAATTAGTTTTAGAAATTTAAGTTATTAGTATCTTTTATTCCTCATCCATCTTAGTATCATTCTCTTACCCTACTCTCATTTGATTTACAAACTAACTCATATTGCCCTTCTTGTCCTTAGATGAGTCGTCAGTACCTTTTTAAGGAGACCCAAGCAGAAGATGTGCATGGATATCTGGCACTACTTAGAGACATGTGTAGGACCGGAAAGGCGACTAGAGGGGGGGGTGAATAGACGCTTTCTCTATTTTTCACCTCGATCAAACTCAACACTACTTTCACTCCAATAGCTATAAAGCTATGAAGATCTGTATACAGGCATAGCAAACGACTTGTGTTGAATCTGATCAAACCCCGAAGAAAAAGTCTAAAACAACGCACAACTACCAGCACAAAACTCGACCCCTTTCACGCCAAAACACGTATAGAACTTGCCGCAACACACCATAAGAAACTACAATGCTCTTGCCCACAAAAACAGATGCGAGAAAAGTCTTTGTTGTTCTCAAAAATAAATTTCCTAAAATTAAATCACTCCAGCAAACTTTCTTGTCACAGCCACTGCCAAGATCAAGTAACAACAAGAACCTACTTACACACAGAAGGCAAAAAAAACGGAGATAACCACAGCCGCATCAATCCATATGAAGCCAACTCGGCATCACAAGCACAGACATCAATTCTAACACAGTAGCAACACTGAAGAGCACAGCCAAGACAAGGAGCGCTCGATTTTTGCAGCATCAAAACAAATCCAGTAACATATGCAGCACAGGCAAGAAATGGAGATCAACAATTAAGAACACAAACCTGGACGCTAACTAGAAGACAGTCAAAACCAACAATTCCAATGCATGCAACCGAGCAAAAGACAATTCGGTCACAGTAATCAAGATGGGCATAGCCAAGTAAAAAAAATAATCCAAAACTGAACTGCAGGTTCTTGATTGTCTTAACTACACAAAAACAAAAACGGCGAACAGATTTTTGCCAGAGCAGAAGACGCCGGCCTGCTGGAAAACATGCCGCCACCTCTAGATTTTTCCAGGTAGCGCCGCCAAGATGTGGTTTCTCTGGACAGGGCGCAGCCACCAAAATCCTACAGCGCCGCCACAGCCGCACTTTTTCAGAGCAAGACAGGCCGCCGCCGGTTCCTCATTTCACCAGTCGACTAAGCCACTCATACACCTTGGAACCGGCCGCCGCCCCTAGCTGCTTTTCTGCCCACAGACTCAACGCGCCGCCACAGTCTCTCCAACTTTTTTGGGGTTGCAGGGCGCCACCCATCAGTTCTTTTTTTTTTCTGGACGGCCAAGAAACCCTAATGTTCCATCCACTCCTTTTATATGGCAGCTACCAAACCTAATGGGCTCACTTAAGGCCCAACATCAAAAGAACACACACGCATGTATTTTAAAGCGTCGTCTTCAATTCTCTTGATTTAATCCACTTCCTGACGCACCGTCTTGCGCCGCGGGTTGGCATTAAGTCACCAAAGCAGTATTTGGTAAAATTACCAAAATACCCCATCTCGATCCTTTCCGAAGATCGAGTCCAATCCTGTAGAAGCAATCGCCTGCTTCGCCACGTGTATGTTGATCCAGCGGCTCTCATCGTGTCGGCAAGTCTCTCCCATCCGGTTCCCACCGGACCACCTTGGCACTTGCATCGACCCCCGCACCACTTGATCAACCAGTCGCACCGAACTGCCCATTCGGTCATCCTTGTCCATTCTGCGCCACGCTTGAGTCACTTGACCTCACCCGGCATCCATGATCGTTCTGGACCTCAGCTCTCTAAGCTTAGTCCCGATCCTCCTCGCCGTTGACCGTCATTGACCTGCAAGCCACCTGCACAGCAATAGACAAGCAAACACGAATTCGGGAACAAGTTCTTCACAACTTGACCCACGTTAGTGAAAACATGCATCATGCAACACATATGCACTATAGCCTATGAACTCAATCTATCCCAAAGTCAAATTCCCAAAAATGGCTAAAGATCAACCTTTTAACTTTGCCGAAAACGCGTGAAACTACAAACCAAAAGCCACATTGCCAATTGTTTCATCATCCTAAGATCATGGGCATATCCCCATGATATCCACAATCTCCCCCTTGATGAACACATTGGCAATCTCTCAGAAAATGTAGTTTTGTAGTTTGAAAAGTAAAATACTCGCAGTTTTCGCGCAAAGGCACAACTTGGTCCAAATGCAAAAAAAAGCAAAGAAAATGACCAAGTTGGCTTCAAAATAGTATAAGCAAGTGAGATAAAGCAAAAGAAAGCACAAAAGCTTCAATTTCCAAAGAATCGACAAAATCTCACTTAGGTCGATATGAAAGAACAATTGTTCTATTTGACCTTTGATCATTGAGATGAAAAGCTCTAAAACAACATTTTTGACCAATATTTCTCCCCCTTTGACAATGGATTCATCAAGGTGCAAGGAAGAAGATAGAGCATAAATGAAATGAAATGGCTGCAATTTTTAATTTTTTTTTGTTTTGTTTTTAACTTAAGCAAAAGGAGCCATGAAGATTATCCATGAAGACTGTACAAGTATTACACCAAGCCATATTATGTGAAGAAGCTATAATCAAGTATGGCAAAACATGTACAGCAAAGCTAAGACCAAAATAGCAATAATCTGAGAGTAAATGAATCGATAACATGACAAGGTGCTCAAGATCATAATTTAACTAAAGGTATCCAAAAATGAGTCAGGTCATGTCTATAAGCGAGATTGAGCCAGAACCTAGAAAAAGAGTCTAGTTTGAGCATTCAGATTTGAAACAATTTGATCAAGCATTTAGAATTTAGCACATTGAGCACTTTGCTGAAAATGATTGGTTTTATCTTAGTAAAGCAAGTCCTAGACTACGAGCCATCCACAACTGCCTTCTAAGCTTCAACCAATTGCCAATTTGTTTTCTTAGCATTGTGCTAGATCTGAAGCCTCACTGCGACCATCCCAAGCAACAAAAGCTTAAGAGAATAGTCTAGGTCATCCAAAACTCCCCCTGAGTTCATGCCTAGTACAATGGCAAGCTGTCTCATGAGAAAGAATTGGTGAGATCAGTTTTTTCGCACAGAAAAAGCTCATTTTTCATTTGCTTGACTTAAGAATTAGCAAAGCTCAATTTACAACTCAGAATAAGTTCAAGACTCAATTAAGCCTATATGACATGGCATGAATCATGAGAGGATCACTAAAGCAAAACTAGTCACAAGATCCAACAAGTCATATTATAATTCAGTTTGCTCATAGATAATAAAGCTAGCATGGCAGAAGCTAAGCTATACATAAAAAGCCACAACAGAAGTCTAGCAAACTAGCACAAGACATGGCAGGGTATAAAGTATGAAATCATGTCATACAAGGATAATAATCAAAGCTCCACAAGGTTATATTACAATGCAAGTTGTTGAATTTTAAAATGCATTATGATACAAATGAATGCAAAAAGAGCAAACTCCCCCTCAAAACATCCCATAGGGAAAAATTAACCCTAACTCACATCTCAAGGTGGCAAACCTTGTTGGGTCTAAAATTTTTGAGAGAAGATTTGCCAAAAGAGCCTTGGACACACAAAGCTAGCACAAAGACTTCAAACTCCACAAGATCTCTAGGAAAGCAACTCGAAAAGCTAGGGAGCGACACACCATCACTAAAAAGACCTACAGGCAACTCAAAAACCTGCTAAGGACCAGTGACTGAGAGACAAGCTCGACCTAAGCTGTGAGAAGAGTGCATCCTAGAAAACCAAGGGATAAGAAGAGTGCCTAGAAAAGACATGTGCTAGAACAGAGCCTCCTATCTACCCTAAACACAACAAGCCCAACACCTGACACAAAACAGATGCTATGCAAGGTAGACTAGGGATACCATACAGAAATGTAAGGTATAGAAGCTCGAACCTGAGTCGCACTGCTTGGCAGTGAGATGTAGCGATGATGAGTGAAGAACCAACAGTTTGAAATCATGAATCACATGTTCTTCTTCTCAACTAAAAAGACTACACCAAAGAGACAGAAAAGTCTATGCCTTGGTACTGGGTTAGTGAGACAATATCTAGATAAACAGTACCAAGACACATGACTAGCAGGAATAGCAGCAAATAATCCAAAGCTCATAAAAGCATATAATCAACAATTTAAGACATGAGCATGGAGATAGATAAGACAATTGCAGCACATGCTATCCAAGATAAGATAAAGCTCAAAATGTTCTTAATCCACAATAAGGCATAGGAGCAAGTAAACAAGCACATAGCATGATAGCATATCACCCATCATATATACAGTCGAAAGTAAAGCATGCAAGTGACAGCTATGGCAAGACTCATGCATCCACAATTAACCACAAGGCACAAAAACCATGTAAGCATAAAGCATTTTAAGAACAAATCATGAATGATGTATGCTAACATGGAAATCAAGTGAACATGTGGATACATAAGACAAAAATCAACAAGAGCAAGATGAATCATGTACAAATAGCACAAGCTCATGAAGACAAGACCAAGCTTATACACCCATGGAAATTAAGAACAACAATATGATACATGGATATACAAGCAAGGTAAAGGCATGGTGAAAGATATCAAAGGAATAACACATGCCAATATGATACAGGTGAGCACAAAGACAAGCACAACATGCCAATAAAGAATAATCATGAAAGTAAATGCATGAAGGTAACAGATAGCTCACAGTGCCCTTGGCTATCATGGTCCTAGTAAAAACATCTCCAAATGTAATTCACTCGTTGTCAGATGCATGTGTGAGAGAGGAGAACCATCTAGAACCTCCAGTCATGTGTCAAGAACACCCAGAGTCAATCAAGCCATATGTCCTCCTTCCTCGCATGACGGACCTACAGGGCATAAGCAGGAAACATCTGTGCCTCGGTACTGGGGTTAGTGATAAGACACTTGGGAATCCAGTACTGAGTCACACGATGCTTGGGCAAAACAGTAGAAACAGCAGAAAAATGGTTAGGAGCAAAGTCATAAGAATGCACACGAGAACCACCTAGACCTCTCCGAATCGACCTACCAAAATGTCGGTACTCTCCCTGTCTAGATGCTACCCGTGGTCTCTCCTCACGATGTCCTAACCCAAAGCGCTGCCTAGAACCACCAAAGGAGTCAAAGAAGTCCTCTATGAACCTAGGCCTATGTCTAGCAGGAAAAACAGGCTGCCTGGCTCTAGAGACTACAGCAGGTGTAGGGAGTCCTCTAATGGTTCTCAAGTTACTCATCCTCTCCTTCCTCTCAATCTTGGCTCTACAGAAGCAGAACTCAACAATGTGGCCATTCTTCTTGCAGAAGGTGCAATGGTATTTGACCTTTTGAAGGGTGCGACCGATGAAGTAGAAGCACCTATCTTGCTAGAAGTGGTTTGGGCAAAACCGGTGATTTAAAGACTATCTTGGATGGCTTAGGGGGTTCTACCTCAAACAGGCCACTCTCAACAGCTCTAACAATCTTAGGTGGATGGTTCTTGGTATGCTCTAGGGAATCAAATCCTAGGCCTCTATTATTCACACTCACCTTAGACTTGTCAAGAATCATGTTGAGGTTCTTCTTCCCACCAATAAATCTCTCAAGAGTCTCTTTAAGGTAGTCATTTTGTTTGGCTAGTTCATAACAAGAAGCACACTTATTTGACTTGCTAGCCCTATCACACTTTTCCTTATAATGAGCTACCTCGGCTTTCAAAGCCTCACAAGACACACAATAGTTATCTCTAATCCTATCCAATTGCTCTTTGAACTTAACTCTAAATGCTTCTTGTATCTTATCTACATTATGCCCAATCTCAATGCAAAGATCACAGGAATTAGAGTCAACAACTTTCTTGGAAGCATTCATGGACATGGATTGTTCAATTTTAGCCTTTTCTTCTAGTGTCTTGTTTAAAGCATCATTCTCAAGTGTGAGTTTAACACGTTTTCACATGAAGCGATTTTAGAGTAAAGAATCATTTCAGACATCTCCTTCATTTTAATCTTATTTTTCTCACAATGAGAGCAGGTGTGACTAGCATCAAATTTCATCAATTCTTTTGTAGCACTATCCAATTTTTGTTCAAGTAAAGCACAATTTGAACAAGGCAAAGGAATAGCATCTCTGAGAGTCACATCTAAAGCAATGGCATTCATGCAAGCAGGACTAGACTTGAGGGATTCTAGTTCATCAAGAGCATCTTTCAATTGATTCATAACAGAGGAATAAGCAGATTTTAGATTGATCAATTCATTTTGCAAGCTAGAGCAAGAATCGCACACATCAACAGATTTAAGCCTAACAACCTCTAAATTCAGATTATCAATCATGGTGTCCTGTCTCTTAATCATTTTAGCTTGCTTTTTCAGTTTTGTTCAGAAATGACCAATGCACGTTTCATGTCGACAAGTGAGGGACATACCTCATACGGATCATTTGAAAGGGTAAATGCGTTGGAGGAGTCGACGTCATGGCTGTCGCTAGCCATGAGGCACATGCTTGGGTGAAGTCTGAGCCTTCTTCTTGCCATGGGTGTCATCCTCGTAGTCCTCCGTCTCCGAGTCCACATCGCTCATGTCAACACTCTCTAGGCGGCAAGGACGGTACGAACTTGCGATAGTTGGTCTTCTTGGGTTTCACATCCTTAGCTTGAGGACGCCTCCGAGTGTCCCTCTCCTCCTTGCCCTTCAGCTTGGGGCACCTGGAGCGAATGTGGTTTGGCTCACCACACTCAAAGCAAGTGATCGGACCACCTCTCCTCCTGTTCCTCACCTTGTTGTAAACTCTCGAGAATTTGGTGGATAGGAGGGCTAAATCATCCTCAGGTAGCTTCTCAAGCTGCTCATCACTCAAAGAGTGTAAAGCAGACAAAGAAAAGCCAGATGAGCCAAAATCAAAGGAATCAGTCGAGCTACCCTTAGATGGGTCGACCACCAAAGCCATCGACTCTGTCTTGGGGAGACGCGAGATGAAATCAATCTCATGCATCTTCAACCTGGAGTAAGCTTATCCAGGGTAAGCTCACTCATGACAGTGTTGTCATTGATGGATGTGATCTTCATCCCCCAGACCTTCACATCAAGCGCACCCAAAAGCTGGCGTGCATTCTCAGACTCAGTGAAAACAAGATCAACAGCACAAAGATCATGAAGAATCTTGGAAAATCTCCCCCACAGCTCATCTAAAGACTCACCAGGTCTTTGCTCGATCTTTGAGTATTCTTTCTTGAGTGGTTACATCTCACTTCCTTGATCGCGATCGAACCCTCGTGGTAGTCACAAAGGGTCCTCCAGATCTCATGAGCAGACCTCAAATGAGCCACGCGCTCAAACTCAGATCGACTAAGACCTTGGATCAAAAAATTGCGAGCTTTGCTGTTAGCCTCAATGTCTGGAGTGATCACATCATCATCGGCCGGCACGACATATGGATTTTTGACCTTAAACCAAATAGCGTGCCCTTGAGCCTCGATGTAGGCATGCACGCGTGCCTTCCAGTAAGCAAAATCAACTCCATCGAAAACAGGTGGTTTGGTCGAATACTTGTCAATCGCCATGGCTTCAAAGACCGGTTAAGATCTATGAGAAGAGCTAATCGGGCTCTGATACCAATTGTAGGACCGGAAAGGCGACTAGAGGGGGGGTGAATAGACGCTTTCTCTATTTTTCACCTAGATCAAACTCAACACTACTTTCACTCCAATAGCTATAAAGCTATGAAGATCTGTATACAGGCATAGCAAACGACCTGTGTTGAATCTGATCAAACCCCGAAGAAAAAGTCTAAAACAACTCACAACTACCAGCACAAAACTCGACCCCTTTCACGCCAAAACACGCATAGAACTTGCCGCAACACACCATAGGAAACTACAATGCTCTTGCCCACAAAAATAGATGCAGAAAGCTGCTGTTGTTCTCAAAAATAAATTTCCTAAAATTAAATCACTCCAGCAAACTTTCTTGTCACAGCCACTGCCAAGATCAAGTAACAACAAGAACCTACTTACACACAGAAGGCAAAAAAAACGGAGATAACCACAGCCGCATCAATCCATATGAAGCCAACTCGGCATCACAAGCACAGACATCAATTCTAACACAGTAGCAACATCAAGAGCACAGCCAAGACAAGGAGCGCTCGATTTTTGCGACATCAAAACAAATCAAGAATATACGCAAAGACACGGGCAAGAAATGGAGATCAACAATTAAGAGCACAAACCTGGACGCTAACTAGAAGACAGTCAAAACCAACAATTCCAATGCATGCAGCCGAGCAAAAGACAATTCGGTCATAGTAATCAAGATGGGCATAGCCAAGTAAAAAAGTAATCCAAAACTGAATCAGAGGTTCTTGATTGTCTTAACTACACAAAAACAAAACGGCGAACAGATTTTTGCCAGAAAGAAAAAGACGCCACTTTGGAAAACACACCGCCACCTCTAGATTTTTCGGTAGCACCGCCAAGATGTGGTTTCTCCGACGGTATGACCACCAAAATCCTCTGGCCGCCACACCCGCACTTTTTGAGCAAGACAGCCACGGTTCCTCATTCACCGATCGACTAAGCCACTCATACACCTTGGAACAATTGCCGCCCCTAGCTTTTCTACCCACAGACTCAGCAGCGCCACAGTCTCTCCAATTTTTACGGGGTTGCGGCGCCACCACCGATTCTTTTTTTTCTGGACGGCCAAGAAACCCTAATGTTCCATCCACTCCTTTTATATGGCAGCTACCAAACCTAATGGGCTCACTTAAGGCCCAACATCAACAGAACACACACGCACGTATTTTAAAGCGTCGTCTTCAATTCTCTTGATTTAATCCACTTCTGGACGCACCGCCTTGCGCGTGAGTTGGCATTAAGTCACCAAAGCAAGATTTGGTAAAATTACCAAAATACCCTTCTCGATCCTTTCGAAGATCGAGTCCAATCTGTAGAAGCAATCGCTTCGCGCCGCGTGTATGTTGATCGGCGGCTCTCATCGTGTCGGCAAGTCTCTCCCATCTGGTTCCCACCGGACCACCTTGGCACTTGCACCGACCCCCGCACCACTTGATCAACCAGTCGCACCGAACTGCCTGTTCGGTCATCCTTGTCCATTCTGCGCCACGCTTGAGTCACTTGACCTCACCCGGCATCCATGATCGTTCTGGACCTCAGCTCTCCAAGCTTAGTCCCGATCCTCCTAGCCGTTGACCGTCATTGACCTGCAAGCCACCTGCACAGCAATAGACAAGCAAACACGAATCCGGGAACAAGTTCTTCACAACTTGACCCACGTTAGTGAAAACATGCATCATGCAACACATATGCACTATAGCCTATGAACTCAATCTATCCCAAAGCCAAATTCCCAGAAATGGCTAAAGATCAGCCTTTTAACTTTGCCGAAAATGCGTGAAACTACAAACCAAAAGCCACATTGCCAATTGTTTCATCATCCTAAGATCATGGGCATATCCCCATGATATCCACAACATGATGTGGAGGGCTAACTTCACGTATCAACCTTAGTACTCCATCTACCATCGCGATAGAGGACTAGGCGTGGAGGAATACCTGGCAGTGATCAATATCACGGCAAGGCGAGTTACAGGAAGCATTCCGTATTGTTTCTAGGCATGTGGCACTTCCGAGGCCATGGCATTGTAGGAAGTGGCTCGTGTGGCCATGAGCCATCTTCGTAATGACTTGACAGAGTTGTCTCAGCCACCATATGACCATTTTCCCATGCGAGAGCATGGCGCGGAGGTGGACACCTTTGCCAGGACCTAGTATGGGGAAGATCCCCAAGTTAGGCAGTTAGCAAGATTGGTTCATATCATGGACCAAGTCCATAGGTGTGCTATGCATGAGTTGTACGAGACTCGGCAACATCTCGTGGTGGTCCAGGAGCACCTGCAACTCATGTGTAACATGGGGCTCGTTGACCGTCGTGTGTTATACAGCGCAAACAAGGTATCCCCATATGCTTCTGCACCACCGGAGTATCGTCTTCCTGAAGTGGGAGGACGAGTACCCCACTATGGACCGAGACACCAAGCCCGCATGTTAGTGGGTTTCTCTCGTGCTTAGAGGCTAGAACCTACTGGAGGTTGCGTGGTCGCACAAGGGTCACCATTGCGTCTCGTCAACCCGTTAGACCCCGACGACATGGGATCACCCGGATATCATCTTTTGGATGAGTTCCCGATGAACTTTGATCGGGAAGATAGATAGAGTGATAATGTCATGAGCTCACTATCCGGATATGAGTTCAGCGAGCATGTATCTTTAAATTCATGTAATAAGGTAGTAGTTGTTGAACTCTTGAGGTATTGTTGCAAAAAATTTTGTTTCGGGCAATTATCATTCGTCTACGGGTGTGGATGAATGTAATTGTACCGAAAAACTATGGTTTGCTTTAATGAATCTTATGTTGGCCTTTGTGCCTTTGTATCTTCATTTGGTGTTTTTTTTTGTGCATTTTACGTCATTGTGCATGCTAAATTAACGAATATTACACTTGCTGTCCAGATTTTCGCTCGCTCTTGTTGAGCATATCTTTCATCTATCATTAACCATCCTTGTGGCAACAAGATGGCAGGGGATACAACTAGGTCAAGAGCACAACAAGGGGAGGGGTCTCCACCTCCATGACCCCCTCCCGCTGCAGGCCTTGAACCCGATGCTCGAGGCGAGCATGTGGGGCATGAGGACCGCTGCTACCCTCAAGGTGGTCGTCCCGAGGAGGTGCTTCCTCCGCCGCCCACAATGGCGGAGGTCTTGGCTCAGATCGAGCATAATAGGATAGACCAAATGTTGATCTTGGAAGTGATCGCGCGTAACACCTCTCTAGCACCTGGACCATCGGGACCACCACGAGTGCACGAGGGGCTCGCTGATTTTCAGCGAACTAATCCCTCGACTTTCTCTAGCATGGAGGACCCTATGGAGGTGGAGGACTAGCTCCGCACCATAGAGAAGAAGTTGGCGATTGCTCAGTGCACTGGTACTGAGAGGGTCCTATTCGCCAGCTACCAGTTGGAAGGCGCCGCAAGCGCATGATGGGATATTTTTTCCACCATGCAACCCAATGGAGATCTTCTAATGTGGAATGAGTTCCAAGAAGCCTTCCGTGAGGCTCACATCCCTGAGGGGGTCTTATTAATCAAGCAGCAACAATTCATTACCCTTAAGCAACGGAAGAAGAGCGTTACAGAGTATCTATACGAGTTCATCTTTTTGGCTCATTATGCTCCTGACGATGTCTCCACAGATGCCCGCCGTCAGAGCCGGTTCATCAACGGCTTGATGGAAGAGATGCAGCTAGCTCTCGCCATGCACGACTTCAGGAACTTCCAACATATGATCAACAAGGCCATAGTGGTGGAATATAAGAGTATAGCTTTGAACGAGTCGAGGAAGAGGAAGAGAGCTGTCCAAATTTCAGCAAGCAGCAGCTTCCCTCGGCAGTGCACCGAGCCGCCTCACGCGCCCCGTTTTCAAGCACCGGTGCCACCGAGGCCTCCATCGGCGATTCCATGACCTTCTCCACCGGCGGCACAGAAGCATAATGGGGGCAAAAGCTCCCAAAACAGCAGCACATTCAAGCCCAATATCAGCTGTTTTCAGTGTGGCCGCCCCGGCCACTATGTGCACTAATGCCTTGCGAGGCAATGTGGGATGCCCCGAACTTATCAAGCTCCTACACCACCACCAGCTCTGGCAAGACCCTCACCACCCCTGAGGGCAGCATCAACTCCTCCTCAAGTTCCTGCATGTGGCTGAGTGAACCACGTTACTGCCGAGGAGGCAAGCGACGCACCCGATGTCGTATTGGGTACACTTCTCGTAAATTCTTGCCCAGCTTCGGTTTTATTTGATTCGGGAGCATCTCATTCATTCATAAAAAATAAATATGCTGCACACCATCAATTTGAAATTCATATACTTCAGCCACCTTATCAAATCCAGTCACCGGGATCGGTTTTCCAAACCGATCACGTCTGCCAAGAGTAAAAGTGGAAATTCAAGGGGTTAAATTTTTGGAAAACCTAATCGCAATAAATTCAGTGGGTATTGATGTGATATTAGGGATGGATTGGCTATCCAAAAACTAGGGGCAAATCGATTGTGCTCAACGGTCTATTTCTGTCACAAGCGAAGACGGCAATCAAGTCATTTTTACACCTTTAGTGGGTAATTCTCATCTTTATGCCTTGGAAGCTAGTACCTCTCTTGAATCGGAGAAGGTACCAGTGGTATGTGAGTATCCAGATGTATTCCCCAAAAAACTCCCAGGCATGCCTCTCGATCGCGAAGTCGAATTCGTAATCGAGGTCGCCCCTGGTACTACGCCCATTTCTAAACGGCCGTACCGAATGCCTCCCAATGAGTTGGAAGAATTGAAGAAGCAACTCAAGGAACTCCAAGATAAAGGATTTATTCGGCCAAGCTCCTCACCCTGGGGATGTCCGGCTATCTTTGTCAAGAAGAAGGACAAGAGTTTGCAGATGTGTGTTGACTACCGTCCTCTAAACGAATTCACTATCAAGAACAAATATCCACTTCCATGGATTGATGACTTATTTGATCAACTGAGTGGAGCTCAAGTATTCTCCAAGATTGATTTACAATTAGGCTATCATCAGATCATGGTCAGAGCTGAAGACATACCGAAGACGATATTTTCTACTCGTTATGGTTTGTACGAGTATACTGTTATGCACTTCGGCCTGACCAATGCTTTGGCTTACTTCACGAATCTCATGAATTCAGTATTCATGGAGTACTTGGATCAGTTCATCATGGTGTTCATTGATGACATCCTCATCTACTCCAAGTCCGATGAAGAACACGAGCGGCACTTGCGGCTTGTGTTGGAGAAGCTTCGTCAACATCAACTCTATGCCAAAGTCAGTAAATACGAGTTCTGGCTCCATGAAGTTAGCTTCTTGGGTCATGTGATATCCCAAGGAGGTGTTACTGTTGATCCTAGCAAAGTACAAGATGTACTGAACTAGAGACCACCCAAGACCGTCACCGACATTCGCAGTTTTCTCGGACTTGCAGGTTATTACCGCGGGTTCATTAAAAATTTCTCCAAAATTGCGAGGCCAATGAACCGGCTATTAAAAAAAGGAGAAGATGGTCAGCGGAGTGTGAGAAAAGCTTTCAGACTTTGAAAGACCTCCTAACCAAAACTCTGGTGCTCATCCTGCCCGATATTCACAAGACGTTCGATGTATACTGTGATGCTTCTCGCCACGGGCTCGGTTGTGTGCTCATGCAAGAGGGCCGAGTTGTGGCATATGCATCGAGGCAATTAAGGCCTCATGAAGCTAATTATCCCACGCATGACTTGGAGCTTGCAGCTGTAGTCCATGCTTTGAAGATTTTGTGACATTACCTCATCGGTAATCGTTGTGAGATCTACATGATTGTAAGAGCCTCAAAATATATCTTCACCCAAGCCGACCTTAACCTGAGGCAAAGAAGGTGGCTTGAGTTAATCAAGGACTATGATATGGGACTTCATTATCATCCAGAGAAAGCCAATGTGGTAGCCGATGCTTTGAGTAGAAAATCTCAATGCAACTGTTTGTCGGTAACTCTCCTTTCGGCAGGCTTGTGTGCTGCAATGCAATGTCTGAACCTTGAGATGATTGAAGACGGTTCTCTTACTGCCCTTAGTGTGAATTTCACGCTTGAGGACCAGATCAAAGAAGCCCAGAAAACTGACATGGAAGTAGCTCAAATCCGGGAAGAAATGAAGCAAGGCAAGAACAAAGGTTTCACTGAAGATGCACAAGGCACCTTATGGTTCGGGAATCATTTGGTGGTGCCTGACGACCACAACTTGAAAGAGTTGATCCTCAAGGAAGCTTACAACTCTCAATTCTCTATACACCCCGAAAGTACCACGATGTACCAAGATCTGAAGAAGAGGTTATGGTGGAGTCAACTGAAGCGGCAGATCACGCAATATGTTGCCGAGTGCAATGTATTCCAAAGAGTCAAGGCTGAGCATTTGAGGCCAGCGGGTACTCTCCAACCTCTGCCCATTCCAAAGTGGAAGTGGGAGGAAGTTAGTATGGATTTCATCACAAGCCTTCCAAAGACTCAAACTGGGTCCGATTCTATATGGGTGATTGTCAATCATCTGACAAAGGTCGCTCATTTTATTTCTGTCAAGACCACCTACACCGTGGACAAGCTAGCAGAGTTTTACCTCTCAAGGATCGTCTGTCTCCACGGTGTGCCAAAGGTGATAGTTTCAGATCGAGGTCCTCAGTTCACATCCATTTCTGGAAGTGCTTACATCAAGCAATATAATGGAGACCAATCTCTCATTTAGCTCCGCTTACCACCCGCAAACGGATGGACAAACCGAGAGAGTGAACCAAATTTTAAAAGACCTTCTCCGAGCGAGTGTGCTGTCCTATAGTAAGAATTGGGAAAAATGCTTGCCATTTGCGGAGTTGTCCTACAACAATAGTTTCCAATCAAGTATACAAATGTCACCCTTGGAGGTGCTATATGGGAGAGCTTGTAGGACACCCTTGAATTGGTCCGAAGCTGGGGAGAGACCATTCTATGGTGAAACCTTGGTGGAGGATGCCGAAGAGAAAGTTCGTGTCATCCATGAGCAAGGGACGGCTCAATCTCGTCAGAAGTCTTATGCCAACCGTCGTCGTTGTGAGTTGAGTTTTGAAGTAGATGACCATGTTTACCTTAAGGTCTCTCCGATGAAAGGAACAAATCATTTCCAAGTCAAAGGCAAGTTGGCACCTCGCTACATTGGACCATTCTGGATTCTAGCGAAACTGGGATCGGTAGCCTATCAATTGGAGTTGCCACCATCACTATCAGATGTGCATGATGTGTTCCATGTTTCACAACTAAAGAAGTGCCTTTGCCTCCCAACCGATGCAACTAAGTTGGAAGAACTCGACTTGCAACCCGAGCTTTCTTATCGGGAGTACCCGATACGTATTCTTGAAGAAACGGAGCGCAAGACGAGAAACCGCAATATCAAGTTCGTGAAAGTTCAGTGGAGCAACCATACTGAAGATGAAGCAACTTGGGAACGTGAAGACCAGATGTGAAATGAATATCTAGATCTTTTTCCTTCTGTTTGAAGTGCCTTCGAATCAAGAAAGGAAAGGTTAAATAAAGCAATGGTAAGAAAAATGTAACAATCACTCCTTATAACTTTGTAGTATATCTTAGCACTATCTTTGAAGGAAATCAAGACAACAGATGTTGTATAATCTTTTAGAACATTCCTGTCCGATTTTTGACCTACCGAGATCTCGGGGTTGAGATCTTTTGTAGGGGAGGGGAGGTTTGTCACATCCCCAAATTAATTAATGATAACTAGTATGCATCTCATGAGCATGCATTGTGTTTTTGGAGCATTTGCACAAAATATTGCACTTGGAAAATCTCAAACAAATGTTAAACCTACACTTCTGAATTTAAATCCCAATTGAAAATAGAAACAAATTCTATTAAAGTTCACGAAAAATAATTTATTCAAATAATATAATAATTATCATGAATAAATATAATTTTTTCCAAATTTTTGGAACTGGTTTCAACCCACATAAAATTCAAACACAATTCAATGGCCTATTTTAAGTTTGAATATAAACTATACAAAACATATCATGAACAGTAAGGTTTAAGAATTTTTATGAACACTAGACCTTCCCAGGAACCCATTGGATGTTTTTAAGATTTTTAGGAATTTTATTTCTATTCTTAGCACTCAGGTCAAAGTAGAATCAGCTTAGTTCAAATTAGTCAAAACCTGGTACTGTTCCTCGGGCCCGAACCAAACCCCGACTCGAGTCCGACCTGGGCGAGTTGACTTGGCTAAACCAACTTAATGCACCGACCATCGGATCCAAATCGTGCGGCCCACATGAGCAGACTGATCGGACAGTCCGAACGCCCCACTTGATCTGAGCCGTCCAGTCAAGATCGAACGGTCCAGACGAAACCAACCCGAGCGACTTGACTGAGCCAAACCTCTTAGCTGTACCGACTGAGCCGTGTCACACCGCACTGTTCTCGCTCTCACTGACCACTGGGCCCACTCATCAGATTCGCCTTCGTCCTCTCGCTGGCACACACGCAGGAGCTGAGCTCCACGTGGCCGTCGAGCCCTGTGACGCTCCGTGGATGGCGTCAATCCACCGCCTCTCCCGACTACTCCCAGGGCTTCTCTGCTTCACGCCGCTCCCATCTCCATTATCGCCTAAGGATAATACGCCCCACCCTAGCATCTCTTTCTCCCTCACTTCTCCTCCTATTGACCGAGGAGAGGGAAGCTCATTCTAGCTCCATTGTTGGTAAGCTTCATGCTTTTGGTTCCTCCCTTCTCTATCTCCTATGACGTTTCCATTTTTGCTAATGCTAGCCTTTGATTTGGCTTGTAGCTCTCGTTTCATCTTCATGCTCTCGACAGTTCTAGAGCACGCGCCCGAGTGACATCACCGTGCCATTTTCGTGCTCGGTAAGTATTGTCCTAAGTCTTTCGCGTCATATCATGTCTTAGGGTGTGAGATTGAAAACCCCTCAATCAATTTCAACAATGCACGACAGGTTTTCATGGATATGAAATAATTGTGTTTTTGGCTGAAGAACTAACCCTTCGTCTCCCACCTTGATTCAGTAATGCAGTTATCGATTATTTGCTTCTATAGCTTCCTCCTATGAACCTTAAGCTATTCCAACCACCCACTCCTCTTCATTTTGCTCAGGATCTTCCCTCCGCGTGAACCACAAGTGAAATTTTTTGGACTTCGTAGATCTAATCTACTATTCCATCCATGTAAATTGCATTGGATTAATCACATTAACCCTTTCCGATCGCAACTCCTTCGATCAACCAGATTGATCTTCATGCGCTCCATGGATTTACGATCACTGTCTACCCCGATTGTGGAAACCGACCAGTAGAGGCAAGTCATGATACGACCATGAAAACACGATCATGGAATAATGATCATGAACCACCTTACGACCACGACGCATGAACGATCATATCGACCGTCGCCAAAAACAATCTATCATATAGAGTGACAAACAGAAAACATAAATATATCACATCTATGACTCCCTCATATCGCTATATGCATCTAATCCGAATCTAAAACTAGACGGGGTGGCTCTGATACCACTGTTGGGTCACGGGTAGGCTACGATAGCACAAAACAAAAATTTCTACCACGCAATCAAGGAACCTCCGCTATTTATAGATTACGAGATTACCACTAGATGCGCCGACTCATAGCAGATGTAGAGTCGATGTAGCGAGTTGATGCAGTCGTAGTCGTACTTGCCACGTGTCTTCTCCTCCTGCTCTAATGATCGTCCCGAGTTGCGGATCATCCTAGTGCTGATGCTTCACAACAACACCTCCAAGGTATCCACACGTACGGGGTAGGGACACCACACGTTGGAGTGTTAGCACCAGTGGCATGGTTGAGGAAGGTGTGGCTATTAGGGTTTCAGGAATACGTCAAAAGCTTACCCCACCCTATGCCACCGCCCCTCTTTTATAGACATCCACGATGGGTCTCGAACTTGAGGCCCATTAGGAACTCGTGGCCTACAAGAATTCGAACCACCATCCAAATCAAATCCTAGCCCTTTAAGTGTGTGACCCTTTAGGTTCATATGTAATCGGTTGTGACTCAAAAACTCTTTTCCGACCATGCGTCGTCAGTAGTACCAAGCAGCACATAACGATTCCCAAACACACATAGAATATATCGGACGAATCTTAATGCAATATGATCTATGACCAGGTCCTTATCACTTAAGACTAGCTCGTATCTAGTCATGACTAGTCCAAACTTAGTTACGACCAGTTCGTAATTATGTTTGACCAGTTTATAACCAGCTCGTATCTCCATACGACCAGTTTTCGTCGGCAGCGGAGGTCCTAAAAAGCAGTTATCCCTACACGTGGAGAAAGGATATTAGCTGTACTATCTGGTCCAATTGAATGACCTATTTGTGTGTTATCCCTTTGCCTCACGACATCTGGTTGAAGTCCAGGTGAGTTTATTTGTCATCCATGGACTGTTCAATACATTCTCGATCAAGTGTCGAATAACTTCATACGGTCGACACTTCGACCACTAGTGGCATGGCCATGCACTTTCTTTATCTGACCACAACGAGGGGCCCAGAGACATCTCTCCTTTTATGTTAGGAGGGGCAAATCCCATATCCGATCAGTCACATCCCTCTACACATTTCATAGCATACCTGAAAGCTACCTTTATAACTACCCAGTTACGAATAGCGTTTGGCAACCCTTGAGAGTGCTATTACACATGTAGAAAACCATGTTGATCTCAGGTCTAAGGATTACACATCATCATTGCTTGAGACCAACTGATGACACACGAAACCATAACAATCTCAACAGTGACTCAAGGTGGCTCTTATCCAACACCATGTTATCTAACATGTGTCCATATTATTGGTTTGATATCTCTATATCTATGACATGTGAAACATAGTCATCAACCAATACATATGCTAGTCTATTCATATGTGTTATCATACGTTTCCGACCAGGGAACGTTTAAGAATAATCATCATAGAAATATAGAGTTTCACAATCAAGTCACATACTTGATAATAAATATTATTGATATTATTCTAGGAACATGATAACATATTATCCAATGTTATGAACATAATGAAATATAATCATCTCGATGATTGCCTCCAGGGCATATTTCCAACAGAGGGCACACGTCCAAGGTGACCATGAGTGAGCCTCAGGTGCACCTCAAGTCCACTAGGGGGCTACCACCCCTAGTGGCCATTCAGTGCCCCACGACTTAGCCTCGTAGGCGCCACCAGTGTGCTCATGACTTACTGTCGGGGGCACACATCGAAGGTACCCATGAGTTAGCCTCATGTGCACCTCCAAATCCACTGGGGGCTACCACCCCTAGTGGCAATTCGGTGCCCCACAACTTAGTCTCATGGGCACCCCCTCCGTTGTGCCTATAACTTACTGTCATGGGTACACCTCCAAGATGCATATGAGTTAGCCTCATGGGCGCCTCCAAGTCCACTGGGGCTACCACCCCTGTTAACCATTCAGTGCCTCACAACTTAGCTTCGTGGGCACCCCTCCAGGCAACTCGAATCCTCTACCATCGACCTAGCTCGAATATCAATCTTAGTATCTAAAGTGATGGGACTCTACTTGTCCCACGCTAATGACTTCAGTCATCTGTCATGTCAAACGAATGTTATCTTGCTACAAGAAACAAATATTGATCATTCTATCTTTCATGTAGAGACGCTCATGTTATCTACCTGTCCCTGCAATGTTTCTAGCTCGAACTGCGATGATTCTAAGGAGTTATACTTCGACGACTCTCATCAAGCCACGGAGCAAGAGGAGAATGACTTCGCCTACACGGGCTTCTCTCCAACACGCCATCCACCTCGAAGGCTATGCCTCGATAGGGTGGCCCCATGCCCACAACTTCGCCTACACAGCATTCGCTCCGACGCGCCGTCCGCCTCGAAGGCTACGCCTCGGTAAGGCGGCCCCACGTCCACGACTTCTCCTACACGGTCTTCGCGCGGACGCGCCTCCTGCCTTGAAGGCTATGCCTTGGAAGGGCGGCCCCGCATCCTCGACTTCGCCTACACAGGCTTCGCTCTGACGCACCGCCCGCCTTAAAAGCTATGCCTAGGCAGGGCGGCCCCGCATCCTCGACTTCGCATACTCACGTTTCGCGTCAATGCGCTGCACACCTTGAAGGTCGTGTCTCAGTGAGGAGGCCGTGCATCCATGACTTTGCCTGCATAGGCTTCGCTTGGACGCACCACTTGCCTTGAAGGTTGTGCTTCGGTGGGGTGGCTCAGCATCCAGTACTTCGCCTTCAGGAATGGAATAACAAAAACCACCACACACGAAGGGCCAACGAGAAGCAGCAATTTGGTACCCGCCCTCTCGTGGAGCACTCACGCGATATGAAGCACAAAATAAGCCTAAGTCTTTGGGCGCCCACGTGCCCACCAAGCCAAAATTGGCTAAGTCGTAGGTGCCCTTGCACGTATTCCTCAGCACTCGTGCCTCACACTGCATCGAGTCAGAATTTGGTGAAATCTTGAGCATCTGTATTCCCGTCAAGAGCCCTGGAAAAAATGCCCTGCTAAGTGCACGTCAAAAATATTGCTAACATACCGCAGCAAGTATATTCGTTAACAAGATACAAGACCTCAGCATTCTTCTTTTCTCCTTGGGCGCCCTTACAAGTGCCCAAGGGACATGGGGGGCTAGTGTTGAGGAATCCTACCACCTCCCATCTAAAATGGTCTATACTTCGACAAGTCTGCACAAGGGGTGCACGTGAGCCCCTTGCCCCAGGTGCTTGGCCACCAGCCCACTTGGAGTGGTTCGAGGCCTGTTGGATACACACACGCTACACGCTCATGTTGTGTGGATGTCCTCACCTGTACCCTACACCTCGACGCGTGGGCACCCCGGCGCACCGTGCTCCAATGCCCTGCGTGTCCCATCGCCACTCCAAGGCGCACGCCCTAACACCTCATTGCTCCAAGGTTCTACGCGCCCTACCACGTTTGGCACTATGAGCCACCTCTCCTCTGCCCGAGCCCCGGCCTCGGGGCAATTTTGCGCTGGATTCGTGCAGCTGCCACACCTCCATCGGCCTCTGGCATCCTCGCCTCTGCCCGAGCCCCAGCCTTGCGGCTAACAGAGTTCTGCTGAACTAGAGAGAAGTTCATACTTCTGAATCTTTTCAGACAAGCTACAACGAGTCACCAGAGCAATTCAGAAGAGCAACCTCAAAGAAGTTCAGAAGAACAGAACAACTCATACACGCTATTTAGAAGCACTAACTCATACACCCAAAGAACACCCAAAGCAGAGAAGTGTTTCTTGACGCAATATCAAAGCACCCCTGCCGAGGCCCATCCTACACGGCCTGGGATGAGCGACACCCTTTGGAGTGAGGCACGTAGCTCCAACCCTTCGGCGCGCACTGACACTGGCCTCAGTCCCAGCCCCCTCCGAAGGGTTGCCACCTCTGTCTTAGCGCAGCCTCCGACCTCGTCGACACCCCTTCGGCATCCCCCTCAGGCTACCAGCTCGGCTTCACCACCACATGCCCTGGTGGCCGCGCCGCATTAGCCACGCCCTAGCGACCGTGCCCTGGCAGTCGTGCCTAGCCAGCACGCCTCAGTGTCGTGCCCTTGCGGCATCACGCCCTCATAGCATCGAGCCCTCGCGCCTCGGGGCCTCGCGGCGTCGAGCCCTTGCACCTCGCACCCGCACACCCTCAGGGCCTCGCGCCTTAGGGCCTCAAGACCTCGTTCCCTCGCGGCGTCGAGCCCTCGTGCCTCAGGGCCTCGTGCCCTTAGGGTCTCGGGCCCTCACAGCGTTGAGCCCTCACGCCTCGGGCCTTGCGGCCACGGGGCCTCACGCCCTTGCGGTGTCGAGTCCTCACGTCTCGAGGCCTCATGGCATCGCGCCCTTGAGCCCTCACGACGTCGAGCCCTCCACTACTACAAAAAGGCTAATACTGGATGCCTCATCACAGACGGTTGACCAAAACCGTCTGTATTACATACAATCACAGACGATTTTGGTTTAGAGGCCGTCTGTGTTACTAGCTATGCTAAAAACTGTCTATAAAGAGGTAATATCACAGACAGTTCATGTTAAAAACTATCTGTGAAGTATCACAGACAGTTCTTGTTAATAACCGTCTGTGATAATTCTACATATCACGAGCGGTTTTCAAAGAAAGAACGTCGTGAAACACTGACGGTTCTTAACAATAACCGCTGCGTGATATTACCACATATCACGATGGTTTTTTGTTATAACCGCTCGTGATAATATCGCCATGTTTCAATGCGTTTTCTTCTTCATCGCCATCCGCTTCGGCTCCCCGATGCGTCTCTTTGTCGCATCGATCCGCTTTGGCTCCCCGATGCGTCACTTCGTCTCACTCTCCGAATTTATACCTTGTTTTATAAAAAGGATCATATCATCCCCACATACTTATAAAAAAACAGAAATGGCTGCCTCTTCCTTGTCGCCGGTATTGATGGCCTACTAGGCCGCACTATACGAGCACCTCTCTCGCTGTACGTTGAACCGTGCTGTGGAAGAACACTGTTTTAACATTGTCTTCACTCCTACATTGGCCGAGAATTTACCGGAGCAGGTGACGGCCACCTTCCGCTGTCTTGACATCCTCCTCCGCCGTGTCTTCCGGGTGATCTCCCACTTTCGATGAGTTTACCGTGTCATCGACGTGGTCCTCCAAAACGACGTTGCACGTCTTCAGGAGGATTGCCGTGGACTGCGTAATCGAGGCGGCAGGTGACTGAGTCGACCAGGCCGAGACCCCTCAAGCAAGGGAAGAGAGCCTATGGGCTCAATTCTTCTTGGTTCAATAGTCTGAGGGTCTTCGAGAGACACTTTCGAGCAAGCGTCGATGGGTGGGCGCATTTAGAGCTTTGTTCGTTGATGATCAGGAACCGTCCGATGCCGACGCCGTCGCCTATGAAGTATTGAAGACGGAGATAGTAGCCTACCTCCGCCACTAGAAAAACTTTGTTTAATTATAGGTTTCTACTTTTTTTTTAATATTTTTGTAACGCCCTATTTGTTTGGCCATATGAAAATTCCAAAATGAAAAAAAAGTTTGGAGGTGAAGTTAATTACTATATTAATTATATGTTGAATTATTACTATATATATATCAGAGACGGTTTTGTGGAAAAAAAATCTAGTTTGGAGGTGAAGTTACATTAATTAATATTAATTATATCGAGACAGTTTAGTGGAACAAATTAATTAATTATATATATATATATATGTGTGTGTGTGTGTGTGTGTGTGTATGTATGTATGTATATGTATATGTATATGTATATGTATATACATATATATATATATATATATATATATATATATATATATATATATATATATATATATATATATATATATATATATATATATATATATATATATGTATATGTATATGTATATATATATATATATATATATATATATATATATATATATATATATATATATATATATATATGTATGTATGTATGTATGTATGTATAGTTAAAGCAAATTTTCATTAGTATTTAAATGACAAAATTGACATATAAACATGTAATTTCTTCATGTCATGTAAGTGTATATACAAGATAAATATACTTGAGAAAAAACTATTTCACAGACGGTTCCATTATGGATTAAATGCGTGATAATTATCATTGACGGCTCTATAATAGAACCTTCTATGATAAGTCTCTTTATTAGTAGGAGCCCGGCCGCTAGGGTTTGCGCTCGCCCTAACTCGTCACTCCCAGTGCCGCTAGGGTTTGCGCTTGCCCTAACTCGTCACTCCCCAGCGCATTTACTCTTGTCCGTTCCCCTCTCCACCTCGACGCCGCCGCTTGACCCGTCATTGTCGCCTTGACCCGTCGCCGTCGCCAAGAAGTTGTGACACCACTCTGCACTACACAAGATCGTATGATAGCCGTAGTGTCTTGTGCAGTGTCAGGGTCGTGCCACAACTACGGTGACGCCGCCACCCCGCGTGTCGCCTGCGCCGCCATGGCTTGGTTCTCCTGCTCGGCCTCCTACGCTCGGGCCCTAGCGGGGCTTTGCTTTCCCCATCCTCCCACTATTCTCCTCTAGATTTGTTAGCTTAATGTCTTTTGTTGAGTTTGATTTTTATGCTTGAGCCTTAAGTTGTGTCCTGATGTTTGTGTGATTTATGCAAGGTGAAGGAGATGGATGAGGGTTGTGCTGGTGGTGGGGTCGCCGTCGTGGTTGCACTGTACTGAGGTATCACCCTACCTTACTCCCTCTCTGTCTCTACCCCCCTTGCTCTGTGATGAAAATGGCTAGTGCTCTGCGATGGATGTCGAGGGCTACTATTGGTGTGGTGGGTTTGGACACCCTTGGTCTTATTGTCTTGCTGATGAACTGCTCAATGATGTTAATAGTCTTATGCTAAAATTGAATTGATAATTAGTTCATATTAATAGTCCCCTTGCTCTGTGATGCAATGATGTCAATGGTCTTATGCTGAAATTGAATTGATAATTAGTTCCTATTAATAGTCCCCTTGCTCTGTGATGTAATGATGTCAATGGTCTTATGCTGAAATTGAATTGATAATTAGTTCATATTAATAGTCCCCTTGCTCTGTGATGTAATGATGTCAATGGTCTTATGCTGAAATTGAATTGATAATTAGTTCATATTAATAGTCCCCTTGCTCTGTGATGTAATGATGTTAATGGTCTTATGCTGAAATTGAATTGATAATTAGTTCATATTAATAGTCCCCTTGCGCTGTGATGTAATGATGTTAGTAGTCTTATGCTATCTCTCGCCATTCATTTCATGTTTGTTTGTGTAACTGTGTTCATGCCGGTCAAGTTCTCCTACCTCTTGCGTCCTAGGTACGTCCTACCATTCCATTCATAATCTCTTCTCTATAAAGTCTCCAAGCATTGGCTGCTTGTGCCATTAAAACTGGCATCATATTATATATATATACTATTCGTAGTCCCCAGCCACTTTCGGGGGGTCGTCCACGC
Organism: Phyllostachys edulis; assembly: GCA_036346405.1. Taxonomy (NCBI): domain Eukaryota; kingdom Viridiplantae; phylum Streptophyta; class Magnoliopsida; order Poales; family Poaceae; genus Phyllostachys; species Phyllostachys edulis. The sequence continues at coordinate 100,907,454 of CM070545.1, read as the reverse complement.
AGCATGAGAAGGATGAGACAGTATCCATGGGCAACCTCATCGAGCCCCTACAAGTTTAAAAAGTATGGATGCAAGGAGAGCGTCAGGACATCCAATTACCTGGATGTTGTCGATAGGTAATTGGGCGTCGCTATCTTGAAGTGGCGTTATCTGTGAGTACTCGGTGGGAAGTGGCATCATCTATCAGCAACCAACAATTCTTGAGCATGTAATTGTCTTTAAACCCAACAAGAACACCAAGCAACAAGTTGAGAATTCTTTTGAAATATGAGAATGGTTGCTTGGTGTTCTTGTTAGGTTTAAAGACGATTACATGCTCAAGAATGGTTAGTTGCTGATACATGATGCCACTTCCCAGTCGGAATACCTGCGCATCCATGTCACTTTCTAAACCTAGGCCCAATTACCTACCGACAATATCCAGGTAATTGGATGTCCTAACGCTCTCCTTGCATCCATACTTTTTAAACTTGTAGGGCTCAATGAGGTTGCCCGTGGCTACTGCCTCATCCTTCTCATGTCAAGTGGACGCATCCCCAAAGTAGCCGAGAGACTACGAATATATATATATATATATATATATATATATATATATATATGATGCCGGATTTAATGGCACAAGCAGCCACTACTTGGGGCTTTATAGAGAAAAGTCATCACAGACGGTTTCAGCCACAAACTGTTTGTGATAAGTACTTATCACAGACGGTTTTAGCCACAAACCGTCTGTGATATATACTTATCACAGACGGTTCTCAGTTAATAACCGTCTATAAAAGTATGCATCACAGACGGTTGAAACCATCTGTGATGACCTCATGTCATCACTGACCCATAAACTCAGACGGCTCACGAAACCGTCTATGATAACGTTTTCGAACCGTCTGTGAATACCTTTTCTGTAGTAGTGCTCACACCCTTGGGGCCTCACGCCCTCACACCATCGGGGCCTTGTGGCCTTGTGGCCTCGGGGCCTCGTGCCTCGCACCCTCGCGGCGTCGAGCCCTTGCGCCCTTGGGGCCTTGGTGCCTCACGCCCTCGCAGCGTCGAGCCCTCGTGCCCCCGTGGTGCCCTCGCGCCCTCGCGGTGTCTAGCCCTTGCACCTCGGGGCCTTCCATCCTTGCGGCGTCGAGCCCTTGCGCCTTGAGGCCTCGAGCCCTCAGGGCGCCGGGCCCTCGCGCCTCGGGGCCTCGTGGTGTCAAGCCCTCGTACCTCGTGCCCTGGTGGGGTCAGGCCCTCGCGCCTCGCACAATCGCGACATCGAGGCCTCGGGGCCTCGTGCCCTCGCCCCGTCGTGGCATCGAGCCCTTGTGCCTCGGGTCCTCGGGGCCTCACACCCACGCGGTGCCCTCGGCCCTTGTGGCGTCACGCCCTCGCACCCTTAGGCCCTCGGGGCCTCGCACCCTTAGGCCCTCGGGGCCTCGCACCCTCACGGCGTTGAGACCTCGTGCCTTGGGCCTCGCACCCTCACGGTGCCCTCGACCCTCGCGACATCAAGCCCTCGCACCCTCGGCCCCTCGTGGCCTTGCGGGCTCGCACCCTCATGATGCCCTCGGCCCTCACACCCTTGGGCCCCTCGCGATGGCCTCATGTTCTCGCAGTGTCGCACCCTTGCGCCCGCACTCCCGCGCCTCGACGCTCAACCCTCAAGACACTCACGCTCCCTATGCCCCTCTGGCAATGCTTAGCTGGCAATACCGCTCACGGCGCCTAGCTCACACACACCCTATGGCCGCCCGTCCAAGCGCCCTGTGGCATAGCATCTGGTGTTGGAATTTTTCTTGGACAAAGGCGAGCGCTTCTCGGTTTCTCTAAAACTAGCGCAGAGACCGAGTAAGGATAAGAAAAATTCTAAAGTGCCAAATCTGAGGGTGACAACCCAGTTGGGCATAGTGTGGCGTTTTTGTTGCACATTTTCGGACGCGACCAACATTCAAATCTACTAGAACTCTTCTGAAGTATCAACCTCAGCATGAAAGGCACAATTCAAGACTACCCCTTTTGGTGTTTCCCTCGAAATGCCAAGGGGCAAGGGGGCTACTGTTGGAAGAATATTTTATCCCCTTACCAGTAGGACCCACCCCACTAGGTTAACACCTACTTAACTGATCCAAAAATGTAATTGCTTAGAAAAAACTATAATACCCCTCACTTGTACTCATAGGCTAGTTATCTCACTGAGGGGTATTTTTGTCATTTGTACAAGCCCAAGAGCCTATAAATACCCAATGTATCTCTCATTTGAGGGAGAACTCTCTAGAGAAATGAAGAAGCATATTAAAACTGCTGAGCCATCATAGGCTCCCTTCCCAGAGGTAACCCCCCGTTGGCTCACCGACTGGAGTAGGACGGTCCTCTCGAACCCCCGAACCTGTATAAATCCTCATGTTATTTTTTACTCTCATGGACGATGGCCCGTCAGACGGCTGATGTCCACACCCTCACTCATGTTCGGCTTTTACACGTACAACATTTCTTTTTTATGTTAACTCAACTCGCTAACTTCTTTACATGGCTAGGCCTGCATTATATACACACTCACGCAACCCGACTCTGACTCCAAAACTCAACAAGCAACTGACTCAGATATGATGACTAACCAGAAACAGAAACGAAAACTAACAAAAAATTACTAAAACAAGATTAATCCTAACAATCACCCTTTTAATCTTGTTTCTTAATCCTAACAATCACCCTTTTAATCTTGTTTCTTTATGCCTCTTACTCTTTGACTTTTGATGGCGATGCTTCTTATGCTTTCTCTTCTCTTTCTTTTCTTCCTTCTTCTTTTTCTCAGTGTTTGTACTAACTACTGTCGAGTCGCTTCTTCTTGCAGCAAGTGCATGGGCATGGGATCCACTCCCTTGAACCAAGCAACTGCCTCCATTAACAAATGCATGCACGTAGCCTAGACCTTCCAAACCGCAGCCTCTAGTAGCACATGCATGTGCATGGGACCTGCCATAGGAACCAACTGAGCCTCATGCATGCTGGGGGCCACCGTCTCCTGTGTTGCCTTGGCCTGCTCCTCCTGCGCCTGCATGCCTTTTTCTTGCCTTTACATCTATCTGCGCATGTGCATGAGGCCCCACGCATTGACCAGACAAGCTATCTGCGGCTTGCTTGCCTGCATGCATTTTCAAACATCCCAAAACTCCTGAGTTGCTGCTTCCTACAGTAACTGTTGCATGTGCGCTGCGCCCTTCATGCGCATGTGACTCACCGCCCCCTACAGTGCTCTACACGCCTTCCTGGGTGCTGTTTGGACCTCTCGAGGCTCCGCCTGCTGTGCTTCCTATGCCAACTGCACGCCGCCCCTAGTACCACCATGTCCTCGTTTAATACTCCAGTTCCACTCTAGCTCCTCTAGACTGTACTTCACACAAACTGGCTTACAAGTTTTCAGAGAAATTTTATACCACCGGTTCGGGTATTTTTTTCACCTTTATCAATAGATCTTTATTTTTATCATAGACACGCAAGAACTCATCCTGCAGCTCCACCCTGCACCCTCGTTCTGCCAACTGCCCGACACTGAGTATGTTATTGCGTAAACTCGGTATATAGTAAATTTCAGGCAGCATCTCCTGATCATCGTTCTTGCATCATAATAGCATTGATCCTTTGCCTCTTATCTGCACCGTGGATCCGCCACCAAACTTGACTTTACCTGAAATCTTCTCATCAAGCTCATGGAATATGGAGCGATCTCCTGTCATGTGATTACTTGCTCTATTGTCCAAGTACCACAAATCAGTGTGATTGTGGTTGCCTTCGTTCGTGCGTAGTTTAGGAACTATGTTCTCCTCGTCCAGCATCACCATGACCAACGCCTCTTTAACACATAATGAGAGAAGCAGGGTAGACTCGTCGTCGTCTTCACAGACTCAGGTGAGGTTTACTTCCTCGTTCTTCTTCTTATTTCGGCAATCCGAAGCACAATGTCCATATTTGTCGCAGTTGAAGAACTTTATGTAGATGCGGCACTCTGACGCGTATTGACTGAATTCATCACATTTAAAACACTTGATATGTGATTTGCCATGGGATCTGTCACCACCGCCTTGCCCATCCCACTACAACAAAAACATGTGTATAGCAACGTAAATCTCGCAACGGAAAGAATAAGCGTTGCGGGACACTCTTTGTAAATACACTATACATAAAACTCATTGGGCTAGCACACCATCTCCCATGTTTAAGGAAAAAACTGCCCACATCTAAACCTAACTCTTGAGTCCGGATAACGCTTCCCATCCCCCCATCTCATTCCTTCCTCTTCCTCTAAAATAGATCAGCTCTGCCAAACCGCCGCCCCTCCCATTGCTGCCCGCCTCCGCGCCCGCCCCTCGCCCGCGGCCACCCTCCCCTCCCCTCCCTAACCTTCCTTCTCCCCCTTCTCTCCTTGCCGTGCTCCGTTCCCCTCTGCCCACCGTAGCCCAGATCTGACCGCGCTGGTGTTTCGTCTCCACCAACGCCACCGGCCAAGATGCCTAGATGGCGCCGCCGCTGCTCTGCTTTCACATTGTGCACTATCTTTTCTTTCTCCGCAATGGAAAGTCTTAGCTACAATCCAATCTGCCCACCAGACTTTCTTATTTCAAAAGATTGATTGCGATCTATTTATGCGACTCAAGCCGTCTCGATGGTTCATCGCTCCCAACCCCGTTTCTTCGCAAGCAAGTAGTCCTCTAGTCTTCCTTCCTTGTCCCCCCTTTGTTCCATGAATTCTTCTTATCTGTAAAACTCGCGCTGCAATGCTAGGATACTTTGTTGATTTGAAAATTTATTGGCTAGTGCAGAATAATATTCTTTATACAGGTTTATTACAGAGATTGTTTGATCTACTGCAGTAAAATCTGTAAGTTTTTGTTTAGATTTGGATTGTTTTGTTTTTTATTTGTTCAATTTAGGGACAGGTGCTCCATCTTGAAGTTTTTTCAGTACAAAATTTGTGCTCCCCAGACAAATTTAGTGTTAGTCTTTAGAGTGGTTGCTTGTGTTCTAGCCTTCTAGGACATACTGTTTAGCCTTACAAAGATTTCTCATCGGTATAGTTTTCCTTCTGGATAGTCTATGATTGGTTGTGTAAGGATTGACTTTGTGCATTTCACTATGCAACATGCTGATCCGGTTTTTTTGCATTTGTAACTTATAACAAGTCCTTTGCACCTGTAGAATCTGCCATGTCGTATTTTTCTCCCCTAGCTGTTTAGAAAGTCACATTAGAGGATAGAAGAAAGGAAAATAAAAAGTAATCTAGGATGTTTTGAGTCTTATCTTCCTTCTCCATATTGCACGAGCCTTCTGAGTATTATTTCACCATAATTCAAAGTATTCATTACAATTTAATTCAACCTATGTTTAAAAAATCAATCCTGCCACAAATTTACTATTTAGAAAGCTAACTGTAATGTATTTATGCAACTTAAAGTTTGTTGACAATGCTTGGTTCCTGAATTTGATGATGAGGGGGACTTTTTTTCATAAGTTCAAATGCTAATTTTGTTTTAAAAGCTGCATATGGTCATTTAGGTAGATAATTAATACTGAAACAAAGTTGATGATGGCCTGATTTCCTGAACAGTTTTTGTGAGATTTTGTTATCAACTTCTGCAATGGGTGGAAGCTAGTGCGATGACGACTGGGTGTTGCCTAGTGCTGATATCACTCTCGTTCTTGTTGGAAAACTTGGATATGGCAAGAGTGCAACTGGCAATAGTATCCTTGGACGGGAAGCATTTGTATCAGAATACTCCCATACTATAGTGTGACTAATACTTGTCAGATGGGTAGATTGGGGTTCTTGGGTGGGGGAGCAATATTTTTTGGCATCTAGACTCTGCAGATTTGTTTAGTTGGTCGCTTGGTCAAGCTGCATGTATGGAAAGTCATCCTCATCGGCTCTCTACGCTGCGGCGGCGAAGCAGCCTGCTGTGGTGTGCTAGATGACGTGAACCAGATTGCTGCATTCTTCGATGATTGGGCTGGTCAGGAGCAGACCGCGCTTTCTGTTGTTCTGTTTGAAACCGTTAGGTACCCTGATGTCAAGTTTCTTGTGCTTCATCTTTTCCGAAACTTCAACAGGAACGTCAGGTATCTCTTCCAGGGCTTCTTGTTTGCAGCTTGCGGACCTGCATTGTTGCCCTGTTGATGTTTCACTGGTTCTTCGGTGAACTGAAATCAGCAGAATGGATCAAACATCATATTTCAGATGGAATGTAGAAGGATGGCATGGTTTCTTGCTTATCCCAAGTTTTTTTTTGCTAACCTATTGCAGTGTTCATGTTTTCTACTCTCTTTTGCTAATTTGCACTCTCTTTTGTAGTGACAAACAACTTACATTAACAGAAAGAGACAGTCGTGATGCCAAGGTAATGTCAATCTCTGCTAGGTAAGTATTGCACATCCATGCTGTGACATGTGTTACACATTGTAAAATTATTGTGGTATATCTTTTGTCAAATCATCTGATGTTAAAGTATACAAGTTTTACTTATATGTTGTCATTTTTCAGCCAGATTCTTTGGTCTAGGAGTTATGTAGTACTATCTTAAAGTTCAATAAAATATTATTTGTTAAATAAATATCGTCTAACTCTCATTTTTATTATTGTACACAGAGAGTATATGGTGATTGTCCCAGTCAAGAATTTAGTATGGTTGAATAGCAAAATAATACGATGGTACTATATGGAAATAGTATTATTTTCCAACTAAGGTTTAAGAGTATTTATTTCTTCTCTTTCACTACAAAGTAAGCAAAATAATTTCCAGGATAACGATTTGCAGCCACCAAGCAAACACTCCTCTTTAGACAAGGTTTGGTCATTTATATAATGTTTGAAACTCGCTGTGTTGAGTAGGAATGCATTATGTTGGTACTGTTTGCAATTATTGATGTTTACTATTTGTTGTGCCAATCTTCTGACATGTCTTTCATTATAAAACAAAAAAACATTGGTCCAGAATGACAATGTGTAACATGGAAAGAAAAATTCTACTGCATACAAGGTTAGTTCACTTCTCTACTGTTTGGAACTCATGAACATGGTCGAGCATCAAAATAATGTAATACGTTGCTCCTTTTAGTTTTGTTACTTTAATATTATGATTTTGTTTCTTCCTAATGGTGCATTAATGGACTCCAATTTTTCATTGTAGGTTGATAAGATAAATGGATGATGCTATGGATGACATGTTGAATGCAAGGTGGAGAATGGTGACATAGATAGATGATCTTCATTACATTTAGATTCCATTCTGTTAGGAAATGATGTTCAACTAAAATATTTATATCATGTCTTATGTGGATGGTTCTCTATATAATGCAATAATTTGTTTGTAATATATGAGTGTTCTTTTTAAACATGCTATGACCGATAATGATTTTTTTTACTTTGACTTCTACACACTTATAATCGCTATAGCATCCTAATTATATCCGTTGCCAAAATAGCAAAAGTCATTTGTATGGCAAGTACCAACGCTTCTATGCATTATGACAATATAATTATATCGATTGTCACAATAGTAAAAGTCATCCATGCATGGTAAGTACCAACGCATACAAGTGTAGTTACAACCTGACTATATCCGTTGTTACTTCGCAATGCCTTTTCATATATATTACCAACGCTTGTTTATCTGTTGTAATAGACTCTCACAACGGCATCAATGACAACACATAGTAAATGCGTTGGTATAGACCGTACCAACACTTATTTGGTTTTTTACCAACGCATATATGCATTGTTAAAGGGGTGTTTATCTTGTAGTGGCCCCATCTCCATGACCACCTCTGCCGCCTTGGCTATTGCTTTGCTAATTTCCCTTCTTGATGGTGCTGCTCAGATTTTCTCTAGATTTCTTGCACCGAGTAGACATTGCCTTCCATTGAGAACGAGATAGCATCAATTGTTCACCTTCTTCTTCTTTGCAATGGTGTCTCCCCTTTAAACTTTCTTTGAATGCCCTAAGTCTTCCAATTGTTTCTGACATGGATATTGTGGAGACGTCGCCCCATTGCTTGATTGTCTCGACAATCGGAAGAAAACGATCAGGAAAAGCACCAAATAGCTTTTCAACCATTGTACTGTCCTTTACTTCAGTACCGAGAGAGTAAATTTCTCCAACTACTGTGGAGAGCTTCTAAGAGAATACACTGATCATCTCGGAGTCCTCCATGATCATATGATCAAATTGCCTCTTCAGTATCTGCACCCTTGCTTTCTTGACGCGATCTTCACCCACATGAATCACCTTGATTGCATCCCATGCTGCCTTGGCCATTTCCTTCTCCGCAATGATCATCATCACCGTGTCCGGCACAGCTTGGGAGATTGCTGCTAAAGCGCCCTGGTCTCTTTCTTCCTCAACCAATGCATCGCCTTCTACTGCAGTCCATACACCAAGGTATCGTAGGATGATTTTCATTTTTACCGCTCACAGGCCATAATTTGTTTCTGTCAACATCGAGTACTGAATTGGAACACTTCTTAGTAGCGATCTTCCGATTGTCGACGTTTCGACTCGGGTCCCCCGGCCAGTGACGTCTCCTTCTTCGACAACTGATCTTTTGCCATAGCGGACAAAGCCTGAGCTCTGATACCAATTTTTGGAACTTTTCCTTAGTCTTTGCTTTATCTTCGCTTCGGTTTTTCTAGAGAACACTCGGCTTTGTTAGAGAAACAGTGCGCTCAGTTGCTTGGACCTTCCCACCGTAAAACATGCTGGTCTCTTGTTGACGTGACTTGCACGAAGTGATGGATTAGCATCCTTGCTCCCTATCCTTCACGTGTTGTGCCAAGTGCTTTTGCTTGCCTCTGTCTTCACAAGTAGCTGCAGCACTCCAGTGCCTTCAAGTCTTCATGTGGATGTAGCCCGGAAACAAAGCAGTGCCCCTGCTCTCTGGTTCTTCACGTGCTGAAATTTTTTTAAGTTTAAGTCAATGGTTGTGACTATTGTATTTGTACAGAGATTGATGTGTCATATGATTGGATATTGATCCAATGGAATGGATAAAAAATGTGATTTATGCTTAAGAAAATTTCAGTCACCTTATAAATAGATAGTCCCGTGTACGTCTTCCCTGTAATCACAAAAAAAACATGATTGCAATAAACCGCATGGCTATTGGCCAATAATGCATAAGTTAGGGGTGGATAACAAGCCAACTCGGTTCGACTCGACGGCCAAACTCGTAAAGGAGCATAACTCGGCTCGTTAAGCAACAAGAAAAAAACGATGCTCGGCTTGGCTCAGCCAAAGGGTTCGAGCTGGCTCGTTAGGCTCGCTTGGATGTCGTTCCAACACAGGCAAAGTAGGCAGGCAGGCGTTGGCCGGTGGCGGAGGGAGCGAGCGCTGGCGAGCTTCAACGTCACTAGTCGCCCGCCAGCGCGACACGAATAAGATGAAGTGGTGGGTGCGGTGTTGTGTCACTTTCTCGTGTTGTCTTGAGTGGAGTAGAGTTGGCTTCTCTTAATGGGTTGTGGGTTGGCTAATGAGCATATGAGTTGGGCACATGGCCTTCTTTACTAGTCTTGCCTGATTGTGTCATCGTGGGCTAGGTTTTAAAATAAATGAGCCTAACAAGCAACTCGTGAGTTGGCTCGGAATTGTCTCGTTAAGCAAACGAGCAAAAATATCTGTTCGGCCTAACTCGCTTACGACACGAGTTCAAGTCGAGGCATTAACGAGCCAAGCTGACTCGTGAGCTTCGTGTTTTTTTCCTACCTCTATCCACACACATCAAGGGACCATATCCTTCTGTTACACATCAAGGGACCATATCCTTCGGTTCTCCGTTTTATTGACCGTAGAAATTAAACTAGCAAAGCAAAATTTATATGTAAGTAGTCTTGTGTGGTACCATCGTAGATATTTGTGCGGATTTGTCCCTCTTTGTCGATGCAAGCAGCAAATATAGGTTTTGCTTGTACTTTGTGTGGCACGTCTCTTTCCACAAGCCCCATCCGTGGCCGCCAAGAAATCTTAAGAAGAAAAAAAACGGAAAAGAAAAACATGTCATGTCAAACAAAGTACCTATCACCGGCGGTACGTCCTATGCCGATAAAAGGATCAACTGTGCACTACTTGCACCGTTCACTACACAGTTACGGTTGCCTCAGAAGAACACACCACACAGCAACAAGAAACCAATGGAGGCGGTGGCAGCGACGTCACTGGTAGGTACGGCTTCTCCAACACCGTGGAGCCTGCTCTACGGTCTTGCCGCCCTGCTCGTCGTGTGGGCGGCCTCCCTGGCCGCGGAGAGATACTGGTTGAGGCCGCGGCGGCTTGGCCGTGCGCTCCGGGTGCAGGGGCTTCGCGGCACGGCGTACCGCTTCCCGGCCGGGGACCTCACGGAGAACGACCGGCTCAACGCGGAGGCGCGGTCCAGGCCCATGCCGCCGTGCCACGATATTGTTCCCCGCGTGGTGCCACTCCTCCACAACGCTGTCAAGGAGCACGGTACGTACGCGAATTATATCGTTGCAGAGGATCTTCTTGGTCTGTCTGTAACGTCCATCCCTTCGTAACAGTTCTCTCGGTCGAGTGTGCGCACAGCCGTAGACTTGATTGACTTTCCTCTAGCTGTAGCTTGTATATACTGGTGGTGTTTATCAGTTTATGGATGAATCAAGACCGAATTTCTCAGATTTTTCGTCAAATATGTTTGCTTCCGACGTGAACATTGAGGTTGACGCGTTTGACAAATGTGATAAACTATTGGATGTCACAGTGGACGTTATTAGTGATCTGATGATGACTTTATCCTGCTCCTAGGCTCCATCTCCTCCTTGTTGCTGTCTGTAGGTTTTAGCATCCTAAATTACTAATTTCAACACATCCAAAAACACTTTTTTTTAAAAAACAAGTTCAGAAAGTACGGGTCAGATCTACATTGAGAAGATCACCTCTCTCACCTGGTGGCTCTATCAGTGTGTGGACCAATCTTGCACCTGCTTCTGTTCTTCTCTCTCGAACCAGTATTAGGGCGATCCTCTACACTGTCCGATTTTAACCCGTTCGAAGCTCCAGTGCGTTGGATAGGAGGTGTTGCTCTTCCCTTAGCTATGATATATGTGTTCGACAGAGCTGGTTGGTGTTTAGGACGTGGTTATCGTTTGCTAGTTGGTGCCTCTAACTCTAGTGTTGTTAATAGGGTGTTGTAAGGCGTGTCCAATTGCGAGTTCCCTCCCACCGGCCACCGGGGGTGTTTTCCCATCGGAGTGTATCCTTTTATTTTATTTTGTTTTCTCCCGCTTTATCAATACAAAAGAGCTCTCCTATCTCTTCATTCAAAAATGAAGATCGCCTCTCTGGCCCGGTGCTCGACTGCCACGGCAAATAATTTTTCTCTACTGCTACGTACACTAAAAATATTGTCCTTTCCGATAAAAACATACGTTTCCTTAAATCTAAGTTTACATTTTCCATCTCTCTGACAGCACAGATCGAACATTGAACTGCATGTAGGTAACATTTCCATCACTTGGTTCGGCCCAATCCCCAGGGTGGTTGTCGCAGAGCCAGAGCTAGTGAGAGACATCCTATCCAACAAGTTCGGCCACTTTGAGAAATTCACGAACAAACGTCTCGTAAAATTGCTGGCCCTTGGTCTTGCGAGCTACGACGGCGAGAAATGGGCGAGGCACAGGAGGATCCTGAACCCTGCTTTCCATCTTGAAAAGCTCAAGGTACGACGATGTTACTAGCTTGAAGAGATTAATTAAGCACATGTATATATAGGTGTGTGCTAACTGAAGTTATTTTCAGCGCATGTTGCCGGCTTTCTCTGAGTGCTGCACCGAGCTGATTGGCCGCTGGGAGAGTAAACTAGTTGGTTGTGATGAATCGTGTGAACTAGACATCTGGCAGGAGTTTCAGAACCTCACCGGAGACGTGATCTCTCGCACGGCGTTCGGCAGCAGCTTTATGGAAGGACGAAGGATCTTCCAGCTTCAGACAGAGCAAGCCGAGCGAGTTATCAAGGCCTTCCAGTATACGTACATCCCAGGCTACTTGTGAGCACTCTCCTATGGCAACTTAGTATTTGTCACGTGTAGATATAGTTCTTTCCAGTTCTTTGAATACAATTGCTTGCGTTTTGCAGGTTTTTTCCAACTGAAAGCAACAGGAGGATGAAGGAGATCAACCGAGAGATCGAAGGGCTCCTAAGAGGAATGATCGAAAAGAGAGAGCACGCCATCGAGAACGGCGAAGTCAGTGGCAATGACTTGCTTGGCTTGATGCTGCAGTCGAACATGGACAGTGGGAAATCCAACCTGAGGATGAGCACGGAGGATGTGATTGAGGAGTGCAAGCTGTTCTACTTCGCGGGGATGGAAACCACGTCGGTGCTGCTCACATGGACACTTGTCGTGCTAGGCATTCACCCTGAGTGGCAGGATCGAGCGCGGGAGGAGGTCCTGAGCGTGTTCGGCAGAGAAAAACCCAGTTTCGACGGCCTGAGTCGACTGAAAACGGCAAGTGTTTGTGACACTTCTATCTACGTTACATCAAAAGTAGTTCTGTAGCGTGTAGCCATTGATTGCTAACTGCTAACTATGGGCTTCACTTTTGATCCAGGTGACAATGGTACTATATGAGGTGCTCAGGCTGTACCCGCCGGTGACCACGCTAAACCGAAAAACATTCAAAGAAATGCAGATCGGAGGCATCACATACCCTGCAGGGGTAGTCCTTGAACTGCCCATAATCTTGATTCACCACAATCCTTTTGTATGGGGCAAGGATGCGTTGGAATTCAAGCCAGAGAGGTTCGCAGAGGGGATCTCCAAGGCGACCAAGGACCAGCCGGTGTTCTTCCCGTTTGGTTGGGGGCCGAGGATTTGCATCGGCCAAAACTTCGCGTTGCTCGAAGCCAAGGTGGCTCTGAGCATGATCCTTCAGCATTTCGAGTTTCAGCTGTCGCCCTCGTACGTCCATGCACCGTACACCGTCGCCACACTGCATCCTCAGCATGGTGCGCAAGTTATACTCAGGAGACTCTGATTGTCTTATATGTCGTGTTTGTCGGAGGCTAGTTTATCACAGTGTTGTAAGAGTAGTATGCGTCTATGTTTCTGAAGGTGAAAATAAAAGGCAAAGGGATATGCTTAGATGTGAAGAATGTAGTGCAAGTGGAAGCCAATTAAACTAGAGAAAATTCCTTGTATGCCACTAAAATTCATCCCAATCCTTGATTTGCCACTAAAAAAATTGTGATTCCTCCTATGCCACTGAGTTTCAATTTTTTCCCATTTGTGCCACTTGTCACCTCACCGTGAGCTCGCTGTTAAGTCACAACGGAAAAGCCTATATTGCCCTTCTCCTCCTTTTGCTCTCCACTTTCTTCTCTCTGTTCATGCCTCTCTCTGTTCAAACTAACTAGCCAGATCCAAAATGGATCGAAGAAATCAACCAAAAGAAAATTGATTGAAACATAAGTAGTGTATCCAAAATGGATAGAAGAAATCAACCAAAATAAATTGATTGAAACAGAAGTAGTGGACTTGGGAGGCTACTACGACACACTCAACGTTAGCCAGAAACCCCAACCCTACCAGGAGCCTTGGCGTCAATCTTGACGCAACGGTGGCCATGGAAACCAATGTACACATCACAGCCCTAGAGCTTGGTGTTCGACTTCAAAGAAACCACGACACCGCGGATGAACAAGACAAGTGGCACGGGGAAGGAGAACGACATGTGCGCCAGCCGCCAACACCGGAAGCCTTGGGTGGGTTGATGTTGTGGGAGTCGTAGAGCTCGGACGACGACGTGCGGGAGGCACTCGGAGCGTTGGTGTCCTCTGAGTGGAACCCATCGGTGCTGGACGCTGGCGACCGCACAGCAGAGGCGGCATTGGAAGCCTTGGTTTATTGATGCCACTGCTTCCATGGCGGTGGCGGCGACAGTGGTGGCGGTGACTCGGCGACTAGAAGGGAGATGTAGGAAGACTGCAGAGTCGAGATGAACACAAAAGACGGCGGCAATAGCGAGCTGAGATAGGGCGAGATGCAGATGGCTGGCAAGATGGGTAGTCGTCTTGATGGTAAGGGACTTTGTGGCAATGGGGTGTCTTTGGGCATATCAAGAAAGCTTGGAAGTTTTTCTTCTCCTTCCATGGTTAACAAATCAATAAGTTGGAATTTTTCGTCAGCCGCATTGTCGCGACGCACACCTTCGGCGGGATCTAGGCACACCGCATCCAGATTCAACAGGATCTGAGCGGCACCGGCTCGGAGGGTGACGTGTGGAAGCTGTAGAGATGTTGGGAAGGATTGCCCTATCCGCGGGGGCGACGACCACTATGGCCGGTGGTGGAGCATGGGGAAGATGTTGAGAGGATTTGCTAGTTGTGCGGTGGTGGGTGTTCGGAGGGAAGGAGAAGAAGTAGGAGCTTGCAATGGCATGTGGGCCAGCGACCATTGACTATTTTGGGGGTATGTCTGGCATTTGGTGATAAATCTCACAAGTTACAATGATTTAATGGCTGCAGCTCAAACTAATAGAACTAGCGGGAGTGGCACAAAAGGGATGAAAATTGAAACTCGGTGGCATAGGAGGAATTGCAACTTTCGGTGGCATGCATATATATATATATATATATATATAAAAGTAATTTTCTCGTTAAACTACCACATTCCACTAGCAATCCGACATCCAACAACCGCATGAATTTTGTTCTCGCTTTGCCCAGAGTAATAAAATAGAGTTACTGAATTTGGATCTTTGGATGTATAATCCTATATGCTACCATTTGCACACGAAGGGACCCTTTGCATACTCCCGTGTCGCTCCCACAGGCGACCCGTTTAGATCCAGCAGCCACCCACTGAAATCTCCACATCGGCCGCCGCTGAGGCTCCGTGCAGTGGCGCCCCCTCCTCGAGCCCCCCTCCTTCTGAGCCCCCCCCCTCCTCCTCCTCCTCCTCCTCCTCCTCCCTCCCCTCCCTCTCCCTCCTCTCCTTTCTTTCCAGTCCTACCTCGAGAGAAGCGCGCGCCGCAAGGGCGGGGGGACATCCCTCGGTTCCATCCTTGGCCCGAAGGCGCCTCCCGACCTTCGATGGAGACTCTTCACAGCTTGTTGGTGCTGCCCCCTTGCTGGTTTGTTTTAGATCTAGATCCAGATCTGGAATCAGCTCACTGCGCTGTTTATTCCCCGCTTGCTGTCGTCGGTCGATAGCCGTGGTTGTCGCGCCCACGGGCTAGGAGGCACCGCCATCGAGGGAGTCTTGGCGAGCAGTGTGTGAAGTTGCTGGATAGCCTCCCCTTGCTGCTGTCGATGTGGGTTGGGAGGGGCCCCCACCGAGGGAGCTTTCGTGGGGCGCCATGGTGCCGCCGAGCAGTCCGCTTGGAGCACGCCAGGAGGATCCCCCATGGGGTGCATGTTGCTCCACGCTGGGAGGTCGCCAACATCATTGACAGCAGCCATCGATGGGAGCCACCACGACCAGCAAACACATCAAGTCGGCTCGCCGAGAACCACCACGACCGGTGAACATCAAGTTGGCGGCGCCGTGCACAAGGGGCATGTCTCTCAAGTTCTACCACAGCTGTGCCGGACATGTCTAGAAGCCACCAAGCGTGCCATCGGCTTTGAGACCAGCAAGCCACTGCAGTCCGCCATAACAGAGAGCCCTCCTCACCCATGGACATAGAGCCCCCCGTCTTCCTAAAGGGATACGGTTAGGCTACACTAGCTGACAATTCAAAAATTTTACCACGTAAACCAGAAAGCTATGCAAGCAAGAAATCATAGATCGTTACTACTAGACGCACAGTGCAACAGAAGAAGAGTTGGAGCGGCTTGATCCAACGCCAAGCGCATCGATGTAGTGGTCGTAGTTGATCGTCCAACATCCTCAGCACCGGTCGTCTCCTCTAGCAACCTATCACGTTCCTTGCATACATCGTGGATCATCCTCGATCAGCACAGTAATGCCTCCATAGTATCCACACGTCTAGGGGTGGAATGTCGTACGTCGGTGTGCTAACACGAACGCGCATGGCAGGGCCTTTGGGAAGATGACGGCTACGGTTTCGGTGGAGCAACTTTTTTATCCTAACAAACCCATGCATTTCCTTATAAAGAGCCCATAACGGATCCTATCCGGTCTTATTTGCTCCAACCCGTTAAATGTACGACCCTATAGGTTCATACGTAATCGGTTGTGACTCAGAAACTCCTTTTCGACCACGAGTCGTTAGCGGTTCCTAGCAGGACATAACGATTTCCGAATACACATAAATATTATATCGGATGAACCTTATACAATATGATCTACGACCAGGTCTTTATCACTTACGACTAGCTCGTATCTCTATATGACCAGTTCATATTTAGTTATGATCAGTTAGTGATCATGTCCGACAAGTTTATGACCAATCCGTATCTTCATACGACCAGTTCGCATCTGGTCGGACTGAATGACCTGCTTGCATATTCTCCCGTTGCCTCATGATATCTGGTTGAACTCTAGATGAGATATTTTATCATCCATGGACTATTCAATACTTTCTCGATCTAGTGACGGATAACTTCATGTGGTTGACTCTTCAACAACTAGTGGCATGGCCATGCACTTTCTTTATCCGACCACATCAAGGACCCAGAGATATCTCTCATGTTATGTTAGGAGGGGCAGATCCCATATCTGACCATAGCATACCAGAAAGCTACCTTTATAACTACCCAGTTATGGAGTAACGTTTGGCAACCCTTAAGTATACTATTACATATGTAGGAAACTATGTTGATATCAGGTGTAAGGATTATGCATCATCATTGCTTGAGACCAACTGATGACACATAAAATTATAACAATCTCAATAATGTCTCAAGGTGAGTCAATCCAACACTATGTTCTCTAACATGTGTTCACATTATTGATTCGATATCCCAATATCTATGACCAGTGAAACATGGTCATCAATCAATACATGTGCTGGTCGACAAGTCACCAATAAGTTACATACTTATTAATATTTATAAATGATAATTCATCCAAGGAACATAATAATATTTATTCTATAACTCATAAACATAGATGTGATACAATCATCTCTATGATTGCCTCTAGGACAGATCACCAACACTTCCCTCTTCGGCCCTCGTCGCTACAAGTGCTGGTGTGGCTGTGGAGAGGAACCAATCCTGCTACATTACCGGGGTGCTCCAAGTGTAGACCAGCGACCTGTGGAGTAGCAGGCCGGTCGGTGGAAGAGGCCCGAGAGTCAGGCAATTGCCGTTGAAGGGTCGTTAGGAAGCGCAAGAGGTGCAAGACGACCGTCTCAGAGGCTCTTTTTTGTAGCAGCTGGTTCAGGACACCATGGACGAGCCGGTGGGAGGAGGTGGCAAGGAATCGGAGTTGGCGAGTGTTGTGTTCTATCGTCCTCTGTCGTCGCCGAGGGGAGGAGCCTCTGTCTCACCCAATTCATTTAAAACGCTTTGTCGATTGTCATGTCAGCATGTGGATTCGCCTTGGCCCTACTTCTATTCTTCTCTCTCAAGCTGGTGCCTTGGTGATCCTCTATGCTCCCCAGTTTAGCCAGTTTCGGAGTTACTGTGCGTTGGGCGGGGAGGTTGGCCCTTCCCTTAGCTATGATGTGTGTGTAAGGCAGAGTAGTTGGAGTTGTGGCGTATGCTGGTTGGTTTATGCCTCTAGCTCCGGTGTTGTTGTTTAGGGTGCTGCGAGGTGTGTCTAGTTATGGGTTCTCTCTAGTTTGGATTGTTTCTGTCGGTGAACCGTTTGTATTCCCTTTTATTTTGTTTTGTTTTGCTTTATGAGTATAAAGAGCAATCCTGCTGCTCTTCGTTTCAAAAACATTTGCACACATACCCCACTATGAAGGTGGAAATAATCACTACTAAACTCACGGGCCGCGCAATTGGGACTGGGCCTCATGAATA
This sequence comes from Phyllostachys edulis, assembly GCA_036346405.1. NCBI lineage: Eukaryota > Viridiplantae > Streptophyta > Magnoliopsida > Poales > Poaceae > Phyllostachys > Phyllostachys edulis. The sequence goes on along the minus strand of CM070545.1, from coordinate 100,889,532 downwards.
AGCGAAAGACCAGTTTACACCAAACTATCATTATTAATGTAACACCCTAACCCATAGTACCATCTTACAGTTTACATTAAGCTAAACTAGTATATAATGCATGTTGTCCCAATGTAATACTTCCAGGTTAACTATTTTCGATGAAGCCAGGACGAAATAGCAAACGTGGACTTAGGGTTCCATGAAGTTTTCTTTCGGCAGGCCTCGTGGATGAAAAGAACGATTTTGTTTCGGTAGGCTAAGTATTACTAGAATACAAGTGCCAATTAATTTGCCATCGCTGTGATGTTGTGCCGCGGAATCGAATTAGATAAGATAATCCAGTAAATATTTAGATTTAAGTTCTAAAATAGAGAGTGTTGGTCTGTCAGTGTACTCCAAAATAGTAAAATAAACATCTAAAAAATAGTTAAATAAAAGTGCTTTTAGAAAACCACAGCATTGCGTCGGAAGTTTGATATCGAGATTGTTTACTAGTGTCTCTTCACTCTTATTCAGCTACACATTACACTGCTAGTGGTCATGGTATGCACCACCTATTTATACCATTTAAGAGCATCACCAGGACTGACCTAGCAATTAACTGAACGCAAATAATGTAATGACAGCCTCCACTTTCATCGACAAAGTAAAGATGCATTCTTTAATGTTGATGTACGCCTATGCAGGAAAAAGCATATGTTCAGTAGAACCTTTTTTTTTCAAACAAAGTGTAGAAAGAAAAAGAAAATAACAACCACAGGACTACAACTGGCACTCTGGTTGGCGCTTCTTGTGCATTTGACTGACTGCATGTACCAGTACAACCAACAAAGCGAAGATGCAACGAAACAAACCCGGGGTGGCCGTCCCGCGCGACTCACCACCCTTCGACCAATCCGATCCCCGTCGTAATTTCTTCTCCGCCAAGTTCCTTACGAGCAAGGCACCATGGCTGAACGAAATGCCCACTAGTCTTACACTTCAAGAAACCTTAAACAAATGGGCACAGGAGACTAAGGCAACCAGATGACACCTATATTTAACGGGGCGACTAGCTTTCAGACGTATGATAGGAAGCTTTGCATCGTACGCTTATCCCCGCTATCAGATCTGACTTAAAAGGGTTCATCCGAGCCATCTAATCCGGCGCAAGAAAAAATTGGTGAGAGGAAACAATTTTTAGTAAGCCTACAATAAATCTCCATCCGATGCAACAAATATACTCTGTTACAAACACTACAACAAATATACATCCCTGCTGCAACAAAAAAAAATGCTTTTATGCAACAAACCAAAAACAAAATAGCAACAAAAATAACTCTTGCCGCAACATTTGAGAAGATACATTGCAACAAAAAAAAAACCTCTTGTGCAACAAATCAAAAACACAATTGCAAAAAAATACATCTTCCGGCGACATTTGAGAAACCAAATCATCTTATATCACCTTTTGCAACAATAGAAAATTGTAGCTGAGCATAAACTCGACTCACATGTGTTGGGCTCGATGGTGGCAGTGACATGCTCGACCTCAGGCTCCCAAATGTCACCGTGGGCTCGCCATGCGCCGCCCCCACTCCTCTGCTCTATGTTCCCTGTTCCGACTCCACCCTTCGCCGCCACCGCTCCACCGTGACGCTGGTGACCCGATGCCTCGTCTCCGCCCCACAACATCGCCTCATCGCTGGCCATCCACTCACCATCGGCCTCCCCACCTTCTTTGGCCTCAACCTCGCCAGATCCGATGAGCTCCAATCACTCCTTGCACATGGAAACCTCTGCACGAGCTTCGGTTGCCTTGGATGAGGTTTGTGAGATGGTGGTCAGGCCACATGAAGGAGAGGTGTCCAGAAAAAAGTGAGGCAGGAGTTGTATCATTACTCGTATTTAACCTACCTGATGCCAAATAGCAGACCATATCCATCTCCAGCAGTCAAAGCCCACTTGCATCGGCTTCTAGCCTTCTACTCACACTTCTTCTCCCACTTCCCTTGAGACTGAAGAGCAATGGTTCTTGGAGTGTTGTTTGCAACTGCGGCCTCAGTACCATGGAGCTTCCTGGCGTACGGTCTCCTGGGCCTTGTTCTCCTGTGGCAGGCGGTCATTTCGCCTTTCGGCGAGTGCTAGCAGCGCTGAGACCTCCACGGCACGTCCTATCGCTTCCTCACCGACGACCTCAAGGACTACGGCCGGCTCAACAAGGAGCCCTGGCCGAGGCCCTTGCAACTGCGGTAAGGCCTTCGACCCACCACTCTTCGACCAATCCGATCCCCGTCATAATTTCTTCTCCGCCAAGTTCCTTTTCGTTCGGAAATATTTACCGGGAGGGACCGGTAAGGCCGGTAACCAGTGAAAATCGGAAATTTCGATCAAATTTTGGTCGAATGTTTCAAAAAAAAGAAATTTTGGGATTTTAAATTAAAAAAATATCAAATTCGAACAAAATTCAAGCAAATTCGAATTTTTTAGACAAAATTCATCAAATCTTTTTTTTTTGCCGGTTTTAATTCCTAGCTGCTACCGCCGATAACACCGGTTACCGGCGAAATTTCACCGAGAAGTTTTTCCATGGCCACGACATCACCCCCCGTGTCGCGCTGTTCCTCTACAACATAGTCCAGGAGCACGGCAAGGCGTGCATCTCTTGGTTTAGCCCAATCGCCAAGGTGACCATCACCGACCCCAACCTGACCAGGGACGTGATGTCCAACAAGTTCGGCCACTTCGAGAAGTCGAGGTTCTCGATGCTGTAGATTGCTCACCGTTGGCCTCACCAACCACGAGGGCGAGAAGTGGGTCAAGCACAGGAGGATCTTTAACCCTGCATTCCATCTAGAGTAGGGATTGCAACGGGCTATTCCTCGGCGGGGAGTGGTGGAACAGTGTCGAACCCAGGAATGAAGAATTCCGGATTCTCTGTGTTTCATACACTAGTCCAGAAATAGTTAGTGTACATAGTCAAACAAAAGTGATAGCAAAATCATATCACGTATTTATTAATTAATAATCAGAGTTTATTACAAAATTGGGCACAAGACCAAATATAAAGGAACAACGGATACAAAATAAATAGGTAGGCCACATGATTCTCCACATGCAATCATCTGAGGGCGTAGCCTAGTCGTCCTGTCCTCACCATCTTGATAATAATCTTCACCTGAATAAATTTTATTCAGCAAAAGTGAGCATAACTTCCGTGCTCGCTAGTTACACCTAATAACAAAATATAATGTATGCAAGTGTAATCAAGTGAGTCTAATAGGGTTGATTTTGCATAAAGTAGTATTTTCAATTTAAAATACTCGTACTAAGTTTTAAGACAATTTTTACTCTATAACTAAAATTAAATTTTAAATTGATAGTTTTATAGTGGATAACCTCCATAAATAAATAGTGAAGGATACCCTCTTATCACATAGCTAACCACCCAATTTTTACCACAAGGATTGGCTTTGCTCAGCATGTCCATGACTGTGGACACGACTATTCGAATAGTTTTACACTCTGTAGAGATTGTACAACTTTACCCACAAGAGATAATCAATTTTCACTGTTGGCCATGACATGCTCCCGAAGGCGTGCGACGAAGTGATTATCACAAGGCCTTTACAATGCATCCCCCCAGTGTAAATTACACCTGCCAAGGTTTCACCTGAGGTGGTTATGTTCACCACACCCAAGCTCCCTCTTGCACCACACGACGGCTTACTCAGCGATACGACACGTGTTCATGACGGCTTAAAACTAGCGACACGACTCGTGGGTCACTCCAATGGTGCAACTCGCATTGGTGGATACAAATTATTTAGCCAGGTTCTCCCCATTCTAGACTTGTGGTAGTACGGTGGAGCTTAGCAAGATACGGATCGAAAACCGGTCCTTAACTGACTTAGGCAATATTCCACAACTCTGGACTCGATCATTGAAATGAATTGATCATATACATTGACTTGGACCTCACCAACATCCAATATGCCCAAGTCTAAACCATTTTAGTTTCTTTTACAAGTGAAAGCATTTTCTAAAACTTTCTATGGTAAAACAATACCATAGACTTAATTTGAATCAATTTTGAATAATTTGGCTAAACTCCTCAAATTCTAGAATTTGGTCTAAGCACTGTTTAAGCATATAACTTTTCAAAATTTTTTTTATTAAACTATGGTGACAAGCTGGGGGCCACGGATCGATCTGCATCGGCCAGAACTTCGCACTGCTTGAGGCCAAGATGGCGTTGTGCAGATCCTTCAGCGCTTCGAGCTCGAGCTCGCTCCATCGTATACTCATGCGCCACATACTGTGATAACGTTGCATCCGATGCATGGTGCACAGATTAAGCTTAAAGCTATCTGATTATTGCAGAGTAATGTAAGTAGTGATAGACATTTGTTTGAGGTGGTGGTTTAATCTTTGACTATTATAAAAAGAAGAATTCGGTAGTGACGATGAGCCTGTCGTTTACCTCTCTCTTGAGTTGATGAAATCTTTTATGATAAATATATGTACATATGTATAACATATTTGAAGAATCTGACGTGGATCATGACCAATAACTGAGGAGTGAGAAATAAATTACTGTATCACTACTATGCGCGGGCATATTACCTCGGTCTGTAAAACCCCATACGCGCGAGTCAGTTATGAATAATACAAGAGGATGATTCTTACGATGATGAAGATATTATTTTGGCGGAAGTGGAGGTTGAAGCGAAGGCTGGCAAGTGGTCTTCGCACCTCACCGGAAGCGTTTGAAATCCAATCAAGGTAAGGGATCGTCTAATTCGTCTAGCTTTCGCAGTTCCTTGCAGGTTGGAGGACTTGGGTCGCCCTCGCAGATTGCAAATGATCTTGTTTTCGGAGATGCCATTGCTGCGGGATACTCGCCAAAAGAGCTTCTGGCGGTGGGGATTCAACTTGGCCGGAATTCGAAGGGTGTGGATGGTGGTCGACCCTGGATGGGACCTCTGCCAGCGCCTCGCCAGTCGCCGCCTCTGACGATAGGTGATGCCATTGATCATGCTCGCCGGTGTCCTTCGTTCAGGTCGAGAAGCAGCCGTAAATGTGGATCTGCGCCATTGGAGAAAGATGGGCTTGGTCCGCAGGATTCGGTTGAGTGGCCGTGTTTGGTGCCTGATGTGGTGGAGATTCAAAATTTGAATTCTGTGATCTCGCCAGGTTTGTCGGGTGCTTTTGGGTCGACAGGTGCTGACTTAATTGGGCCGAGCCCATCTTGTGACGTGGCGGTGGAAACTAATTCAGATTCTTCAAGAAAAGTTGGGTTGCCCTGGCTTCGTAACATTTTTGGTCGATCTTGGGAGAGACAGCGACGTAAGTCTTCCTCTGGCGGCGGAGCACAGATTGCTTCGGGTGATCGGCGATTAGTTGAGGAAGGCTACGGGCAAGCTGTAGGTATGTATGGACGGGGGCATTCTGCAGGTATGTATGGACGGGGAAGGGCTCGTGGCAGTGGATTCACTGTCAGGGTGGGAGATAGAAACCATGAAGCTGGGTTGGGCGGCACTGCAAATTCGGAGGTCGACAAAGCTGCTTGGTCTTTGGAGGCTCTGGAGGGGTGGTCGAGGTTGTGAGGACCGAGCTGCAGGGGCAAGGCTTTGTCATGGCGATGGCGGACAACAGTAACAGAGGTGTGATTGGCTCTGGGGCTGGGCATACTCCAGGCAATGTCTCTGCTGGTGGTGGCGGTGGGCAAGGCCAGGACACAGGAGGATCCGGCCAAGTCTCTGGCAGCGGTAGCGGTCAAGCTAGAGGATCTGGAGGTGTTTTTGATGGGCGTGGAGTCCACCCTGTTGTTGGCTCTGGCGGCAATCACCTTGATCAGCGTCAGTTTCATGTGCCAACCAATGGACGTGGGAGGAATGGTGGAAGCAGCAGAAGCTGGGGGCGTGGCCGGACTGGCATTATACCGGTTAACAACGGATATGCTGGTGATGTGTCTAATATGGTGTGCTTTCGATGCAAAGAGAAGGGTCGTGGAATTGCTAATTGCAAAGTCATTTTAATATGTGATATTTGTGAGGGCAATGACCACTTGGCAAATAAGTGTCCATTGACGTTGATACCGCGTCCTATTGCCAGTTTATGTGGATTTGGAGCAGATGGATTGGGATTTTATCAAATTCCAATATCTGGGACGAAGAAGATGAGGAAAGAATTCAATAAGACTGGGTTGGTTCGGATAATTGGAGAGCCGTTGTCTCAAGGCACGCTGATTGCAGAGCTGAGAAGGCTAATTCCTTTGAATTGGCATCCTCAGGTGGAGACTCAGGGGGAAAAGGAGTTTTTGGTTCATTTCCCAAATAGGCTGGAATTGCTTCGTATGGTGGCTATTGGTGACATCAATGTGAAGGAACATAAGGTGGTGTTACAATTTGTGGAATGGAACCCGAGACCTGCTCCTAAATACCAATTACAGAAAGTTTGGGTTCAGGTCTTGGGAGTGCCTTTGGAAATCCGTGATTTTCTGAGCCTTTGTGCAATAGGTTCGATCATTGGTATTGCTTTGCGGGTGGACATGAAAAAAGTGCGTAAAAATGATATGGTTCGTATGCTGGTAGGGGTGCTGGATGTTGAAGCCATACCTCCTAGTGTGGAGATTGTGGTTGGTGAAGCTGTTTACGACATTTTTTTCAATATTGAAGATACTGTGGTGGGAACGGCTGACGAAATAGTCGATCATGGTGATGATCATGAGGAGGGAGATAATCAAGACAAGGGTAAAGATATTGAGATGGAGGACAGGGAGTCCAAGAGGCCGAAGAATAATTTGGATAATAATACTCATGAGCCTGAGAGCCGTAAGGGTAAGGAGCCATCTAGCTTCAAGGGGAATACTTTGGGTTTGGTAGCTTCAGATACCATCTGGGTTACACCGAGGGCTTCTAGAAAGGAGGTCAAGATGGGGGCTCAGGAGATTAAGAAGTCCGTCTCAAATGATCAGGATAGGAGTCTGGTCGTAGACAAACCAGATCAGGTGGAGGACGATACGGCTGGATTGGAGGGCTGTCCTCTTGAGTTTGAGTTAAAGAGGGGGGAACCAATTGGCCATGCAGTGGATGAGGTTGTTGAATCAGTAGCTGAAATGCTTGAGCCTGAGTTACAGAAGGGGGAACTGATTGAAGCAAGGGATTCAATCGGTGGTAAATTGCCAAGGAGTATTGTGTTGAATTCTGTTTTGGGAGAAGATTCTGTCAGCGCTTTTGAATTAGCAAAGGCAGACACCATGGTGGATGGTGATCGGGTCTTAAAGGAACCGAATGGGGCTGTGGAGGTTGTGTTGAGTCAGAAAGAGATTGCTGTTCTGAGCAAGGATGCAAAGGCTGAGGTGACTAACTTTGAGGTGGAACCAATTGAATTAGTGGACAGTCAGGGGGAAATGTTAGTCACGGAATCACCGAACTTCACCAAAGTGGTTCAGGCTCTGGGCGCCGAGACTAATGTTTGGGCTGGACGGGTTAGGACAGGAGCCGAACAGAGGGAGTCCGGGGATCAAGTGGATGGTGAGCCATTTCTGCATCCAGAATCAAATGGCCGCGGGCGCTGGCTTTTGAGGTGGAGGCATTAAGCAACAAGGAGGTAATGAAGTCTTGGCCTGCTGACAGTGATGTGAAGATTGCAGCGGCAAACAGGAAGGAGGATGAGGTGGTTTTCTGGTCTGTTAAGGAGAACATAAACCACAACAAGGTGTCAGCACGTGCAAGTCCAACTGGAATTGATTTGGTGGAGCCTAGACAGAGTGAACGCATCAAAAAACAGTAGGTGGGTGATGAGGACTCGACTCAGAAGGCTGCACGGCGTGCAAAAATTCGTAACCTCGAATTGGATCCAAGTAAGCCTAGTAATAAATTTTCAATTTTGTCTTTTTCAGATGAGCAAATTATTGAGAAAGTTTCTAGCATTGGAGTTTTCTTAGGAAGTAATAATACAGAGATTGCTAGCTCAGTTAAAAATATCAAGAACCTTGAGTTAGCAAGACAAAAAAATAAAGGAATTGTAGACAGTCAAGTTTTGGAGGATGAGAACCAGGATTACATTGATATATCATCCCTTAATAATTTTTGTAGTGATTTAGATGGAGATTCGTTAGCAGAAGATGACTCCCATTTTACATTAGTAACAAATAAAAAGAGGATGTCTAGCTCAGGAAAGAAGAAAGGTAAAAGATCTTTTAATAAGCCAATCAAATTACAGTTAAAATGAAAGGTCTCTTTTGGAATAGCAGAGGTCTGGGAGACTTGGCTAAACATCGGTTTATTTGTGAGGTGGTTAAGGAGCAGCATTTAGACTTTGTGGCTATTCTTGAAACTGTTAAGCATGATTTTTCAGTTTCTAATCTTAACCATCTTTGTGGTGGTCGGGACTTCTTGTGGCATTTTTCTCCACCACAAGGTCGGTCGGGGGGTATCCTTTTAGGGGTAGACCCTCAGGTTTTTGATATTGGTTCTATTGATGCTGGCAATTTCTATGTTAAGTTTCACCTTAAAAATAGAGAAGATGATTTTCAATGGATCCTTGTAGCTGTTTATGGCGCAGCTCAAGCTCAATTTAAGGAAAAGTTCCTCAATGAATTGGTTCAAGTTTGTAGTAAAGAATCACTTCCCATTTTAGTTGGGGGCGATTTTAATATCATTAGGCATTCGGGCGAAAAAAATAAGGATAATTTTGATTCTAGATGGCCTTTTTTATTTAATGCCGTCATTAATAACTTGGATTTACGGGAAATAGAATTATCTGGAAGGCGGTATACTTGGGCTAATTCGTTAAAAAATCCAACCTTTGAAAAGTTGGATAGAGTTTTAATGAGTACAGACTGGGAGCAAAAATTTCCTTTGGTCACAGTCAATGCTCTTGAACAGTCTCTGTCCGATCACACGCCGTTGCTTTTAAATACGGGAGCGGCCTCTCTTAGAGGGAATCAGCCTTTATTTAAATTTGAATTAGGCTGGTTATGTAGAGAAGGTTTTAGGGAGATGGTGAATGAGGTTTGGCAAATGGAAAATAAAGGTCGAAGTGCTTTAGAAATTTGGCAATGGAAAATTAGATCTCTTAGACAATACCTTCGTGGTTGGGCTAAAAATTGCAGTGGGATTTATAAAAAGGAAAAGATAGCACTTAACTTCATAATTGATGAGCTAGATAAAAAAGCTGAGATTTTGAGTTTATCTAATGAGGACCTTGATCTTAAAAGATTAGCTAATGAGAGATTGGTACAACTTTTAAGAGAAGAAGAGATTAAATGGTACCAAAGATCCAAAGCGAAATTCCTTTTGGAGGGAGATAGGAATACACGTTTCTATCATTTGATCGCAAATGGTAAATATAGACGACAAAGAGTTTTTCAGCTCGAACAGAATGAGGGGATAATTCAGGGTGATGTACAATTAAAAAAGTATATCACCAATTACTACAAAGGTCTTTTTGGACCTTCCGAAGACAATCAGGTATCCATAATTGATGGTTTCAGAAATGATATACCTCAAGTTTCCGATACTGATAACATTTTACTTACAATGCCTTTTAATGAGAAGGAGGTGAAAGAAGCAATTTTTCAAATGGAACATAACAAAGCACCTGGGCCAGATGGCTTCCCTGCTGAGTTTTATCAGGTGTTTTGGGAAGTTATTAAAAATAATATGATGGCTATGTTCCATGATTTGCATAGTTGCTCTATGCCTCTTTTTAGCTTGAATTTTGGGATTATTACACTAATTCCCAAAAAGCGAGTTAAACAAATCCAAAGAATATAGACCTATTTGTCTTACGAATGTTAGTTTTAAAGTGTTTTCCAAAGTAATCACTAATAGAATTAATAATGTAGCGCAGAAGATTGTTAGAACATCACAGACAGCATTTATGAAAGGGAGATACATACTTGATGGAGTTGTTATTCTGCATGAAACCATTCATGAACTTCATAAAGAAAAGTTGGATGGGATTGTTCTCAAGCTTGATTTTGAAAAAGCTTATGACAAAGTAAAATGGCCGTTTTTACTCCAAACTTTGAGAATGAAAGGATTTTCATCTAAGTGGTGTTGCTGGGTGGAGAGTCTAGTTATAGGAGGGAGTGTTGGAATAAAAGTTAATGATGACTTAGGACCTTTCTTTCAAACTAAGAAAGGTCTTAGACAAGGTGATCCTATGTCCCCAATTCTTTTTTAACTTTGTTGTGGACATGCTAGCCATCCTTATTTCAAGAGCTAAGGAAGAAGGTCTTTTGTCGAGAGTAGTTCCTCATTTGATTGATGATGGATTGTCAATATTACAATATGCTGATGACACTATTCTTTTTTTGAATAATGACATAGAGCAAGCAAAAAATCTCAAGCTTCTTCTGTGTGTCTTTGAACAATTATCAGGGTTAAAGATTAATTTTCATAAGAGTGAAATATTTTGTTTTGGCAAAGCTAAAGAAGCTGAACCGCAGTATACTCAATTATTTGGCTGTGAAAGGGGCGTCTTTCCGTTCAGGTATTTAGGTATTCCAATTCACTATCGAAGATTAAGGAATAGTGATTGGAAAGGGGTTGAAGATAGAGTTGAAAGGAAACTCAGTAATTGGAAAGGGAAAAATATGTCGGTTGGTGGACGCTTGGTGCTTATTAACTCGGTGCTAAGTAGCCTACCTATGTTTATGATGTCTTTTTTTGAGATCCCAAGGGAAGTTCTCAAAAGACTAGATTTTTATAGATCTAGATTTTTTTGGCAGAGTGATAGTCAGAAAAGGAAATATAGACTTGCTAAATGGAGTTTAGTTTGTACTCCCAAAGAACAAGGCGGTCTAGGAATTTAGAACCTAGACACAAAAAACAAGAGTTTATTGGGAAAATGGCTTTTTAAATTGCTTAATGAAGAAGGGGTTTGGCAAACTTTGCTAAGTAGGAAATATTTGGGTGACAAGAGCCTTTCACAGGTGATTAACAAACCTGGGACTTCCCACTTTTGGTCGAGTTTAATGAAAATTAAAGATAATTTTTTTCGCTTTGGATCATTCCAGGTTCAAAATGGAAAACAAACTAGATTCTAGGAAGATATTTGGTTAGGAGATTCTCCTCTAAAAAGTCAATATCCCATCCTTTACCATGTGGTGAGAAAAAAGGACGATACAGTAGCAAAGATTTTGAGTTCGGCTCCTCTAAATATTTCTTTTCGTCGACCTATTGTTGAGCCTAAGTTACAGGCTTGGAATGAATTAATTTTGAGAATTGCCAATTTACAATTGAGTTCTCAAAAAGATATTTTTAGATGGAATTTGAATAAGTCCGGATTATATTCTGTACAATCTTTCTATACAGCTATTACTGGCAGTTATAGAGCCCCCAATAGTAATTTAATTTGGGTACTTAAAATTCCTTTAAAAGTGAAAATCTTTCTATGGTATCTCAAAAGTGGGGTAGTCTTAACTAAGGATAATCTGTACAAAAGAAATTGGAGGGGAAGTAAAAAGTGTTGTTTCTGTATTACAGAGGAAACAATTCAGCACCTCTTTATTGATTGTCCATTTACACGGCTTACTTGGTAGGCTGTTCAATGTGCGTTTAATTTATCCCCTCCTGTGAATATAGCCAACATGTTTGGGAATTGGTTAGCCGGTATTCCAAAAACTTTAAAATCACAACTCCTTGTGGGAGCCAGTGCCTTATGTTGGTCTATTTGGTTATGTCGGAATGATACAATATTTGATAAAAAGATTATTACTAATCCATTGCAGGTTATTTTTCTGAGTGGGCAATTGATGAGAGTCTGGGCATGTATGCAAAAACCAGCCCAGAAGGAGCATTTGATGAGTGGAAGTGCCAGGTTGGAATATGTGGCGAAGCAAATATTCAACAACCATGGGTGGCGGTTTAGTCACAGGATCTGTAATGACTGAATTTAAACTTCAGTAGTCTTTTGGTTGTAAGGCTTCGAGCCACTGTCAACTTTATGGATATTTTTGAACTTGGATCTTTGTAATAAACTAGGCTGTGTGCATCTTTGATGCAGAGGCCGGAAGGGTTTTCTCTTCTATTATCTAAAAAAAAGTTTTCTTAATTATTATTGTTTCTAACGTTTTTTTGAAAAATATTATTGTTTCTAATGTTAATCCTACACAAATACAGTAAGACAGGGATCAAACTTGCAGCAGTAGTACTATAATAACGTGATATAGCGTGGCTATTGGCTAGAGAGGGCAAAATCTGACACAACCCTTAAACAAATGTGTGGGTGATTGCCTTGTTAGCCACAATATTTACATTTTAGTTACTACGTACGTACGATGGCAGCACCCGCCGCCATTTCGCCATCCTTCAGTCATCACTGGATGGAGCGCTCTCTCCCTTGAATAAGACTTTATTAATATCCTCTATAAAAAGGGGAAAATCCAGAAAAGACCATTCCTCCATAAATTTGAATAAATCCTTTCCAACAAGCTTGTGAACCACTTTGATATATAGCATGGTCCATGGAACTACTGTAATTATAAAACTCAAATGAACTTCGTACAGGAAACATCGTATATACTATCAGCATGTAACTCTCACATTCCAAGGTACTTACTACTGTACTTGCAAATGCTAATTTGTTATCATCTACCATGAACACCATAAGGTTCATAACCATGAGCAACAACAGATAGGATAGTTAGGCTTAGTTGAACACATTTTTTAGTGGATAGAATGTAGCTAAATAAGTAAATAGCTATTTTCCCTATTACTGATTGATGCACCGAGGATAGAGCAGGGGCAGCATCGTATTTGAACTACTTGGATTTGTTAGAAAAGAAGATATGAATATAGCACTTTATTCTAATAACTATCAAAATCTGCATAATAGAGGTAGTCAAAATTAGATTTATAGCCTGGGGTAAAGCATAAGGTACAGTGTCAGTCTAGCACAAACGAAATCATAATAAGATCATTGTACATGTTGCAAATACGGAAATACCTATTTATTTTGTATGCTCACGATAGGAAAATGTGTAGGTCAGCAAACTCAAAAATAAAATGGATTGATGCCAGTGGAGAACTGCCTTAGCCTCTTCCTGTCAAGAAACCTGCAAGTTAGGAAAAATTAGCTAATATAATGCAGATAAAGTATAAGACAATCCTATAAGTTAAGCACACATACACAATAGGATAGAAAACAAGAGGCAAATATACAGCTAATTAAAGAAGGAAACAACCAAACATACCTATAATGAGTTTGTGGTCTCGCGGGTCTAAAAGACCAAAACTTCACTTCTCTAGGTTTGTAAAAAATGTAGATGGATTTAATGGGAGTGGTAATATTAATTTGGAGAATTGTAGCACAACAGAGAAGAAAAGAAAGGAAATCTACTTAGGAAGGCTATGCATATGAGCATATCACAGGCACATACATGGATTTGGAGCCCAACGCACAAGCGACAGTAATGCGGTCACCGAACCGTTCAGCAACATTAATGCAGGCGCCCAACCATTCAGCAACAATAATGCAATCGCCCAACTATTGGACGATAGGTTCTATCGCTGAACCGTTAGGCGATAGAAGCCTCCAGTCACCGAACTGTTGGGCAACTGGATGGCTTATATAAAGGGCACGCCACTCCCCCGGGGGGGCTGAGCGATAGAAAGAAAGAAAGTGAGGGAGAAGAAGAAGAAGAAGAGAGGGAGAGGGGGAGAGGAGAGGAAAGAAAGGGGGAAAAAGAGAGGGAGAAGAAGAAAAGGAGGAAAGATTCGTTCGTGAGGTAGTTTTTTTTTTATCTTGTAGTGTATTTCTCTGTAGTAAGTAAATAGTTTGTGTAGTTAAAATAGTAGTATAAGTAGCACCCGTAGGAAATTTTAGTTAGAGAAAAAAGTAGAAAATTAGAATGTTGTTAATTTCTATGTAAGTAGCACTGGTAGAAAACTTTAGTTAGAGAAAAAAGTAGTCCGTGAGAGAGAAGTAGTGCTATTTGTGAGAAGTATTGTAGTTGTGTCGGTGCATGCGTGACTGACTATTATTCGGTGAATAATTAGAAAGTTGGTAAGTAGTAGTGGGTACTCTGGCCGAGTGGATGAGGATGATGAATTATTTGTATGGACTAATTAGTACAGGTTAATTAGTATGGACTAATTGACTTAGGTAATTGGTATAGCTCTATAGAAGATTGGAACACCACTTGTAGCATTTCGGATTGCAAGTTAGTGTCAGAATTGGATAATGCCTGGTATGGAATAGCGCGGTTTTCAGGTTGAATGAGAATAGTGTACTGCACGTTCATTGTGCCCTCTACCTGAGGGAATGAATGACACTTTGACCATGCTGTAGTGTAGTTATTCACAATAGGAGAATGGCCGTACAAATGTAAATCATAGTGTAGCAGTACCTGCATATCGTGCGTTGCGATCTGACTAGTTGCAATATTAGAAATATTTGCAAGCAGAAATCAGTCATGTCTGTACCCACTACATTGAAAGTGCATTACCGTGATGGCATCGTTCGTGAAGGTCCGTACAGTGTTGACTTGAGCAGTTTTTCGCAAGCCACTCTGTTACACCCGGACGGTGAGAATGCACGAATCGCAGATGTGATGTACTGGCTCACCCGCAGCTTCTCCTTGGACCCTGAGGTGTGCAGCATCGTCATACAAGGCCTTTGGAGCCAGCCTCCCACGGACATTAGATGGGAGTTGAGAAGACTGATGCACACTGTTGTGTAGAAGGGCTTTATAGAAGGCTGTCAGCGTCGTGGATACAAGTGTGTGCTACTTGTGCAAGCATGCCCAAAGAAGCTGTGCAGGGCCTCGCCGACAGATATCATCGGGTGGTGGGAGAAGCTCAGGCGCCCAGCATGTTGGTGAAGAAGATGACCCAGAGGCCGGTGTTACGAAGGGTTCAGAGGATGTTGCTCATGACGAGGCTGACGCGGTAGATACAGGAGAGGAAGATCGGTCACCGCATGGTGAGCCTTCAGGACAGGCTGATGAAAGAGAGCATAGGGAGTACATATTGCGTCAAATGGATAGCGATGACCAGATGGCCTTGGCTGAAGACGAAGCTGTACAGGAGGACGACAAGGATAGTTCCGATGAGGACAGAGCTCCCATCCCCCAGGAATAGAACAGGTTTGACGCTGATGGTGTAGTTACGCATGATGAGCACGAATCACCGTGGGAGTACCATGCCACGGAGGTTCGGTTGCACTCAATGTTTGCTGATAAGACATCCTTGCTGGATGCCATTAAGTTGTGGGCTATGTTCATGCAGCGGACGTTTCGGGTCATCAAATCTAGCGAAGAGCAGTACACCGTCAAGTGCGAGCAGGCCGGTCATCCTTGGCGAGTGCACGCACATAGACCAAAGTATGAGACTCACTGGATTGTCCCGAAGGTGGAGCCGCACTCCTGCATGCTCAGCGATGTTTTGCCAAAGCATCGTAACCTAACGTCAACCTTCATAGCCAATTTGATATATGGAGAGATAGTGGAGAAGAAGGATGTGGAGGCCAAGCACATCATGGTGGCTATTGAGAAGAAATTCAAGTACAAGATCAGCTACGCGAAGGCGTGGCATGAGAAGCAGAAGGTTTTGGATAGACGGTTCGGGTCTTTTGAGGTGGTGTACGACAACCTTCCTCGTATGCTTGGGATGCTGTAGGAGAGAAACCCGGGTACGTACACTGCTGTGAAGGACAAGCCATCTAAAAATCCGTGAGGTTTTGCTATATTGCATAGGACCTTTGTAGCCTTCGGTGCCTGCATCAAGGCTTTTAGGCATATGTTGTCTGTGATCTCAGTTGATAGGACCTTTTTGACTGGGAAATACAAGGGGCAGATCCTTACACCTATTGGCGTTGACGGGAACAATCTAATTCTGCCGTTGGCCATCACATTCGTCGAAGGTGAGAATTACCACAACTGGTTGTGGTTCCTTCGACATGTGAGGGTGGGAGTTGTTGGAGCTCATCCTGGTGTGTGCATGATCCATGATCGCCATGCTGGGATGCTAAAGGCCATAAGAAAACTTTAGCAAGACCCCGAGGAGCCGTTCCCTTGGCCGGATATGAGGAGTAGATGGTGCATTCGCTACTTGGGGGGCAACTTCTTCAAGAAGTTCCCAAAGCAACCATTGATGAAGCTATTCAAGATGTTGGCTATGCAGAACCAGCAGTGCAAATTTGATGCTTTATGGGCACTGCTGGATGAGCACAATAGGAAACACATGAACGAGAGGAACCAGGGACCAGAGTCTGAACCTGCTGGTCCAAGGAGGATGACCTCGAGGAACATCGAGTGCTTCTCCCACTGGATCGAGGCCGAGCCATTGGACAAGTGGTCTCTGCTGCACAACACGGACGGGGCAAGGTACGACATAATGACCACTAACCTTGCGGAGGTGTACAACTAGGTTCTTAGGGGCCTTCATTCTCAGCCCCTCGTCGCCATCATGGAAGGTGTTCCGCACAGCACAACTGGGTATTTCAAGGAGAGGCATGCAAATACCACACTTCATGCCACCAACCCTCAAACACCGTACTGCTCGAATATTACTGCATACATGCAGGTGAAGACAGAGAAGGGTCAGTCGCACATGGTGTACGTGATGGGCAATACGGAGCATCATTTCGACGTGCTCCTCCGGGATAGAGCCGAATTTGGGACGACTCGTTCTCTTGTCACCCACGAGGTATACCTTGGAGATCATGTGAACGAACCTAGATGTACGTGCAACAAGCCGAAGCTCTTACACAAGCCATGCTCTCATGTCCTCGCCGCATGCGGGATTGTGCACATGGACCCCTCGAACTTTGTGTCCGAGTACTTCTTGAAGGAGAGGGTGGCGCAGGCGTGGACTGGCGAGCTTAGGGGGTTCAGGGTTGTGGGTAACTTCACCACCTTGGATATTGCAAATAGGACCTGGATTCCGGATGTTGACATGTTGAAGGGTGGCAAGGGTCATCGGCGGAGTCGTCGTATTACCAATGATATGGACAAAGCATGCAAGGCGTTGGGTAGGCAGCTATGGGCTATGACCGAGAGGGCCACACAGCTAGATGATGCAAGGCACCAGCTAAGAAGTAGGCACTGGCATGGTTTGCGGTACCACTTCTTCGAGTGTGCAAAGTGGGACCAAAATTGCAAATCAGTGTATATTGTCATCTGTACTTCATATTGTTTATGTAACTGTTCTGCTACTACCCAATTTTCATTTGATGTACGTACTGTGTAGCACATGTATCATATGTTGCACGTAATGTTTATGTAAGTGTTGTAGTAATATCCATTTTTCATTACTTTTCAAAGTACTGTCCTGGTAGCCTAGTACTATTTTGTTTGTTTGTTTACAAGTTAAATTTACTCCTACTTTACATTCGATGTTTTATTTGCGCATATTTGCTTACTTGAAATTGTTTTGCAGGTATGGCTCATGACCCTCGCGGATCCGACTAGAGTTTCGGCCTCCTAGAGGAGCGCATCGACCGGCTACATCGCGTGTCGCGTCGTGTCCCACATCCTGCGGGCGCGGCTGACGTGGCTGTGTTGGACCTGATCCGCACATGGACACCTCGGGTGGCCTGGAGGCTAGACCCATGCTGGACAGACAAGTTAGCATAGGTTGACACTATCTTCTCGCCATACGTACCTTTCGTACTAACCTTTTCTTGCTTCGCAGGCTCAGCACTGCTAGTCTACTACCTCTCACCCGGATGGTGCAGGCCACAGACGAGGACGAGCCGGCAGCACCTATTGTCGACGACGACGGAGACGTCCATGCCGGGCCGAAGCGGTCATGACACTTCCCGTTCAACCGCTCCCTGCTGACAGCTCTCATGGACCAGTGGCGGTCGGAGACTCACACTTTCCATCTCCCATTCGAGGAGATGGCCTCTACTCTGCAGGACATCTCCCTGCTGCTTGGCCTCCCTATCGCGGGAGGTGCTGCCTTCTGTCTTCCCAGATGCACAGAGGCATGGCCCACCCTTGCGGTGGCTGTCGCAGTTCTGGGTACATGTTCGACGCCGTTCCAATTGGGAGCGCTGCGCTCTCCTTTCCGTACTACGGTCTTACTATCTTTTTCCTTGCACACAAGTCGAGCGGATGGACCCTGCTGAAGACGACCAACAGGTGTCACGCCACCTCGAGGCCTACATGTTGAGGTTGTTTGGTTGGGTGTTGTTCACCAGCAGCCACGGTGACACCGTCGACACGCGGCTCATCGCGTACGCCAGGGCCATCGCCAACGGGGAGGCCCCCAGATCAGCTAGGGTTCGGCCGCACTTGCCGCCACCTATCGTGGCTTGCGCAACGCGTGCTGTAGGTTGAGGCCGAACTCCATCCTCGCAGGGTGTCCTCTCCTACTGCAGTTGTGGTCATTCGAGCGCTTTAGCCTCGGACGGCCCCTGTTGGACGACAGCGCTCCATACGGGTAGGAGATGTACAACGCGGACGAGGTGGACCGGCCAACAATGGGCTCTCTCTGGTGTCGACAACGGGTACGTACTCTGCCGTGCGACTAATTTCTTCATATAACCGATAGTACTATCTAACAGCTTGTGTTCCTTGCAGGTACAGTTCGCGCACGTGCAGGTGACATGGGCGTACGAGCCATTCGTGGAGCAGTTCGACCGGCTCACAGTGGATGACATGCACTGGGAGCCATACTCCCCTTAGGAGTTAGAGACCCGCGCTCCTCACTGCCTTTCCTCGCTGTGCCTACGTGACCGGGACTACTAGCTGACCCGTAGGGCGCTTTTGTTTGATGTCTTCGTCGAGGACTACGGGGCAATCGTGTGATGTGACTGTAACATCCCAAAATCCTAATCTTGGGATTAAGTAATATAGATGCATTAGGAAAAACTCCATTGAACATTTGCATTTAAACTTTGCCTTTTTAAAAATCTTGAGTTGGTTTTTAAAATATATTTTGAACAACTTTAGGTGCTAAAAAGGAAATAGATAGAACGAAGTAAAGTTTTTCTAAGTAGGAGAATGGTTTCGGGATTTTTATCCTAGGAATCCTTTAGCAAAATTTCTATATGAAATTTTGCTTAGAAAAATATTTACAATCTCTTAGGATCAGCACCTTATTTGAATTTTGTAGAAATTCAGGTAAGGTGTTAGCCTCTACAATTTTTTCTCTAGAAATTACTTGAGCTTAGTAGTCTAAAAAAATTCATAAATTTTGAACTTTGTTTGGTTGGTGAATTAAATCGGCAAAGAAATCAGATGATAATTCAAAAACCCTAAAGCTCGTACTGTTCCTCCAGCTCGAGTCCAACCCTCACGGTTGAACCCAAACCTCTTCCTAATTGGACCAGTCCGAAAGTGCGCAAGCGATTTGGGCCATTGGATTTGGAAATCAACCGCATAGATTGAGTGAAACGTTTGGACCGTCCGAATGTTTCCACAATCTGGGCCGCTCATTTTTGATCGGGCCGTCCAGCAAACACATGCGTGCACCGTTGGATCTCTATTGAATGGATCAAATCAAGTGGGCTGTTCGGACCGTCCGAATAGCGCATTTCATCTGAGCCGTTGATTATGAAATAGATGTTCCAGATTAGTTGGGCCGTTCGGACAGTCCGAACAGCACAATTCATCTCAGCTGTTCGTTTCTAATCGGACCGCCAAGATTTGGTCAACACATACCATTTCGTTGAGTCGTTGACTGGTGGGCCCCGAGCGCAGGGACCTTCGTCCACCTCGCGCCCAGGAGCTCTAGCGCAGCACCAAAGCTCTTTGCCACCCACCGTTTTTGACCTCGCCGCCCATGGTTTGGCTGCAGCTCAGCTACTCTGGTTGCATCACCATTCAATTTCGCGCCCATGCCTGCCCGCGCCAACCCTTATCTACCCGTACAACGTTGGAATGCTCCGCCACTTTGCCTATGGCTGCCCGAACCCTACCTTGTTCATTTCCGTCGCTCTGCCTATAAAAAGGCCACCCCAAGCTTCGCATTCTCTTTTCCAACTCAATGCTCTCACTCACTTCCCATTTCATCTACTCAATCAAGCTTTAGAGCTCCGAGAGCTAAAACCCTAAAATCACCATGGGACATTGTCTTCGTCTCCAGCGCCGTGAAGGGTTTGGTGTCATTTCTATCGCGTCACATCGCATCCCTTAACACCTTGAGTATTTCCCCTCAAACAATTTAACTTTTGATCTATAGGAGCTCCCGATTGAGCCCTTCTTCTTCATCTCCATCCAGAACCACTGCTCAAGCCTCACCGGCGATTCAATGCACCTCGAGCCAATTCACTACACTTGAAGCATCCCCAGGACTCACTGAAGCTTATACGATCATTGGATTTCACTCTCCTTCACCCAGGTTTCTTCACCATGCGCGACCAACCTCGCCGTCGCCGCTCATCGTCGACAGCACTTCTTAGACCATCTCTGTACCTCTACATCGTTCCGGTACACTCCTAGTAGTCCCTACATACTTATGTGCACATTAGATTGTCACGAGCGTCGCTCGTTTTCCTTATCATTGTTTGCCATAGCAGTCCCTCCGCTCGCCGCCAGTGCGTCATCGCGTTGAGCCACCTCAGGCCACGCCGTTGGTGCCGGCAGGTGCGCAATAGTGTGTAGGTTCCATTTCGAGCATTCGTTTGCCTCGCCGTGCCTCACATCACCGGCGAGAAGCGCAGCCATGAGCACCACCGCGGTGACGAGCACTACAGCTCGTCATCAGCGTGCCTAATCTTGTCATTAAGGTTAACAAAATGTTAAACTGTTTAGTTAATCCTAAAAAGTTGTTGACATGTGGGACCAAGTTGTTAAGTTAACTCAAACCGGTAACTTTGCTTGAGTCTATGACATGCGGGTCCCATGGTTTAAGTGCACAGTGAGAACCCCGTGGACCGTCTCACTGACAGTGGGCCCCATCTGTCAGTGTTAACCAGCAATCCAATAGAAAATAGAAAATACGCTTTCAGTTATAGCCGGAATACATTTTCTAGTGGCAAAGGTGTAAACTCCGATATAACAGACGCAGGAATACGCTTTCTACATTAGAAAATGTATTTTCCATTTATTCTGGATTTATCAAACCGATTGTAGTAAAAGCTTAATAACTTTTGCTACAAAACTCCAAATTTAGTGATCTTAGTCTCTAAATTCGTATAAAATCATGATCTACCTAAATATGTAAAAATATTTTAGTTTGGTTACTGTTGTTTTTGTTGGATATTATTTTAACTCTTTTCTGACTCTTTTTAGACGTCGATTATTTGGGTTATTCTTGTGACGATCAATCCGTTATACCTTCAGAACAGCAAGAGCAAGGCAAGCACCCCCTTTGATCATGTTGATCCGAATACTTTACTTATTGTACTTTGTTTTTGCAAATTCTATTATGCATGCATGTATGTTTGTATGAAAATGCTATTATCGAGAAAATGGTAGTTGTAAATCCTACTTGCTGCATATGTCTCCTTGGATTATTGATCTCTTACTGTTGTAACCATTAGAATATGAGTTAGACAATATGTGATGTCATTTGGGAGTTTTTGAGTGTAGTTATTGCACAAATGCAACTAGAGCAATAGAATTTCTGAAAAATCGATTAAAGGACAATATGTTAATTTGTGAGTTTGGGATTATTTTGAAAAATGTCCACAGGAGTTACCTCTATTATTTTGATGAAAATGACATGAAAACTTTAGTCTTTAGACACAGGCAAGTTATTATTGTATTCTGGAAAGGTGAGGATTGAAACTCATTAGTAGATAGGGTGGAGATCTTGCCTGTAGTCGGTTAAGGACTGAAGCTAGCAAATCCAGGACTAAGACCTAATCGTACAACCATATGTGCTAGTGTGGGCTAGTCATAGCTAACTAAGTTATCGAAATCTTAGCCTTGCATGACAAGAGCGAAGTAGTGCGCACATTCTTTGGGGTATCGATAATCTTGACATTAGCTGTGAATGCCTCACTTCGACAGGTGTTATCCGGGCGAAGTGAGGGACTTGGTCAACGGGGACTATCCTCATTAGTAAGGCTCCTCATCCGATGTGTTACTTTGTTACTATTAGTGTTACTATTATAATCCCGACGGATGAGGATAATGATTCGCAGGGCTAGTGCAAGGTTAGGATTAGATAATGTAAAGGTTGTGCCACGAACTCTAGGTTGCTTACCTTCGATAGTGAGCAACAATATAGAGATATTTCAGGCAACTGGAATACCGCGTACTATGGGTAAAGTTGTACACCTCTGCAGAGTGATAAACTATTCAAATAGCCACGCTCGTGGTCATGAGCATGCTTAGTGCGGCTGGTATGGCGGTAGTTTTGTTTTCCAAACTGTTTTGCCACAAAAATGCTGGGGTAATGACATGGGGTTTTCCATTTATTGAATTAACTGCCATGTCTATGGTCTTGTTGCTATGTCTATAGCAGGATTTGTCATTTCTATGACTGTTTTGCTATTTCTGTAGTAGTACTACCATGTCTATGGTTGAACACGAACTTGTCAGTGCCATTTCTATGGCAAAACCTGATTATATTTTTGCCTACAACCGAGTAGGGTTGTAAGTGTTTGTTGTTACTTGTTCAGTTACTTTACTTACTGTCTTGTAATTACTTTTTCATAAACTGCTCTTTCAAATTACTGTTGCAAATTATTACTTATGATTATTGCAAATAAACTTAGCTTTGAGCAAAAGAACTTGTAGAGCAGAGCCATGCACTTGATAGCCTTGCATCTAATATAATTTTTGCGATACACTACAAGTCTTTCTGAGTACACAAGTACTCAATCTTGCTATTGTTGTTGCTTTAGAATTTGCAGATGATCCGACGCCAGATGACAAGTTCTTTGCACCTGGCACCGAGGGGTTCGGTGATGGGTCTACTTAGGCCTTGTTTCCTTGTCAGTTGCCTGAGGGATCAGATGGGCATGCCGCTAGACTTTTGTTACTACTACTACTACTTTGTCTTCCGCTGCTACTTTACTCACTTTGATAACTGTTTTTATTTGGCCGGTCGGCCGTGGTCTGTAATAACTTTTGTAACAGCTTAAGTAGATTACACCCTTTTGCTTTACATTAGTATGTGAATGTATGAATGTGATGCCAGATGTTGTGAATGTGTGTGCTAGCCTTTATTCCTGGGACTAGCACTGTATACACATAAGATCCACGGGTATTCCACGCCGGAACCGACAGCAGCCTTGATTCGCCTCCGGCAGTGGTTCGATACCGGTCGGGCGGCGGTTCGACAGCGTGCACGCATGAGTAATCGTCATAGATGTTCCTATTTTTGTTGTCGTCTCGTACCCATGACTTCTAACTACATGTTACGTCTTGCAGCTTCAGTAGGAAGGGAGTCCGGCGCGGCACAGACTGGGGGAGTAGGATGCACACGTGGGTAGGGCAGTGGGAGGATGCGCTGCAGGACTGTGTGTAGGAGGACACCCACTATGACCACAGCGTGTACGACGAGTACCTTCGTTGGTACGCTCCTCAGACATGTACCAGGCTCGTTCTTGCGGCCGACCAGCCCGTACCACGTGTCCTGACACCGACCGACACATACCTTGTGCATTTCGCACAGGACGTGCACCGCGCGATACATTACATCCTACTTCGAAAACTTCGCTTGTGGCATCCCTACTTACAGTTTTCACCCTATCGTGTTTTCGTTGCAGGTGAGCATCAATGCTGAGATTGCGAGGGACTACCACTTCTTGTTTCAGAGGTTCACTGACAGTGTGGAGGTCACACGCGAGGAGGCGGCCCAGGCTTTCCGTTGTGTGGCTTTTCAAGCCACACGTGTTGTCGGCCTGTTGTCATGCACCAGACTGCCAGAGGTTGACACACTTACGCCTGGTCGACAGTCCGTACGTCCACCGGCGCTGTCCCATCTGACAGTACATCAGGCGGGAGTGTCAGCGTGGCCACGTGCGGCACGCCCTGACGAGGCCAAAGGCTCGGCCATGCCACCTTCGACTCCGCCGTGGCTTGAGGAGGCTGGAGGGTCCGGCTGGGCACAACCCCATACACCGGCAGCGTCGCAGTACGTCGGTCCTCCAGACTCCTTCGCCTTCCACACGCAGCACACGCAGGGCGCATATGACATGTCGTGCTTCCCTCCGAACTCCTTCTCACGCACCATGGCGCTAGCTGAGGGTACGTCACGTCTCTATTTGTCAGCATGCATCACGTTTTTTTATTAACTAACAATATTTGCAGTGTAGGTGTTCTAGCCTATGACGGATTAGGGGCCTCCCCAGGCGACGCGGACACGCATGACTTCCTTGTGGATGAGGACCCGACACCTCAGCCCACACCCACCGAGGTTCTCTCAGGGTCACAGTTCGCCGGTGCGCTAGTACCCACACAACCGGCAGTTCTATCCACCCCTCCACCTTTCGGTCCTCTTCAAACCAAGCCTCCAGACCATCTTTCCCTCTCGGGGCCGAGGCCCTAACACCCAACACAGAGGAGGGGCCCAAGCGAGCCCGTAGGGGAGGACGCGGAGGTGGAGTGGGCTGTGGCGACGCGGGAGGGGATGCTTGGGGTGCGGTTGGGGGGGCCTAGTAGGGGCGTCCCCCTGACTGGCTGTACTTTTGTTCGTTATGTGATACTTAAATTTTGCACTTAATGTGTGATTCATGTAATACTTTTGTGTTCTTATGTGTACTCGTTCGTACAATGCATGTTTGTTCAATGCATATCGACGCCAATAGCTTAATGCACACGACACATCAATGCAACAGTCAACTCGATAAAAGGCAACCGCAATGACGCATCCACCATTTAGTTACATGCTTTACGAGATTGAACATAATTGCGTACAGAAGGGGAGACTACTGAGGTACAAGCTTCTCCGGCCGTGCCTAATGGTCAAAGGTGCCTCACACTACCCACATAGAGTGTTGTACAGGGGGCGCCTCGGACGTGGCTGGCCATCATTGTAGTGGCACGCACATCTGCAACTAGGGTTTACGCAGCAACATGTGGGATCATAGGAACTTTCTATGTTCATGACCTCCTCGTTGCCCCTCTCGCGCTGCATCTGTTGGTGGAGGTCATTGTTTTGCTCGTTGAGATTGTCAATCTGCACCTCCATCTAAAAGATTCGGTCCCAAAATGTATCCACGTACATCACAACATGTCGTTCATGGGGAGGATCAATCCAGCGGACAAAGTCGTATTTCGCCATTTGCTGCATAGGACGGTTAACATGGACGCTCTATTAGCAGTAACATGAAGCAAACTATTTCCTAATCGTACCCAGAGTGTGGGCATCAAAAGAAACATCGTTCGCTATCGAAAGGGGCGTCCGTGACCTGCACGTCCTCCCTATGTCCACATTTTGGCCATACTGGTTGAGCACGCTTGTTCGGCATCAATCGGTAGTTAGGGCCGAAGTCCTCCCTCCTTTCGAGGGAAAGGTCTTGCTTCGGCGACCCTAGCTGGACTGGTCCCTCGGCATCTTCCATAGTATGTTACTGTACGATGAAGAAGGTTCTTCTTCCAACAGTTTGAAGGGTCGAGTGGTCCTACTTTCGGAGCGTGGGGCGTGCATTTTATAGCCTGCGGGGGGAGGCTAACAAAGTGGGTAATGTGGAAGAGATTTGGGAGAGAACACTACACAACCAAACCCAACACTACATTAGAGCTTGCTTCACCACGCCGGGATGGAAAACATGAAGAGGCAATGGGATGAGATCCGTGAACTAGCAAGGGCTGTTGGGGCCCAGGAAGACCAAGCAAGGGCTACTGCGGCCCGAGTTGAACAAGAGGAGCATGCCAGGATGGTCGTTCTTCATAATGACCTCCCCCGTAGAAGCAACCCCTACCAGAACATTCCAATAGAGCGTTCGCCGCAACACCCGCCAAAGGGGGAGACACCGCCCCTCTGTTGGTGTAGGGACCCATGCAAGTTCTACAAGTCTAAGTAGCAGCAAAGCCTGGGCATGCGTTACTGGGGTTGCGTGAACTACTCCAGTGACTATCCCGACCAACGTTGTGACATGCGCAGCTATCGGCAGCCGGTAAGGACCCGTTACAGTGTGTTCCCCTCCTATTTCTCTTTCAAAGTACGTACTAACAATCTCTCCCGTCTACCCATAGTCCTTGGTGTTGGAAATATGCCCTAGAGGCAATCATAGAGATGATTATATTTCCTTATGTTCATAATATTGGATAAAATGTTATCTTGTTCCAAGAATAATATTGTTAATATTGATTATCAAGTATGTGACTTGATTGTGAAACTCTATATTTCTGCGATAATTATTCTTATACGATCCCTGGTCAGAAACATATGAGGACACATATGAATAGACTAGCATGTGTATTGGTTGATGACTATGTTTCACGGGTCATGGATATGGAGATATCAAACCAATAATATGGACACATGTTAGAGAACATGATGGTGGATTAGACCCACCTTAAGACACTATTGAGATTGTTATGATTCTATGTGTCGTTAGTTGGTCTCAAGCAATGTTGATGTATAATCCTTAGACCTAAGATCAGCATGGTTTCCTACATATGTAATAGCACTCTTAGGGGTTGCCAAATGCTACACCGTAACTAGGTAGTTATAAAGGTAGTTTTTGGGTATGCTATGAAACATGCAGAGGAATGTGACTGGTCAGATATGGGATTTGCCCCTCCTAACATAACAGGAGAGATGTCTCTGGGCCCCTTGTTGTGATCGAATAAAGAAAGTGCATGGCCATGCCACTAGTAGTTGAAGTGTTCGACCACGTGAAGTAATCCGACACTCGATCGAGAAAGTATTGAACAGTCCATGGATGACACAACATCTCACCTGGAGTTCAACCAAACATCATGAGGCAAAGGGAGTATACATGAGTAGGTCGCTTAGTTCGAACAATTACGGACTGGTCGTATGGAGATACGAGCTGGTCGTAGACTGGTCGAACGTAGTCACAGGGTGGTCGTAACCTGGTCGTAAGGAATTACGAACTGGTCGTGGCCAAATACGAACTGGTCGTATAGAGATAGGACCTAGTCGTAAGTGATGAGGACCTGGTCATAGATCATATTGTATTAAGGTTCGTCCGATATAATTTGTGTGTATTCGGGAAATCGATATGTTCTGCTAGGAGCCGCTACGACTCGTGATCGGAAAGGGTTTCCGAGTCACAACCGATTACACATGAACCTACAGGATCACACACTTAACGGGATGGAACAAAACAGTACGGATACAATTTGTAAACGTGTTCGGATAGGATCCGTCATGAGCACTATATAAAGAGATGCATGAGGCTGTTAGGGTACGTAAGTTTTTACACCACCGAAACCCTAGCCGCCATCTTCTTGAGAGCTCCACCGTGTGACTTGGTGCTAGCACATCGGTGCATGGTTGTTCCTGCCCTGGACATGTGGATACCGTAGAGACGCTACTGCAACTGTTGTGCTTGAGGACGATCCGCGACCTTCACAAGGAACTGCAGACGTTGCTGGAGGAGACAATCGACTCGCGAGGACGCTGGCCAATCGACTATGACCACTACATCGACGCGCTCTACATTGGACCAGGCTACTCCAACCCTTCTTCCGCTGCTCCGCGCGTCTGGTGGTAACAATCTATAATCATCTACTTGCTTGGCTTTCTG
The DNA here is from genome assembly GCA_036346405.1 of Phyllostachys edulis. Classification (NCBI taxonomy): domain Eukaryota; kingdom Viridiplantae; phylum Streptophyta; class Magnoliopsida; order Poales; family Poaceae; genus Phyllostachys; species Phyllostachys edulis. The sequence continues at coordinate 100,861,989 of CM070545.1, read as the reverse complement.
GTTTGCGTGGTAGAAATTTTTGATTTGTAGCTATCGTAGCCTACCCGTGGCCCAACACCTGGATCCGCTATGTGGCTACCGCAAGTGGATCAACCAAGAGATCCACCCACATGACCAGTAGACTCTCGACTATGATGAGTGGGATGTCAAAAGGGCCTGCGAGGTCTAGGAGGAGGAACGCCGCAACGACAAGCAAAACGAGCGCGTACGTCGAGAGACGAAAGCTCATCTCGAAGTGTGCAGACGTAGGGAACGTGAGGCTTGTGAGAGGGAGCGCGAGAAAAAGAGGAAAATGGCGGCCAAGGCCAAAGAGGCTGGTGAGGAGTTCAACGCCGAGCTAGCAAGGAAGGAAAAATGGCTCCGGTCCATGCAGTATGTCGGGCCATTATGTACTAGTCCCCCTTCGAAGGTTGAGTCTATTTCCATTCCAAAAAGGCGCATACGTATCGTAGGAGTACTTCAGTTTGTTGCATCATGCATGACGTTGTTTCCTATGCACGTAACCAAACCCTATGTGTCGTGTTATTCCCAGCTTCATTATAAAGTCTATTTTAATTCGCAACCTCAAATCTTCTCGTCTTTTTTCATTCAATTCTTTCGTGTTATTCCCAGCTTCATTATAAAGGCATCCAACAACATGTATCACTTCTGGAGCAAGGCTTGGAAATATTGTGCAGTTGTTTATGAAGGATATATATGCTGAAGTGTCAAAGGTTATCAATCTAGAAAAAAGATTTTCAATCCATATATGTATTTACGCTCAGTTAAACGGATGGTCTTATATATGGTTCACACATAGATTCTCTACTTTTAAGTTATGGATAGTTCGAGAGGGATTAACTTTTAAATATTTTTAAAAAATGATTAAATAATAAAAAACCAGCCTCCAGCCTCCTGTCAAAGAATTGTTGGGCGATAGGGATGCAGTCGCCTACCGGTTGGGCGACATAACCTATCGTCTGACCATTGGTCGGTTTTATCTCTGTCGCCCAATGGTACAGCTACTATATTGGTGTCGCTAGTCCGTTGGTCGAATGGAACCAGTCGTCCAATGGTTTAACGACAGATGTATAATTTTGTAAAAAAAATCACAGGTATAATTTTGTAATTTCGAATAAAAATGGATTATTTTTAAAAAAAAATTATGATGAATCACGGAGCGCATTGCAAGAAACCGAATCGTCGGTGTGGGGGTTCGACGCAAGACCGAAGCTCCGACGACCTTGTTGCTATCTTGCCTCCTCCCATCGCTAATTGCTCCACCCTTGAATATCCGAACGGGCATGTACATCAACAAATCTAGATGGATTGCATGTTTATGAGAAGGGGAATCCGAAAATTATGCATCAATGATGGATTTGAAATCATTTAAAGGAGTTAATTTGGGAAAGAAAGGGGAACTCACTATCTAAAGCCACCGAGTTCCAGCAAAATCAATGGAGACGCGTTGAGGAGAGGAGGAGGAAGCATAGTGGCACCCAGGGCCGAGCGAGGTAGCGCTGCGCTAGAGCGAGCAGGTGAAGAGACGGCAACAGCGAGCTAATGTTTGAGGCACTTGGACGACGACGAGCACGAAGGCATGCGGGCGGCTGCGATGGTGGCCAATGCGAGGGGGGATGGGCAGGGGAACAAAGGGCGGGTGGTGGAAGGCGTGGTGGGGGAGGGGAGAGATCGGGAGGAAACTGCAACGGGATTGGGAGAGATGTGGGCATGCAATTGCCAACAAGTTTCTCTGACCGGTTCGGAGCGTGGGTGAAGAGGCAACCTCGGAAACAGTTATGTGGATTGCGGTGGCCCACATGTCAGTGCTAATTTCCCGCCCAACAGCTGCGCCGCTTGTAGCGTCGCTTCTCCACCACCCGCACCCGCACGCGTAGCAGCCTGTGACCGCACCGTAGTGCACCGACCTGAGGCCAGCCATCACGCATGTGCACCACATGCTTGATGACGCCGCACACCGGCTTGGCCCAAAGCTGCGCTGCCGTGTCGCTTGTCCAACGCGACGTCCGGCGCCTTGCGCCGCCGTGAGCTGCGTTACCGCATCGTGCGCCGTTTTTCCGCCGCTAGCCTCGCAGGCTGCCGCGTTGACCCGTCGCTCCGCCGATGCGCCGTAGTGCCACTCGCGTGCACATGAGCCGCCAGCCTCATAGGCCGCTGTGCATCGCGCTACTCCGCGCCCGCCGCGCTCGCGCCAATACGTGCTGCCGCTACTCAGGACAGGGGTAGATAAAACCTAATCCCCCTCTGCAGCCCTTTTAACCAGCGGTGTGGGTTGAAGTCGGCTGGTCGTGATGGGCCAAAGAAATGGCCCGACCCAAACCAAAAAAGCAAGGAAATTCCGAGAAAAGAGAAAAAAGAAGGGAAAAAGAAAATCCTAAATTTTTGCAAACAAGCCCTCCGAATTTGGAAAATTATGCAAAAATTTTTCTCAGAACAAAAAATTAGCGGATTAGCCCTCGAAAATTGCATAATTCACCAAAAATTCCTATTCCAATATAAAGGTTCTTAGGAATTCAAATTTTGCATCGCTTTTAGCATTAGAAACATGTTTAGCACTGTTGTTATTATTTTCTATGTTTTTATGTATTTATTTACTGTTTTGATTAATCATAATTGCTGAAATTGCCTTTGATCACTAAAATTAGCAGTAAAATTATAGAAAAATATGTAGAAAATTCTGGAACATTATGAGAGTATTTTGTACCATTATCTAACTTATTTCATGCATTTTACCTATAGTAAATTTATGTATTTCTTGCATGCACATGTAGATGACAAGCATCACGAACTAGGAGTTCGAGGAGCTGGCCCAGCACAGCCAAAACCACTTGACTTGGACTTCTGACGTCGAGATTGTACTTGGAACCAAGAAGCTCTGCGCTGTTATTGCGATTGGCGCATCGAATGATGCCAAACCCACCCCTGAGGAAAATGATCAGGCACTTCACTCTCTCAGGCACCACCTTTGACTCACACTCAAGAATGAGTACATGGCAGAGAAGAGCGCGTTATCCTTGTGGACTATACTGAAGAAGTGGTTCAAGAAGCTAAAGTACATCATTCTTCCACAGGCAGAGCAAAAATGGATCCGACTGAGTACAATTTTGCCTTGCACAGGATATGTACCAATCTTCAACTCTGTGGCAGGCAAGTCACAGATGAGCAGAAGATTGAGAAGACCCTCGCCACTTTTCCACCTCAGTGCAGTGCAGTTTGCGCGCAACTATTGTCAAAACGGCTACAAGGATTATGCTGAATTGATTGATATTATGCAGGTTGTAGAGGCTCAGGATGACGTTCGCCGCAAGAATTTCATCGCCTAGCCATCTGGGAGCTCCGCTGACCATGAGGCCAAAGCTGGGAGCTTCAAGGTGCGGAAAATGGCAGTCTGAAACCCACTTTGCCTTCGCTGAGGGGGAGGACTCTTAGCAGATGCCTGCACCGATGGAGGTGGACTCCACTCTTGCAACCGCACCCCCCCCATTGATATTGCAGCGGCCGCCACCATGATTTTCCAGGAAGAGGATATCACCCCTGAGAAGATAGCAGCTAAAGTCTCTAACTTCTTGGTGGACTCAGTCTAGTGCATAGAATGCACTTAGACTTTAATTGTCATTTATTTGTGTATGGATGAAATAAGTTAGACTTTTGCTTCGATGATGGTTGTATGCTCATGTAAAGCCTTAAACAATTTATTTATCGTGATGATTGGATGATATTATTTAATTCATTCATTTATTCAGTTAATAATATCATGATATGTTCTGATATTTGAAGTATATTATTTATGTGTTGGGTGCTTCCTACTACATATTAATAAAGTACTTTATATTAGAACACATGTGGCGCCCCATGGAGAAAGTGTGCTTAGCTGATAGCGGCACAATGAATACCATCTTGAGAGAGACGAAATTCTTTCAGTCAATCAGCAAGAATGCTGGTAGCCTTACGACAATCGCGGGCAGCGATGCTTGTATAATAGGCTCTGGAGGGGCCACAATTATACTCCCCATGGGCATAACTTTGGTCATTAAAGAAGTCTTGTTGTACCCAGAATCGACTAGAACTCTTCTAAATTTCAAGGATATTCGTGTTAACGGTTTCCACATAGAGACTGAAGAAGAGTATGGTAAGGAATACCTGCTCATTACAAAGCGTGAAGATAGTGAAAAAAGTGTATTAGAATGAATTCCTTCATTTGAAACTAGGCTATACTACACTAATATTAAGGCACCCGCAACCTATACTGCTCTGAAAACCATATTTAGAAGCTCTGAACTTTTCTATCTCTGGCATGATAGATTAGGCCACCCAGGTCTTAGGATGATGAGAAATATAATTAACAATTTATAGGGATATAGTATCGATGTAAAGAATTTTCCAAATCAGAAAGATTTTGTGTGTTCCGTATGTACCATTGGGAAATTAATTACTAGATCTTCTGCTCTCAAAGTGAAAGATGACGTCTCTGCATTCCTGGAACGTATCCAAGGAGACATTTGCGGTCATATATAGCCCCTGTTAGGGCCATTTAGGTATTTTATGGTGCTCATCGATGCTTCCTCGAAATGAGCGCATGTATGTTTATTATCTACGAGAAACCATGCTTTTGCAAAGCTAACCTCGTAGATAATTAAAGTAAAAAATAATTTCCCTGATCATGTGAAGTCCATCAGAATGGACAATGTCGGAGAATTTACTTCGAAGTCATTTGATGGTTAGCATGGCAATGGGAATTAAAGTTGAGCATTCCATACCGTATGTTCACACCCAGAATGGACTAGCGGAGGCATTAATTAAAAGAATTAAATTTATTGCCTGGCCGCTTTTGCAGAATTGTAATTTATCAACTACATGTTGGGGACATGTAGTCCTGCACGCAGCAACTCTCATCAGCTTTAGACCATCTATAACATCCACTCACCTATGCAACTAGTGCAAGGGTTAGCATCAAAAATTTCTCATCTTTGCAGATTTGGGTACAAGGTTTATGTACTTACCCCCACTATAGCGTACTGCAATGGGCCCTCTTCGAAAGTCTGGGATATATGTTGGTTATGAGACAACATCCATAATCAGGTATTTAGACTCTATAAAGGGAGATTTGCATACTACCCGATTCGCTGATAGTATATTTGATGAGGATAGTTTCCCATCATTAGGGGGGAGAAATCAACCATTGATGAAAAATATCGGGAAATAACATGGCAAGCCATGGGAATCCATGCACATGACCCGCTCACTAGTGAAGCAAATAGAGAAGTCCAAAAGATCATTGATTTGCAAGTATTAGCGAATCAACTGCCTGACCACTTTAGTGATTTGAAGAGCATGATCAAGTCACATGTGTCTACATGCAATGCACCAGAGAGGGTTGAAATACCATAGAAAATTGAAGGTACCTCTAATCCCGTCCTGATGCCTCAGAATAAAAGGACGAGAACTCCGGCCCCTCGAATCCCAAGTAGCCGGGGACGTCTAGTGAAAAAGGATAAGAAGTACTTGACACAGTCGATCATAGAAGTTCTCCAGAGCCAGAAAGGGAGCCAGTTGAGACCTAGCACCAGTATAAAACCTTTATAAAAAGGCATACCAGATTTGAACATTTCCATGGAGGGAGAAACCAGTAGGGATGTGTACACACACATCAGAGCTGAAAAACTAAAGAGACTTGCCGTTGTAATTGTAAGCAGCGGTGAGCAAGTAGAAACATTAGAAGAATCGCCCTATGAAGAAATAGCTATAAACTATGTGACCACGGGAGAATCTATGAATAGGACAAAAGCCAATGTCGATATTTATTTTTGCAAAGAAAATTGCCACGATCATCGATCTTGATCCAGAGCCTGCATCGCTCGCTGAATGTAAGAAAAGATCAGATTGGGAAGATTGAAAAAAGGCAATAGAAGCTGAATTATTATCTCTGAATAAAATAGAGATGTTTGGGCCTGTAAGCCGTACGTCTCTCCATATGCACCCCGTAGGGCATAAATGAGTATTTGTTCGAAAGAGAAATGAAAATAATAAAGTTGTAAGATATAAAGTAAGGCTCGTTGCACAAGGTTTCACTCAACGACCAAGAGTTAATTATGAAGAAACTCTTTCCTCGGTCATGGGCGGAATTATATTTAGATATTTAATCTCAATGGTAGTGAACTTGAATTTAAAAATGAAATTAATGGATGCGATAACGACATATCTTTATGGAAATTTGGATTCGGACATTTATATGAAGGTACCCGAAGGTATCGCTATCCCGAACCAAGACAGAGCGAATAGAAATATGTACAGTGTAAAACTTAGAAAATCATTGTGCGTACTTAAGCAATTAGGCAGGATGTGATATAATCGCTTGAGCATCTTTCTATGCAAGAAAGGCTACACAAATAATGAGAATTGTCCCTGTGTATTTATACGATGATCCCAGAATGGATTTCTGTATAATCTCAGTGTATGTAGATGATTTGAATATCATCGGAACCTTGGAAAATACTAAGTAAGCAAGCTCTTACTTGGAGTCGGAGTTCGAAATGAAAGATTTGAGTAAAACAAAATATTGTCTAGGCTTGCAGCTTGAGCATGTCCCTGAAGGGATATTAGTGCATCAGTCAGCCTACACTCAAAAGGTGCTAGAAATGTTTGACTTTGAAAAGGCATACCCTTTGAAAGTGTTGATGGTCGGGAGATCTTTGCAGTAAGACAACGATCCGTACAAACCTAGAGAAGAGGGGGAGGAAGTCCTCGCACCGAAATTTCAGTACTTAAGTGTAATAGGAGCACTCATGTACTTAGCAAATTGTACTAGACCGGATTACATTTGCTGTAAATCTATTAGCAATATATAGTGCAGAACCTACCAAAAGACATTGGCAGGGGATAAAGGACATCTTCCGATACCTCCAAGGAAGCAAAGACATTTGTTTGTTCTACAGAAAGAACTAAGACCTGACTATGACTGGTTATGCAGATACCGGGTACCTATCGAACCCGCATACAACCAAGTCACAAACATACTATGTATTCCTGTGCAGTGGAACTGGAATTTTATGGAAATCATCTAAGCAATATCTTGTATCGACTTCGACGAACCATTCGAAAATCGTAGCACTGTACGAGAATGTGTTTGGCTTCGGCGGATGATTCACCACATGCAGCAGTGATGTGGATTGAATACCGAGTAAACTCTCACTATTATCTATGAAGATAATGCAGCTTATGTTGCACAAGTGCAGATATGTTATGTGAAGAGTCATCTCACAAAGCATATCAACCTTAAATTCTTCTATGCTCATGAATTGCAAAAGATAAACGAGATTAAAGTACTACATACTAAGTTATGTGAAAACTTTATAAATTTATTTACTAAATTATTTTTAGCATCTAGTTTTAAATAATGTATACATAGAATCGGAAGAATGAGACTTAAAGAAATACAGAATTCAGTACGACGGGCGATGACGAAACCCATAAGCGGGAGGTGGGCGACCGCGTCGGACGGCCAGTACTCGTGGGGCTGCTGCTTCAAGGAGGTGATGGGCGCGACGGCCGACTATTGCGTGCCGAGCGCGGAGTGGCCGTCCGTGCCAGGCAAGAAGTACTTCGGCCGTGGATCCATCCAACTCTCCTAATTAGCATCACGTCTCGACGCACATCGTAGTATCCATTCCAGTCATCAAGATTGCATTTTGACTCAAAACTCTGAACACGCACGGATTGGTTTTGATCAGCAACTACAACTACAGCCCGGCCGGACAAGCCATCGGCGAGGACCTCCTGAACAACCCGGACCTGGTCGCAACGGACCCGGTGGTCCATTCAAAACCGCGATGTGGTTCTGGATGACGCCGCAGGCACAGAAGCCGTCGTTGTTTCTTCTTGTTCGGCTAAGCAGAAACACACAAATTTTCAATATAAGGACATAATAGTAAGGTTATTATTTTCTCCGGAGAAGATATGAATCTGTCTAAAAATTTCCCATATCTCTTGCTTACTCTCGATCTAGGAGCTCACAGCATTTATTTCATAGCATCGATATTAAAACATCGACCCTTATAAAATTCTTGCGTTCAAAACGAGACCTTAATTTCTCTCTACGACGAAACTGTCATTACAGATCACGGCAATCTCGTGAGCTACGTCGAGATCACTTAGCTATACACGTTTAATTTTCTCTCCATGACGCATGATTCACCAAGCTTAGAGCATCTACATCTTCAGTAACTTCCATGGGACGCTGCTGTCCTGACAACACTAGCATGTAGCACTAGCATTCTACAGTACACAGGCATTAACGAGTCAATTCGATATCGGCAAGACGCCAACTCCACCGAGGAGGACGTTGATCAGTGAATTAATCGACATAATTTCTGAGCTAGACAACCAGAGCAAGCTCTGCCACTCTCTGAACCAAATCGTATTTATCAGTTATCACCTCTTAGCTACATGATTAGAGTTAGTAGCAAGGAAAAGAGAAAAGTGCATATTTGATTACTCACTTGGATATACATGTTTCTGATCAGACTGTGTGCATCTTTGATGCAGAGATCGGAAGAGATTTTTCTCTTCTATTATCTAAAAAAATACATGTTTCTGATGCTGTGTGTAAAGTATTAACCATTAACCAAATTGAACTTAGAGCATATACAATAGTGTAACGTCAGTTGTCTCTGTCTGTAAGACTTGCCACGTTAGACATTAGATGACGTGGATGAGAGAGAGGTAGCATAGAGAATTGGGTCGTTTCTCATGCAGCAGTCGACTGTAACATAAGAAACAAGACAAATTATACATGAAGAAGTTGTCTATAGAGATATATAAAAAGACAACCCATTGTAGGAGCTGTCTTTAGTGCTGTCTATAGATAACATGAAGAGGTATTATACACAGCAGTTGTCTATACCACTGTACATGCCCTTACGCCATGCATGGTCCTCCGTCGTACTTACACATACTAACTAAATGTGCTGTAATTAGTGAGAGCACTAAACAACCACTACTACAAAAAAAGGCTAATACCGGACGTCTCATCACAGACGATTGACCAAAACCGCGTATTACATGTAATCCTGAGCGGTTTTGGTTTGAAGACCAAATGCGTATTCTTATGCATGCTAAAACCGCTCGTGAAGAGATAATATCACAGACGATTTATGATGATAACCATCTGTGAAGTATCACAGACGGTTCTTAACAATAATCGCCAAGGATATTTCTACATATCATAGACAGTTTTCAACAAAACAACTGTCTATGATACTTCACAGACGGTTCTTAAAAATATTCGTCTGTGATATGTGGTACTTTACAGACGATTCTTAAAAATAACCATCTATGATATTACTACATATCACAGACGGTTTTTGTTGAAAACCGTCAGTGATAATTAACTCATCACAGGCGGTGCGCCATTTTGCTCGCTTATTGATCATCCGGTGCAGTGTAGCTCCTCAACAGAGTCTTCTTCTCCATCTCTGGCGCTACAGTAGCCGCGGGAGATCTCCAAGCTCAGTGAGTCCATCACCACTCCATGCCAGGTTTTAGTATCGCCTCACCTCACTAAGCCCGCTTGTGTGGTCCATTTCAGTTATTGTCGCTCACGCCGAGCTGTCACCGTGGACCTCTTTGTCATCGTCACTGCCATCGACGCCAACTCTTCCCCGATGAGTCCTCGACCCCACCAAGGTCGATTTCCCCACATATATGTCCCCCTAAAGTTGTGCATGTGCTTCATTTCAGTTTATTTCCACCAAGAAGATCTGTCAGCGAGGAGCTTGCCGCCGTCGTCTCTGTTCACCGACGACCAACCACCTTGGACCTTCCCCGACTTCATTGACACCTTCTTCATGATCGAGGTGAGCTATTGGAGCATAAGCATCCTTTAATCTGAGTAGTTTTGGGCATTTACGTCAAAATCGCTAGTGAAGCCTATGGCGCCGCCACGGGACATCACCGTCGGCTCGCCTCAGGCGACCTTAGGGTCCTAAGCCATGACTATTAGCAATGCAATGGCACCTTGAGCCCAATTTGAGCTTCAAATCCTACTGTTTTAATCATTTAGTTAATAAACTCATGAGTCTATGACATGTGGGACTGCGAGAGATTTCATAAATAAAATCATGAAATAAAAAATGAGTCACTGACAAGTAGGGCCCACATGTAAGTTAATAAAATCCAGAAAAATGTAAAAATGAGAAAAGCCACCTTTAGTTCAGAGAAAAATATACTTTCTCTGTTGGAAAGCGTAAGCCTCATAAAATACGCTTTTGAAGTCACCCTTTTATTTATTTTCAGGGTTTTCAATACAAACCATGTGATAGACCGAAGCTGGATGTACGCTAAGAACCGTGTGAGTGAAGAGTATACTAACGGTGTGTCTACTTTTACAAGAGCTGCTGAGGAGGATATGTTGAATAAGGGAGCGGAATATATGTATTGTCCATGCATTGACTGTGAGAATCTGAAGATGTTTAAGAACCAGGCGCAAATCCAAGCGCACTTGATTCGAAGGGGTTTCAAAAAGGGGTATACACGTTGGACCAGTCACGGCAAAGAGTAGATTATACAGGAAGATAGTAATAATGACATCGCCGACGAAGTCAACGATATGCCGCCAGGTGATGTCGAATGTGGTTCTGATTCGGATAGGCTGCACGATGACAATCTGGATCAGATGCTTCACGATGCAGAAGTGAACTATAGTGAGAGAGAGTTTGGTAAACTTGAGTGCTTGATGGAGGACTTGGAGAAGCCTTTGTTCCCAGGCTGCAAGCCGGAATACACAAGGTTGTCATCCGTGCTTGAACTACTGAAATTGAAGGCAAGCAACGGTTGGTCTGACAAGTGTTTCACGGCGTTGTTAGGTCTCTTAGCGGACATGCTTCTAGATGGAAATGATTTGCCCAAAACCACCTATAGAGCCAAGAATATTCTTTGTCCATTGGGAATGGAAGTAGAAAAAATACATGCATGTCCGAACGACTACATCCTCTATCATAAAGAGTACGCAAACATGCATGTATGTTCGGTATGCAACGTATCCTGATACAAGTGTAAGAATCAATCAGATGACGACGAAAGAATCGAGGTGAAGAAAGGACCTCCTACTAAGGTGGCATGGTATCTTCTTTTAATTGCCCGTTTGAAGCAGTTTTTTGCGAACCCAAAGGAGGCAAAACTTCTGCGTTAGCACTCGAGGAGCGTAAGCAGGATGGAAGGCTAAGACACCCTGCTGATTCCACCCAGTGGAGAAACTTCGATAGGAGGTCTACAGACTTCGGTGCGGTACCAAGGAATATAAGATTTGGATTGAGTACATATGGAATGAATCCTTTCGGTAATATGAGCAGCCGACATAGCACTTGGCCCGTGACTCTCTATATCTAGAACCTTCCTCCTTGGTTGTGTATGAAGCGAAAGTATATTTTGCTGTCGATACTTATCCAAGGGCCAAAGCAACCTGGGAATGATATTGATGTGTACCTAGCACCATTGATGGAAGATCTAAAAATACTATGGATCAAAGGGGTACAGGTATGGGATGCATACAAACAAAGAGACCTTCACTTTACGCTCCTTGTTGTTCTGCACCATAAATGATTATCCTGCCCTTGCTAATCTGTCGGGCCAAAGTACAAAAGGGGGTCAAAGCATGTACTCACTACTTAGATGATACCGAGAGTGTGTGGCTAAAGCACTCGCGTAAAACTATGTATATGTGTCACCGTATGTTCCTTCAGAGGGCTCACCCATACCGTAGAATGAAGAAGCAATTCGACAGAGAGAAGGAGGACATGTCAGCTCTAAGGCATTTAAGCGGAAAAGAGGTCTACGATATGGTTAAGGATTTAGATGTTGTGCTCGGAAAGGGACGTAAATCGAGGACCTGTGAGAAGAATATCTGGAAGAAGAGATCAATATTTTGGGACTTACCGTATTGAGAGCACCTAGAAGTTTGCCACTGCATCGACGTCATGCATGTAGAGAAGAATGTATGTAACAGCTTGATTGGTCTCTTACTGAACATTCGTGACAAAACAAATGATGGTGTCAACGCACAGCCTGACTTGGTTGATGTGGACATCAGGCCAGAGTTAGCACTGACAAAGACCGATAAAGGACAAACGTACCTGCCCCCTACTTGTTACACTCTGTCCAAGGCCAAGAGAACTGAACTGTGCTAGTGCTTGCATAGTGTGAAAGTTCCATCCAGTTACTCCGCTAACATGAAGAAACTTGTTTCGATGGAAGATTTGAAGTTAATTAGCATAAAGTCTCATGATTTTCATGTGGTAATGACATAGATGCTCCTTGTTACAATTAGAAGTATTTTACCGTCAAGGTCCGAAAGACAATCATGAGACTGTATTATTTCTTTAACACAATTGCTTAGAAGGTCATCGATCCTGAAGGACTAGATGCTCTGTAGGACGAGGTGGTGATGACTCTATGTCATCTTGAGATGTATTACCCTCCGTCATTTTTTGATATCATGGTCCATCTCATTGTTCACATTGTGAGGGAGATAAAGATATGCGAGCCCGTGTTTCTACGTAGCATGTACCCGTTCGAGAGGTTCATGGGAATTCTCAAGTCCTATGTACGGAATCGATCTCGACCGGAGGGCAGCAGCGTCGAAGGTTATGCAACCGAAGAGGTCATTTAGTTCAGTGTCAACTACATGGCTCAGGTCGAACCGATAGGTGTGCCTCAATCTCGCCATGAGGGGAGGCTCGAGGGTATCAGGTCCATCAGAAGGAAAGCAACCACTTCAGAGATGAGAGCGTATGCTCAAGCCTATTTGATGGTCTTACAACACATGACTGAAGTGTTCCCGTATATCGACGAGCACAAGGACATGCTTCAGTAACAGAATCTAGAGCGGTCGGATGTTTGGATCACGAGACAGCACAACAGTCGATTCAACCAATAGTTGAAGGAGCAACTCGCTAGGAGCTCGTCAAGTGATATGCTGACATGGTTGGCAAAAGGGCCAACATTTACAGTTGTGACATGGCAAGGATACGACATAAATGGGTACACATTCTATACGCAGGCTCAGGATATAAAGAGCACTAACCAGAACAACGATGTCTGTATAGATGCGTTCAATACCGATGGGCTGAGGAGCTCCTACTATGGGCTCATAGAGGAGATTTGGGAGCTCGACTACATGCTTTTCAAGATCCCCCTGTTTCGGTGCCGTTGGGTCCATCTATCACAGGTGAAGGTCGACAAGTACGGCGTCACTACCGTGGACCTCGAACGTGTTGGATACAAAGACGAACCATTCATACTCGCTAACCAAGTTGTTCAAGTCTTCTATGTTATGGACTAGGCAAATAAGAAGCATCACGTAGTTCTTCATAGAAAAAGGAGGATTGTCGAAGTTGAGAATGTAGTGGACGAGGAAGAATATAATCAATTTGATGAGTTGCCTCCTTTCGGAAATAGCATAAGAGTCGAGGAAGAACAACGTGACGAAACAATCTCCATACGTGTCGATCATCATGAAGGGCTAATTTTTAAAGGAAATAAGCAAGTGGAATGACGAATGAAATGTTTATGTTTCATGTATTCTGAATGGTTAATTTTAGTTCATTTGAGTTAATTGATTTGTGAAATGGATGTGCTTGTTTCTGAAATGAATGTGAATTGAATGTATACATGTACTTGTTGTGTTTATGCTTGTTTCAGAGGGTATGGCTAGAATTTTCTAAGACTAGCCACTAAACAGAAATAGATTTAGCAATACAACAGAATATCACAGACGATTCCTTCGGACAAACCGTCTGTGATATCTTATCACAGACGGTTTGATCTACAAACCGTCTGTGATACATACGGTATCACAGACGGTTTCATCTACAAAACATCTGTGATACATCAGCTAGCACAGACGGTTATTTATTGGAACAGTCTGTGATGTATACTTATCACAGACGGTTCTACTTTAGAACCGTCTATGATGTCCGACCCTATTTATATTTGGACTCTAGGGTTTGCCCACGCCCCCACTCAAACAATTAAGTTTCTCTTACTCTCTGTCCTCCCCCGAGCCCATCGCCTCCTTATCGAGCTTGGCGCACCTCCTCCCCGAGCCCAACGCGCCTCCTTCCCCGAGCCCAGCGTGCCTCCTCCCCGAGCCTGCCTCTTGCCCTCCCCCGAGAACGTGTTGCCTCCTCCTCAACCGAGCCTAGCGCGCCTCCCCTTCGATGCTGCCCTGCTACTCCGGTGCTCCCTGCTCGTCCTTCTCTTCAACACTCAATGGTAACCGATGCAATGTGGTAGGCTTGATACTGCCAATGGAATATATTACAATGTGGGGTGTGGTGGGCTTGAGATGAATGCTCTGTAATGATAATAGTCTTATGCTGAAATTGTTTTGATAATCGGGTTTGAACTTGATCTCTAATTGGAATGCTTACTATTCTTGATTGATCTTTAGCATTTAGTCCGTTATATTTGGTTGGTTAATTAGTTGAACCTCCTGGCCGAAAGTATAATTATCTGATGTCTTCTGTTTGAAGATCATGTCAGCAGATATGTAAAGCACTATTTTAGAGCTCAAAGTTTGAATTAATATTATCAAATTGAATTAATGAAGAGTATAGACTAAAGTAGCGAGAAGGCCAAGATTAAATCTTGTGCAACTCTACATCTGAGAGCAATATTAAAATGTTAAATCTTAGCTTTGTGCTGATCTCATTTGTTCACATGACGTCAATTATGTCATTATATTGGTCCTAATTTGTTCATGTGTGTCAGAACTTCTATTTTTTGTGAAGATGTCTTCCGCTCATTCTTCATCATCATCGCCTCATGCGTCTAATGCGCCGTCCTCTTGAATATCCAAGTGCGATAGAAGAAAAGGAATATCGAAAAGGCCCGTAGGCTAATTTACCATCACGGCGGTGGATGCGTCTGGGACCCCTTTCAATCCTCCCCGAGCAGTGTCCGCATTCTGGAGAATGGTAGGAATAGTTGTACGGGAACATGTCAAGATCACCTACGATTTGGGGAAGGAATTGACCAAAGAGCAGAAAGGTGAGCTGCTAACGGATATTTTTCGATCGTTCAATATATCGGAACAACATTAGGCCTCCGTACGACGACACACGTTGCTACATGTGTGCAAAGCGTGGAGGGACTTCAAGAGCACTCTTATCAAGCAATACGTGGAGAAGAATCTGATGCCCTTCCAGAAGTATCTGTTCATGGCAGAGTACTAGGAAGAATTTGTAGTGAAGAAGACGACAGATAATTTTAGAAGTGAAACTGCGGTGCACAGGACCCTCCAGACAATAAACATGCACCCCCATAGACTCGGCACTACTGGGTATGCGGGTAAAATCTAGCAATAGAGGGATCAAGACGAGCGTGCAAACCGTTGGGGCGCTTCCCCGCTATTTGCCATGATCCCTGATGAGAGCACCTGAAACTGGCTAAGAGCGAGGTTAGTTGTCGTGTCTTCAGGGGTCATCTCCTTTCCAAACCCCGCAGATGAGGAAGTGTCCCAGCGCTTGGTAAGATATCGAACCACCTAGTTTGTAATTACTCGATGACTTCGTCGGAAGTGAAATAACATGTCGGGCTCTTGCAGGAAGAGCTGAGTGCTGCACAATCTTTCCAGGGCTCATTCCAGGCAATCAGGGAGAGAGATATGCTCTCCGAAGCCCTGGAATACAAGGAGCATCTAGGTCGCACGAGAGGCCTTAGTATTTATGTTCCATGGAAAGATGGATTCTCAAGTGACTCCAGGGCGTACCGGAGTAGGAAGAAAGCCAAAGCCGAGCGCGAAGCACTACTACGAGAGGATATTCATGCATCCCTTAGAGAGGAGATGCGAGATGTCGCACAAGAGGAGATTTGTGCATCCCTCACAGAGGAAAGGCATTGGGACAATCAGTTGGAAGCCCCCGCCGCTACTGTGCTAACCACCCCCCCCCCCAAACATCCAAGTAGCTGCGCATTCAACCATAACTTAGAAAGCGACGACAGATTTCCTGTTGATAACATCCTGGTAATGATTATTATCTCTGGAATGCTCGATCCATTGATAGGCCTGTTGGAGTAGCTAATTTTGTATCGTTATGTAGGTGGTTACAAAGTGCAAGCTCCAAGTGAGATGTGCCTCTGTTGCCCTGGATGCTGCTTGGGGCCAGGCGTATCTATCTGGTGTTGGGGCCTGCTGCATGGTGTAACTATAGAGCCGACTTTCGCAAAAGTGAATGTGGACAGTGTAAATTTAGAGATTTCTTCGGATCACTCCAAGAATTCTTATCCCAAGACCACTCTGGGACCTCTTTCCCGCAGAGGAGGTTCTCAAAGGTAGTTGTCCTCGTGCGGCTAACGACAATCCACGTGGAGAGAAGACATTGACCATTCAATCTAGAGACACAACAGTCGCCGCGAAAGGATGCGACTGATGGCACGAAGGGACGCGATTGATGGCACGAAGAGGCATAACTGCAACGAATTGCCGACAATGGAGACTATAAAAGACCCGGCCTATGTGCCTTTGTAATGATCCGGTTCCACATTCATTGATAATTATTCTCCCTGTAATCAGAGCATACCCTTTGCAATATACATCACCATTTGAGTCCTTAGGCGAATAGACAATAATCTCCATTTTTTTCTTTATACTTTTGTTTGTCTGTTCTGTGACGAGAGTCCCAGACGTCGACAGGTTCAATCTAGGGTTTGGGCTAGATGTGCCACGTGGTCAATGATGAGGCATAGACGTGGTTGAGGATGACGGCGTGGCAATGACGTGTCACCGGCGAGGCAGCAACGAGAACGAAGGCACTCAGCCTGACATTTTCACTGGCACTGGGTTTGAGGCGGTATGCGCAGAGAAGCAAAATGGGAAGACGACAATGAGGCAATGGTGGTGATGTTGACGTGGACACCGAAGGTGGTTGGAGTTGGCCAGCGTCGAGCTCCAAGCGGTGGCGCAGATCGTCTACGGCGGCGAGGTTGCTACGGTGAAGCTCTGGGGAAGCGAGGGGAGCACGACGTAGAACGTGGCGCAGGGATGAAGGTGGTGGGGTCGGTGAAGGCGGAATCTCCTCGGAGTGATGAGGAACGACCAGTGAAAGGTGGCGGCCGGAGAGGAGAGAGACGGGAGAAATCTCGGGCTATAGTGGACCAAACGCGAAATCAAAAGTGTAGAAGTGTAGATTGGGGTGAGGGACACATGGTGATGCAGACGTATGTTGGAGGGACTCATCGGAGAAGTAGGGGATAGGAAGGAACGGTGTCGGCCATCACAGGCGTGGCCGAAGGTGAAGAAGAAGAAGGTGGCGTCAGTGCAATGATGCACGGGAGCTTTGGTGAGTGGCCGCAAATGGAGGAGGAGGATGAGGTGATCTTTGTGATGCGGGTGGGACGTCCCGAGGTGCTCCAATGGTGAAGTTCGAGCAGCGGAGGCCGGCATCGGATTTGGGGAAGAAAGAGATGGCGGAGGCATTTGGCGGCAACCCGGGCGAAGAGGGTTTGGGCACGGAGACTGCAGGGTGAGGCGACGGAGACGAGCATAGGGCGACGACTTTTATGGGTGGGGGGTTGTGTGCGGCACGGATGCCGAAGGCGGCGATGAGGCGGAGTCTGTGTTGGACACGTGCAACCGCGCGGGCGCGTTGGGCGGCGTTGGCTGACAAGTGGCTTGGGCGGAAGAGGTGGCTAGCAGGTGGGGTTGCACATGGGAGCTGTGGCGACTAGGCCGGGCAAAAGACTGGGCCGAGGAAGGAAGGAAAGGAAATGGGCTAGAACAATTCAGCCCTTGAAGGTCTCCGAAAAATCCAAGAAAATACATGAAAATTCCTTGGAACACAAGGAACCCAACTAAGCTTTATTAATTAATGTTTACATTAGTCAAATCAAATAGTTTAAATTTCATAAATTCCCAATTAAGCTTTATTAACTCAAGGAAAATTGGTGAAATTTTTCGGGAACCTAATCTACACAAAAGATTTTTAAAAACCCAAATTTTGGGATGTTACACCTGTCCTTGACCTCTACCATTCCCTCGCCGCTATGGCCGCCTCCTCGGGCGACCTGCAACCCACGCACTTCCTCTATGATGTGGCCACCACGCTCGTTGTCTCCTCCGCGCGGCTCTGCCTCCCCGACGGTGTGCTTTGGCTGCTCTCCCTCCTTGCAAATGCCCACTCGCTGATCCCGTACAGCAAGGTCGTGGCAAGTGACCTGTAACATCCTAAATCTTGGTGTGTGTTTCAAATGTAAGAAAATAAGTATAAATTAAAACTTTTCTTGCACCTTGAAGTTTTTGAACTTTTCTGTAATTCTTTTAAAGGGATTATGGAATTCAAAAACCAAAATCTCCAATTTCTTGCCCTAGCTCAATTTCTTGCTCCCCGGCTATATAAAGCCTTGAACCCCTCGTTGAATCCTTTTCCGGCTCTGCTCTAGCTTCCTCTCGGGTTGCTTGAGCTCAAACACCAGAAATCCCCAAATCGCCATTGGCGGCCAGAGCAAGCTCTCTTCGTCGCCAGTGCTCTAGTGGTTCCTTTGCGAATCCCTTCACGTCATTTCACGCCCCTCTGTATCTTGAGCATTTCCCCTAATCCAATTTCAGTTTGCATTCACACAAATCACTTGAATTGGGTTTTGGGTCTCCTTCGGCCGAGTTTGTCCCTTTTCTTCCTCAGCTCCGGTAAGTGCTTCATTCTTCAATTCCTTGCTCAGGGATCTTCTTTGAGCTATAATGAAGCTATTTTGATAACCCGGTGCTGTTGTATTTGCTCAGGCCGTCACCTCCACTTCATCCTCTTCAAGGCTGGCAAGCTTCTTCGTTGCTAGAGCTTCTCCGACCTCCTCCTTGCCTTCCCTGCCCTCAGGTAGCTTTCTAGTAATCCCTAGAGGCATGGGCACCCGCTTCTTAGAACAATGCGGAGCTTTCCTTCGTTTTTCGCTTTCGGCCGTGTTGGTCATCTTCGCTCCTCTCCGGCTCGTCGGCGTTTTAGACCGTCGCCGCCGTCGAGAAGGTCACCGGTGGGTGCGCATTGCTATTGCGGTCCCAGTGGTACCCTTGGTTTGTGCCGCCATGCCCTAGGTCGCCGGCGGTGAGACGTGGGGTGCGCTCTGGCTTGTTGTCGGACGCGTCGTCCCCGTCCCGTTGTCATTAGGACACAGATTGCCTCATTAATTGCTAATCTTTGTTAATCATCATTAATCATTGGATTAGTAATTAATGTGTCCTAAAATGACCCTCTCAGTGACTGATAGTGGGGCCTACGTCTTTAAACCCTCTCGGGCGCGTGCGCTGAACTGTGTTCATCGTGGGCCGTTGGATCAAAAATCAACGACCCAGATCGTGTGAACGTTCGGACCACTGAACATTCACCGTCCGATCTAGATCCAACGATCTAGATCGCTGTGAACGTTCGGACCACCAAACGTTAGCCGTCCATCCTTGGATCTACGGTTGAGATCTACGGGACCTTCGGACCCCCAGACCTCCCGTAGCCTTGGCCGTCTAATTCTTGATCAACGGCTGAGATTGCGTGAACGTTCGGACTGTCCGAACGTTGCTTCGCTCTCAGCCGCTCATCGCGAGATCAATGGCCCATGTTTTGCCGTGTCAGTTTGTTTGTTTATAAAACCCGGTAAGCTTTATTTCTTCACTGAAAATTGTATTAAACTTCAAAATTGTATAACTAATTCATTTTCCTTTTCGGTTGATTCAAATTTTGTTACTTCTGATTTTAAATAAGCTTTAATCTAAAAATGGTTTTAAGCTTAGTTTGTCTCCAGAAAAATTTGTTAATAGATTTAAATTCAGTTTAGCTTTAATTGCTGCTTTAAAAATTCATTTAACTTGAAAAATGCATAAGTATTTCTCTGTAACTCCTTTTTGAGTGAAACCAAGTTTGTTGGCTTCCTCTATTAGTGTGCTTAATTGTAGAATAGGATTTAGGCATGCTACTATTTTCAAAGTTCTTGTGGTTGCATTTGTTTTGTGCTCTTTTTCATGTCCTTGAAAAATCATAGAAAATACATCCTGGCTCCAAATGAGGTGAATCAAATTGTGTTGTTCATCTTATATGGTGCTTTATTTACCATAAAAATTTCAGGTGCAACACCTCTTTGGAGAAATGTGCTAAAGAATTTAATTCGGATGAACAGTAACCGATTGGAATTTTTCAGCATTTTTCCAGCCGGCTGAAATTGTTTTGGCCATAACTTTAGCATCAAGTATCCAAATCAATTGATTCTTATTGATAAATTCCTTAAAAACCATGCTTTACCTGCTGTGTAAATTTCATGGATTTTGATTGACTTTGGTTTTTAAGTCTTTTAGGTGTTCTTGTTCTTATCGGTTCTTTTTCGCTCTTTCGTTAGGTGCCGACGAGTTCATTGATAACGAAAGTGCTCCTCTGCAGGAAACTGAGCAACTTCAACAAGGCAAGCAGTTTGATCATAATAATCCTATTACTTTCAAAGTCTAATACTTTGTTTACAAATTGTATATACATGCATGCTTTTGTGTCAAAGTTTATTTTCCCGATTAGAGGTAGTTATTCCTATTGCATGGTTGCCCTTAAATTGTTCATCCCCTGCCACAAAACATAAGTTATTAATCTCGCTGGTGAATTAGAGCCCGGTGGTTGAATTATACTCTTTTATTGTCTTTACGGTGTCATGCTTAGAAATACTTAGCTACCAGTAGAATTGGGCGGTTATTGACTTAGTCGATAACTTTGATCACACAAAATTATTATTACCATTATGCTCAACACTTTGTGCTTTGTTACTTTGTAAAGTCAAAAACTGAAACAGAAAATGAAATGTTTGAGACTTGGGCACAATGGTTGATGGTGTGATCTCATGGTGTGACTGGAATGGTGCCCGGGTCAACAAAGACCGAGTTACTTGTGTCACTAAGCCAAGAGATTATTGCGTGCTAACCACACGAGGGGGATATGGGACCTCTCTTGACTTAGTACTTTGGCATGTGTTAGCTCCGAGTCACAGGAGGTTGTGTGTGTGGCTGGTGTTGAAAAAGAAACTTGTGGTTATGTCACTACTACAAAACAGGCTATAGTAGACACCCCATCACAGACGGTTCCTTTGGAACCGTCTGTGTTGGCCATTGCCGCACCTGCGGGTGGCGCGGGAAGAATATCACAGACGGTATTCTTTAGAACCGTGCGTGATAGTCATCTATCACAGAGCGGTTTGTAAATAGAACCGTGCGTGATATTACCGACGGTTCTATTCACAAACCGTGCGTGATAATCACCCAATCACGAGCGGTTCTATTTAATAACCGTCGTGTAATATCCTGAGCGGTTCTATTTACAAACCGTGCGTGATTTGGTGATTATCACGCAGGCGGTTGTGAATAGAACCGTCAGGTAATATCACGATGGTTCTATTTACAAACCGTCGTGATAGATGACTATCCTGACGTTTTTATTAAGAACCGCTCGTGATATGCCCATCGTATAAATTGAGCGCGACACATCCCTCTGCTTGCCTTTTGTGTCCATCTTTGCCGACTACCGCTTTGTGCCTCTGCCACTCCTCTACCGCATGGCAGTTTGGATAAATATAATCAGCCGGCCGCCCTCTGCTGCTTTGGGCTCCACTTAGATCTGGTAGCTAGCTTCTCCTCCCAGTGCAGGCCACTTCCTCCCTAGCTCCTCCAACTGCGATTTCTCCCTAATTAAGCAGATGAAGTAATCTTGATTATCCTTTTTCACTCTATTGATTAGTAAATTTCCGACTTTGCTACTCTGTACATAGATGCTAATGTTTTGTTTTCTTTGTTGTATTCCTTAATCGGAAGCATAGGGTTTAGGTTTCAATTAATACTACTTGATGGGAAAAGGCAAAAGCGACGTACATCTAGCTCTCAATTTGATGGACCCTATTTGTAGAAAATGTAAAGCAAAACATGTAGCCTTTAATTAATCTGGTGTAATTCATTTGTGCAACGATGAGACAAAAGCGAGTAAATGCGTGCAAAGAAGTGAAAGTCTTAATCAGAACTAATTTCATGAGTAGTTTTCTAGAACAGATTAAAAAGAAGAATTTATGACACACCAAGATAAGTCACATGTGCAATGATGTATTTTATATTTCCTCCATTTATATCCATGAAGAAAGCGTCATCACGGTGGTTTATTGTTTCAATTATATGAAAGCAGATATACAGCGCAATCGCGCGACCAACTGCTAGTTATTAATTAGGATCTTCCTCTTGTCTTTTGTCTCGTATCTAATCAACAATCATGCAGATAATCAATAATTATCCGTTGCGCCACCTTAGAGAGGAGAAGGTTGGACCCTTGCCCCTAGCGCCTCCAACACCCGCCACCTCCTCCCCCATTGCGCCACCTTAGAGAGGAGAAGGAAAGGAGAGGAATCGTATTTTCTTCGTGACCTTCGAGGGTAACGATCTATAACCCTTTATATTTGCTATAAATTAATCGCTAATCAATTTTGACACTAATTTGTTACATGCGTAGTGTAGATGGATCGAAACTAGATTTCTGATGTGAACCGTGTGAGTCAAGAGTACATTAATGGTGTGGTTGCTTTTAGAAGAGCATTGGAAAGGATATGTTGAAGAAGGAGATAAATTTTATGTACTGTCCATGCATTGATTGCGGTAATTTGAAGATGTTTAACAACGCGGCGCAAATAGAAGCGCACTTGATTCGAAGGGGTTTCACAAAAGGGTATACATGTTGGACCAGTCACGGTGAAGAGCAGATTATTACACATGAAGTTAGTAATGACGGCACCGCCGAGGAAGTCAACGATACGCCGGATGTGGACTGTACTGCTTTTGATGAGGATATGTCACACGATGACAATCTGGATCGGATGCTACGCGATCTGTAAGAGAACTACTGTGAGAGAGAGTTTTGTAAATTCGAGGGCTTAAGGGAGGACTCGGTGAGACCTTTGTTCCCTGGTTGCAAGCGGAATATACAAGGTTGTCAACCGTGCTTGAGCTGCTGAAATTGAAGGCAAGCAATGGTTGGTCCGATAAGAGTTTCACGGCGTTGTTAGGTCTCTAGCGGACATCCTTCCGGAGAAGCGTGTTGCCCAAACACCACCTATCAAGCAAAGAAGGTTATTTGTCCATTGGGAATGGAAGTAGAAAGAATACATGCATGTCCGAATGATTGTATCCTCTCAGTAAAGAGTATGCGGAACATGCATGTATGTCATGTGTGCAAAGCATCCCGATACAAGCGTCGAGAATCTTGCTAAGGTGAAGCAAGGACCTCCTGCTAAGATGTTGTGGTATCTGCTTGTGATCCCACGTTTGAAGCGTTTATTTGCGAGCATAAAGGGCCAAGATTGCTGCGTTGGCACTTTCGGAGGGCGTAAGAGATGGAAAGCTAAGATAAGACACCTGCCGATTACGCCGATGGAGAAACTTCGATCGAGCTTGAAGAGTTCGGTCTTGAGCCGAGGAACATAAGGTTAGGGTTGAGTCTGAGATGGAATGAATCCTTTCGGTAACATGAGCGGTAGACATAGCACCTTTGGCCGTGAATCTATGTATGTACAACCTTCCTCCTTGGTACGTGTATGAAGCGGAAGTACATTTTGATGTCACTACTTATCCAAGGGCGAAGCAACACTGGGAATGATATTGATGTGTACCTAGCACCATTCTTTGGAAGATCTTGTGACCTTTGTGGAGCGAAGGGTGCAGGTATGGGATGCGTACAAGCGAGAGAACTTCACTTTACGCGCCATGTTGTTACGCACCATCAATGATTTTCCTGCCCTTGGTAACTTTCAAGACTTGATTACAAAAGGAGCCAAAGCACATCGCCTTTGCTTAGATGCTCAGAGAGTGTATGGCTGAACAACTCACATAAAGCGTGTATATCGTCACCGTAGGTTCCTTCGAGAGTCACCCATACCGCAAGATGAAAAAACAATTGACGGAAATAAGGAGAACGATTCACTCAAGGGCTTTTAGAGGAAAGAGGTCTATGATATGGTTAAGGATGTCGATGTTGTGCTTGGGAAGGGCGTAAATTAAGAACCCGTGAGAAGAACATCGGAAGAAGCGGTCAATTTTTGGGACTTACCTTATTGGGAGCACTTAGAAGTTCGCCCTTTGCATCGATGTCATGCGAGAGAAGAATGTATGTGATAGCTTGATTGGTCTCTTCTTTGAACATTAGTGGCAAAACAAAGGATGGTGTTAACATGCGGCGTGACTTGGTTGATATGAACATAAGGACTGAGTTAGCACGGTAGAGACCGTCTGGAGACGAGCGTACCTTCCCCGACTTGCTACACTCTATCCAAGGCCGAGAGAAATGAAGCGTGCGAGCTTGCATGGAGTGAAAGTCCCATCTGGTTACTCCGCTAACATTAAGAACCTTGTTTCTATGCAAGATTTGAAATTAATTGGTATGAAGTCTCATGATTGTCATGTCTTGATGACACAAATGCTTCTGTTGCAATTAGAAGTATCTTGCGAACAAGGTCCGAGTGGCAATCTTGAGGCGTGTTATTTTTCAACTCAATTGCTCGGAAGATCATTGATCCCCAAGGACTAGATCGCTGCGAGGCGAGGTGGTGACCACTCTATGTCATCTTGAGATGTATTTCCCTCCGTTATTTTTCGATATCATGGTCCATCTCATTGTTCACCTTGTGAGAGAGATAAAGATATCTTGACCTGTGTTCTTCGTCATATGTACCCGTTCGAGAGGTACATGGGAATTCTCAAGTCCTCGTGACGGAATCGATCTCGACCGGAGGGCAACATCATCGAAGGTTATGCAACGAAGAGGTCATTGAGTTCTGCGTCGACTACATGGCTCGAGTGGAACCGATAGGTGTGCCTCTATCTCGCCATGAGGGGAGGCTGGATGGTATCGGGACCATCGGAAGGAAATCAATAACTCCGATCTGGATACATACGCTCAAGCCCATTTCATGGTCTTGCAACACATGACCCAAGTGTCCCCGTATATCGGCGAGCACAAAGACATAGTGCGCCAATGAGAATCGAGACGGTCGGAGGTTTGGATCACGAGAGAACACAACCGTCGGTTCAACGAATGGTTAAAGGTGCGAATGTGAGACCCCGACGTTTATTAAGCTTATAATACTTAGTCATCCAATTGACCTAGTATTATCAACCAAATAAACCAGGTCTCGAGAGATGTATACTTCCCGAATGCGATATACATACCTCACAACAAAAGAATGTATCCATTCCATACAACACATAGTACATAAGCAACAAACCGAAGTTATTATTAATAAGGAATAGGTTATTACAAAAGAGGGCCTTCGGCCAAATAACAACAAAACTACAAAGATACACGGCGGAAGCAAAAGTGCCATAAAGATGGCCCAAAATAAGAACCAACCGGTGTGCCTTTAGCCCACAAGGCAATCGACCAGGACCGCCAAGCTAGTCGCTCTCCCAACCACCAAGACTCACAAAAGTAAAGCCCTTTGGGCTCTACCTCCTCTGCAACAAAGTTGTTAAGCAAAGCAAATGAGTACAATAAATTGTTTATTGTACTGCAAAAATGACGTGTAAGATATGAGAACTATAATTTAGCTATATGCAAGCTTTATTTAAGTGGATGAGGCTTTGGACTCATTTTAGCACAAAGCAAGTTTTCATTTGCAATAATATAGTAGATTGAAAGCAATTTGACAAAGCATTTTAATTGTTGAAATAACAACGAGATAAATAACAAGGTAACAACAACAAGAACAACACTGGAAGTGACCAACCCAAGTCACCACAAACAATAGCATGAACTCCCGTTCATACCAACCATGTCAAGTTTTAATTAAAGGTTGTAGTCTAGTCTTGAACGACCTTACCAAGCATGTCCATAACCTAGGGCGAGGCTATTGAATAGTTTTATCCTCGGGGTGTACCACTGTACCCACACGTCGAGACCGCCTTTCCATTAGGCACACTACCTTTGGTATGCCAAGCACGGCTAAGTCCTCTGAGACATTTCCAATGGACAATGCTAATTCTGAGTCGCACAACCCACAGGGAGAAGGAGACATCACACAACCTACCCGGAAGCTAATGCTCCCCTCCCACATCACACACACATTTTATCTTTAAAAACACACCAACCGAGCGACCCCAATTAACACCACCCAAAGTACTTAGTCAAGAGGGGTTCCATATGCCCCTCGTGTGGTTAGCACGCAAAATCGCTTGGCTTAGTGACCCAAGTACTCGGTCCTTAGGGACCCAGGCATACCACCACATCCAAAAACCACGCCATCCATCCAATATGCCCAAGTCTAAATCAATCTTTTATTTTCAGTTTTTGATTTTACAAATTAATCAAAGCACAAGTGCTGGACATATAGGAGTAATAATCAGTTTTGAGTGATCAAGACCATCGACTAAGTCGATGATCGCCCATTCTATCGAAAACTAAGCATGTCTAAGCAATTTAAATCGAAACTACTAAGTGATAGGAGCTCATCCAACGAGCTCCCACCACAGCAAATAACCTAGGCTCATGGTAGTAGAGGATAAACAATTCCTACAGATTATGCAACTATAGGCTTGCTAGCGACCTTTAACACAAAGTAGCATGCATACATAGAAGTAAAACGAGATATTAAGCTTTAAGGTAATGGGACAATGATGGAAATGATCAAACTGCTTGCCTTGCTGTTGCTGGTCAATTTGTTGCGGAGGGTCACTCTCGGGATCACCACAAATGTCGAAACCTAACGGGAAGGCGAGAAAGAACCGATAAAACGACGAAAAACAACAAAGACAGCACAACAAACGAACTCCAAATTCTCTGAATTTTCTACAGCAACAAGAGAGTGATTTTAGGAATTTTGCAACAAGAACCAATTGATTTGGATTCTCAATGCAAAAGTTATGAGCAAAACAATTCTGCTCAGCCCTAAAATACCAAACTGCACTATTCATTAATTTAATTATGAGGCAACATTTTCTAGAACAGAAGTGAAGCTGAAATTTTTACTGTAAAACCAGCACCTCATGAGATGAATAACACAATTGAGTTCATCTCATTTGGAGCTATATTGCACTCTCTACAAATTTTCAAAAACAAGAACTTGAACAAAATTATAATGCACAAGTCCTCATTTTCCTAGCAGCAACATGCTCAAAACTAATGTTCATAGTAAAACCATTAATGGAGGAAACCAACAAAGTTGGTCTCACTCAAAAATAATCTCTGAGCATTAGTTATGTATTTTACAAGTTAAGCATTAATTTGAGTGCACATTTAAAGTTGGTTTCAAAATCTAATGGCAAAAGCTGTGCTCTGGAGTTGAACTCAACTTACAATCATTTTTGGGTTAAAGTCAAGTTCAAGTCAGAGCTAACACAATTTGAATGACCTCGGTTGGATTTAAAAGCGACAAAGATATGAAATTCTAAAGTTTATACCTTATTTAGGTTTATACTAGAGCTCCTTTGGAATTTCTAAAAATCACAAAGGCATGGGAGGGCGTGAGCCACGGATCGTAGATCTAACGGCTCGAACCTCCCAGGAGAATGCACCTGCAGCTCGCGAGGTCAGAGGCCTGGACCTCCCAAAGAACGCACATCTTGTGAGTGAGGGAGGTCATGGCCGTTGAAGGTGAATCCAGCGGACCTAGCGATGAGGGAGGTCGGGGCGGACCAGATCTAAAGGGGAGGTCCTCAGCGGTTGAGATCTTCCAAAGGAAGATCTAAACTATCAAGATCTCCCTAAGGAAGATCTACATCGTCAAGACCTCACGGGGAGGTCTGGGCCAGTCGAGATGTTCCAAGGAGGTCCTCGATGGTTCGAGATCGTCAGGAGGACCTTGACCGTCAAGATCTACAGGGGAGGTCATGAGCAGTGAGATAACCTAGGGGAGGTCCTAACGTCCACAGACCTCCGGGGAGGTGCAGGCGGCCACGATCAGCGCAAGGGAGGTCTTGGGCGCTCCAGATCTCCTCGGAGGAGGTCATGGGCGTCCCGAGCTCACGACCACAGCCTTCGGACATGGAATAAATGCGCAGGACAACGAGGAGGTCAGGCGGAGGTCTTAAATCTGGCGCAAAGTGAGGATTAAATGCATTTAAGGCGCCCAATGATTTCAATGATTTGAGCACATGATGGCGCGATTAGCGGTGATCTTTGTCCTAAAAGCGACAACAATGTTGCCGTTTCGTCCGACAAAGACCGGGTTCAAGGATTTGGTTCTCGCCGCGATGTAGACCTCATGGCGACATCAATAATACCGTTGGGTTCGCAATAACCATGCGCACCGCGGACCTCTCGGCGGCGATGGCCTTGAGCGCCGTGAGCGAGAAGGGCAAAATGAAGGCCAAGACACGGCCAAAATCCAAAAGCAAAGGGAAGCTCAGCGCGACATTCAAGCGTCGCCCAATCTAAAAGCTCGCGACATGCATTCAGCGGGTGCCGGCGACTAAAGGACTAACGGGAGGAGTACGGAGGTCCTAAGGTCTTTGGGAGGTCGTGGAGGTGATGGCCGGAGTTGGGGAAGACAATGAAGCTTCACTGACCCAAGGCACCGGCTCCAAGCTCAACTTTGTCCACCTCTGAAAAATACCCAAACAAATTAAGTTAGGGTTAACTTCCAAGAGGTTTTGGGAGCAAAAGTGGCGAGGGTTTGAAAAGGAGCCACTTGGAACTCTGAACCCCGAGAAGCTCAAGGACCTTGACAATGGCGCCGCCGGTGAGGAGGTCGAGAGTGGAGGAGGAGCTCGACCACGCACAAAGTGCAAGGCTAAAACAATTGTGTGCAAAGGAAGCCAAGGGAGGATTCAAGGGGTAACTTATAGCTTTGTGGTGAAGGTTATGAGTGGGGCTAAGCTCCATGGTGAGCTTAGCCCACGGGTTGGTCCAGGGGTGGCAAGGACAAGAGGTTGACAAGGTCTGGCTGGTGACCGAGGCGGAAAGTGACTGCATTAAATCTTGGTCGACAAAAAGCTGATTGAAAAGTACACAGTGGACAGGTGGGCATTAACTCCTTTGCTCGAGGCTTGCAGCGCGCCCGAGGAAGGAGAAAAACGGGGAGGTCCTTATGGCCGTTGGATAAAACACAGGAGAGGTCCTAACCATCGGATGACAATTTTGAACCGTTACGCTCAAATGGTGGGAGGAGGTCCCAGCCATACGATCAAGGATTGGGAGGTCGTGGCCTCCGATTTCCTTAATGTGTAGCGCCGCGTGGGAAAATGGGACAGGAGGTCCAAAGCGTTGGATCTCCATCCAGCAGCGGACCTCTGTGAGGTCTTAACCGCACATGAACTTAAAAACATGAGGGAGGTCATGGCCTTAGGATTTGAATCAGGCGCACAACCAAAGGGAGGTGCGAGGCTTTGCGTGAAGCGAGGAGGTCAAGACCTTTGGATTTTGATCAACGGTGGTGATCAAAAGCAGGGAGGTCTGAGCCTCGCCACGACACACAAGGGAGGTCATGGCCATTAGATTTAGATCTAAGAACAGCGACCTCACGTCTTGTGAGAGATCGATGCGCATGAGACCGGGGAGGAGGTCGTGACCGTGGATTTCAAATCAGCGGTGCACAACATGAGATAGGGGAGGTCTTGTCGCTAGATATTTTGAGGAGGTCGTGGGGCATTGGATCGATCCAGCGGCTCACGACCTCGTTTAAATGGGAGGTTTGTTTAGTTTAGCGGTGAGGGAGGTCGGGAGGCGGTTGGATGTAAATCCATGACTATGACCTCGCCAAGGTGGAAGGTGGTTTTGAGGTTTGATAACAAGGGAAGGTCGGGGCGGTTGGATCTTAATCCAAGGGCTATGACTGGACAAAATGAGGAGGTCTTTGGGATTTAAACACGGGGAGGTCATGACCGTGGATCTTTGATCCAGCAGTTCACGACTGATGAGGTGGGAAAGCCTTTGCGGTGTTGACCGCGGAGGAGGTCTGGCGGTTGGATGTAAATCCAGCAGCCACGACTGCTCAAGGTGGAGAAAGAGGTCTCTTTGGGGTTGAAATTTGGACCGCTTTGCAAAGTGGCTAGCCCAAGGAGCGATGTAGGCTTTAAATTTAGTTTTTAACAATTTGAAACTTAGCAGAATTGTTTGAGATAGCAAATGAACTCCAAATTTGATGAAATTTTAACTGGAGCTTGCTGACAATGAGATTAACCTTGCATAAAATTTCCAGAGGTTATTATGCAATGCATTTTTCTCAGGAAATTCGTTAAGGTTGTTTAAAGGATTGTTTTACCTCCAAAATTTATCAAACTAGTTTTACAACTTGTGATATTTTTTAGAGGGGTCCCACACAGTTTTGGGGACCAAGGAAAATATATTCCAATGTTTGACACCAGATTTAGACAATTGGAAAAATGAATTTGACTTTTGGTCAACAAGAGCTTTGTGTTTTTAGATTACACAACTCTTGGACAAGAATTACATAAGAGATTAGGGGTTTTCAAGATGTGAGAAAAAGTTTTAATTTCTACACATATAATTATACTTGAATAACCCCAATTATACATTTGGGATGTTCTGTTGAATCCTTTGGGAGGTCATCAAGTGATGATCTGTTGCTATGGTTGTACGAGGTCACAATTTACAATTGTCACATAGCGCGGATCGACATCAATGGGTACACATTTTATCTGGCAGCTCGGGATAGGAAGAGCCTGATCGAATAGCGGTGTCGCATAGATGCATTCACTACCGATGGGATGAGGAGCTCCTACTATGGGCAAATAGGCGAGATATGGGAGCTCGACTCGTGCTTTTCAAGATCCCTCTATTTGGTGCCGTTGGGTCCATCTCGCATACGGTGAAGGTCGACAAATGCGGTGTCACTACCGTGGACCTCGAGCGTGTCGGATATAAAGACGAACCATTACGTCTTGGCTAACCAAGTTGTTCAAGTCTTCTATGTAACCGACCGGCAAATAAGAAGCGCCACGTAGTTCTTCATGGAAAAAGGAGGATTGTCGGAGTTGAGAATGTAGTGGGCGAGGAAGAATACAATCAATTTGACGAGTTGCCTCCTTTGGAAGCGGCATTAGGCTCGAGGAAGAACCCGGTGAGGAAGCTAGCTATATCTTGGCGTCGATCATCACGAAGGCCTATATCTTAATTAAGAATTTACTCCAATGTAATTAATTTATTCCATAACATCATGTGTTATGGACTTGTAATCTCTCATATATTTTGATGTCAGCGTGAAATTGTCATGTGTTGATGTGTTATGGACTTGTCATATTTGATATTGATGTCAATGTGGGCGTACATTGTAATGTGGAGTATCAAAATTGTCATCATACTTGATTTCGAGTTGAGTTGAATTAGATATGAAATTTTGAAGTCAAATGTGTTATGAACTTGTTATGGACTTGTCATATTTGATATTAATGTCAATGTGTGGGCGTATATTGTAATGTGGAGTATCAAAATTGGTTTCACTTGATTTGGAGTTGAGTTGAATTAGATATGAAATTTTGAAGTCAAATGTGTTATAAACTTGTCATCATACTTGTCACGGGTTAGAATTCATATGGACTTGTCATAATTGTCATCATACTTGTCTCAGCGAGTTCACTCTGTTTTCTCGGGATATTTATGTCTCACGAGTTGATTATGTTTTGTCGAGGATATCATAAATTGGCCTCGGGTTGTCGGCTATCACGAGCGGTTTTATTATACAACCGTGCGTGGAAATAATATCACGAGCGGTTGAAATGAGAACCGTCGTGATGATATATCCTGACAGTTCCATAATAGAACCGTCTGTGATATACTATAAAGCGGAAGCGCTAGGGTTTTCCTCTCACTTCTCACTTCCTCTCCGCGCCCTTACTCTCACGCGCTCGTTCGCCTCCTCTAGGGTTTAGGGCTCGCCTTCACCGCCGACCTCGACCTCGGCGCCGCCGCCCGACATTGGTGCCCCGACCTCTGCGCCGCCGCCCGACCTCGGCGCCGACCTCGGGGCGCCGCCCCCGACCTCGGCGCCCGTTCACCTCCCAGTCAGTAAGCCCGGCGTCGCTACCGCCGACCTCGGTGCCGCCGCCCCCAACATTGGCGCCTCCGACCTCGGCGCCGTCCTCCTCCCGTGTCGGCCTCCTCCCTCTGCCGGCCTTCTCCCTTGCCGTCCTCCTCCCGTGTCGACCTCCTCCCCAGCTCCCTCCTCCCGCATCAGCCTCCTCCCCTGCCTGCCTCCCCAGTTCTTGTGCAGCATCCTCTCTGTGAGTATTGCTCCTCTGTGGCGATTCGGTTGATCTTTATATATATATATATATATATATATATATATATATATATATATATATATATATATATATATATATATATATATATATATATATATATATTTTGATGCTAGTTGCAAATTAATCAGTGGGCTTTGTTGACATGCTCTGTGATGAACTCCGTCTTATCTTGAGATTGAATGTGATAGTTAGTTCATACTTGAGCTCTATTGTATTACTTACTCTTGTCAATATGTTGTCTTGTTAATTGGTTACTTCGGTTCGACTCATAGTTCTATTGCAAATTGATCGGTTGTATTGACTAGTTTGTGATTCTTCTAGTAGTATGTATGAGCTCATTCAACTTTTCATTTGCCATCTTGATCTCTGTAGTCAACCTCTGTTTTGTTGGAAGTTTAATCTGTTTTAGATTAACAGTTGAGATCATTTTGAGTTAAGCAAAGTATTGTTTAGAGCTCATAGTTTGAATTTATATTATCATATTCATTTCATGAAGAGTATAGACAATAGGATTGAGATGGCAAAGACTTGTTCTTTAGCTACTCTCCTTACGAGAGCACATAATATCATCAATCGCATTTCCTTAGAAGTAGGCTCGGGCAAAAGATTTGTATCACTAGTTTCTATCTATACAAAGATCACAAGAGAAGCTGGTGGATTAAGGAGTGTTAGGAGTGTTAGAATAGAAGCTCGTGGATTAAGGAGTGTTAGGAATGTTAGTAGTGCATATGAGCTCATTCAACTCTTCATTTGCCATCTTGATCTCTATAGTCAACCTCTGTACTTCTTCACGAGAGCAAGTAAGCGAGATGGCAAAACACCGTCTTTGCATTGTCACCGCGCGCCATGAGATGGAAGAGGCGCCGACGAGGCGCCAACACCGACCCTTGAGATGGAAGAGGCGCCGAGCGAGGCCGCCAACACCGACCCGCAAATGGAAGAAGCGCCGGCGAGGCGCCGTCACCGTCGGCGATAATGACAGGCGAGATGGCGAGAGGACAATCGAAAATGCCTACGGGCGGTGGTCATCACGGTCGGTGACTTTGGGGTCCCTCTGAGTCCCAAGAGATCGTGGCGAGATTCCGGACCATCTGCGGGATACTTGGAAGGAGCAGGTCCTCATCACCACACCAAGGTGGAAGGACTGACGAAAGAAGCGAAAGCGCTGTGTGGATAGAACTTTCGAGAAGTTCACTATTCGAAGCACATGTGGCACGCGTCTGACGGACGGCGATGCTCACGATGGGTAAATCGTGGAGGACCTTCAAGAGCATTCTTGTCACGAAATGCGTGAACAGGGTCAAAGCGCCCTTCGCGTAGTATAGATTCTTGGCGGGAAGCATGGGACACCTTTGTGGCTACGAAAACATCGGCGAATTTAAGGAGCAAAGTGCGGCGCACAAAGCTCTCGGACCTGAAACACTCACCCGCACGGACTCGGCACGGCCTGATTACGAGTAAATCTGAGGAATGGGGGCGGAAGGAGAACCCGTTTCTGATGTCACGGACCAGCGTTCCCAAAATTTGGTTAAGCGAGGGCACAAGTCTCGTCTTGAGCAGCATCTCCTTCACAAACCCGCGAGACCAAGAAGTGTCCCAGCGTGTGGTAAGTATATCGAACTACTAAGTTGTTAATAAGTCCATAACTTCATAGTGTCTATAATAGCGTGATGACCTCTTGCGGCGTGACTTGTCGCCCAAGCTTCCCAAGGCTCCTTCCGTGCGAGCGAGGGAGAAGGATATACTATCTCGACCTTGGGAAACAAGGAGCACCGGAGTCGCACGCGAGGCCTTGGGGTTAACGTGCCTTGGATTCATGGATTAGCGGACGACTACTACGTATAGGACTAGGAAGAGATCCAAGGCGAACACGACAACCGGTTAGTGCAGATGATTACTAACCAATTTCAAGTAGAGATGGCGGCATTGCGAGTCAAATGGATATACTCATGAGCGGTGATGCATAAGCCGCCCTGCTAATTTGGAAGGCAGTCCTCCTCGGCGTCGAGTAGCGTCGCGTCGCGCATAATTGTGAACATGGCGACGTCCGATTCGATAGACAACATCAAGGTAGCGTACATCTATGGAATGCACCAAAGATAGACCCTAACGGCGCCTTAGCTAATTGCGTATCGTTTTGTAGGAGCCGGCGCCTGTAAGCTCCAAGTGAGGATGGATGGGTCCCTTTGTATTGAGGCTACGCGAGGATGGTGTATCCATACGAGGAAGGCGGTCTGACACGGTGCCCGGTGGTGCAGTTACGCCAAGGTCAGTGGATATGGTACATGTCAATTTCCGAGCCATCATTTGGACATTTGCCGACGAAGAGATCACAACACTAGGGGATGCCGTCCTCTCTTTTATCCGATGGCCCAAGAAGAACATCGCCTGGAACCCGGCGATGCCGCGATCTGGACATGACCATTCCTCTCCAGCGGGACCCTCGATGACTCCACCTCATGTTTAGCCTCAAAAGGCCCCTCTTGATTCCGTGGAGAAGACGCCGAAGGAACAGCAAAAGCGTGCCGACGTATCGGTTCCCGAGTCGTCTCACAAAAAGACGATGCCAATCGCTAAGGCCAAATCGAAATCAACGAACGTTAAGGCGCCTCCCAAGTCCGGGAAGTCCGCGATACCCGGGAAGTCCGCGATACTCGGGAAGTCCGCGATACCCGGGAAATACATCATCGGAAAACCGTTGTGTTCCGGCGCAGTATTAATGCACGCTGGACATGCTTGTCAGGCTTTGCATGCCTGGTACTTGGACAAGACCCAAAAGAAGGGGTTAAATCTTTGGAATCACCGTCGGAATCACGAGGACAAGCATTTCTTCAGCGGGACGAGGTACTTAGTCGTGGGCTTCAATGATTTATTTGAACTATTCAACCTCGTTGGCCTCAACGTCTCGCTTCTACGATGTTGGACCTTTGTAAGTCGCGTACAATCAAGTTCTACATTCATCTAATCCGATAAATATCACAACTCATTGCTTATGTATAGATACATCTTTGCAAAATGTCAGGAATGGAAAGAACGGTGGGTTTCCTCGACCCACACGTGGTATCGTTGCAAACCATCCTACAAGACTAGATCGCCGATAGAAATACATAACGAGGTCATTGCTTCTCTGAGAGGAATATGAAGTACATAGTGGTGCCCTACAACCGGGGTAAGTGTCACTACTTGCTATACAAATTTCATTTGTACATTATATGCAACCACGAACTTAGGTTTAATGACTATAGCGACATACATGAGTAGGTACCATTGGATCCTTTTAGTTATTATACCCAAGAGGAACCATGTGATATACCTTGATTCCCTAAACCGCAACAAGCACGACTTGACACTCTAAGAGGAATACTCGAGAGGTATGCTCATTTCCTCCTTACATAACTCTATTGTAGTCTTCATTAGTTTGAAATGGCGAGGATAACTTTTTGAATCATGTAGGTCGTTCATCAATTATGTTGCCAACAAAGGAATATCACGATGGAAAAAGCGTAACTAACACATAGGATGGATTTTCGATCGTGCTACAACACAATAATACTATATCATACTTCATAATAACGCGTCTCGAATGACTATACCTATATATGTAATTCTATTTTTGCGGTGCTTGACAAAAGATGATGAGTTATGTGCAATCTAAATGCGCTATCATATGCGACTAATCCTTCTGACTAAGAAGAAGGATCACGAGGTTTGTCAATCTCGAAATAATTATTTCCTAATTATAAATTTAAATATATATAGCTTACCACTTTACTCTTAATTGGTAGCGGCAGGTCTTGGATTTACAATGTGATTCACTCGTTGCGGAAGAGATCAAGGACATTCGAGGAAGCTCTGCGCCTTTATCAACTCGAAATCATTGCGACAACGGAGAGTTTCACTCGTCGCCAACCCGAGCATCACCCACTAAAACCTCTCAGCGCAAACAATTGTAATCTAGTTGTAACTATAGCGACAATACTTGAACAAATCACGATCTTTTGTAATTTATTTTGAGTAATGATCACTTTGAGTTGTCATGGTTGCTTGAATCTGTTATTGTGAAATCTGTTTTTGTGATTGCTGAATCATTTACGTGAATGCTTGTTTTCGAGAGGGCATGGCTAGCAATTCCTAAGGCTAGTCGGAAAACTTGACAAATTGTGGGCAGGGTATTAGCTATCACGAGCGGTTTTTGTTAAAACCGTGCAGTGAAGGCAAATATCCTGAGCGGTTTCGATTGCAAACCGTGCGTGATAGGAAAATATCACGAGCGGTTCTATATAAAAGCCGTGCGTGATAGTCACAAATCCTGAGCGGTTTTATTTAGAACCGTGCGTGATATTCTCAATCACAGATGGTTTTATTTAGAACCGTGCGTGATATTCTCGAATCCGAGCGGTTTTCGGTTCAAACCGTGCGTGATACTGACTTCCGAGCGGTTTTTAATAAAACCGTGCAGTGATATTTCGTATCATAAGCGGTTTTGTACCGTGCGTGATAATATCTGTTATCACAGACCAACAAACATAGGCGGTTGGAAGCAAATGCGTGATGACGATTCCAACAAATGCTGTGATGTCGGTTCCTGTAGTAGTGTGTGTTGGGTGAGTGGGAGTGGAATCCTGTTTAGGTTCTCCACACCGAAGGGCATTGTAGTTGTTCGGGAGCTTTACCCTACCGTGGTAGTTGACTTTCGGCTTTACAATGACTCTGTCTCAACGTATGGGTTTCCATCCATACGGGCGACTCGTAGTTAATGCACAATATTGGAAATGTCTAGTAGGACTTAGCTGTGCCGGCATACCAAAGGAAGTGTGCTTAATCATATGGCGAAAAGGCGGTCTGGCGTGTGGGTACATTGGTACACCCCTGCAGGGTTCAAACTATTCGAATAGCCTCGTCCTAGGTTATGGACATGCTTGGTAAGGTCGTGCAAGAACTAGACTATAACATTTAATTAAAACTTGATGTGGGTGGTATGAATAGGGAATTCATGCTATTGTTGTGGTGGCTATTGGGTTAGCCACTCCCAGGATGTCTTGTTTTTATTGTTACTTGTTATCTCGCTGTTTTTGGCAAATAAAAACAGATTGCAAAGACTGCTTTAAATCTATTACATTATTGCAAATGAAAACTTGCTTTATGCTGAAAATGAGTCTAGAGCCTTGTCAGTGTTTTAGAACTGATCTTACATAAAGATTGTTTGATTCGGGGGGTCTCCTAGAATGGAATCACGCAGAGAGATTGACACGGTATTTTTATACAGGTTCAGGCTTTCTCCGGAGAGAATAACAACTTTACTCCTGTGTGTGTATGGTATTGAGTGTATTCTGAACAATCAGGAGAAAAACTAAGACTATTATAGATGATAGCACTTGTCTTCCTGATAGCCCTCGATAGCGTGTGTGTACGCCTCGATTGCTCTGTCCCCTTTCCCTCTCTGACCGTTGCCTTTATATAGTCGTGAAGGAATAGCCGTTTTCCCCTGCTGAAGAGACACCTCATCAAATCGATGCGGGCACACGCGTTCTGATAATCATCGGGATGGTAACTCCTTCATGCCGCCTGGCAGTTACTTGTCAAAGATAATGGGGTATTGCGTGTTATTATTTCACATAATAACAGCGTATGTTGACTATTTGGATTCCTTAATCAATTGGACCCACTCGCCTGTAGGTTTTATTGATCATAAGGTGGTCATAGCTGACCTGGTTGTAGAAGAACTTACGACCATAAGATAGTCGTAGCAAGACTTACGACTAGGGGGTAGTCGTAGAATAACTTACGACTGGGTAGTGATCGTAGAAGAACTTACGACCATAAGGTAGTCGTAGCAAGACTTACGACTATGGGGGTGGTCGTAGAAGAACTTACGACCACCTAGTAGGCTTCTCCCTTGTAAATTTAAGGGGTATACCTAGGGACCACATGACATCATATTTACTTATAATAATAATTATAGATAAAAGATAAAATGAGAATTATTAGATCCTCGACATCTAGCCCCCCAGCTTCAAGTGAAAATAACTTACTTGGTGAAGGAGTCATAGATGGTCTTACGGCCACGAGAGGGTCATAGAAAGATGGTCGAAGGAAAAACTCTTCGACATTTGTGTACTACTTTGACCAGAAATATGCTTGGTCAAGAAGATTGCTTACGACTATCAAATAGCCATAGAAAACTCCTACGATCACGAGGTGGTCGTAGTATGGTGATCGGAAGAAAAACCTTTTCGATTAATATTTCATTTGGTCAAAAAGATCTGACCAAGAAAGTAATTTTGCTTGAGGTGTAAAAACGAACCTGATTTTCTCGAGCGGACAAGTTAGAGAATGTAAGCGACTCCACGAGTCTGTCAGTTGGAAGCGGTTCGGCGGCGGTGGCAACCTTTGGATTGCCACGCCTTCAGCCTAGGCATACGGTTATAAATACTTACCGGGGGTAAAACTTGGGTTTCTACTTTTCCCCAAATCGCTCTCGCTGTTCATCGAGTTCTTGTCTTCTCCGCCACCGACTCAATCGTGCCTTCTCCGCCGCCAAGTCTATTAGTGTTCGGCTTTTCCTCTCAGCTACCCTATTAGATTGGGGTGGAT
Source organism: Phyllostachys edulis (assembly GCA_036346405.1). Taxonomy (NCBI): domain Eukaryota; kingdom Viridiplantae; phylum Streptophyta; class Magnoliopsida; order Poales; family Poaceae; genus Phyllostachys; species Phyllostachys edulis. The sequence continues at coordinate 100,823,162 of CM070545.1, read as the reverse complement.
ATGGTGGCGTAACTTCATGGACTATTCCATGTTCAGAATAGAATTGGAAGAATTCATGAGAGATATACTCTCTTCCACAATCAAACCTTAGTCTTTTAATTTTTCTTTCTAGTTGGTTCTCAACCTTGGTCTTAACAATAATACGTTGCATCACCAATATGAGTTAGAAAATAGCTTTCACCTCCTTCTGTCATCAATCCATTCATCTCACGCAAGTCAGAATGGACAAGATCTAATAGTGCCAAGTTCTTTTATTCCTTTAATCCCTTAAATGGTTTTCGAGGCTGCTTTGCTTGCACAAAAGATTAACACTTTGATCCTTTAAGAATTTCATATGTTGGAATTAATTCTAATGTGGACATTTCAGCAATGCTATCAAAACCAATATGACAAAAACAAACATGCCAATCATTGGCCTCACATTTATTCAAACTAATTGCAACATTTGGATTATAACATGACTCTAAAGTACTTAGGCGGAACAAGACTCCATTCTCATATCCTTTACCAACACAGTGCTCAAACTTAGATACTACAATTTTATTTGACTCAAATACTAGCTTATAACCATCCCTGCCTAGGAGAGAACCACTAACAAGGTTATTGATTATTGTTGACGCATGCTGCATGTTCTTCAAATAAACAATCTTTCCTAAAATAAGCCTTAGATCCACCATGGCAACACCAAGAATAGAAGCATGCGACCCGTTCCCCCATTAGCAGGGAGGAAGCCCTCGGCTGCCTGGTAAGAAGAAAATAAGAAAATATCATAACATACATGAATATTAGTACCAGTATCAACCCACCAATTAGTAGATTGACATGCTGAAAAAACAACAGATGAATTACCATACTCTCCTGTTGAGGCCTCTCTTGTGGTCACATTGACAACCTTGTTCTTTGGCTGTTCAGCATCCTTGCTCTTGCGATAACGACAGTCCTTCACCATATGATTGTCTTTTCCACACACGAAGTAGGTCATGTCCCTTAAGTCCTTCTTCTCAGTTTTCTTCTTCTTAAAGCTAGTTGTCTTGTTTGGTTTAGTGTCTTTGTTTTTCTTGCCATATTTCTTCTCTATGACAATGATAGTGTTCTGATTGTTCTAGGTGGAAGTGCTTGGTATACCTTTTGCTCTTGCCTTTTCTTCCACATCAAGGGCATCAATGAGAACCTCAACTGAAATATCTTTCCTTTTGTTCTTTAAGCTAATGGTAAAATCCCACCATGTAGTAGGAAATTTGGCCACAATGCCCGCAGCCACCAACTTAGGAGGCAAAACACAACCCAAATGCGCAATCTCGCCGACCAGCAGCTGAAACTCATGAGCCTATGCAACTATCGACTTAGCATCATCCATGCTAAAGTCGAAGAATTGCTCACACATGTAAAGCCAACGCCCAACCTTAGCTTTCGCATATTTGTGCTCTAGTATATTCCACAACTCTGTGACGGACTTGAAGTCCATGTACACATCATAGAACTAATCTGCCAACATGGTCAGAATGCTCCCAAGGGCTGTGTTGTTCACATTGTCTAACTACATATACTGTTCAATCATAAATGGATATTACGGATGGATCACCTACCACAGCCCTGAAGACATGAGCAAAAACTTGGCACTAGTCTGCCATCTATGAAAGTTCTGACCAAAAAATCTCTCAGGTTTCGTAGCATCAGAAGCACTGGTCATTGATGAATCACAAAAAAATCACAATAAAGTTTTTGGATTGTTGGAAATATGCACAATATTTTAATTCCAGATTTTATTACAAGACAAATATCATAAGTAATGCATAAATCAATACTAACAGTAGGAGACACATTATACTTCGAAATATACTCAAGAACAAAATATAATAGTCAATCGGTCACATGAACAACTTACTATTGGACTTGATGAAAAACAGGAAGCAACGCAGTCTCGATACAGTACAGAACGTAGATGAAGCAGTGGAGTGAGCAATCGTGCAGATACGCTGCCTAGAAACCTTATCGCCGCCCCGTGTAGGCGTTCTCTATAGCAATGGTCTGGAGATCCCGCTCTCTTTCCTTCCCAATGCACGTCGAGAAGAAAGGCCGGCGAAGTTCGATGACTCAACACTCCAGCACAACTCACAGAGGAGGAAGATACGGGAGAGGAATAGAGAAACTCTGTTATGAATCTGGACGCCTCCATATCCTTTTAAGGATGCACAGCAATTACTCTCCAGTAACGTACGCCCTTAACATGAATTAATTAAAGACTTTTGAAATCGCATTACGAGAGAGAGAGAGAAAAAAAAATGATCAGACGCATCTTTCTCCTGTGGGGGATCGATTGAGAGCGGGGTGTCAACGCTGTCGGGCCTTTGGGAGGTCGCGCCCTGTAGAAAGATATTCAAAAACAAAGAAATGCGAAGGATGAGCAGACTACTTGTTCGAGTTGGAGACTTCATAGACTTCCTTTTCTGAGATAGGCTTTACAGACTAGGAGTGGAATCGGCAATCAAGCGATGTGCGTGGCGGATCGATGGAATTGTATTTGGTCCAGCAATCATTTCGATAGGCGTGCACCTGGTGCGCGTGGTGGTTTGTTACGCGTCTTTGCGTCCACCATTGCAATTTTCTTTAAAAAAAACTTGGTAGCTGAATTTGGTGCTCCGCCGGTTGGCAGCTTATAAAATGTTAACATAGGTAACCTTGTCCCTTGTAAGTTGTTAGGCAAAATTTCTAGCTCTACTACTATGGTCCGAGATACACCGATTCCAGTTCATTTCAAAGATGGGAAAGAAAAGGAAAAGGATTCTCATGGCAATAAGCCAATAAGAGAGCAGATGATTCCTGATCGGTGCCAGGGTTTCATTTTCTCTCTCTCTCTCTCTCTCTCTCTCTCTCTCTCTCTCTTGAAAATATCTGTCATGGATCCAGAGTGCCCCCGGGCGATGGGAAGTGATAGTACGACCGTCAGTCTCGCCTGCAGGAGCCTTCCCCTTGTCTGCTGCGCGCTTGGCCTTGTCGTACTCATCTGCTTTCTTGGGCCCGCCCGGTGCCTTTTCAGATAGGTCGGAGTCAGGTACGTAAGGTATCCAGCACTAGAAGTTCTCGGTTCACCATGAAAATTTCAACATGTACTTCTGCTGGATAAACGCCCTATCGTACATCTCCGGGCCGTCGATCCATTAGAAAAAGTTGCATTGCATCTCCGGCTGCCATTATGGAATTGTGTAATCAGGGATTTGTGGATGGAACGTATGATGTTAAAAAATCTTTGTGTGTGCAAGATGCGCTTACGAGGTGGTGGCCGCACGTGTAGTACGCCTGAGCGGACGTCGTCGGGTGTGTGGACTGGATGATCTTTGCCGATTCTTCGCACACACATTGCGGGACTGGGAACCGCAGTGGTACCGGCGCATCCTTCATAGACTTATTCGGGTAGGGTTTAGCCCTCTCAGTTAGCCACTTGCGCTTCTGCAGTATCCTCTTGTAGAAGCTCGCCGAGTCCTCCATCCCCTTCCTCTTAGTTGTGTTAACCAAGTTTTGGTGTAGTGCTGGGTTTGGCTGTAGTGTTCTCTCCCAGATCTCTTCCACCTCTTTTTATAAGCACTACTACAGAACAGACCTTTGGTCCCGGGCCTAAAGGGCCTCTAGTCCCGGTTATAGAGCCGGGACTAGGAAATCGGGACTAAATGTCTCACCTTTAGTCCCGGGTCCCGGGCCGGGACTAAAGGTCGATTTAGTCGGTTAGTAATACCAACCGGGACTAAAAGGTCAAAGGCCGGGACTAAAGGCCGACCTTTAGTCGGTTAGTAACTACCAACCGGGACAAAAAGGTCCATTGGTGAGCCCAGGGGTAACCCTTTTAATCCCGGTTGGTATTACCAACCGGGACTAAAGGTGTTTTTTTTTTCCTTTTTGTTTCCATTTCAATTCATTATTGATTTTGGTTTTACAATTACATTAGGTTTTCAAATCGTATTCTTATTTGCTAATATATGTATACGCCCACATATAATTTAGTTTGGAACATTATTACACACAAATAAAGTATGAAACTATATATATTATGGAGCTATATATATGTATAATATATATATATATATGCACATAAAATTTACAACATTATTCATGCATCCTTGGTATTTACAACACAAATGTTGTCCTCCACTTAAATGTCATACAAATGTTAAATCTGGTTTGGCTTCAATTGTTCATCTGGGTTAAAGTAGAACTTCGGTGCGGGCTTGAGGACATGCTCATTAAGAAATCCTGCGATTGTCTCTTGAATTCCTTTGAGGCGGTCCATATCCAACACTGTTCCTTCAACCATATCTCCTTCAATTTGCATTAAGCGAAAAGAAGTATTAATATACATAAGATTTATTTAATAGCAACAAATAAATAAAATGGATTTATTATATATACTTATTACGTACTTTCGCATCTGTAGATGGGTTCTTTTTGCATACACCATGAGGAACTCATAAGCGTAGTATCCACACAAATTGTTGCTGGTGGCTGCCAGTAGAACCCATCATGCGATATAAAAGATTACTCTCGTCATCCGCGTGAGTGAAGCATGATAAGGTAAAGATGGGAGCTAGTACAACTTACATCCGATCGGTGTGGATCGAAGTGGCGCCAGATCCGGACGGTGTAGCTGAACGAACCAAGCCCAAACCCTGCCCAATAATTGGATCGTTAATTAACTATTGCGAGTTAAAGAGCGAGGAATAAATATTTAAAGATCGAAGTTACCCCGGATAATGTCTATCATATCTTGGTAATCTTCTGCGGTTTTCTCAACGAGTCATAGATTAGCAAATGACCGTCGAGAGATCGAAGACAATCGATTATCGATGAAAAAGTGCATTTGTTTATAGAGTCAACATATATATCTTTATGTTGGATTGAGTAAGTAAAGTAAAATGTGCACACGATAACAACACTCACCCAAAGTTGTAGGGAAGAGTATAAATCTTTTGTTCTTTTGGTTGATCAAGAACCTCAGGAAATTCCTCTCCGTTTGAGGTCTCCATTGATCGTAGGGAGTGTTTGGGTCCTTGAATACGATATATGGATCAATGAAACCAATGTTCTTGTCCTTTCTCGTGTGAGGTCTCTCATCATGTCTCTGCATATGTATAGACATGCTAGCTAGTGTGAGGATAATTACTTATACATATACATATGCTAGAGTGAGATTATTAAAAGAAAGAATCACGTCTGAGACAAAAGCGGTGATGAGAGATTTGTCTAGAGCGTTCATGTGGCATATTTGGTGTAACTCATTAAAGCGAACCATTATAATGTCATCGCCACGGAAGTAATGATGGTTTCTAATTTTGACGCAAATATAGTCATCCGCTTTTACTGCGACACGCCGCCATGTACCACTTGTTTAACAAGTACATTTGCGTCTAAGTTCCATGAGCTTCTCGGGGTTGTATAGACTCTTGCCATATACATATTCCTTCTTCCAATGATCAACTTCGGAGCACTTTTGATGTGTGCTCCGCCGAGCATTTGGGAAATGCTTAGACCGATTTCATGAAAAATTCATCAAGTTGATCCAAATGCACATTTCCGGATATCTGTTCTAGCACGTTCGTGTTTGAACCATATTCATTCCCAATAACTAAGCGGGGCACCGATTGTTGTGATTGTTCCCGAGCTGTGCAACACCCTTCCGTGCTCTCTTCTCTTTCTTCTTCGCCTCCTCAATTGACTTGGTGAGAGTGCGGTCATAGTCCGATAGTGGCGAATCCTTACGAGCATGGCGTAACTTTTTTACGTTGGCGTCCACCCTTTGCCTTAGAACTTCGGGCGTCTGAAGAAGTCACGGCTTCTCGTGGTTTCGCCGCTTCACTTTTAGCCTTGACTTTCGCGAAGAAACCGCCCACATCTGTTTTTCCTTGAAGCATCTATTTCCTCGGCGATCTTCTCATAGGAAAGTTTTTTGCTTAACGAGTTAACCGAGTTACTCATGAAGCCAGCTTCGGCTCGGCTCGTTAACAAAACGAGTTTTTTTTTGGCTCGGCTCGGCTCGTTAAGGGACCGAGTTCGAGTCGAGTCGAGCCGAGCCCTTAACGAGCCGAGTGGCTCATGAGTTTCGGCTTTTTTTCCACCTAGTGATCGGGTTATGATTTCGCATCAAGTGGCGTGCGGTTCGTGACATGCATCGATAAAAGAAAAACAACATATACATTCAATTCGCCAGCTCCTGCAAAAATGATTTCTCGGCTCGATGGCCGGTCACAAAAAGAGGGCTCGCCGCCGGGGGTTAGTGTTGTGTCGTCGTCTATACCACATTGCCACCGAGGCACCGACAACAGTAGCGGCTAGCTAATCTCGTTTGCCTCCTCTGTGAACCCGTATATTTTCTCTCTCTCTATCTCCTTTTACGCTCCTCGCAAATCGACAAGAGATAGTAGGAGCTCACCGGCGTGGAGGAGTCTTGGCTCGGGCGGTGGTGGTATTCAGCCTTGCCGAAGCGGTGGCGGCCGGATCCGGTGAAGGAGGGAGGAGCAGGAGCTGGAGCGGCGGAGGAAGGAGGAGGCCGGGCGCGAATGGAGCCGACGAATTAAGTGTGCCAGAGGAGACGGCGAGGGAGACGGAAGGGGTGGAAGAAGGAAGAAGCCATCGTTGCTTAAATCTTGAGGGACCTTTAGTCCCGGCGGTATACCAACCGGGACTAAAGACCTTAGTCCGTGGTATCTGGACCGGGACTAAAGGTGGACCTTTAGTCCCGGGTGGTGCCACGGCCGGGACTAAAGGTTTCTTGTGAGGACATATTTTCAGAGAACCTTTAGTCCCGGGCTGTGTGACCTTTAGTCCCGGGCGGTAATACGGACCGGGACTAAAGGCTGGACCTTTAGTCCCGGGTGGTGCCACGGCCCGGGACTAAAGGTTTTCTTGTGAGGACATATTTTCGAGAGAACCTTTAGTCGGGTGTGTGACCTTTAGTCCCGAGCGTGTCTGGACCAGGACTAAAGGTCCCCACTATTCGATTCCATACAGTTTTCACAGTTTGGGTTTTGTATTAAGTTTATTTGTATAAATATGCTAATTCTTGTTAAATGCATAGTAAATTAAATACTAGGCATAAATTTTTTAAAAATAATAGTTGCATTTCCTTTTATCTTATTGACATTTCAAAGCGACTTTTATAGTGACCACAAGCTAGGAAGTGAAGAGCCAACTATAAACAAAATGAAGGGCTCAAACCACAATTTGGGAATTTCATTTGAAGGCATAAATACTTGCTAAAAAATTTCAAGTCATTTTTACACGGTGGAGAAGACATGCTTCACAGAGGTACATGTGTCCTTTTATCGAATAGGAATTTCATTTGAAGCGATAAAAACAAGAAAAATATGATAGAAACATCTGAAGTTACAATTATTACATAAAATCTCTAATACACACTATTTATTAAACATCACTATATATCAAGCGGGCACGGTGGTGAACTTCTTCTTGACGTATGACCCTTGGTTATGATCATCTTAGTAACCATGGAGTGTCCTCGGCATTTAGCGGGATGCTTGGGTCTTTGGTCTGCTTGAAGGGCGGGATTTGGTCATCCCTTTCATAATCTTGACTTGTCGACTTGTCCTCAATTCCCACGATGTTTCTTTTCCTGAAAAGAACTATGTGGCGTTTTAGCTCATTGGTTGATTTGTCGTCGTTTTTCCCTCTCTTGGGTTTTGTAGACATGTCTTTCACATAGAACACCGATTCACATCAGCAGAAGGACGAATGGTTCGTCTTTGTACCCAATATTGTTGAGGTCCTTGTTGTCATTCCATACTCCTTGTCATTGTTACCCGCCTCCGGTCATCTTCACCCATTAGCTTTGGAACAAAGGGACTTTAAAATTAGGTCGTAGTCTAGTTCCCAAATCTCCTCTATGCGGCCATAATATGTTTGCCTCTTTCCATTTGGGTGCTGTGGCATCTCTGCGGACACCACTTGCTTTTGGTTCGTGCTCCTTTTATCTTGGGCTACGTGTAAAATGTATTTCCATTTATCTCGTACCCTTTATGCGTGAGGATGTGCCACGATGGTTGCCTAGCCAACAAATCTGATTGCTCATCAATATTGTCATCACCACGACATTCTTTTCGCAACCAACCGCTGAAAGTTTCCATGTGATGGCGCCTAATCCAAGCTTCATTCTTCCACGAAGGCTGGGATCGTAGGAACTCCTTGTGTACCTCGACATACGGCTCCACCACGGAGGAGTTTTGAAGAACTGTAGTGCGCTTTATTGAAATAATCGCCCCCCGTCCGATATATGTTTTCTTCCCTAGTGTTCCCTTTCCACTAAGTCTCCCCTCGTGTCGCGATTAAGGGAACACCAATCGGGTCAAGGTCGGGAATGAAGTCAACACAGAACTCAATGACCTCCTCGTCCCGTAGCCCTTGGCGATGCTTCCTTCTGGCGAAAGCTTATTTGGTGAACATATTTCTTCAGGACTCCATGAACCTCTCAAAGGGAACATGTTGTGTAGGAACACAGACCGAGAATATTAATCTCCTTGACCGGGTGAACTAGGAGGTGTGTCATGATATTAAAGAAGGATGGAGGAACACCAACTCAAAGTCGACAAGACATTGAACCACATCATTCTCAGTAGAGTAGCTAGTTCCATTGGATTGATTGCCTTCGAGAAATTGCATTGAGGAATGCACATAGCTTCACGGTGGCAGACGTACATGTGGAGGTAGAATTCCTCTTAAAGCAACCGGAAGCAATTGCGTCATAAGCACGTGGCGATCATGGGACTTTAAGTGTAGGAATTTCTTCTCGGCACATTTATTATCGCTTTATATTGGAGGAGAATCCAGATGGGACCTTGATCTTTGTTTAGGCATTCAAACATGCTTTCCTTCTCTTCTTTGCTAAGAGTGAAGCTAGCGTGTCTTAAGTAATGGCGTCCATCGTCATCTTCTCTGGATGAGTTGTCTCGTTCTTTCATGTCTTTGCAAGTCTGTCGTGCTTCGAGTGAATCCTTAGACTTTCCATACACATCCATGAATCCTAGCGAGTTCACACAAAGATTCTTTGTCGGTGCATCACGTCGATCGCGTTGCGGACCTCTAGGACTTGCCAATAGGGTAGCTCCCAAAATATGGACTTCTTCTTCCACATGGGTGCGTGTCCCTTAGCATCTTTCTACAGGTTATTTGCCTTGTCCCTTTCCAAAGACTACTTGCACATCCTTGACCATATCAAGTACATCCTCCCGATTCGGTTGCGAGGCTTGGTTCGTGTTACGCCTTACCGTTAAAATGCTTGCCTTTCTTTCTTAGTTGGTGATTCATAGGAAGAAAACAGCGATGGCCAAGGTACACGACCTTTCGACATTTTTCAAATATATCTTGTCAATGTCATCAAAACATTGTGTGCATGCATTATATCCCTTGTTTATCATTCCGAAAGATTACTTAGAGCGGGCCAATCATTGATTATTACGAACAACAATGCTCGCATGGTCGAAGTGTTCTGTTTGTACTCATCCCACACACGCACACTGGTTTGCTCCATAAGCGGGAGTTCCTCAACTAATGGCCTCAAGTAGACATCGATGTCGTTGCCGGGTTGCCTCGGGCCTTGGATGAGCACCGGCATCATAATGAACTTCCGCTTCATGCATAACCATGGAGGAAGGTTGTAGATACATAGAGTGAGCCAAGTGCTATGACTAGTGCTCTGGTCCCCAAAAGGATTCATACCATCCGTGCTTAAAGCGAACCTTAGGTTTCTTCGTCATCTGCAAACTCCGAATTCTCTGTCTATTGCTCTCCACTTTGGGACCCATCGCGGGGTGTCTCAACATGTTGTCTACCTTACGGTCTTCTTTGTGCCATCGCGACAACTTTGCATGGTCCTTGTTTATGAGCAGACGTTTCAGCGTGGTATTATAGGAGCATACCACATAACTTTGGCAGGATTTTCTTCCTAGGGCGTTCTTCGCCCTCAACATCGCCAGGTCATCTCGCTGATCTTATACCGCGACGCTTTGCATACGGGCATTCATCCAAATTCTCGTAGTCCTTGCCACGATACAGATGCGATCATTAGGACATGCATGTATCTTCCGGATTTCTAATCCCAAAGGCGAGCGACTGTTTTGCTTCGTGCGTAGTGGCGAGCAATTCGTTAGGCTTCGGAAGCATCTTTTTTGGATCTTGATAATTGCCCAAATGCCTTGTCGGATACACCATTACATGCCTTCCATTGTAGCAACTCGATGTTGTACCCAACTTTTTTGCCCATCTTGGCGGGACGGGTATAGTAATTTCTTGTGATCCTCTAGCATGCGGTCAAACTTAGCCTTCTTCTTTTCACTTTCGCAATCTCTTTGTGCATCACGAATGACATCACCAAGAGCATCATCTTGGCGAGTGTGTCTTACGCCCTGCCTCTTCTTGACTTCGCCCATTGCGGTATCATCGAAGTCACCGTATTGAGCAATAATGTCGTTAGGGTCCAATTGTTCTTCTTCACCTTCTTCCATTATAACCTGGTTTCTCCGTGCTTGGTCCAACAAATATAGTTTGGCATGAAACCCGACTTCAACAAGTGTGAGTGAAGACTCCTTGAGCCGAATATTCCTTCAAATTCTTACAGGGCACATGGAAGACATGAAACCATCCCGCTTGTTTGCCTCGGCCACTCTTAAGAAATAATGCACGCCATCAATGAACTCTTTGGAGCGGCGATCGGCATTGTACATCCAATGGCGTGTCATCGTCGCATTATATGACATATCACATAATTAAATTTCAAGTTTCAAATTTTTCCCAGATAGTACACATGATAGAGAGGCTACCCAAAATTTTTTAGAATTTTTGAAATTAAGATGAATTTATTTTGAATTTTCAAAGAATCAGCACTATTTGACAGCGTTTGCACTAGGAGCTTCGCCTTGCCCGGTAGCGCGGAGTGTCCCGGCGGCGACGACGGCGTTCCCGGCTCCTGTGACGAACGCCGAAACAGGCAAGCTTAAGGAGAAGGGACATCAAGTTAAATGATAATTAATAATTAACTAAATTGCCCAAAGTCATTAAGGGTGAATGACCCTAGGTCAACAATCAATCCAAAAGGCAAACAATAACTAAGTGATTAAGCTAATTAAGAGATTAACTAATTACTTAATAATTAAATATTAAACTTATTTATTAAAACAAAATTAATATTTATTATTTTTACCCAAGAGGTTGGATCTGATAAGATAAGACTTATCTCATCAAACACCCCTCAAAGCTTAACCTAACTAACACATGTAAAAGTCATTTTTCATTTATTTAAATAATTATTAAATAAGGTGAAAAATAAAAGTCTTCAGATTGATCCCAAAATTTTTGTACAGATAGTTCATAGCCTAATTAGATGGCAAAACAATTTTTAGAATTTTTGGATCATTAATTTAGCCTACAAAATTCATGGAATAATAATTAAATAAATAAGCATAAAATAGGTATAAATTCAACTTTGTCCAAATAGTCTTAAAATTTTTATATGGACTGTTCACAGTGTAACTTAGTGGAAAAACAAATTTCATGATTTTTGAAAATTTATTGTGGCCTACAAAAATCATGAAATTTCCATTTATGAATTAATTGGCAATTTTATAACATATAAAAATTATTCAAATTTCACATTTCATATTTTTCATAATGGACGGCAGGGTTAGCATCAGGAGCTTACATGAACACGCCGGTGAATACGGTTGAGTGAATGAGCAGCTCGGCGGTGGTGGCAGTGGCGTGGCGGTCGTGTCGGCGGCGGCAACGGCGTTCCGCTCTGTGATTTAACGCGAAACAAGAGTTTAAATAGAAGGACATTTAGTCGGTTGGTGTTACCAACCGGGACTAAATGCCAACCTAGTCCAGGTTGGTACTACAATCCGGGACTAAAGATTTAGTCCCGGATTGTAGTACCAACGGGACTAAAGGTTAACATTTAGTCGGTTGGTAACACCAACCGACTAAATGTCCCTCCCGCAAAGCTCGCCACAGCCGTTGGGCGGGGACTTTTAGTCGGTTGGTGTTACCAACCGGGACTAAAGATCTTTTTGGTCCCGGATGCAATTTTCTCCGAGACTATTGCCCATTTGGCAGTTCGACCAAAGGTCTGTTCTGTAGTAGTGAAGCCATATAGTGTAATGCACCTGATGGAGTGAGAACACACAAGAAATCGATGTGTGTGGTACGTTCAATTCTGAAAAGATTGAGTCAAAGTGAGTTGTCATTTTGGTCTTAAAAGCTAGCAAGGCAAAGTATTATCATGTCCGTCTGAAAAGTTTGCGCTACAGAGTTTAGTCTTTTCGATCTAAAAATAAGTGTGGCAGAGTGCTGTCATGTCTCTCTGGTGTGGCAATGACTCTCCAATAACGTACGCCATTAACGTGAATTAAACCGAATTAATCCATACTTTTGAAATCGCATTACGAGAGAGAGAGAGAGAGAGAAAGATGATCAGACGCATCTTTCTCCTGTGGGGGTTGATTGAGAGCGGGGTGTCAACGCTGTCGGGCCTCTGGGAGGTCGCGCCCTGTAGAAAGAGATTCAAAAACAAAGAAGGGCAAAGGATGAGCAGACTACTTCATAGACTTTTTCTGAGATAGGCTTTACAGACTTGGGAGCGGAATCAGCAATCAAGCGATGTGCGTGGCGGATCGATGGAATTGTATTTTGTCAAGCGATCATTTCGATAGGGGTGCACTGGTGCGTGTGGTGTGTGGGATGCGCGCGTGGTGGTATGTTACGCGTGTTTGTGTCCACCATTGCAATTTTCTTAAATAAACTTGGTAGCCGAATTTGGTGCTGCGCCGGTTGGCAGCTTATAAAATGGTAACATAGGTAACCATTTCCCCTGTAAGCTGTAAGGCAAAATTTCTAGCTCTGCTACTATGGCCCGAGAGACACCGATTCCAGTTCTTTCAAAGATGGGAAAGAAAAGGAAAAGGATTATCATAGCAATAAGAGAGCAGATGATTCCTGATCGGTGCCAGGGTTTCATTTCCATTTCCATTTCCATTTTCTCTTTCTCTTTCTGTTTTTTTTTTTTGAAATATCGGTCATGGCCTTACTGGTATGCTGGGAACCGGCCGGTGTCAGGTGCCTTTCTGGTTAACTCATTTTTCTTTTTATTTCCCACCAATTTCATCCATTTTGGTGCTTTCTAAACCTTCCACAATCATCCATATCAATCATTTAGAGGATTTCTGCATAAAACCTGCCAAACCGGACCATACCGCTCATTACCGATATGGCCGGCTACCGCCAGGAAATCGAACCCTAATTGCCACTTCAAAGTTGTCATCATGCTTGCTGTCCCGTGCATCCAAGGTGACGAAATGCATGACGCTCCCATTGCATCTATGCAAAATCGCAGATACTGTACACTCTGTACTGCCAGTCCCGTTCATACGGAGACTGTGCGGCCAATGTCGGAGAATTTGGATTATTGGGAGCTGGGAAGTTTTACCGCATTGTTACTCTAGATCGAGGAATACAGACTTACCTCTACGAGTCATGGTGATCTTTCTTTTATATAGCAAAGTCTTATCCGCTAGCAATCTTTTATGTGACGATGTTGTTCACTGTTGCTAAATAGTGTTTTTGAATGAGATGTATATATGATTCAGTGATTCTTGCTGTTTAAATACATATTATATATGCAGCACTTTATTTGATCATTGTTTTAAGAATTAAATTAGTCACAAAAGTGCATAATTATCTAACAGCCTGCACAATGCTGATCCACTTCGCCAAAACCTTCATTCGAAGATCTCGATAATTCGGCTGTCACAGACACATCAGCTGCATCTTGAGGCTTTCGTAATGTGCCAAAAAAAAGTAGGGCGAAGGAAAGAAAACTTGTTCGAGCTGGAGTGATACATATGAGACTGCATGTACATGCATCGTTGTGTGTGTCAGAATAACTGAAAAATCGAAAAATAAATTAAGAGTGGCATTTTACAGATGCAACACTGATTTGAGTGGTACTTCACCAAATTCAACGATTTGAGTGGCATTCTATTAAGTGACATTCTTATTAGTAGCATTTAATCAATTTTCCCATGATTTTTTTAGTAGCATTTCATCAACTTTCCCATAATGATACAACCTACATTGTTTCTTTAAACTCATAGCATCATAAGTAATAACAATATTCTCAGTAATAACTTAATTTTATTTGCCCAAAATTACTGAATTGGTATGTGAAAGATGCTATATGCATGTTACTTTCCTTTGGTAAATTGGCCTCATAGTACAGCCATAAGATTATTATTATTATTATTTTCTGGAAAATAGAGCCATGAGGGAGAAAGACAAGTTCGATCGGGCCGTGCACAGGCAATATTCATGTCAGCACACAGCAAAAGGCTGAAGTCTCAAACTTCATTCCCAACCAAGTAGCATAAATTCTGATTTCCCCAAACACATTTTTGCGCCCTTACATTAAACAATGTAGGGACAAGGCAACTGTTTGTTACTCGTATAATTCATTAGCAGCTCCAGAATATGTTAGACATCCTTCTAACCTCCTGGGTTTCTATCTGACGATATCGACTTATCGATGAGCCGCCAGAGAGCATCTATTTATTAGATACAGAGATGCTCATGAACACAAACACAGCTTACTGTACAAGAGCTGAGCTGATAACATGCAATATACAACATCAAGATTTACCAAAAGGAATTAGGACGAAGGTGTTATGTCCCATCTAGCGTTGTGATTTCGAGTGGTTCAGTGGAACAACGAATGAATACGAGTGATCGATTGACGATAGTAGGAAGAACAGAAGAGGGGAAAGTAGACAGGAAGAAGAGAGACAGAACTGTTCAATTTCGTCGACAATTCGTTACAGGCGCAGAACTTGTCTTTTAAAGCAACAACTCACTCAGCCTTTCCCCTCATTCAGTCCCACTACATAACATAATGTTAATTAAGTTATCCCCACTGCCAGCTAGGCTAAGCTATGGTCCATTCTCCTTTTGCCGAAGGCGTCACCTTCTTGCCATGTACTTCCTTTGCTGCATCTTCTTCAATCGTTGCCATGTTTAGCACCTAGGTGACATTGCCGCCCCCTTGAGACCCAGCTTGCCCCCAAGCTGGAGCATCCGGAAAACGGTCCCTTACAACATTGTAATCTTCCCAGGTAGCCAACGTCGCCGGTAGAGACTTCCATTTAAGCAAAACTTGCAAATGTGCTGCATTGCCTTTCTTAACTAGACGATGATCCAATATTTCATCCGGCACTAACGCAGAGACATCCAACTCTGCTGGCAAAGGTAGAGTGGAGAACACAGGGGTGTAATTAGCCGAGAATGGCTTCAATTGCGAGACATGAAAAACTGGATGAATTTGACTCTGTGCTGGCAGTTCCAAGCTATATGCTACTAACCCAATTTTGTTCAGAATACGGTAGGGCCCAAAATACTGGAATGCTAACTTTGGGTAAGGACGATTCACTACCGACTGTTGGGCATACGGCTTTAATTTTAGCAAGACTTGGTCACCCACTTGAAAATCCCTAAAAGAGCATGTGTTATCGGCGGCCTGTTTCATTCTAATCTGACCTTTGTTCAAGTGCGTTCGAAGCAGGTCTGAAAACAACAGTTGTTCATTAAGTACTTCAACAGCCTCTAAGGACTTTGAAACAGATAAGGATGGCACCATGCTATAATGTGGGTCTGAGCCGTATAATGCTTTGAAGGGAGTACACCCCACTACAGTGTGATAGCAGGTATTATACCAGTATTCCGCTAAAGCCAACCAAGAATACCACTTAGTGGGTGAAGTTGCCACTGCACAGCGCAAATACATTTCCAAACATTGATTGACCCTCTCACTTTGGCCATCGGATTGAGGGTGATAGGCTGTACTTAGATTCAACTTAGTGTCATATTGTCGGAACAATTCTTGCCAAAACATACTAGTGAACACTTTGTCTCTATCAGACACAATGGATTTGGGAATCCCATGCAATTTGACCACATTGTTGAGAAAGAGTTTAGCCACCTATATAGCAGTGAAATGATGCTTCAAGGGAAGAAAGTGAGCATACTTAGTATATCGATCTACCACCACTAAGATCATATTATAGCCTTCTGACTTTGGTAGACCCTCCACAAAATCTATGGTTATGTCTTGCCAAGCACCTTGAGGCACAGGCAAGGGTTGCAATAATCCCGAGGATTTACAATGTCCATGGTTGGACTGTTGGCACACTTGACATTGCTGGACAAATTCCTCAACCGCTTGCTTAAGTCCTTTCCACAGGAACAACTTTTTGATTCTTCTGTAAGTAGCTTGAATCCCCGAATGACCTCCAGTGGCAGAAGAGTGAAAGTCTTGAATAATTTTGGTCTGAAGACCCATGTTAGCCCCAATCCAAATTGCTCCATGCTTACGAATGAGTCCATCCGACAATCTATACCCTTTACTATTACTGCCTGATACAACTAACTCTTGTAGCATCTGTTGAGCAGAAGCATCTACAGCATAAGAGTTTAACACTTCTTGTAACCAAACAGGTTGAACAACCGAAATGGCTTCCAACTCCAATAAATGACCAACTCTGGACAAAGCATCTACTAGTGTATTCTCAGATCCCTTCTTATACTGAAAAGAATACTGCAACCCAATGAGTTTGGTCATAGCTTTTCGTTGCAGCTCCAATGTGAGACTTTGATCTTCCAAGTGGCATGAACTTCTATGGTCAGTTTGATTGTATAAGTACCCCTGATCAAGTAGGATCTCCAGTTGTCCACTGCCATCATAATAGCCAAAAACTCCTTTTCATAAATACATAATTTTTTATTGGTGGTTCCCAAGGCCTTGCTGTAATACGCTATTGGATGACCCTCTTGCAATAACACTGCCCCAATACTTGAGTTGCAAGCATCAGTTTCTATAACAAATGACTTGTTGAAATCTAGCAAAGCAAGAACAGGAACAGAACTCATAGCTGTTTTGAGCTGGTCCAAAGCAACTTGTGCTTGAAGTGTCCATTGAAATCCCTTCTGTTTCTGCAAAAGGTTAGTGAGAGGTTTGGCCAACAATCCATAATGCTGCACAAATTTCCTATAATAGCCTATAAGGCCTAAAAAATCCTCTCAATTCAGTGAGGTTGGTAGGAACCGGCCATTGTTGCATAGCATGTGTTTTGGCTGGGTCAGCAGCAATCCCTTGATCAGAGATAATGTGCCCTAAGTATTCCAATTGAAGAGTAGCAAATGTGCACTTAGATTTTTTTCACATACAACTGATGTTGATGTAAAACTTGGAATACCATTTGCAAATGCTGCCTATGAGTCTCAAGATCTTTGCTATAGACCAAGATGTCATCCATAAACACTAGCACAAAATTTCTGATGTAAGTAGCAAAGATGGAGTCATGAGACATTGAAACGTTGCAGGAGCATTTGTGAGACCAAAAGGCATTACCTTGAACTGAAAATGACCATGATGTGTCTTAAAGGCTGTTTTCTCCTCATCCCTAGGCACCATGCGGATCTGATGATACCCACTCCTCAAATCCAACTTAGAAAAATATTTGATTCCAGCCAACTCATCCAATAATTCATCTACAATAGGTAAAGGAAATTTGTTTTTGATGGTCAGAGTATTTAACCTTCGATAGTCCACACAAAACTTCCAGCTGCCATCTTTCTTCTTGACCAACAAGACGGGAGATGCAAAAGGACTAATGCTTGGACTCATTGTTCCTTGCGCAATCATCTCAGCCACATGTCTTTCAATTTCATCCTTTTGTTGAGGAGAGTACCTATAAGGTCTGGTGTTCACTGGCACTGCCCCTGGTATCAAACAAATAGCATGATCATAACTCCTATGAGGTGGCAACTATTTTGGCTCCTGGAAGACCATGTCAAACTGTGTTAATATGTCTTGAATTCCTACAGGAAAACTGTCAGTTTGGTGGTCATGACTAGAATCTACTACGACCGTAGCCCACAGCTCATTGCCCTTATGCCATTTGAGTACTTGATCAATGGATGCTTCTTGGAGAACCATGTGACTGTCCTCATGTAGTCCTTGTAGCCGGATGAGATTACCTTTATAGTCAAACTCAACCCATTTCTGAAGCCAATTGCAGTTCATTGGACTATGTTGTTCCAACCAATCCATTCCCAGCACTGCATCATATCCTCCCAAATTTAAAACCTTCATATCATGCTGGAAAGTAAGCCCCTGGATCCACCATGAAAATCCTTTAAGTCCTGATGTGTAGCTTAACATTTCCCCATTGGCAATCCTCACTAACATAGGTGATACTTGTTCAGGAGTCATACCTAGTTTGTCAATCATCTCAGTGTTGATAAAGGTATGTGAGCTGCCTGAATCTAACAACATCAACATCATTTGCCTGCCTATCAGGGCTCTTAATCGAATAGTTTTGCAGTTGTAGTGCCAGCTAGAGCATTGAGAGACATAAATATCTCCTCTGCCGTCTTGGGGTCTTCCAAAGAAGTAACAGCATCCAGTACCCCTTCAGACAAATATGTTGTGCTATCTTCCAAGTCTAAAACTTTGAGTTGAGACTGGTTGGCACATTGATGATTCGGTGAATACTTTTCTCCACAATGGAAACATAGCCCATTTGCTCTTCTGTAAGCTTTCAATTGTTGTGCCTTCCACACTTCATTAGGAGTGAACTTCCCTCGGTTGTCCGCTTTTTGATTTACTCCATATTGTTTCTGTTGTCGACCAATGTCTCCCTTGAATCCTATTTTCTTGGTTCTGTCCAGAATTCCTTCATGTACACTAGCGTACATCGCTACTTTACTCACTGATTCAGGCATCTGCGTCTCCACCACAGCACGCAGCTCATCCTTCAACCTGAGAACAAATTGTGTTATCAGCATCATTCCCCCTACCTGAGTGTCATAAAGCCGAATGTGATACACTAGACGATCAAATTTCCACTCGTATTCCTCCACTATTCCTGTTTGCCTTAACTGAATAAGTTCCCTTATCTTCTCACTTTGAGTGTTGGTGTCAAATTCAGACAAAACTGCTGGCTGAAACTGTTCCCAATCATGCCGAGGATTCATTATCTTGTATGTCTGGTACCAATGAGCTGCATTGTCCACTAGATACATGGTGGCAGATGCGACCCGGAAGCCATCTGGGATTTGATACATCGAGAAAAAAGTTTGTCACTTATCAATCCAAATTCTAGTGTTGGCCCCATCAAATTTCGAAAAATCCATTTTGGGGATCCAAGTTCTTCTTCTTCCTATCTCACCTACCCTGTTAGCTTCGTGTACCTCAGACTCTATGGGTGTGGGAGGAGGAAAGGAGATATGAGGTGATGTCTGATTTTGCAGTAGTACCTGCCCTGCGTCGGGTTTTGCTCCCATGATGCCTAGTCCATCTCTTGCCGAAATCAGGAGTGGAAGAAGTGCAGGTCCTTTCATCACCTTCGCAACATGCACTTGTTCTTATTGAAGCTTACCGATGGAATCCAGCGACAAGTTCACCTTCATCTGAACTTGATCCAATCGCTCCCCTTGTTGCTCAAGTCATCGGTCTACCGCCGCCAACTGTTCCCCAGTTGCCCTCTTCACCTCATCCACCAGTTTGGTTTTCATCTGAGACAGCATCTCTGTCAATCTCCTCTCCATCGCCTCCATTGCTTCCACCACTTGCACAATTTTCATCTGAGACAGCATCTCTATCAATCTCCTCTCCATCGCCTCCATTGCTTCCACCACTTGCACAACCTGAATGCCACGCTTCGCCGGTGTCATGGCGAATTCTCCTCCAAGCCAATCGAACCAAGAGCAGGTTCTACACCAATCAAGCCCAGAGGGCGGTTGGTACCCTCTTCCGGAAATTTTACCGATCAAAACCGAGAGAGTTCGAGAATTCGACGAGGAATCGATGAGGCTTTGATACCATAATGTTATGTCCCATCTAGCGTTGTGATTTCGAGTGGTTTAGTGGAACAACGAATGAATACGAGCGATCGATTGACGATAGTAGGAAGAACAGAAGAGGGGAAAGTAGACAGGAAGAAGAGAGACAGAACTGATCAATTTCTTCGACAATTCGTTATAGACGCAGAACTTGTCTTTTAAAGCAACAACTCACTCAGCCTTTCCCCTCATTCGGTCCCACTACATAACATAATGTTAATTAAGTTATCCCCACTGCCAGCTAGGCCAAGCTACGGTCCATTCTCCTTTTGCCGAAGGCGTCACCTTCTTGCCATGTACTTCCTTTGCTGCATCTTCTTCAGTCGTTGCCATGTTCAGCACCTGGATGGTGACAGAAGGATACGAAGTTAAGGGATTAAGCAGAAATTTATCCAATCTACCTCCTCCTGTTCTCAGTCTCGGCCCTATTGCTACTTCCCTATCCCGGCATCTCCTCCTCCTGCGCCTGCTTCCTTCTGTTACCGATCACGGCGCCCTCTGCCCAGCACGACTGCAACTTACGGCCAAGGCCTGGCCGTGACAATATGTTTTTCTTCAGTCATCAATTCATTGGGAAGCACTTCAATTCTTTCATACAAAGTGAATAGGACAATTCTAAAGCAAAAGAATGGTCTCATCTGCAACTACCACTACCCCAATACTAATTAACCATACTGCTTACCATTTGTGCAATTTAGTTATAAGAAAAGCACAGAAGCACTGCTCTAGTTCGTTTTATTTTATGGGTGATGAGGCAAGGCAGTTCCTCGAAAAACTTGAGGCCAGACAAGAATATTCATAGCAATACGTACAACTTAAGACTTGTTTGCATACGACATCAACTATACACTATGGACATACTAGGTGGGAATAATTCAGAATTTGCTTTCCTATGTGTCTATGACATGTGGGCAAATTCTGAAATCCTCCTGGTGCCATGTCTTAATAAGTTAATATTACTCTCGATAAAGATACTTTTCATATGAGCAATTTATGTCAAGAGCTCACTATTGGATGACGCGCTTGACAACGTTAGAACCTCTAGCTCATATGACACTTAGCTTTCCCTATGATGACGCAGGCACAAAGCTGGTACATATATCCAGCAGTAGACCTGAGCACCTGCGGCTGGTCCTGTCAGACTTGGTAACCACTGCTTGTGAGGCTCGGCCCAATTACATTTTTGCTGTTTCAATGGATAGGTCAGGCCCAGGCGCCCAGCCCAGCCTGACAATGGCTTGGCTCATCCAGCTGATAACATCAACGTGTGAACTGATAACATCAAAGTGTGAACTGATAAGGTCTCTATTCTGCAAAATACTAAACAAAATGCAGCTAACTTTGAAGACGTTTTGGCATTGAGAGGAAATATGATGATAATTTCATGTAAAATGTGCTTCATTATTTCTTTGTTGGAGAATTATTGAATGTATGTCGTTAAACTGGCAAACTGTATGTGTATGACAGCTTATAAGAAGGGAGCATAAGAAATTTACTCAGATTCCACTTCAGGCCAATGGTTGTAGTTCTTGTAGATGGTGCTCCAACAGGAAAAAGTCCACAATGTGGCCCTTCAACAGATGATTCGATAAAGATCTCATGATGATGTGTTTTGGGAAGAAGTCGAATCAAGCAATCATCTGATAGAAGGATAATACGCATGTCCGAGAACAAATAAAGAACATTGATATTAGCAGCCTCATGATCAAACCTTCCACCAAGTGCTCCAGTAACAAGAACACAAAGCTACAGTATTGAAAGGAAAAGGTAAGTTCCATGATAGTAATCAGTATGTCCAAAGTATTTACAACTTTTAGTTTTGATATTGACAGAAATATTAACTGGTAAAACATAGCAAGTCATAAAAGTATCAAACCCAAATAGTACGATTATTACTTACATTAGGTTTTTCATGATCAGGTGTGCGATGACGGATATGAGAAACGCAGTTGTGTAGATCTGTTGTCTCTTGGTTATGTGATTTATCTAGCAAAACCATAACATCACCAGTGCTAAATTCATTATATTCCACCTGGTCTAACAGAAAAAGTGAACTCGACTTCATCTTAAAATTCAGACACCAAAAGTGTTATTCAATTTTCTGACAAAGATGCTTGTTGTCTACTTTGTAGCTAAAGTTTGCTGCTAAAGGTCCATGACAAACTGTGTTCAACCTTTAGTAGTCAATGGCCAACTTAAAAGTACAGTTGATTGTCAGACAATGTTCAAGAAGACGCTAGGCGCTAGTCGGGTAGTGGCCCGGTGCCTAGCGCCTAGGCCGCCTAGGCGGCTAACTAGCGGTTGTGCAGAGCAAAAATAATTCACAAATGAACTATTTTTAATGGGCTTAAAACCTAATCCTCAGCCCATCTCAGCCAACCAGCTAGCCAGGCCCAACCCGAGCCATGCATGCGCGCGCTCTCTCTCTCTCTCTCTCGGTCTCGACCTTATCCTCACGACCTCACTTCTCTCTCTCTCTCTCTCTCTCTCTCTCTCTCTCTCTCTCTCTCTCTCTCTCTCTCTCTCAGATTCGGCCGCCCTTCTCACTATCGCTCTCCCTCTCCGGATTCGGCCTCCCCTCTCGCTCTCCGGACCTCGGCCACCCCTCTCCCTCTCGCTCTCCCTCTCGCTCTCCCTCTCCGGACGCCTAGAGCAGAGGGGGTAGCCGAGGAGGGCATGAGGGGTAGGACGCGAGGGGGAGTAGGCGAGGCGAAGGCGGCCGGCGGTGAAGACGGGCGAGGCGAAGGCGGTGAAGATAGGCGACGGCAATGGGGAAGGCCAAATTGAGCAGCGGGGAGCTCAATTCGGCGCTGGCAAGTCAGGTTCAACGGTTGCGACGGCGACAACAACACAAGAGCAGAGGTGCGAGTCCCTCCTCTCCTTAGAATTTTTTTTCCTCCGCCTCCCCGCCTCATCCCGCCTCGGCGGCCAAGGCGGCCGCCGCAAGCCGCCTAGCGCCGCCACACCTTGGACCGCTCCGGCCGCCTAGGCACCCCACTAGGGCCCTAGTCGCGGCAGCCAACAGGTGGCGAGCGCTTAGGCGCCACCTAGGCGAGCGCCTAGACCGATTTCGTGAACACTTTTGTCAAATACTCCTGAGAAATTTCGAAAGGATGCAAACCGGTGGAATACTAAACAGGTGTATAATGCCAGATCAAAGCTACCAGAAGCGAGTTTTCAAAAATCCAAATTCCAAGCATTGACATTTAGCAGTTAATTATTTCTGAAGTACAACCAAGAAGAATATCCACATGAAATGGAATAGATGGAAGCATCCGAGCATCAATTCCTTTTACAATGGTGATTAAAATCAGCTGTTTGCAGACATAATCACCAGAACCAAAATAATTTCAATTTTATTCAAGATCATCAAGCCGGAATCCATTCTCACTATAGTTGTATCTATTATGAATATTGTGTGTATATTGAAGAGGTCCAATGGACAATATATAAAAGAGTACAAGAGATGTATGCCATATACAGATAAGGCAATACAAAAGGATTCCTATCTCTATCTCTAACATATCTCTAACACCCCCTCAAATGCAAAGCGTATACAATAGCATTGCATTTGAAGATGGTTGACATTAAAATATGAAAAAAAAATCTAAAATCTGAGTTAATAATGTTGTCGTAGCATGCAGCTCTTGAAACATATGTCGAGTATCAAAAGATCTCCTCCATCCAGGGTCGTGTAACAGCCCATAAAGCATAAGGTGCAATGGCTGAGAAAGTCGACCGCGGCAACACGACGAAGAAGATGATGAAACTGACATGAATAGAGAGAGCTATCAAATCAAGCCGAATAGGAATAGGTGGAAGCATGACAGTGTAGATCGAAGCCTAAGACGGCGGCGGCACTAAAGAAGCGCGGCGGCCTTAGAAGCTCGGGGCGGCGGCTAAGAAAGCGGTGGCATCATAACGACTTCTATGATCTGCACGCGGCTCAGAAAGAAGAGCGGAAGTGGCGGTTGCTATCATGCATAAGGCAATCCCTATGCTTCTATGACTGACAATAAATTTATGGACTCGCATGGCTTAGACGAACTCAAAGATTGAGTGGTACGGACTTGGATGGACGCAACGAAAGAAAAATGACACGAAAAAAGAAAAGATCCAAAGATAGCTAGCAGCAGCATAATCACGTAATCTAATGCCGGCACAACCGAGATGAATAGGCACAACAGCACAAACGAGCAGAGCCATCCCAATAGAGAGCCATCCAACTCACTAATAGCATCTTGCATCCTTGCGGTCATCAAAGTCCATAAAGGCAAGCACAGAAAGAGCGCCCCTTCTTATCAGATTGCCTCCACGCTTTTCGTCTCCATCCAAAACTAGATCTGCACACAAGTGCACATGATCTGGCGCACCAAATTGACACGAGCCGACGAGCCGGCGAGCTGGCCGGCTCTGGGCGCGGGAAATCCCGAGAAAAATACCCGCGCGGTCGCGGGGAGGAGGCGGGTTGATCCGGAGGCGACCGGGCGGATCCGACTGCTGCTCTAGGCGAGATCTACCCCGCAAGGGATGATTAGGTGGGAGCTTAGGTGGGAGGAGGTTGGCATCGACGTCCCACGTCGCCATGGGAAGAGGTCGGCACGCCGGATGGAGATAGGACTTATCCGACACCGGCTCGTCAGCAGATCGACGGCCTTTGCATCGCTAGTGGGAGAGGTCTGTAGGGCCAGCTGGCTAGGGCGGATCTAGATGGTGTGAAGGTACGCCATGGTTCTTCAGATCAGCCCGATCCAGGTCGGATCTGTATCGGGCCGAGGACTCCGCCAGCAGCGGCTCCTCTGCGTCGCACGTGGGTACTAGCATCGGTGCGGCCGGCATCTTCGACGAGCAGATGGCGACTGCTGCTTGAAAAATCTACAACAGAAGGCCACCCCTGGGAGCGAAGATGGTCCTCCTGGGGGCAGCGGCAGTGGAGGCGAGTAGAGGCTAGGAGGCGGCGGTGCTACAGTAACCATAACCGTTGCTCTGATACCATGTTATGAATATTGTGTGTATATTGAAGAGGCCCAATGGGCACTATATATAGGAATACAAGAGGTGTATGCTATATACAGATAAGACAATACAAAAGGATTCCTATCTCTATCTCTAACATATCTCTAACAGTATCATGGACTAAGCAGAAGGTCCTCTCGTACTTGGATAAAGGTATATATACTCATTAACAAGCTTATGCTGACAAAGTGGAGTCAACTTTGATAAAATGCAGTCCACTACAAGCTACAAAATTAGTCAACTGCCAGATGAGAAGTTCATTTTTTCTTATAGTTTTGTTGTCAATGGCAACAATTCTCTTCTAACAGGTATTAGGACATGAGAAAACTATTTCATCCTTCCAACTAAATTCACTCCCAATTTTAACTGATTGCATTATTTTCTTTTAAAACATTAACTGACTGCATTGTTACCTTTGAAAACCTGAACCTAAACTAAAGTCATCAACTGATGCAATTGGATTTTCCTGTAAAAATATCCATGCAAAAGGCATGTACACTTTTCCCATCATTTTGGCATTCTGCAGCAGGGGTTTCCATGCTTGAACACCTTCCTGGCTTCCTCCATGTATTATATTAACTTAAATCCATGCCAACCATTATTCCATTGTACATAAATTAAATATAGCCTTAGTATCCATTATGTATATTCAGATATGCTAGCATTAAGGCTGAATCAGAATGTTCAAACAACGCTTAAGCAGTGAGCCTAGCCAAAGTTCAACTGCTGAAATCCCACCAGGATGTCCAGATAATGTAAAACATTGTAGCAAAGAGGAAGCAAAAAAAAAAAACCTGAGTACTTGACTAGAGTAGAACATTTTTACTTCTCGCCTTATAGAATCCATATCTCCCTCAATTATTTTGGGAATATACCTGGATAATAGCAACTACTAGTAATGTTATTAAGTCGTAAAGTCACAAGGGGCAAACTAGCCGACTAATCACGATTAGCCACAACTATTCGCCAGACTAAAAAGTATATAAATAGGGCGGCGGCTGCTGCTGCTGGCCTGCTACTCCTAGTACTAGTGCTACTACTATAGCTGCTGCTGGTACTGCTGCTGCTACTACTACTAGTACTAATGCTACTACTGCAGCTGCAGCTGCAGCTGCTGCTACTACTACTTCTAGCAGACCACAGTACCACAGAGAAAAACAGAGCATGAGAGAGCAGAGGCGGAGCACAGCGCAAAACAGAGAGCAAGAGAGGGGAGGAAAGAAAGCAGAGTAGAGCAGAGGGTAGCGCAAAACAGAGCAAGAGAGGAGCGGAGGAAGCAGAGGATGGGCGGTGGCTTGGACAGGGGAAGGGGGGGACAGGGGAGGGCAGAGGAGGAGGATGGTCGACGACGACTTGCGGCGGCGGGGAGCCAGGGCTAAGGTCGACGCTCGCCCTCGCAGCACGGGCGGTGGCGGCGCGTCGTGAACAGGGGAGACAGGGCAGGGCCGACGAGGATGGAGACGGCTGGCGACTGGCAGCGGGCTACGGTTCCGCTCACGCTCAAAGCAGTGGTGGCGGTGGCGTGAGGAGTGGGGGAGAATGGCTCGATGACTGATCTCATATAAGCTCTCCATTCCCCTCTCGAGCTTCATATGGAATGCACATAGGTAGTAGTGATTCTACTTATAGGTTATTGCAGATCTCTTGCCGCCGATTGAGACAAACCTATTTGTTTTCTGGTAACTGATTTTTTTAGGGGAATTTCTGGTTACTGATCAGGCATAAAATAATGTGCTTCGACTGTTGGTATATATTTCCCAAAAGACAATAAAAAAACTCATATTTTATGAAGATGGTGACGATCATACTTGAGACATCATTATTTTGTAGATCTCAACGGCATTTCCTAGTAGAGCCAGTTTTGTTATACCCATAGTCACAAGGATCCCGGATCGAGGAACGGGGTCACGGGTCGCCACTTGCGAAGGAAGAAGAAGCTTGCAGGTGTCACGCTGCACTTTAATAGGAAAAGCACGAAGAAGAAACTCCAGATGATCGACTGCCGGCGATGAGCACCACTTGACTACTTGAGTAGACTGCTTTGTTGGCGCATCGTGCTTTGACAAGACTACTACTTCAACTCGAGGTTTGCCGGCGTCGTCGATATATGCTTGGAGGCTTGAACGCCCGGAGTCGAGTAAGAAAGTGTCGAAGACCGCAAGGATCAGTGATGTCATGTAGTGTTTCGTTTGGAGTTTGGAGGATGGAGCTGTACTTTGGATTTTAGAAGAAGATGCGAGAAGAGGATGGAGCTCTGTGAAGGTAGAAACATTAATATAGTGGGCTCCACAGGGCACTTTATTGACTTTTGTTTGTTTTGGTTGATGAAATATTGGATTTTTTTTTCATTTTGACCCCTGGCGTCACGTAATTACAGAAATAACCCCCGTACCAATTTTTTTTTCAAATCTAGACCCCCCTCCCCCCACCTTCCGCGGTCGGGGAGTGGGAAAAAGGTCACTCAGCTCCCGAGCTGAAAGGCACTGAGGGTGGCCTGAGCCACTTGCCGTGTGTGTGTGAGCGAGGTGAAGTTCATGATGGCCGAGTGAACGCCTGATTCCATGATCACCGTCCATTTCCATGAGATTTGTTTGAGTACCCACGTTCATGATCGGGGCCTTGAAGGTAAGGAGGGTCTAGATTTGCAAATAAAACAGGATGAGAGTTATTTTTGCAATTGATTTGAGTCAGAGGGCCAAAATGGCATTCAATTCGAAATATTGCCATGTGACGGGAGATTTCCCTCTATGTACCGTGTAATCTCCAAAGTCCAAACCTCTTTGTAATCTCCGAAGAAAAAATATTGGAACTTGTAACTATAATGGCACATGGCAACTGTTTGTAACGTCTCATTTTCGGACGAGTAATAGTATTTACTATTCTGGCTTTTGTTTTTCGATCGTATTTCAAATTAGCAACTATTTCAAAAAACTTCTAGCTTTCTCTAAGCTCGGGTTTGTGTTTCAAACCTTTTCACAACCTCGGAATTCAAATTTGAATTTGAATCTCCTTTCGGATTTTGGGCCCCTTTCTCGCCTTGCCTTTCCTTTCAGTTGGGCTCAGCCCATTTCCCTTCTTGGGCTTAGCCTACCTCTCCTTCCCCTTTTGGCCAGCCCAACCCATCTCTTTTTCCTCCCTCCGGCCTGACTCTTCTTGGCCCTAGCCATTTCTTCTTTCGGCCACTTGGCCCGGTCGCATTCCCCTCTTATTTCCTTGACCGGCTCCCTTGTCTTCTTCTTTCTCCAGCCAAAACGCCCGAGCTCCCCCTGCCATCTCCTCGTGCGCCTCCTGCTCCATGACGCCACCACTTGCGCCTTCCCATGCTCCCGATCGTCATATCCCTACCACGCCCCCGAGCGCACAAGCCGCTGCAGCACCCGGTCACCACCCACTCCCGCCTGCCCTCTGCAGCCGAAGACTTTGGAGCCCCTCCTCGCCTTGTCGCCTCAAGCCACCATGGCAGTGACGCCACCGCCCGGTCGCGCCGTCGTGCCGTCTCCTGCCCCGCCCCGCCCCGCCCCGCTTGCCTCTGCCTCGTCCTGTCACTCGCACCCATCTCGCGTGCGCATGCCTTCTGCCCATGCCGCGACTGCCTTGGGACCATGCGTCCCCCGCCAAGCTCTCCAACGGCTCCTCCTCCCTTCCGCCGGCTATAAGTAGCCTTGGAGCTTCCCTGGTGCCACCCCCACGTCGCTCCTTTGCTCTAGGTAATCTGCCGAAGAAAAGAGCCGAGCTCCCCCATTACCGGCCGATTGGAGCTCCTCCTCCGCCATTCCCTCCTCAACGCCCCTCGGCCAAATTACTCGCAGCCGGAGCTTCACCCTGTCGCCCTCAACCTCCCCTACCCGTCGGCCAAGCTCCCCTGCCACCCTAGTCCTCCGTCATCGCAAGTCCTCCCCGCGCCGCCCGGGCCTCTTGTCGTCGGTCTCCTCCAATGCCCCCCCCCCCCGCTTCATTGGACAGCACGGTAAGCTTCCTTGTGTCGCCCTTGAGCTCATGCTCCCCTCCCCTTCCCCTCTCATCCCTCCCGCGCGCCGTCCGGCCCCTGCGCCCGGTCGCTCTAATCGCCACCGCCTCCTGCTTGGCACCACCCGGCCCCCAATGCCGCCTCCCTCAGCCTCCTCCCCACTTCGGCCACCCATTTTGCTGGCCTTCGCCGCCTCTTTGGCCACCGCTCACTGCTGGCCAAGCTGCGGCCATGTGCCCCCTTAGCTTCCCCAAATCGGCCAAGAAGCCCCTCTGTTCTCTCCCTCTCATTCTCTATGACTTATGGGCCCACCTCCTGTAGGAGCCAATGAAGACAGTCATTTAAGCTTGGTCAATTCACCTTTCAAATGGAACTCTTGCAAAGCTCGTGTGTTAACTTTTAGTTCTGTGATAACCCCTTTGTAATTCATGGTTAGTTAATTAATAAATTTAATTTAATTAATCTTCCACTAATGTGTAAAAACTATGAGATTCAAGAACTTAATTTACAAATTTTGGGAAATCGAATTTAAAGCTATTCAAGAATAATTATGTTGATCCCAACATCTTGCTCTAGAAACTTGAATTATAATTGCAAATCCCATCCAATATTCTTGGTCCAAATAATAACTATCACATCTTTGTCCTCCGATCTAAAGTTATTAAAGATAATTAAAAGTAATTAGTATAAAGATAAACTCGGCAAAATATCTAGTATCATATCCATACCCCATAAATCATGATGACCTTTAAAATGGTAATTTAATAATTAAGGAAAAATAATCTTTTAAATCTTAAGTCCCTAATGCTTATCTTAATTATAACTTATGCATGTATATTTACATTCTTGTGTAAGAGGCGATTAAGTTAAAGATAAAGTAATTAATCAATATGCCCTTATCATCTAATTTAAAATGCAAGTTTAATTTTAAAAAGTTTTGCTAAAAGTATAATCTTGCCCAATATCAATCATCCTATCTTTATCCCTGGGTTTAAATCACCAAATATTTGGACTCCAAGTTTAAAATCGTTAATTAAAATTATATTCTTCGCATGTTGAGTCCACACCCTAATCTCTATTGTTTAACTCTCTTCAAATAATGCCCTATGTTCCTTCAAACTCACCTCTATCCTAAATCTAACCCTACTCTTGTAACTCCCTTAACGAATACCCAACAACTAAAGAAACCCTTGAATTTAAAAGATCAAGCTATATCTTTTCCCCGATCGGCGATGTCTTACCATCTTCCAAATCCGAAGTAGAATATTCCTATAAATATTCCTTCGACTTTGATTTCCCCCTTGTTTTCCCTCCCGGCAAAGTTTCTCCACCGTTTTTCCTTTTCACTCAAGTATCATTTGACTTTGTCAAACATCCCTCATTCGCTAAATCTTCTCTTATAATCTCGATCATCGCAAATCTTAACCCAGCTCTATTGAGTTTAAGTGCTCTTTTGAAGTTTTTTGGATTTATTTGGTTTTCAATTGTTTATCGCGTAACTAGAAGTTGGAGTCCCGAAGAAACAACGACTCGAGCAGGATCAAGATTCGGATAGAGACGCAGACCAAGAATTCAAGACCACTGACTGAGAATGCTTTGAGTAAGATTAAGGCCGCGGTAAAATTGACCCAGGCGAGTCAATACTTTGATCATTTTGATCATACATTTTATGTAAATTATATTCATTTAAATTACCAAAATTGCTTGCTTTAATTCTCTAATCAAATGTATGTTAAAGCTTAAGGTAGTTACATACCAATTTGATGATTAATTAACTAATATGCCATCGATTGATATTTGAATCCATTATTCCATTGTCACTCTAGTAACTATATGGTAAATACTAGCTATAGGTTGTACTTAAGCGACATGCTAGACTTGTTTAAGTACCAGGGTATTAAATACCCCAAACATCATTTCTTCAAACATGAAATAGTTTTGGGTAGTCATTGGTGGTCCATAACTGAAATGAATGAGATAATTTGGTTTTACTCCTCAAAACCCTAATAATTGCTAAACCACATCTGGGTGGATGGTAAGGCGGTGGGTGCTCACGGAGCACGAGAGTGGTTGGTATGTGGTACGAACTGCCCGGATGGATTAAGGACTTAATCTTGTCACGACCTCCCGTGTAAAACAAGTACAACCACAAATCTACAAACTGCAACTTGGTTTAGTAAAATTATTAAACCCTGAATATATCTCACTGGGTGGAGAAGGGGAATGTGCAAGTGTGCGGTACATCCAGCTTGAATGGAACACCGATACAAGGTGAAGTTGCCAGCCGTTGTGGGTAGTCCAACTACGCCAAACGCTGTGGTACAATGATCCCATACAATGTATGGGCGTAACCCCATATGAGTGAGATAACGGAAAGGGCAAGGTAGTTTGAAAGGTTACTGTGATGGTCGCTCAATTACATGACTAAGGAATCATGTGGGGTAACGAGTATGACTATCTCTTATGGGTACAATGTACAACCTCTGCAGAGTCTAAACTGTTTAAACAGCCATGCCTACGGTCAAAAATGGACATGGGAACTTTACTTGAGTTAGTTCTATTTCAAAAACTTTTATGGGTGGTATGAAAAATGTGGTGGGCTCACCTAGCTCTGTATTTGGATTTTACCTGAGCCCTCGAGCTCAGCGGTGTTAATAATGGAGGTAGCTCCATTCAAATGAAGCATACGATATAGGTTCCAACGGAGGGGGCCTCTACTGAAATAATTACTGCACAATCACTCTCTTTAATAAAATGCAATTTGGGTGAACTGCTAAGTGATAGGACTTTGTAATTATGATAATTGAAAATGTTGCTTTAGCAAATAAAAGAACCAAAGCTATCCTTGTTAAGTCTTGCATATATATTATTGCATTGTGTGTATTGGCTAAGTTGTGCTCATTCTCGCTCTTTTCCCCCCAAAACCCTCAGAAGCAGGAAATCCCGAAGACTACAAATACTATGAGGATCCAGAAGATGGAGGCCTAGGAGATGATAAAGCGTAGTTTAGCCTTTAGCTGTTCTAGTCACACCTCAGTCTAGTTGATTCCGTTGGTGCTTGCGTGCATCCTATATTATCTGAGTCTTTGGGTAATATCGGACACACACGAGTTTCCTGAGTCGCTTGCCTGTGGAGAGATGCGCTCTCACCCCTTTTTGCTTCCGCTTTTGTAATGTATTCAACTTGGCCTGTTCGGCCCTTATTGTAAAACTTGACCCGATGCGGTCTATATAAACTCTGATGTGTTAAATTAATGAATGATATGGTTTTACGCCATGTATGAATGATTCAACAATGTGCTTGTGAGTGTTATCTACTGATTCAAGGAATAGCACAGTGTTTTCACAGAGGATTCGAGATTAGAAAATCCGGGTCCGACACTGCTCTTTTCGGAAAGCAGGAAAACTATGGTTTTTAAGCATCTTTTTAATGTCATTTTATTTTGGTCTAAAAAATATTGTTTTTATTTTGAATGAATTGTTTTTAAATTTTACCTCTTTACAAATAAAAATATAAAATTTTAAAAATAGATAGTTAATTTTTTGTATTTAATACTTCCAGAAAAAAGGTAAATACTATGTATTTAAGTCAGAAGAATAAAACTAAACAGTTCAAAATTCATATTGAGAAGGTATGTCATACTCGGCTACTGCTACACTCCTATTCCTATACTAATTAGTTTTCACTTGTTCTTCTCTTCTGTGCATCAAAGATTTTTTTTTCCTTTGAAATTTAATAACCGTAGGTTGTTTCTTTTGAACAGGTGCATAAGCATATCTTTTGGTCCCCATATGTGGTTCATACTTTGAATCACATATTCAAAGATTTTGCTGCTGCATTTGCATGGATGGTTGATATATACAGGCCTGGGAAAATGGTAGTCAAATATATTTTGAATCACTCACATTGCCTCGCTTTTTTCAGAGCTAATTCCATATTAGAACTCTTGAGGGTGGCAAAGACATGTTTTGCTGCCACCCTCAAGAGTCGAGAGGTCTAATTTGGAATTAACCATCCATGTAAATACAGCAGCAAAATCTTTGAATATAAGATTCAAAGTATGAAACACGCATGGGGACCAAAAGATATGCTTATGCATCTATTCAAAAGAAACAACATACGATTATAAAATTTCAAAGGAAAACATTATTTGATGCAGAGAAGAGAAGAACAAGTGTAAAACAAAATTAGTATATGATTAGGAATAGGAATGTAGCAATAGCTGAGTAGGACATACCTTCTCAATTTAAATTTTGAACTGTTTAGTTTTCTTTTTGTGACTTAAAATACATAGTATTTACATCTTTTTTTGGAAGGATTAAATACGATAAAACTATTTAACTATCTATTTTTAAAATTTTATATTTTTATTTATAAAAGGTAAAATCTGAAAACAATTCATTCAAAATAAAAACGATATTTTTAGACCAAAATAAATGATATTAAGAAGATGCTTAAAACTATAGTTTTCCTGCTTTCCCAAAAGAACGGTCGTCATGTGTTATTATAGTTCCAATTTTTTTTTCTACGGAGATTAAAGAGAGGTTTGGACTTTGGAGATTACACAGTACATGGAGGGAAATTTATCGCCACATGCCAATATTTCATCAAACAAATCAAAGAAAAATCAATAAAGTAGCCTGCGGAGTCCACTGTGTTAATGTTTCTTCTTTACCTTCACAGAGCTCCATCCTCCAAACTCCAAATGAAACACTACATCACAGCATTGATCCTTGCGGTCTTCGACACTTTCTTACTCGACTCCGGCGTTCAAGCCTCCAAGCTACATTGATGGCACTGGCGAACCTCGAGCCAAAGTAGCAGTCTCGTCAACGCAGGATGCGCCGGCAAAGCAGCTTACTTAAGTGGTGCTTGGCGGCCGGCCACCTGAAGCTTCTTTTTGGTGCTTTGCCTATTAAAGTGTGGCTTGATAGGCAGGTAAGCCTCCATACACCTGCAAGCTTCTTCTTCATATTTTTTTCTTCGGCTGATTTGGGAGATTAGGGTTAATTTTTTACTCGTTCCGTGGCACGTCCCGGCGGCGACCCAAATCGTCAGCGACCCACGATTGAGAATATCGATTCGGGCCGTGGATCACTGGCTGGGGCGATCTGTGATCCCGGTGACTATGCTGTTGAATTCAATTGACTAAACAGTAACAATAAGACAATCATTATTTTACATTACTATTTTGCTCTCGTTCACAGCGTACTAACTAAAAAGCCCATCCTATTAAGTAATAAACAGTCAGTGCTGTCAATTAGCCAAAGGAAGAGCAACAAATTAGAATATTTCACTTTATAAAAAGCTGAAAATAAAAACAGGTGTCCATTTTGTTACAAAGATAAAGTTGTGTAACTGGAATCCATGTGATTGATGCTATGGAGAATTTGGCAACACTTGAAGGTATTCAGAGAATTTTTTTTATTAAATAATCATTTTTTAACTTTTATTTTAAAATTAATCTCCCAAGACTTTATTTTTAAAATAACCCTTTAGTCACGCCACCTCCCGTGGCGTGACCAATTAACACTTGCCACGCCACTAGTGGTGGCGTGACTCAAGCCGCCACGCAGCCTCGCCCAGGCCGTGCCAACTTGGAGCTTGCGTGGTAGCTTTAGTCACGCCAGGACTCATGGCGTGACTAGGTATATTGTCACGCCATGAGACTTGGCGTGACAGTGGGGATTTATGCTCGGACAACCCGACCCGTTCCTCATTTTTCTTATCTTCTACCTTCTACTCTCGCTCTCGCCGCGCCGCTCCTCGCGCCGCCGAGGTCGCTCTCCTCGCGCTGGGAGGCCGCGGCTCTTCCTCCCCGTGGAGCTCCTCCGCGGGTCTCCTGCTCCCCTGCCGCTCCTGCCTTGGCCTTGGCTCTGCCCTCAGACCGCCCGTCTGCCGCCACTGGCTCTCCTCCCCGGCGTCTTTGTCCTTCCCCATGGCTCCTCTTAGATCGAGGTATAATATAGTTTTCTATGAGCGGAAATAAAACCCGCAGATCTTGCGCAAAACTAATTAACATTTTTTGGGTTTTTCGAGTAGCTAAATTGGTGCGTGCGTAAACTATATCATATAATCATATATTAAATTGTTGTTTGATTGAAACGGAGCTAGAGACATTTGCTATTGGTTGTATCAGTACTTAGTGCTTGATTAAAAGAAAGTTGTGCGAGATGAGCAGCATGTAAAATATCGAGAATATTAGTTCCTTAGGAAATGCTTCACCGAGATTACGAACAGAGCAATTAATCTTTGAATCTATCGAGAGCAAAAATTCTTCAAGTTCAAATGACCATGAAGGGTAAGGTCTGCTGCGAAGAAGCTTAATTTGAAATCGCTTCTAGGAACATGCATTTTACATCGAAAACTATCTCGTTAAAGAATTTCCATAAGAGTTATCCTCTTTCAGTATATAATGGTGTTTCTCATGTCCAAAGAAACACAATGGTGTTTTCTAATACATGAGTTACTATGTAGTTGATTGTATGTAACACGAATTGATTGACATCCGTAAAAGAAATTCGCAGTTGTTGGGTTCTCGTCGGGACATATTAAGATACGGAAGTCAGGAATAGGCTTTTCTGTCTTTTCTTTACAATCGAAATTGGAAGGTACCGTTGTTATACTACCAACTTGTTTCACAGCTTTTCGCCTTGCTTAGGTTGCTTCATTAATGTGTGTATGAGAATGTGTTTATTAGTTAATTGACTTTGGATTTCTACACATTGAAGTTGCAAATCATCCATATAAAAGCGTGCCAAAGAATTATTGAGATTAATTTGCAAGTTCCACTAGGAAGATACAAACATCCTAACAAGAAGAAAAGTGAAAATTATAACATGCATTCCAATTTGGTAGTACATGGTTTGAGGTTAGCAAGGCATAGTACCATAATTGTCTGATGTGTTTATCACGAGTTTTAGCACCTGTGAGCCTAGACTTATAGTGGGTAAATACAAGTACCAATATTGGTGCGAAAACTTTTCATTATACACCGGTGAGGAAGTTCTGAGCACTTAAGGATGAAATTTGTTGCACTTGTTGGAATTGTACTACTTTTTTGTTGTTTTGATTTCAGTTTTGTTAAGGGCATTTGTGGTATTCCACTCTAGTATAGGGTTTACTCTTGTGTGTGTCCTTGTACTATATATTGCCCTTGGGCTATTGCAATACAACCAACCATTCATATTTGCACTCTCTGTCTCCATCTAACATGGTATCGAGCATTAGGTTCTCTCTAACCTCCGCTCGTCCTCCGCTGCTGGCCGCCTCAAGAGGAGCATTCTCCACTTGGGGTGGCCTCCTTCTAGTCGTAGTCTTTTCCTTTAGTAGAACCACTCGGGGTGGCCTCGCATGTCCGGTTTTCTATGTTGAGTATGGCGCACGAGTGACAATTGTCTATGTTATAAGAATTTCTGTCATTGCTAAATCATAATTAGATCACAAAGGTTTCATGCAGATTAATTACTAAATCATAATCGATCGAAAGTATGTGCATTGATAGTTATCGAGCCTTTAAATATTGGAAGTACTAGCGAGAGGCACGATGCATTTCAAGTTGCGCGCTTTGGACCTCTTGTTCTTGTCCCCTGTTTGCACCCCTCACAAAACCGTTAGTCCTGTGTAGTTCTTTCCAGGCTACCCCACCACCCCTGCTCGCGTAGTCGTGTTGTGTGTTAGGCCAAAGTTGATAATACTTAAAAAGAAGTAACTTTAGTCTCACATACATACCAATTGCTTGAGTTGTACAGGAATGACGATGGTAAAGTTCCATATATGTTTGCATTGGCATCACCTATTACGAAAAGTTTTTTTATGTGCATTGCTTTCCTTTAACTTTCCAACGCCATGATCTCAAGAACCTCCTTGTATTAAATCGAGAAAAAAATGCATCGTTTTGATGTTCTCCTATTCTTGTTTTATCTTGTAACTCATATATATCGCCGCTTTGTGTTGCATCTACAGAGGATGAAAACATACAAACCTTTGTAAAAAAATGACAACAACGTGCATTGCAAAATAATACTTGTACATTATATATATATGATAGGATGTTTGAAAACCGAAGTAGGGCATGCGATTCAACAACATGTTTTGAGATGGGAGTGAGGTTAGAGTAATGTGTTGAAATGGCCTTGAAATATGCATCGGTGTTATTGTGAGAAGCTTTTTCATGCATGCAAAAGTAGTAACACATTCATGTATTAGCAAATGGATGTGTGACAACTTTTAAATGATGGAAGGACTAGATTGAATTGTAACAATTTGTGTCTTTGTGATAGGCATCTCATTTGGAGGTAGACTAGGTTTAGTCGCCAAACCATCTCAAAAGCATGTAAACTTATCTCCTTTCGCATATAAGATTTTCGAACGAGTGGTTCGTGGCACTCGGCGTGTAGCTCTGGCGTGTGAGGCGAAGTCTGGGCGTGCTCGAGAATGAGCCTGGCGGTCCCAAACACGTGGTTTGGGCGGTCTCGAGAACGGATCTCGGCGCATTCAGGCACGTGGATCCGGGGTAGTGTAGGTCGACTCGAGGCAAGCTCGGCGGTCCCAAACACGTGGTTTGGGCGGTCTCGAGAACGGGATCTCGGCGTGGTCGAGCACGAGAGACTCGGGTAGTGTAGGTTTTGGATCTTTTGCATCTCCTTGTTTCTTAGTGTTATTAGTCCTTGTGTATGGCCTAACACACGAAGTCGTTGTGAAACAACCCGTCAATTATGCATATGTTTGTCTTGTTAAACCGCCAAAGACGCGTCTCGAAACTAAGCTTTTGTTATGTCCAATGTTTATTGTGATATTTCTTACTTTATGTATTTCGTTCATATGGCATGCAGTACTGACGTTGCAAAATTTTGTTGGATGTAGATGGACAGAGTTGTACGTATATTTACTGGTGGGTCCATTTGCCAAACTGGAAGTTCTGTCGATTTCAGCGGCATGGAAGCGACCGTCCTTCTATTTCCTGAATCACCGGACTTTAAAACTCTTGTGAGTAGGATTAAGTCGACATTTGGATGGAATGAGCCCGGGGTCGTTGTCGGAATGCAAGGACGATATGACGCAGGGCAGGGTTCAAAGATGCACGCCTTTTTGGTGCCAATCCTGTCCGCCGATGATTGGCACACGTACAAGGAAATTGTGCAAACATCTCAGGTCCGGGCGCTGGAGGTGGCAGTGGAAAGGACAATCGTTGTTGAGGATTTGCCAGACAATTTGGATGTGGTGAATGGCAACACGGAGGAACAAGACCCCCCAATGGAAGAGCGTCCTTCCGAAGAGTTCGTTAGCGTGAGTCGTACCAACCATGACCCCTTGTCGGTGGATCTGCTTATATCTTCCCCGCAACGTGTTGTTGACCCTGTGACTGATTTCAACGGTGCTGTAATGAACAACGAGCTTGAGGAGGAGTTGTTTCGCGATGGAACAACCCGTGAAGAGGAGTCTGACGAAGGATGGAGCTCGACCGAAGACGAGGCTCCGGCACCTCTTTTCTCCGCAGAGGAATCCAGGGTTCTTCGCAGTGTAATGGGTGAGGTCCCATCGGTGCATGCGTTCGATGATGTCAGTATGGTTCATAAGACGGTTTGTGCTAATGGGTTAAGAAGTAGGGATGGCATAGCGGACCCGGAGAATGACATAATACGGAAGAACTTGTTATTTCCAACCATGGAGGACATGAAGGTTTGGCTGCAAGAATACTCAGTGCGGCACCATCGTCCGTTCATAGTGCAACACTCCGATGTGAACAAGAGGTACACTGTGAGGTGTGAAAGGGGGTGTGGATGGAAGGTATGGGGCCGCAAAACAAGGGACAACCAATGGAAAATAGCAAATGTGAAGCAGCCTCACACTTGTGGGACCGCACAAGTGTCCGGGGAGCACCTCCAGGCGACCGCAAATTTCATTGCTAGGCGTATTATAGCAGTTGTGGGTGTCGATCCTGATGTGTCCGTCGCCACCCTTATCGAGGTTATCTACGGGTTCATTAAGTACCGTGTGAAGTACGGGAAAGCATGGAGGGCAAAGCAGAGAGCGATGCAGTTATTGTGGGGTGATTGGAAGGAGGCTTACGGTTTGCTTCCTCGAATCCTAACCGCTATGCAGGCCAAGAATCCGGGCATGGTGTTTCACCCTTGGCACGACAATCGTACGAAACTCGATGGAGGGGTTACGAAACACGTCCTTCAGCGGGTGTATTGGTCCTTTGGGTAATGTATAGAGGCCTTCAAACACTGCAGACCTGTCTTATCTGTTGACGCTACATTCTTGACGGGGAAGTACTATGGTGCCTTGATGCTCGCCGTGGGTATTGATGCGGAGGACCAACTGATTCCATTAGTATTCGCATTGACAGAGGGTGAGAGCAATGCAAGCTGGGCATGGTTCCTGGATATAGTTCGTCTACGCCTCGTTGGGCCTGGACGACAAGTTTGCATCATCTCGGACAGGCACCACGGCATTATGAACGCTGTGAAGAGTAGACTTGATGGACACGGATGTCTTTGCATAGGTGGTGCATCGTCATTTAGCGGCTAATTTCTTTAAGCAATGCGGCGAGGAAGATCTCACCGAAAGTTCAAAGCTGTTGTGCGGATGCTTGGAGAAGAGGGAATTCGAGGTCAAGTTGGCGAGTGAGGGGGTGACCAGCGAGCGGGGTAAGTCGTGGTTGGAGGAAATCTTGCGACAAAAGGAGAAGTGGGCACGGGCATACGATAAAGATGGTATCGGTATGGAATGATCAACTGAATATATCGGAGGTGTTCAACAACGTTATTAAGGGTATCCGTATGCGATGCGATGTCGCTATCTTGGAGTACTCCTTCGAAAGACCAACAAGTACTTTGTGGAAGCAATTGGACCGGGCAAGGATGCATTTAACGTGGCGTTGGGGTGTGTGGCTACCAAGCACCTTGCTATCGCAGAGGCCGATTCATGCAATCGAGGCGGAGAATCGACCTATTAAGCATATATCTGTTGTCAAGGCGTGAGGGCACATCGATAGAGGCGAGCGTTACGGTGGCGGAACCATAGAGTGAACTGAGTGAGAAAGCGTACATGCATGGTCCCGGCGTTCTTGCATGTCCCATGCTCTCCGTCATCACCGCTTTGTCGCGTCGCGATGTAAGTCACCTTACCTTCATTGCGTCGAATTCTCGAAGTAAGCCACGATCTGAGACTTGGGAGAAGCGATTCGAGCATTATCTAGATCCTCGCATTGGCCACGTCGTGGGGAGGAATACATTCGGCGTAAACATGATGAACAAGCTATGCGGTAGAAGGAAGAGGAAGAGGCTTGAAATGACATGGACCGCGCCTGACAAAGGCGGTAAAGACATGTACTCTCTAGGGGACTTCAGCGACGCCAAGAAGACGAGCAGTGCTCGGAGTGCCACGAGCACGGACACACAAGGGCAAAGCACGTCGATGGGGAATCCCGGCGAGTCGGTGGCGGCGCTCACATGTCGGCCCACCGA
This sequence comes from Phyllostachys edulis, assembly GCA_036346405.1. Lineage (NCBI taxonomy): Eukaryota > Viridiplantae > Streptophyta > Magnoliopsida > Poales > Poaceae > Phyllostachys > Phyllostachys edulis. Next base: position 100,782,763 of record CM070545.1, on the reverse strand, counting down.
CTTGAGGTGTTCAATCTTTGTTGTCAGCGCAAAAATGGTTGTTCTTACGTATATAGTTCTTTCATTTGCGGTTGATATATTGTTTTGAACATCATGTGTACTTACTTTCATTTTGCATTCTATACATTTTTGTCGTCATGTGATCTTACAAAATCCTATCTTATGTCTGAGGATGCAAGACGCTGCATAATCTGGCGTTGCTCCTCTCGAATCTGACGGCGACCACCGCGCCACCGCATAGCGAGGGTGGTCGGTGAGATTCTTCTTTGTTGTACTTCATCGTGCTTGTTGTTTCACTTATTTATTTACGTATCTCTCTTGCGGTACTCCGGCCGCCGCCCTCGGACCCACACCCCCTAGATTGGGATGGCGAGTGCGAGCCACACGTCCTTCAGTGAGTCTCCTTGCTTTAGCGCGGATAGTTGTCAACAGGCTCCCTCGTATGGATGGTTCTGCGCTCACCGCACTGGTGGACCGGTGGCGCCCGGAGACTCACACTTTCCACCTACCGTCAGGCGAGATGACTATCACGCTTCGGGATGTTGGTATGATTTTGGGCCTCCCGTAGAGGTGAGCCTCGATTGGGGGCGTCAGCCTTGGTGGCGAGACCGGGTGGGAGAGTGGCTCGGAGTGCGACCGGAGGACCCCCCTGCGGACTCGAGAGACAACAGGCCATCCGCGGTGCTTGCGTCATGGCTGCGCGCGCACTTTAGCGTGTGCCCGCCGAACGCAGATGTCGCCACAGTGGAGCGCTTCGCAAGGGCGTGGATGTGGCATCTACTTGGCTCCTTCCTCTTCCCGGACCAGACGTAACGCTTGTCTCCTGGATTTACTTGCCGATTTTGGCAAATTTCACGACGGCAGGGACATACAGTTGGGGTTCAGCTACACTGGCGTGTCTGTACCGGCATCTGTGCGATGCATGCCGATCAGGGAGTGCGGAGGGCAACAGGTGGCTGCGATACCTCCTGCAGATCTGGATGTGGGGCGTTCCCGTGGGTCGACCCACTCGTCTTTGCCTTGTAGGTGCGGATTTTTTAATTAATCACTCAAGTCTCGTTCGTAAGAAATCGGTGATATATATCTCCATGCGAGCATGGCCATGGCCCATTGAACCACGAGGCCTCACGTCCCACAGTAGCCTACCTCTGGAGCTCTATCATAGCGGCGTGACAAGTCTCTTCTGCCACACCACTTAAACTGGCGTGACAGGACTTAGCCCCGGCAGCGACAAGGCTAGGGTGCAAGCCCTCTGGCACATGAAGCATACTGGCGTGGCAGCACATTTTTGCCACGCCGTTAATGGTGGCGTGACAATACAGTCTTGTCACGCCACTTAAAATGGCGTGGATGGGGCGAGACTTGGCCGGCGGCGACAAGGCTAAGTGCAAGCCCTCGGCACATAAACATCTTGGCGTGGCGAAGACGTTTTTGCCACGCCGTTAATGGTGGCATGACAATACAGTCTTGTCACGCCACTAAAACTGGCGTGACAGGACTTAGCCCCGGCAGCGACAAGGCTAGGGTGCAAGCCCTCTGGCACATGAAGCATATTGGCGTGGCAGCACGTTTTTGCCACGCCGTGCATGGTGGCGTGACAAGGCCTAGGAATAGGGTTCTAGGTTTTTTTAGTTAGGGTTCCAGGTGTTTATGTTGAGATTCAGGGTTAGGGTTTTACATTGAGGTCGTGGTTAGGTCAAAGTGCGGTTGGGTCAAGGTTAGGGTTTGATTGAGGATTACGGTTGGGGTTAGAGTTAAAGTCTTACGTTTCATTCAGGGTTAGGGTTAGGTTTAGGGTTAGGGTTAAAGTCTTACGTTTCATTCAGGGTTAGGGTTAGGTTTAGGGTTAGGGTTTTAGGTTTTTAGGGTTAGGGTTTTAGGTGTTTAGGTTCAGATTCAGGGTTAGGGTTTTGATTGAGGGTCAGGGTTAGGTCAAGGGTCAGGTTAGGGCTTTAGCTTTTTAGGATTACGGTCAGGGTGGTTTTTAGGTTCAGGGTTAGGGTTAGGGTTTCAGGTTTATAGGTCAAGGGTCAGGGTTAGGGTTTCAGATTGAGGGTTAGGGTTAGGGTTAGGGTTAGGGTTAAAGTCTTATGTTTTAGATTGGTTCAGGGTTAGGGTTACGGTCAAAGTCTTAGGTTTAGGTCTAAGTTTAGGGTTTAGGTTTAGGGTTACACTTTTCAGACCGATAAGACATCACTCTGCAAAGCAAGACAGGACTCTGCATGAAATTAACCACACTATGCGTAGTGATAAGATCAAATGAGTCAGCTTTGTGCAGTGACAAGCCCACACGGGGCAGCTTTTGGCAGAGATAAGACCAAAGGAGACAACCTTATGACCGACAATCATCCTTTCTCTCAGTCGGCGTGATAACACTCTCGTCTTTCCTTGCGAGTAATATCTTTTAGATTCGAAAAATTTGGTGAAGCGATCGAGTTATTATTGTGCAAAGTTGTCCGTCTTGTCTTGTCACTCTCCAAGGCATCCTTTGGCCTTATCCTTTGCAATCTTTGCAGTGTAGTCTTATTCTTTAGCAAAAAGTTGCCCGCGCCCGATCTTGTCCTTTGCATAAAAGCGCCTGTCGATCTTGTCCTTTGCGCAAAAGGTGTCTCTTTAGTATTATCCTTTGCACAAAGCTGCCCATTTGGTCTTATCTCGCCCAAAGCGAACTGACCCGATTAAGTCTTGTCATCTACAACATAACACATTACCCCATCAAGTCTTGGCCTCCCCATGGCTATAAATTGTGCACCCCATGCTCTGCAAGGACCACTCGATCCTTCAAACCGTAGAAAGAAGAACCTTCTCCGTCATACACTAACATACCATGGCAGACACCGAGGACCGATCCAGCAAAATTCGCGAAGCGAGCCGCCGAAAGGAGGAGGACTTGGCCCTAACTACGGTTGGTGACGAACAAGCGTGCCCAACCTAAGTGGCGAAATCACGGACCACGCAGAGGATTGTCGTCAGGTCATAGATGGCCCTTTCGATGGTGGGCGACGTTTCTTCCGATGCCCATACTCGGGGTAAATAGTTTTGTTCGAGTTACTTCGCTAATAGATCCTCCATACTAACCGTCCCTTCAAAGCAGATGGCGAAATGTAACTTTACCCATTGGATCGATCCTCCCACGCTTACTATGTTGTGAGGTGCGTGGATGTATTGTGGAATCAAATCTTGATTTGGAGGCGCAAATTGAAGATCTCAAGGAGCAAAATGATGACCTTCGCCAACAGATCTGTGCGAGAGAGGCAACGAGGAGGTTGTGAACATAGGAAGTTCCTATGATCCCACATCTTCTTTGCGCCAACCCTAGTCTGCATATGTGCGTGCCACTACAACGACGGCCACCACGTCCTAAGCGCCCGGTGGAGAACACTCCATGTGGGTTGTCGAGGCACCTTTCCGTACTAGTTCGGAAGGTCTAATTTATTTCCATTAAAAAAGGCGCATATGTATCGTAGGAGAACTTGGTTTATTGCATCGTGCATGATGTTATTTCTTATGTATGTAACCAAACCACATGCGCCATGTTATTCCAAACTTTGTTATGAAGTCTATTTTAATTCGCAACTTTCAATCTAAATCGTCTTTTAAGCTTTCAATTCTTGGCGTAGTAAGACATCGAACAACATGACAAAAACAAGTTCGAAAGTTTACGGTTTGGTCTATGACCACAAACCTATGATTCGATAGAGAATGTCTGCGCACCACCTATCATTCCACTAGGATGTCTCGCATCTTTCATCAGCAGTCTTGTCTAGCATCTTGTCTCGCATCTTTACACTAGGATGTAAACTCATTTTTAGGGTTGCATTATATATCACTTCTAGGACACGCCCTAAAAATATTGTAAAGTGTCTAAGGTTTTCAAACCACAAAAAGATTACATGTCTATATATTCTATTTACTCACTAAAAAGGATGGTGTTATATTTGCTTATGTACAGTCTATATATTCTATTTTCAAGTTGCGAATAGAGACATGTTATGTACCACCGTATCTTCAACTATTTTTCATATAAATAGAATCCAAACAAATTATGCAATACATCACGCCATTTATCACGGCGTGGCAGATAAATATCACGCCAAGAACTACTGGCGTAACAATCGCTCTCTGTCACGCCAAGAAAGAAGGCGTGGCGGATGCCATATAAACCCTCCATTTGGCCTTGGCCAAGGGCTTACACAGCACCTTTAGCCCGCCAAATCCTTTGGTGGCGTGATTAGTTCAATTTGGTCACGCCACGGAAGTGGCGTGACCAAAAGGGGTCGATTAGAAATAAAGTTATGACGGATTAATTTTAAAATATAATTAAAAAGGATTAAATAATAAAAAAAATTCGTATTCAGATCGGAAAAGGAGTTTTTTTTTTAACCAAGTGATCGGAAAAAAAATTCATACACCAAACATTGAGGAAAAAGGAAGCAGGTTCGGTTCATTTACTAAATAACTACAAATGCCTACAAATGAGCTAGGTATGCCTGAAAAAACATTGGGGACTATCAAGAAATTCTTATGTTTAGTAGTGTCTATTGAAATTAATCAAGATGGCTAGGTATTGACAATATGTTTCATTGCAACATCTTGGAAATGTTTAAAATTAATTAAGAACTATACATAAAAGGAATGAGAAGTTAGTTGACCTATTTCTGGTGCTTTCATAGTCTTTATCATTGGTCATCTGAGACATCTCATCAAAAATACGATTGGCTCCATAGGCACAGATCCTCAACTTTGCTGCTCTAAGTCAAATTCAAAGGTAGACTTTTAAAAATACATGTCCAATACAGGATATAAAAAAGGACAATGAGCTAGGGCTAGTTACCATGAGCCCAGAGGCGAGGCATAAAGCATGGAAGATGCTGGTTAAGAACAACTAGAACATAGTTCTTTGCTGGCATGTTGGCAGGCTGATGCAGTTTCGGAAGAAGGAAACTAGAAGAATGTACCATAACCACCATAACATCTTACCGTCTTAAAGGTGATATGTCAAGCTTGTGCAAAAACCACAACTATTTTAGCACTAGAAAAGCCACCAACTACTGATGACAATATCAAATCTGCAAAGCGTTCCTATGTTCAGTACTCAGGTTTCCATGCGTCCAGATCTGGCTATTAGGTTTAGCAAACTACAGCTTGGTCCAAATGTTCTGCTGCTCTAAATCAAATCCGGCCTTTTTTATTTTTCGAAGTCAACAAGATGCCACTTTCACCATTAAATTTTGTCATTTATTCAAAGAAATGTTATAAAATTGCAAAATATGAAAGTACTTTACATAACAAATTTACTCATCATTCTCATATATCCAAACTACATAATCTAGAGAATATATTTGGTCAAAACTAATACAGATTGACTGCATGCATTCTAGAGCATCACTTTTTTTTACTTGAGTAATAAATTAATGCTTTAGCCAAGGCCCTCATCTTTCTTTTCGGGCACATCAGAAGCTAACATAAATACTTTCTCAGACAGTCCAATTCACCCGATAAAAAAAACCAAACACGATAAAGCAATTTTGTCAAGTGAAATTCCACTCCAAGATCTGGGTAAATTGACGCCATTTAGTAAATTATGAGTTCATTCATCCCCTTTCTTTTTATTAAAAAAAGTCCTAATTTTTCCTGCGTTAAGAGGAAATAGGAGTGAAATTTTTTTTACAGAAAAGTGCATCTCCACTGACCACCGTGCTTGCGTCCCTCCAATTCCATTCAGACTTGGAAGAACTTCAATGCAGAATTGGCCCGATCACGTTATTCAATCAATCTTTCTTACATTTATATTGCAACACAGAAATTTTCCCAAAATCAGACCCCCCCCCCCCCCAACTCTCTCTCTCTCTCTCTCTGAGGGTTAAAAAACTTTCCTTTTCAGAACCCTGCTAAAGAATCACGCAAAATTCCACACCTCCCCGAACGAATTCCACATAAATTTCCTGAACTCCATTGCTCCTGGGTCAAATCGATTTGTGTCACTAGTCGGAACCTTTTTTTCCCCATGGACCAATCCAACCATTTCCAAGAACTGGAATATTTTTCTTTGGGCCCATTACCACAAAAACCCAAACCCCAGAAAGAAAGAGAAAAAACATCACCGAAAATGCAGTCCTACCTGCGAGGGAAATGGCGGAGTAGATTCAGAATCGTGCAAAAAAACTCACCTCAGATTAAGCACGCAACGAGGAGGGGGGTTGCGAGTAGGGAGGCCAAGCCAACTCGCCGCTTTCCTGCGCGAGGCTGTTGCTGGGAGAGAGAGACTGTTCGCGTAGAAGGGAAAGAATCAAAGAAGTTTTTAAAAAAAAAAAAAGAAACAGGCGAAAAAAAGAGAGGAAAATGCCAAAGCCTGTAGTCATGTACCGTCGCTATCACGAGCCGCAACATAGGTTTGTTAATTGTAGCCGCCGGATGTGCGGTGATCGTTCACCTGAGCTTGTCAAGTGGTTCCGCCAAAAGTTATCGCCGACATGAACGAAGAACTTACAAGACATTTTTCTTTAAAAAAAAATAGGTACAACTAGCGTCTGGACATTATATATTCTACGCTCTTACACAATATTTTGTGAAAATATATACAACAATTTAATTTAGGAGGCGACTAGCGCTCGACGATATTTCGATGCAACAACCCAATACAACACAAGTGATAAAAGAAATCAACATTTCAAACAAAATATGTTTTAATCTCACAGAAAAATGAGGAAAAAAAATCCTAGTCATCTCTTATCAGAATTCACTTCAAGCTACGTATAAGACGTTCATAGAGATCTAGCACGGTAAGCTGGAAGCAAAACAAATCAAAGATGTTACAATCATTCAACATTTTCATGAATGCATATACAACAATTACGGGCAACAGTTGCAACAAAATAATGCGGTGAAGATGTTTTGCAACAAATAAAATGCTTCTTGCAACAATGCAAAAGAAGTGTGTAACAATTTGCTAAACATTTGCAACAAGCAACAAAAACAACCGCAAAAATAAACTACTATAACATTTTTAGAGTATAGATTGCAACAAAACCAAACACTCCTTGCAACAAATTGAGAAAGGATACTGCAACAAATTGACAAAACACACCCAACAAACTAGATTAGGTGGATTCTGGTGGCGATGTTGGCTTCTTCTCTGCAAGATCTGGCCTCCTCCCCCAACAAGATCTGGCGATAACGACCTCCTCCCCATCAGATCTGACAACGGTAACCTCCCTACTAGATCCGGCGACATGGGGCTGAACACCATCTATGAGGTCGTCGGGAGGTTGCGGTGTGGTCCACATCCTTAGCCGTGGTGTCGCAAAGAGCAGGTGGTTTATAGCAGCAGCATGGGTGAGAAAAGGTTCGACGGTGCTACTGATGTGATTGAGATTACGGTCCTCGCTACTGCCATTGTGGAATGGGGAGCAGGATACACTTGGTTGGGCAAGAGGAAGAAATGATAGGAGGAATTTGTGTTCTTGTGAGGGCTCGAGGGAGGAGCAAAGGGAGGGGAACGTGTAGTTGGAGAAGGCGTAGAAAAATGGGGATCGGTTTGGTTTTCTGACTATACGGAGTGTGAATTGTTTGGGTGGACAAAGTGTCTGATGCGAGCAAAGGCATCGAACTTAGGACATGTAGTGTTTCCCAAAGTTTTTACATCGCACCGTGTATTTTTTTTCCCGACAGGAATGCATCAATTCCATTAACACTGTGAGCACAGGCAAATCACTAGCCACCAGGTCACTTACAAATTCTGGGACACCGCCTACAATCAGCTCAATTCTCTCCCTAACACTACACTCGTACGCTGCCAGACCATGCGCCACTTTATTACATTTTCTAGGGCAGTATTCCGCATGATAACTAAGAAAGTTCAAGAGAAGCAAACTCTTCTACTTATGGCCTTCGATAGCATAGCTTACCATCAGAGCATTAGATTCAATGGTAATGCCGCCTTCCATTTTCTTATGTGTAGTGGAAGTTCTCTCCTCTGTGATCAAAGCTTTGGCGTGCTCCGCCGTCTACAACCGGATAATATACGACTAGTCCTCCGTTCCTCTTCGATGACCCCCTTCTCTAACTCAGTTTTGCTCTGACCAGCATTGCCAAAGCAAAGTGCTCACTAATTAATAGATCTGTTTTTTTTCTCCATCGCCATAGTTTGTCTAGTCACTTCGAACACTGTTTGCAAGCCCATCAATTCATGTCTAGTGCCATCCAAACAGGGGTGGATCCCCCATGGGGCAACTAGGGCTGGAGCACCCGCTACCGTAGACCGAACCATTGATACCTCTAGCACCAGGATCCATCGGCAATTATGGAGGAAGTGAGGTCTAGATGTAGAAAAAGAGTAGTGTTATGTGAGCATCCTTCATTTTAATCCAGATCCATTGGATAGATGTAAAAGGTTGAGTTTTTCCATGCGTTAAATTAAATTGTTTCGAATGTTGAATTGTTCCGAGTGTTATAATAAATTGTTTGAAGCATTAGATCGATTTTTTCTGAAGCATAAAATAAGTCTAAGTCTCTGGACGCCCACGTGCCCATCAAGCCAAAATTGGCTAAGTCGTAGGTGCTCTTGCATGCATTCCTCAGCCCTCGTGCCTCGCGCTGCATCGAGTCAGAATTTGGCTAAATCTCAAGTGTCTGCATTTCCGTCAAGCCGAAATTTGGCCAAGCCTTTGGCGCCCTAAAATACACCCTGCTAAGTGCACGTCAAAAATGTTACCAACATACCACAGTAAGCATATTCATCAACAAGATACAAGATCTCGGCACTCTTCTTTGCCCCTCGGGTGCCCTTGCAGGCACCCAAGGGATAGGGGGCTGGTGTTGAGAAATCCTACCACCTCCCGTCTAAAACGCTCTATACTTCGAGGAGTCTCCACAAGGGGCTTACGTAAGCCCCTTGCCCCGGGCGCTTGGCCACCAGCCCACTAGGAGTGGTTCGAGGCCTGCTGGATACTCACACGCTACACGCTCGTATTGCGTGGAGATCCTCGCCTGTACCTTGTGCCTCGACGCCCCGCACGTCCCGTCGCCACTCTAAGGCCTGCGTCCCTACACCTCATCGCTCCAAGGGCCCTATGCTCCCCGGTTTAGTGCCTTCAATCCACGTGTAAGACTCCAAAAGTTCTACGCGCCCTGCCATGCTCGGCGCTAGGGGCCACCTCGCCTCTGCCCGAGCCCCGGCCTCGGGGCACTTTCGTGCCGACTTCGTGTAGCCACCGTGTCTCCGTCGGCCTCGGGCCGCCTCGCCTCCGCCTGATCCTCAGCCTCACGGCTGACAAAGCTTTGCTGAACCTTCAAAGAAGTTCAGGAGAGCTCTGAATCTTTTCGGACAAGCTACAGTGAGTCGTCAGAGCAATTCAAAAGAGAAACTTCAAAGAAGTTCAGAAGGGCAAAACAACTCACACACGCTATTCAGAAGCACTCACTTATACACCTGAAGAACACCCAAAACAGAGAAGTGTTTTTCGATGCAATATCAAAGCACCCCTACCGAAGCCCACCTTCGGTAGAAGCACCCCGCCGAAGCCCATCCCACATGGCCTGGGATGAGCGACACCCTTCGGAGCGAGGCGCGCGGCTCCAATCCCTCCAGAGCGATTCCGTGCAGCCGCCGAAGGACCGCCATCTCGCCGATGCCCTCACGCCCTCGGGACGCCCTTGTGCCTGTAACATCTAGATTTTCCAAATCCTCTCTTAATGTGTAAAAATAATTGAAGATATTTTATTTTAATTAAAAGTTTCAAGTTGGTTCGGTTGGAGAAGTTGAGCTGTTGAGATTTCCTTTTGGTATGATCTGTAAACCTTCCACTAGCATATCTCCACGAATGTGTAGGTTTAGACTTTCTCTGTGGCTTAGACCTTCCCCATGACACGTGAGGCTAAGTCTCCCTTGAGGCTTGGACCTTCTCTGGCCCGGACGTATCCTTTCGTCCAGGTTTGCCTTTTAGAAAGTGGTCACTTGAACTTCTTTGTTGGTTTGAATCTCTTAGGGTTCATACCTCTTTTCTGTTCAGACTTCTCTTAAGTCTAAACTTCTTGTTGCCTGGGCACCTTTCTATGCCCAGACCTCTTTTCATTCGGACCTCCTTGTATTCCAGTGGACTTCTTATGTGCCTTTGAACCTCTTGAGTTCACCTGATCCATCTTTACATCTCTTCTTGACCGAAGGGAACTTGTTAGGGCTCACTCGAATCATCATGGCTTTTGATCTCATCTTGAGCGGGTGGAAGTCACCCTTGAGTTGCTCTAACTCATGAGTTTCCGTTCGGACCTCTTTGTAATCCCGTGGGATCTCTCTTTCACGGAACCTCTTGTGCCTGGACCTCTCCTTGCTTCGAATCTAACGGTTCGGACCTCTCCTCATTTCGAATCTAAAGGCCCAGACCTCCCCGTGCGTAATGTTCCTCTGCGGACCTCACCTACTCGTTTGATCTTGGCCGTTGGACCTCCCTTTCGGAGATCCAACCGCCCAGACCTCAACCCACTTTTAATCTCAACCGCGGGACCCCCTTAGTAGTTCCTTGGACCGCCTGTCCAAGACCTTCCCGTGGCTTTTAGAGAGCTGGCTTGGGACCTCCTCGCCAGACCTCCTTTGATGAGATCCTCACCGTCAGGATCTCCTTTGTTGATCCTGACCGTCGGGACCTCCCCATGTCCAGACTTCCTTCGCATGTCTGGACCTCCTTGACCTTTGGACCTCCTCGGGGACCTCTCCTGAGGAGCAAGACCTCTCCATTTGACCCGACTGTTCTTATATTGACTGGCCCCACTTGACAGCCTCGGTCATTCTCATTTCCTCCGCCACGTAAATATCTTGGGGCATTTAATGCGTGTCTTGTCACATTAAATGCATGCGCATACGTGATGTTTACTTTGAATTGGGTCACTTAATTGTACTCTGACATACTTCTTTGTTCCTTCCCATAGCATCATACGTGTCCCTTCTCGTACCTTTTGTCCAGAGTGGCAGTGACATCTGCCCTGCCACTCACCTACCCTTGACCCATTTCTATACTTATCCTGGACTCGTGTATTTCTAGTTTTCTCCACCACTTTGACTACAACTTGTCTAAGAAATTCCACCACTCCACCTTCTCCATTTTCACCCTCTCGGTTTTGGATCAGAGGCCTTCCCGGGAGAGCTTGGTTCTTACAATCTCCCCTTTCATCCATAGCTTCTTGCCCTTGGTAAGTTCTTTGATGATCTCCTCCACTCTTGAGTTCACCACTACACTGAGCTGGTCATGTCCTTCACATGACCTTCTCTTGTGCACTTCTTTTGGGATTTCTATGGTGCTCGGGTGAGGACCTCCTCTCTGGACCTTGTGCAAGCACCATTGCCTCAGGACCTCTTTGCCCACTGCTTAGGTCACACCTTTGGGGCCTTTTTCTAAAGACCCCTTTTCCTCTGGTAAGCTAGACCTTCTCCAAAAGAACCTAATCTAAATACAATACTCTTCTGTTAATTGGGTTTTTGAGATTTCTCTGGAGTTCTCTTGATTCTTTATTTGGATCTTTCTTTGGATCTTCATTTGAGCCTTCTTTGAAATTGCCCTCTTATACTTGTAGGTCGTGAAGACTCGGAAAATCGAGGATTCTGAAGAGGAGGAATCTCAAAGTAGTGAGCAAGGTAAGTTGCATTCTTGACCATATTGCACCCAGTATATCAAATTAATTATGTCTTGTTTTAAAATGTATTGCATGCCTATTTCTATCAAGTTAGTTCAATACCAGTTTTAACTTCATAGTTATACCCATTTCCTTTGTATGGCTCTTGTTGACTTTGGGCAAGACACTTATTGTCACCATTAGGTCAAGCTTGGCTAATGCAGTAGTATGAGCCAAGAACATTTGAAAAACATATGCTTAGTCATGCCTAGACCAAAAATTATTGATTTGGGGAAATCTTTACCAAAAGGACCAAATAATGTTTAAAATGTTTTGACCATGACATTGGGTTGTCATGGGAATATGAAAATGTTCTTTGGGAAAGCAAAGAAAATAAAATGGATTAGGCGGGGCAAAATGGTTAGCTTGGTTGGTGCAAGTTTATGCAGGATCGTGCCTTTATGGTAGATCGATGCCCTTGGGTTTGTGAAAGTTGCCCTAGTCATATGAGGACCAGTCTTTGAGCGACCAATGCCATGCCTATAATGGGCTATGCCACAATCGTGCAACCACATGTCTCCAAAGTGGGGCGTGGGATCTGGCTGATTAATTTGCAAAACTCTACCATATGCTGCTCCATTGGAGGTGTGGGAGGTCTTGTTTGGCCAATGGTCACCTACTGTTCCCACCGGTGCAAGAGGGGGCTTCCCGCCGGATTGCTATCCACAGGAGGGTGAAACCTTAGCAAGGAGAGGCTGTGGTGGAGCAATGCATTGTAAAGACCTTGTCATGAGCTCTAGATCTCTCACCTTTGGAATTGAGAGGTGGCATTGATGAATGCCGGACAAACTAGAGTTTTTCATGTCGTGTGGGTAAAGTGCACAACCTCTGCAGAGTTAAATCTATTCGAATAGCCGTGTCCACGGTCAAGGACATGCTGGCAAAGGCCACTTGGAGTTAGATGTTGATTTTGGGGTTTTCCAAAAGAATTATCAAATCGATTTTGGGATTTTATCCCATGGGTTTGGTTGGGAGCCAAATGTCGAGGGTATCCTTCACAAATTTATCTTGATTGATATCCAAGCTGAAAAATTGTTTTGATTTAAAGAATTTTTATTTGACAAAAGACCTGCTTTGGAACACAATTATGGTAATTAAAAGAAAATTGGCTTTGTGCAAGATCACCATACTATGCCATCCTTTGTTTATCCATTTATGCATGTCATATTGTTATTCCACGGGTGTAACTTGCGAGCACAGTGGTAGTGCTCACTCTTGCTCATTACAATCTTTGCCAGGAGAAGACATTGATAGCGAAGAAGACCAAAGCAGCTAGGTTATGCCCTCCAGTCAGCTGCCTGTGGCGTGTTGATGGACCCTTTTGAGTTCTTTTGCTTTTATGTATTTATGTTTGGCCCAAAGCCACCTTGTAAACAACTTTGTAAATGTTTTGCTTATATAAAGGTGTGTTCTGGATGTCACCACCATTGTGTATATGCTGTGAAGAGCTAGCCATGATCCTTGGGACTAGCTCAAGTTTTACAGAGGACCTTGGAACAGGCTCGGTCCACCATGTCCTCATGAAGGGATGAACATGTGGGGTTCTGGAGTAGTCCCAGACCTCCACGACCTCCTCTGGAGGGTTGTGGGAGGTCTTGGTACGCCCTCGGACCTCCTCGTTTGTTTCTACGTGGGGACATAGCAGGACGTGGGTGCTCCTCGGTTCAAAGACTCTCTCGGGTCATGTTCTCCTGGACCTCCAGGAGGTCTTGCTGGACCTCCTGGGTGGTCTTGGTGGACTGTCCGAGAGGTCCTTTATGGACCTCCTGGGAGGTCCTGATGGACTTTCCAGAGGTCCTGGAGGATCTCTCGGGTGCCCTAGGATTGGATCGTCACAGTGCCCTCAGGGCCTCACGCCTCAGGTCCTCTTGCCATTGGGGCCTTGCGCCCTCACGGTGCCCTCGGGACCTCACGCCTCGGGGCCTCGTGCCCTCGCGGCATCGCGCCCTCACACCCTCATGGCGTCGAGCCCTCGCACCCTCGCGACGTCGAGCTCTCGCGGCCTCGTGGCAGCCTCGTGAAGTTGCGCCCTTACGGCCTGGCATCCCTCGCACCCTAAGGCTCCAAAACTCATTACCTGCGATCTCCAAATCACAGGATACTAACCCGCCACTTCTACACATTGGCGAAATGGCAATGATATCCAAGACAAACCACCAATGCATTATGGCTCATCACTGTGTGTTTGCCTTCTCCAACTTCTTCTCGACCTCAACTCTTCTTTCCTCAACATGTTGAGCTATGCCATTAGCAAGCGCCTGGTAGCGGAAGTCAAGAGTTTGCATGAGGTTCTGGAACCTAGCTGGATCAGATGCTTGCAAACCTGTCGCAAACGGTTACTCACTTGTGAGAACTTCAGCACATGTTTTTGGGAGAAAAGAAGCATTTGATAGCAAAACATCCACTCCACCTTGGACGTTTTCAACAAAGAAAATGAATGGATCCACCTCATCAATCGGTGATTGCAGCTCATCGTCATCGCTGAAATCGTCATCCGAGTCATCATCCTCATCAGCTGGCTGGAATCCTCTAGCCTGCATCAACAAAAGATATCAGAACTTCAAAAGTGATCAGACAATATATCCTCAACAAAATATTATAGCCCCCAGTAGTCGGAGTGCCACCGCGCTCCCGCGGCGCCCCACGCGCCTCTATGGTGCGAATTCTTTTTTATTTTAGCCCCCTAACATCAATCAATTGCAAATCTAGCCCCCTTCTTTTTTTTTCAAATCTAGCCCCCTCTCCCTCTCCTTCCGCGCTAGGGGAGCGCGGAAGCTCCATGGGAACAAATGTGCGCGGCCAAGGCTCTTTCCGCGCTCGGCGGCCGCGGAAGGTGGTGGCCCCGAGCCCTTCCCGTGCTCGGCCACCGTGGAAGGTGGCCTCGCCCCTTACCACGCTCCGCCACCGCTGCAAGTCGCTGCCTTCCCGTGCTCGGCCACTTTCTGCGCTCCCAGAGCGCGGAAGGAGAGGGAGAGAGGGCTAGATTTGCAAAAAAAAAAAAACAGAAAGAAGGCTAGATTTGCAATTGAGTGACGTTAGGGGGCTAAAATAAAAAAGAATTCCTACGGTGCTGGTGCCCCGCTTTCCCTGCACCCATGTGGCCGCTCTGCTCCTTGCATCCCGTGCACCCAGTAGCTGGAGCGCCCTCGCGCGACCATGCTCCCGTGGCGCCCTACGTGCCCTGCGCCCCGTGTGCCCGTGGTCCGCATGCCTGCGTCCGTGGCCGCCTGCTCTCTGCGACGCCCGCGTCCAAGCCGCTTTGCACACGCGAGTGGCGCCACTCCTGGCGCCCTATCCAAGACGTGCCCCACGCCCGCGCGCTTGCTCGCTGCCAGCGCCCGCCTGCTGCTTGGTGGCGTTAGGCGACGGCAGCTAGGAGCGGCCGAGGGAGCTTCACCCATGGCGCAAGCTTTGGCTAGAATCACCAGGGAGCAAAGCTTCAGGAAAAAGGAAATGGGAGCAAGCAAAATGAGTGGCCAAAGGTGAAGATGCCTCTCTGTCGTCGAGAAAAATGAGGCTCGCGTGAAAAGAAAAAGGCAAAGCAAGTCATCGAGAAAAGAAGCAAACCAGGGACCTCACGTGAAAAGGAAAAAGGCAAAAAGCAAGAAACTCACATGCCTACGAGGCATGAGTCTGTCATCGAGAAAAGAAGCAAAGCACGGGACCAACGACCGCGGCCCTCGTGCGCCCCTGACTCCCTGTGCCCACGGCCGCCAGCCCCTCGTGCGCCCGACTCCTGTGCCCCACGGCCGCGCCCTGCGCTGCGGTCGCCAGCAGACTCGTCGCCCATGCGCCATGACGCTTGCGCCCGCCGCCAAAGGTTTTTAGCGCCCTCGCCCTCGGTGCCACGCCCTCGCGCCACCGCACCCTCGCGGCCGACGCGCCCCTGCCCGTGGCGCCAGCGCCCTTATCGCCATGCACCCGCGGCGTCGCGGCGCGCACCACCGCTGGTGCGGCGCTTCGTCGCGCCTGCGCTTGGGCATGACGCCCTCGCACCCCCGCGCCCTCGCCGCCCCGCCTGCGCCACGCCGCCCGCGCCCTCGTGCTCCCTCGGGCGCCCTATGCTCCGTCGCGCCATGACGCCCGCGCCCTCGCGGCCGACAAACCCTCACGGCCGTTGTGCCCTCGTAGCTGTCGCGCGCCATGCTCCCGCGACGCCCTGCGACCGTCCCGCCCGGAGCGGATCAAGGCAGTCCGAGACGACGCCGGGCGAGGTCGGCCGGAGCTGGGCAAGGTCAGGGGAAGACTCGCCCGTGCACTCCCGCGCTTCCTCTCCAACGCGCCGCCTCCGGACTCCCTTCGCGCACCACCTCCTCCCTAGGCTCCTCTTCGCACTGGCCGGAGTGCCCTTGCCAGGGAGGATGGAGTATCATGATTGAATTCTTGGCTATGTGGAGAAGGATATAAAAGAAGGCAAGTGAGGAAGAAAAGGATTCATGCCTTTTTTTTACCTTTATGCGGGCAAAAAATCCCACTCTCTGGGCACCGAGAAGAAGGTGTTGGGGAGACTATGGGCTTAGACTCGAAGCCGGCCTGTATAAGAGCATTCTATTTTAAACTTTAGCAGGGTTTCTAGCCTATAAATAAGGGATGCTATTTATTATAAACGATTGATCAGTTGATAAAGGAATAAAGAGAAGCAAGAAGCCCCCTATATCTCTGCGTTCAATCTACTATTATGTTCTTGTGTTCTTGTATTGTTCTTACGATTCTGAGTTTGTCTACGAGGTAATCGCTCGAACTGGACTCGTCAGCGACGGTTCCTCAACACGTTATCAGCACGATCGACTCCGGCCTACCTCTAGTCCTACTCTACTCGGATCGATAAGGTAACCGTCGATGAACGATACTCGTAGATTGAATCGTACTTTCTAGACCGCTTTCAATTTTGCAAATTTGCTTTCTAGATTGGTTTTCTACGGTGCAAATTTGCTCTAATCTACCGCGAGCCGACTTGAAGTCGCCGGCACAATGCCGATCGGTAGATTGCATGAAAGAGTGGATGTCGATTGTACCGTAGATTGAAAGTTGCAAATCCATTCTAACCTACCGCGAGCCGACTTGAAGTCGCTGGCCAAGCCGATCGGTGGTTGCATGAAAGAACTGATGTTGATTGCACTACATTGTATTGTATTGCATTGCATGAACAGTAATTGCATGAAAAAAATCGCGGCCCAAAGCAGTCCGCCAACAGCATTGGCCTGGAACCACGCTGCCACCGGCGCCCGCAGTGCCGCTCCCACCACACGAAGCACTCATGCCGCCCTCCGGCCGCCGCGCCGGCGCCATCGCCTCCGACCGCCTGCGTGCGGCCATGCTCACCGCCGGTGCTATCACGCTTAGTGCCCGGCCGCCACGAACCATGGGGCGCGCGCTCGCCACCGCCGCTTCAGCCACCTTTGCTCCATGGAGGCCGCACCACGCCGCCACCGGCCGGCCGACGCCGCCTCACGCCGCCGCCGGTAGCCTCGCATCACCGCCACCCGCACGTGGCTTCTCCCACCGTGACGCTGCTCTCCCATTGTCGCCGCGCATCGCTCTCTCGCTGGCGCCAACCGCCCGAACGCGCTTGAGCCGCACCACCGAGCTGCCGCCGCCACACGCTTGAAGGGAGCTCACCGCGGCCGCCGGCCCCACGCCTGCGTCGTCGCTTTTTGCATGGGAGCGCCGCCACTTCTGCCAGACGGAGCCTGGGCTGTCGCCACCCTTTTGGGAGCAAGCATGGGGAAACCCTAAACGTTGGTCCTGGCCCCCCTTTGAATCGGCGGCCATATGGGCTATATGGGTCGGAAAGTCCTAATGGACCCAGCCCAAGAATTTTCCGGAAGAAAAGAGAAAAAAAAACGAAAAGAAACTGAAATTTTGCAAGGAAACCCTCGAAGGTTCTGAAAATTGCGAGAAAATATTTCGGGAATGAAATTCTTGCAGAATAACTCCTCGGAAATTGAAAAATTACGCGCAAATTTTCTTAGAAATGAAATTTTGCGTTTTAACCTCTGGAGATTACAGAATTCGCCGAAAATTCATTTTCCAGTAGAAAAGGGCCTCGGGAATTCAATTTTTGAATCAATTTTTGCATTTGAAGCATGTTTAATTTTATTATTATTATTTCTATGCAATTTATGTATTGTATTTATTGTTTTGATTATCTGTGATTGTTTATATTGCTTTTAGTCACTGAAAATAACAGTAAATCATGAAAAATGCATAGAAAAGTACGGGAACATGAACCGAGAGTTCGAAGAGCATTATGAGAATTTTGCAACTATTTTATGAAAATTATCTATAGTAATCTTATGAACTCTTTGTATGAATATGAAGATGACTGGCATCACGAACTAGGGGTTCGAAGAACTAACCTAGCATGGTCAGAATTTGTACAAGTCTTCAACTATGTGATAATGTAATCACGGATGAGCAGAAGATTGAGAAGACTTTCTCTACCTTTCACCCAAATGTGGTGCAATCCGCACGCAACCATCGTCAAGACAGCTACAAGGAGTATGCCGCATTAATTGACACCATGCAAGTTGCGGAAACTCAAGATGATGTTCTCAGGAAGAACTACATCTCATAGCCACCTAGTAGCAATGTTGGGCATGAAGCCAATGCTAGCAGCTACAAGGTGATGAAGCCTCTCACGAAGAATAGGGGTGAGAAGGGTAAGGTCGTAAGTCGCACGTTATTAATGCTTTCCAGTCTAAAAAGAAGGGCAAAAGACAGCATGAGGCACCCCTCACCATTGCAGGCACGGAGGATCCACATCCATTAGTTGTACTCATAGATGTGGACAGCCTAGTAGCAACCCCCTATCATCCCTCCTTTGGACATCGCAGTGGCCGCAGCCGTAGTTGCCCAAGAGGAGAAGATCGCCATAGAGCAGATTGAGATAGAAGTTTCTGAATACTTTGCTGATTCGATCTAGTGCACACATTGCACTTGGATTTTTTTTATAGTAACTTGCAGTTTGAAATTAAAGCAGAACATTGAATTATTTTATTAAATAATGGTTGTAAGCTCTAGGAGAGCAAAGCATTAAATTCTTATGATGAGTCCTGCATGACTTATTCCCGTATTTATAATAGCAAGTTATGTTCTGATATCTAAAGTATTTTATTTATATGTTACTTGCTTTCTGCTACATATTAATAAAGTATATTATATTAGAACGCGTGTGGCGCCCTCTGGAGGAAGTGTGCCTAGCAGGTAGCAGCACAATGAATACTATCTTGAGAGAGACGAAACTTTTTCAGTCAATCAGTAAGAATGCTGGTAGACTTACGACAATTGCAGGCAGCGATACTTGTATAATAGGCTCAAGAAGGGCCACAATTATACTCCTAATGGGCACAACTTTGGTCATTGAAGAAGTCTTGTTGTACCCAGAATCGACTAAAACTCTCAAGGATATTCGCGCTAATGGTTTCCACGTAGAGACTGAAGAAGAGTATGGTAAGGAATACCTGCTCATTACAAAGCGTGAAGAAAGTGGAAAAGAGTATTTGAACAAGTTTCTTCATATGAAACTGGGCTATACTATACTAATATTAAGGCACCTGCAGCGTATACTGCCCTGAAAACTGTATTTAGAAGCTCTGAACCTTTTCTATCTCTGCCATGATAGATAATGCCACCTAGATCTTAGGATGATGAGAAATATAATTAACAATTCATAGGGACATAATACGGATGTAAAGAATTTCCCGAATCAGGAAGATTTTGTGTGCCCCGCATGTGCCACCGGAAAATTAATTACTAGAGCTTCTGCTCCGAAAGCAAAGGATGCAGTCCCTGTATTCCTGGACCGTATCCAGGGAGACATTTGCAGACCTATACAGCCCCTGTAAGGGCCCCTTTAGGTATTTTATGGTGCTCATCGATGCTTCCTCAGAATGGTCGCACATATGTTTATTATCTACGAGAAACCAAACTTTTTGCAAAAGCTAATCTCGCAGATAATTAAAATTAAGAATAATTTCCCTGATCATCATGTGAAGTCCACCAGAATGGACAATGCCGAAAAATTTACTTCCAAGGTATTTGATGATTATTGTATGGCAATGGAAATTAAAGTTGAGCATTCTGTACCGCGTGGTGACACCCAGAATGGACTAGCAGAGGCATTAATTAAAAGGATTAAATTTATTGCCCGACCACCTTTGAAGAATTGTAATTTACCAACTACATGTTGGGGACACGCAGTCCTACACGCAGCAACTCTCGTCAATTTTAGACCATTGGCATATAACATCCATTCACCTATGCAACTAGCGTAAGGATCAGCACCGAAAATTTCTCATCTTTGAAGATTTGGTTACAAGGTTTATATACCTATACCATCACCACAGCGAACTTCAATGGGCCTTCTCTGAAAGTATAGGATATACGTTGGTTATGAGACAATATCCATAATCAGGTATTTGGATCCTATGATGAGAGATTTGCATACTGCCCAATTCGCTGATAGTATATTAGATGAGGCTAATTTCCCGTTATTAGGGGGAGGAAATCAATCCCTTGATGAAAATGTAGGGAAATAAAGAAATCTAGAAGATAATTGAAGTCCAGAAGATAATTGAAATCCATGCAAATGACCTGCGCACTAGTGAAGCAAATAGAGAAGTCCAGAAGATAATTGAAGTCTAGAAGACAATTGAAGTCTACAAGACAATTGCAGTCCAGAAGATAATTGATTTGCAAGTCTTAGCAAATCATCTGCCTGACCACTTTAGTTTTGATTAATTGTTGGGATTGCGTTTAGGGACGCTTGTTCTTTTTCTGTTTCATTGCATTGCTGTACACTTTTGGTTGGTGTACTTAGTATATTGTTTCTGGTTGCCGGTGGTGGTGAACCGGGGCTAGAGCTTTCTTCGTTGACTTGAATCACGGTTGAGGCAAGTACAATTGATTTGTCTGTTTGTTGTTTGTTCCACTTGATTGATGAATATGAAATGGGTAATTTTGGTATTCCTTGTTTCCTTCATAGTTGATATACCATGATTCTTCAATAATAAGACTACGTTCTTTACATTCATTCGTTCCTTCGCTCCTGTTCACCCACGGGAGTGGGTGGTGAAATCCCATTATTCCAATATGGGCAAGTACATTGTGTGATGTCTTTAGCATCGATTGTTCATAATGTTTTAAGTTCATGCCATGACCTGAGTACTATGGTATGTGAGTAGGTTTCATTGACTTCTACTTCGTTTCATGTATGTGAATCATGCTTCTTGAGTTTTCTTCTTACAAATGCATATATATTCATTCATTCATGGTTCATGATTCACCCACGGAGTGGGATGTAAAGACCCATCAATTCCGGTATGGGCACGTAAGACCCACCATTCCAATGTGGGCGATTTGGGACACCAGTATGAAACGTTCTTCATACGGGACTTGGATCCGTATTTTGTTAAATGCGGGCTTAGGTGAACACCGACGGTGTGTCACCACTATACCGTATATGCATGTGTGTAGTCCCTTCATTTCATTCAATTCATTCATTCCATTCATTCAAACATTAGATTCGTGATTTATTCATATTCTTCAATGATGTTGTCATGATCATGTTTGTTGTATGTCCCATTTATTTTCTCAGACTTGCGAGTTTGGACTCATTCTTGCGTTGTTTGTTTTTTAGGTGATCATTGATGTTGGCTCTATTGGGAGGGAGTAGACACGCACTACTCATTCACTTCACCTTAATCAAGTCCAAGATTACGATTTAGTTCTATTTTTCATTCGTTAATGATGAACTGTAATAATTAAATTTAGATGGAGTTGATAACCCTCTCTATATTATGGTTGATTAAGTATTGCTTGTGATCTTTGATCACCCCTCGTTATACTTGCTTAAATTCAGAATATTTTCATTCCACGGTTCTATTAAATAGTGATCTCTTTATGTCATTGGATGATACTATTCAAATTCTTCCGCGTTATAGTTGTGTGTTAGATGATTTAGGTGACATCTTGGCTTCGAATAGCCGAGCTATTACAGTTGGTATCGAGGCGGGCTTTAGGTCCGTGGTTAATAGAAATATATTAAAATGACACATCGTGCCTGATGAGGTGGGGTTTGGGTAATCCATTGCATCCGCATTTCTAGTGGTATGTTTCAACATGTTGAACTATTCTTGAATTATACGTACTATCATTTTTGTTGTTAATCTATGATCTGCTATAATCTTCTATATCTATAAATTTATTCTATGATTACTATGAGATGACCTTATATTCATAATTGATTATATTGGTTATACGTATTGGTAACGGACGTTGAGAAGTTGAGATCGTGGTTGTTGTCCCGGTTTTGCGGGCTACACCACCGTTCGTGGTATGGGAATAGAGAAGTACTTACCCCCGTTCCATAGTTTTGTGTTGGGCATGAGTTCTTTAATGAAGATGTTGTCTTCCTTGAGCTTGTATTTGGTCTTCTGGTTGTAGTTTCTTGCCGTTGATGAACTTCCTTTGATTGGTGGTTTAATGAAGTGGGCAAGTTTCAATTGGTCTTTATTTGTTCTTCGAAGCAAGTATTGTTCTTTCGACTAGTGTGATATTTCAGCTACTTGTGAATGTTGTTAGTTTGCAAGATTGATCTTTTCACGGAAGTTCTGTTTTTATTCCCTGTTGGAAATCGTAACTCATTTATTCGCTTGGTATTGGGGCAATGGAAGGTTTCTTTTGCAAGTTCTTTATTATGTGGAAGCTTTGACCTTGCGTATTTCTTTTGGATTAATTCGAAGATTGAAGTTTAGTACCTCTCTTCTATGAAAGAGTGTGATAAAACCCTTTATTGTCATGTTAAACAAAGAGGTTTTAATTAAATGAATTAATATGGTGTGAGTTATCAGGTTGGGATATTAGCGTGGTGCAAACCAACGATTCTTAGCTAATATATTTAGAGATGAAGTTGATTAATTTCAAGTTGTCCTACAGTAATCTCTTGAACATTGTTGAATAAGAATTTGTCTATACTTGTTTAAGACTCATGGAGTTAATTACAGGTGTGTTAGGCTATTGCCTCGGTAACTATTAATCTTGACTCTGTCTTCTATTCAAATACATGATGATTTTGTAAAAATGCTAGATTCGCCTATTTTTGCCATGCTAAATTATTGTTATATGTATGGAGAAAAGGATGATGGTTGTTGTAGTGACTCACAAAATCTTGTCTTATAAATATTCCTTTGTTGAAGATTAAAGATATTTCATTCTAATTTCTGAACAAAGATAGGACTATGAATGCTTCCATGATTAGATAATCATCAGTTGTTAGTATTAATTGTTAGAGTGCTATTAGTGTGTGCTTTACTGGCATTGAACGTCAATAAGGGTATATGAGCGAAATCTAATAAGTGATTTAACTTGGTGCGTTTTATGAGGTTGTCTTGTTCTAGAGTGAGCTTGTTAAAAAGAGGTTTGCTTCAGCTTTGTGGCTTTCGCACTAGATTTCTTTTCTAGAATGAGTTGTTATTACAATCTTATATGGTGATGGAAATTCTATAACATGATTTGTTGTGTTCCTTTTGGAAGATTTATTGATGTGATGGTAAGGTATAATGAATGTTACCAAGAATATATGTTATTGATGTTAATAAAATGTTCAAGAATGTGAGGGTGATGTTGATTCTTTTATGGAGAAAGAATTTTGATCGTCTTTTGTGATATCTCTTAAATGAAAATATTTCAAAAGTTGCATTCATGATCTCTTGGTGTTCAATATTTTTGTGGTAGTTGAATTTTTGTCGAGTAAAGCATCATGTTGCAAAGCTCTATTGATTCTTGGGTGATTCAAGTGACTTGATCTTGAAGGCTCGTTTGTTCCTATCGGTTAAGGTTTGATATTCCCTTCTTGTGAGGCTTGTGCCTCAATTGTGGTCCTCCCTTATGTATTCTGCGTTCATTGCCTAATCGATTTTTTTTCCTCGATCCTGTGTTCATTACGAGTGGTGAATGTTTTTCTAGATGGTGAAAAACTGTTTTCATTTGCCTATTCATTTCACATGGGTCTTCCGAAGTGTTTATTAATTGTTGTTGTGCGATCTTGGGTTGTGAGCTATTTGAGGAGCATTAGAGGATGAATTGATTTCGTGTATAGTTCTTGGAAAGAATCTTAGTATAACCAATGGTTGTCTTTGGGCTGAATTAATTGCATTGTTGCAACTATTAGAACCTATAGTGATTTGTGGACTAAGATTCTTTGTTCATTTTGTGGTGTAGCATAACGAGGGAGAGATTAGCAAGGTAATCTAATCGTTAAAGCAATTTATGAGATAGTAGAGATTGTGGGATTATTTGTCAGTTATGGCTTGGTCTCAATGAGTAACTCTCTTGGAGTTAGAATCTTTCAAAAGATAATTTGATTAAGAGTATAATTGTCTATTGACCTTATTGGTCGAGTATGGTTAGGTTGTGGGAGTTTTATTCATCGAATCTGATGATTTCCCTACCCTTGTACACTAGAAGTTCATTCTAGGGGTCCTGGAGGTTAAATTTTTGGGCTTCGCCTTTTATATGCTGGGGCTTTGGTCGCCCAGGGATTTTGTGTAGCGAAAGTATAATAAGGGTGGATTCCGGATTGTGGGATGATCTTTGATATGACCCTTTTGATGTAGTACGTGAGAATACGTGATGTCAACCATGATTTGGTTATTATTAAAGGATTGAGGTGATATGATTGAATGTGAGATTTATTTTGAGATACTTTGGGAGTCATCCGTCAAAGTAATTCCGTCAGTAGAGGAGTTGGTAAGAATAAGTCTTGTGGAGTCAAGAGAGCCTTCCTTTAAGCGGGTGGTCGATGTATTCGTTCGAGCTTGGCGTTGAGGTTGCCAATTTAAGAAAATGAGATAGTGTCATATGATGAAATCGAAATTCATAATTTGAGAGAAGTTATATTCCTAAAAGAGAAACTGAGAAAAGGATGTTTCCTCGGGTAGTGAAGCGTTTTCTTGTTTCTCGTTTGAGTTTTGTGTTGTTGACTGAGGTCATCCGCAATTTGATTTGGCACTGTGTTGGCATGTTTGATTCTTTCCAATTCAAACAAACCAAAAGAAGTATTTGGTTTGAGCATTCGAGTGATTTCTCCATTAGCTTTCATGGTGTTCATTCATAAACTGCCTATTTAGAAAGTGGAATTATTTTCGTGATGAATTGTCAATTTTGGGATTTGACCCTTTTGGTGGTGAGTTGGCATTACGTGGTAGAGATGAGAACTCCTTATTTTCAGTTGGATTCTCTTTTTAAAACAGTTGTTTAAAAACAAGTTCCGTTGTGCATTATTAAGATGAAGAAACCGATTGAGTAGTGGGACAAGAGTTCCATGTGTGTGGTGCATGTTTGTGCTTTCGGTACCAAACGGAAAGTTGGCTCAAGGTACATTAGTTTGTTTTCGTCAGTTGCGGGGATTAGGAAGCGGGTGTATCGCTATGGTCATCTCGGGTCCATACGCGCGGTACGCAAAGTCTGGTATGTTCTGGTGCTGAGTGAGTACCCGAGCGGTCCGAAGCTTGAGATTTCGATTAGAGCCGTTGGCCAACGAGTAGGACCTTATCTTTGAGTTCTACATGTTAAGAGAACCTGTTGGGGTCGAGACGAGTGTTGAGGTGTAAGCCGTTGGTATCCATCATTTGTGATGTGGTTCCATATGTCTGAGAGGAAAGCGACATGGAAGCAAGGGTCTGCATCTTGAAAGCAATATCCGAGTCTGTTCACGACTAGTATGTGTAATTTGTTATTTCATTTCAGTGGCAGTTGTTCTTCTGTTTATTTCGACGGTTAGAATTCGAGGTCGAATTCTGTTTAAGGGGGGTAGAATGTAATATCCCGTTCAAATATAAAACATATAAGTGACTAGTATTAGAATTAAATATAATTAGAAAGGGAAAATTCAGAATTTTAGAGGAGTTTTAGAACTCGGGCCTTTGGCCCATAGCTCTTTGGGCCCATGTGGGGGGGAACTAAACCCTAGCACCTAAGTACTGTAGCGCCGCCGCCACTGTAGCACGGTGCTACTGTAGCACTCCCCTCCCCTCCGGTGAATCTCCATTGTTGCCGGCCATAAGGAAGAGGAAGGAGAGGAAAGAACAGAGGAGAGGAAGAAGAAGAAGG
The DNA here is from genome assembly GCA_036346405.1 of Phyllostachys edulis. Lineage (NCBI taxonomy): Eukaryota > Viridiplantae > Streptophyta > Magnoliopsida > Poales > Poaceae > Phyllostachys > Phyllostachys edulis. Next base: position 100,756,987 of record CM070545.1, on the reverse strand, counting down.
TGGGGGTGATCTTCGTGAGGGCTTCGCGAAGATTTCAGCGGCATCTCGCGTCGTTCTTGTAGGTAAATTCGTGATCCCAATTAGTTTTGATAGATAATTCGTATGCGATTCGTATTCATTAGATGTTCTGAGATTTCTGTAGTAGATCGGTTGAATCTGTCTTCCTATTGACGCGCGGTTTTGGGTTAGATCCGAGCAGATTCAGAGATTAGTGTCTCCTGGAGATAGATGGGAATTTTCGTTATCTTTCCAGAAAGTTCTAATTAATAATTTTTGGATAAACGGTTAATTAGTTATGAATTTCGCAAGACAGAGTGCTAAATCAGTCTTAGGACTTGTGCAGCGAACATAGATCTGTAAATTTGATATGAGAGACGGCCAAATTGGATTAGTTAGTCTCCTTGAGAGTTGTAGGTATTTTCATTGTGATTCCAGAAAGTTAAATTTCATAATTTTTGGATTTCTAGATCAAAAGTTATGAATTTTAGAAGCTCAGGCTATAATCTACCTCTCTATTGTGGACAGGAGAGTTTTACTTGACTATTTACAACATTTGTTGCAAAATGGAAATATTTGAGATAATTTTATTGAGATAGTTGGTTTCCTGTAGTTTCCAGAGAGTATTAGAAAAATGTGTTTGGTTGAGCCAAACAAAAGTTATGAAATTCACAAGTTAGTAGTACCGGAGATGGCAGATCAGTCTTCAGGATTAAAAACAAAGACTTAGATGAACTAGTTTGATCTTTTGGTCACCTGAGAAGTTGTAGCTAGGCTTGTGTAGGTTCTAGGAAAACTAGATTCAAGGATTTTGGAGTTTTGACTCAAAAGTTAAGAATTTTTCCTTAACAACTGTTCGTTTGGACAGATTTGAGAATTTGAGAGAGTTTTGATTAATTGTTGGGATTGCGTTTAGGGACGCTTGTTCTTTTTCTGTTTCATTGCATTGCTTTACACTTTTGGTTGGTGTACTTAGTATATTGTTTTACGGCTGCCAGGTGGTGGTGAACCCCGGGGCTAGAGCTTTCTTTCGTTGACTTCCGAATCACGGTTGAGGCAAGTACAATTGATTTGTCCTGTTTGTTGTTTGTTCCACTTGATTGATGAATATGAAATGGGTAATTTTGGTATTCCTTGTTTCCCTTCATAGTTGATATACCACGATTCTTCAATAATAAGACTATGTTCCTTACATTCATTCGTTCCTTCGCTCCTATTCACCCACGGGAGTGGGTAGTGAAGTCCCATTATTCCAATATGGGCAAGTACATTGTGTGATGTACTGCTGTCGATTGTTCATAATGTTTTAAGTTCATGCCATGACTGAGTACTATGGTATGTGAGTAGGTTTCATTGACTTCTACTTCGTTTCATGTATGTGAATCATGCTTCTTGAGTTTTCTTCTTACAAATTCATATATATTCATTCATTCATGGTTCATGATTCACCCACGGGAGTGGGATGTAAAGACCCATCAATTCCAAGATGGGCACGTAAGACCCACCATTCCAATGTGGGCGCTTTGGGACACCCAGATGAAACGTTCTTCATACGGGACTTGGATCCGTCAGATTTTGTTAAATGCGGGCTTAGGTGAACACCGACGGTGTGTCACCACTATACCGTATATGCATGTGTGTAGTCCCTTCATTTCATTCAATTCATTCATTCCATTCATTCAAACATTCGCTCGTGATTTATTCATATTCTTCAATGATGTTGTCATGATCATGTTTGTTGTATGTCCCATTTATTTTCTCAGACTTCTTTGAGTCTCGGACTCATTCTTGCGTTGTTTATTTTTTTAGGTGATCATTGATGTTGGCTCTATTGGGAGGGAGTAGACACGCACTACTCATTCACTTCACCTTAATCAAGTCCAAGATTAAGATTTAGTTCTATTTTTCATTCGTTAATGACGAACTGTAATAATTAAATTTAGATGGAGTTGATAACCCTCTCTATGTTATGGTTGATTAAGTATTGCTTGTGATCTTTGATCACCCCTCGTTATACTTGCTTAAATTCAGAATATTTTCATTCCACGGTTCTATTAAATAGTGATATCTTTATGTCATTGGATGATACTATTCAAATTCTTCCGCATTATGGTTGTGTGTTAGATGATTTAGGTGACATCTTGGCTTCCGAATAGCCAGGCTATTACACTATGAATAGCTATGCAAATACAGGGTACCTTTAAAACCCGCATACAGCCAAATCGCAAACAGGCTATGTATTCCTATGTGGTGGAACTATAATTTCATAGAAATCGTCTAAGTAGAGTCTTGTATCGACTTCGACGAACCACTCGGAAATCATAGCACTGTTCGAGGCATCACAAGAATATGTTTGGGTTCGACGGATGATTCACCACATCCAGCAGTCATGTGGATTGAATACCGCATAAACCCCCACTATTATCTATGAAGATAATACAGCTTGTGTTGCACAAGTGCAGATGGGTTATGTGAAGAGTTCTCTCACAAAGCATATCAACCCCAAGTTCTTCTATACTCATGAATTGTAAAAGATGGACGGCATTAAAGTACTGCATACTAAGTTATGTGAAAATCTTGCAGATTTATTCACTAAGTCACTTCTAGCATCTAGCTTTGAAAGGTGCATATGTGAAATTGGAATGATGAGACTTAGAGAAGTGCAGAATTCAGGGGGAGAATCTTCACGAACTCATTATTGAAACTTGATTACGAAGATCGAGTACCCAAAGAGTAAATTCTGGAGATTAAATGAAATTGGGTGGATTGTACTCTTTTTCCCTTGACGAGTTTTTCCTGAAGTTTCTCGGCTAAGGTTTTTAATGAGGCAATTCGTGCAACGTAGCAAAACTTGTATCATGTGCTCTTTCTCCAAAATTTTTCCACTGAGTTTTTATGGAGTTTTGATGAGGCATGAACATATGAGGATGGGTGCCCAAGGGGGAGTGTTGGGAAACTATGGGCTTGGCCCAGAAGCCAGCCCATGTATGGGCCCCCATCCCAAACCCTAGCAGGGTCTCTAGTCTATAAATAGGGGGTGCTATTCATTGTAAACGATTGATCAATTGATGAAGGAATAAAGAGAAGCAATAAGCCCCCTATATCTCTACGTTCAATCTACTGTTCTGTTTTTGTGTTCTTGCATTGTTCTTACGATTCTGAGTTTGTCTACGAGGTAATCGCTCGGACTAGATTCGCCAGCGACAGTTTCTCAACAGAAGGCACGAGGTGCTTCTTGCACGCTCACCCATCTTTGTACCCTAGCATCTGTGCTTGGAATATGGCCCCATCATCCCCTACAGCAGGTGCTCTGTTGCATTGTGTATGGCCGATTTGGTTGCAACGCATGGTGCAGTGCGAGCTGAAGAGGCACGCACGGAAACAGAGAGCCAGACTAGGGAGAGAGTCCTTGGCTGGCAGGGAGGGTCGTCTCAGCACGGCATAGTGTGGGATAAAGAAACCCAAACGGGAATCGAGGCAGAGCAAAGGCACGACCTGACTTTTGGGTCGCAAACCCACAAGCGCAATGTCCGGAAGCACCCGAGGTCGCGCAAGCAAACACGGAGGTCGAATGCAGCGCCCGATTGAACGGCGTAGAAACCATGTAAATGCGATCGGACGGCAAAAAATAGATGACGACGTGGCCTGGCTGGCTGCGCCTCAAAAATGCGCCCATTTAACTGGTAAGGTTGTATGGGGGCCAAAACACCAGGCTGGCACCACTTCCTTTGTTGGTCTTTGTCAGCCGTTTGATTTAGGATATGTGGCTGATAAGTGACCTAACGACTGTCTCCAAGCAAAAGCAGCCTAGGATTCTACCTGTCCCTAGCCACTGTAGCCCTGGTTTGCACGCAGAAAATATTACAATTCAAAGCTACCCCTCTGGACATTTGTTCTGAATACCAAGGGGTAGGGGGCTAGTGTTGTAAGAATAATCCATCCATCACACTGTCGGGGCCCGCTTCGCAGAAGACTCGCGTACAGGTCCAAGGAATGTAGTGATGCTCTTAAAAGACTGTAATACCCCTTTCTTGTACTCATAGGCTAGCTACCCTCCCAAGGGGTATTCCTGTCATTTTTACAGGCTTGGGAGCCTATAAATACCTCATGTATCTCTCATTTGGGAGAGAGGCTCTCTTGAGTAAAAAAGAAACATATTCAAATTGGTGAGCCCTCGGGGGCTACCTCCTCGGAGGTAACCCCCTGTTGGCTCACCAACAGGAGTAGGGCAGTCCTCTCGGACTCTCGAACCTGTGTAAATCCTCATGTCATTTTTTACCCTCGTGGATGATGGTTCGTCAGACGGCCGATGTCACCCCCTCACTCGTGTTCGGTTTTTACACCTACAACATAAGGAAAAGGCCACAAGAACCAAATTCATTTGACATCTATTCATTTCACCATTTATTTCTGGCATATATTGTATAACTTATGTGAATAATAAAGCAAGCTGACTTTTTATTCTTTGCAAAAATCTACATTATTTTAACTCATATAAGAAACTATCACCAAGTACCATACCAAAAAAACCACATATAAACCCAAAAAACCATTGGCCAAAAGGTTATATGCCCAGCTAGAAATAAATACCAAAACAGAACTCCAGACAAACACAAAAACTGCAAGGCAAGAAAAGACAAATATAAACACAAATAGCAAAGCCGCATGGATTACCACTAGCATGCACTTTTCCATTGCTTTCTATTACAACTCTTCGGCTACCAATTTAAATACATCACCGCCTCTTCCCATAAGAAAAAAGTGACAAGAACCAAATCCATCTAACATCTATTCATGTCACCATTTATTTCTTGCACATATTGTATAACTTATGTGAATAATTAAGCAAGTTGACTTTTGATTCTTTGCTAAAAAATATACTTTATTTTAACTCATATAAGAAGCAAGATGTACCTTATCAAGCACAACTATCACCAAGTACCATAACAAAAAAAAACGCATAAACCCCAAAAACCATTGGCCAAATGGTTATATGCCCAGCTAGGAAGAAAAACAAAAACAAAACTACTGACAAACACAAAAACAACAATGAATGAAAAGACAAATATAAACACAAATAGCAAAGCCGCATTGATCACCACTAGCATGCACTTTTCCATTTCTTCCAATTACAACTCTTCGGCTACCTAGTTAAATACATCACCGCCTCTTCCCATATGGAAAAAGTCACTAGAACCAAATCCATCTAGCATCAATTCATATCACCCTTTATTTCTTGCACATATTGTATAACTTATGTGAATAATAAAGCAAGTTGCCTTTTGATTCTTTCCTAAAATAATATACTTTATTTTAACTCATACAAGAAGCAAGAGGGACCTTATCAAACACAATTATCACCACCTACCATAACAAAAAAAAAACCACATAAACCCCAAAAACCATTGGCCAAAAGGTTATATGCCCATCCAGAAAGAAATATCAAAACAAAACTCCAGACAAACACAAAAACCATAAGGAAAGGAAAGGGAAATATAAACACAAATAGAAAAACCACATGGATCACAACTAGCATGCACTTTTCCATTGTTTCCTATTACAACTCTTCGGCTGCCTATTTAAATACATCACCGCCTCTTCCCATATGGAAAAGTCACAAGAACCAAATCCATCTAGCATCTATTCATATCACCCTTTATTTCTTGCACATATTGTATAACTTATGTGAACAACAAATCAAGTTGACTTTTGATTCTTTCCAAAAATAATCTACTTAATTTTAACTATATAAGAATCAAGAGGCACCTTATCAAACACAACTATCACCAAGTACCATAACAAAAAAACCACACATAAACCCCAAAAACCATTGGCCCAAAGGTCATATTCCCAGCTAAAAAGAAATACCAAAACAGAACTCCAGACAAACACAAAAACCACAAGGAAAGAAAAGGCAAATATAAACACAAATAGCAAAGTCACATGGATCACCACTAGCATGCACTTTTCTGTTGCTTCCTATTAAAACTCTTCGGCTACCTATTTAAATACATCACCGCCTCTTCCCATAAGAAAAAAGTCACAAGAACCAAATCCATCTAACATCTATTCATGTCACCCTTAATTTCTTGCACATATTGTATAACTTATGTGAATAATAAAGCACGCTGACTTTTGATTCTTTACAAAAAAAAATGTACTTTATTTTAATTGTTATAAGAAGCAAGAGGTATCTTATCAAACACAACTATCACCAAGTACCATAACCAAAAAAACCCACATAAACTCCAAAAACCATTAGCGAGAAGGTTATATGCCCAGCTAAGAAGAAATACCAAAACAAAACTCCAGCAAACACAAAAACCACAAGGAATGAAAAGGCAAATATAAATACAAATAGCAAAGCCGCATTGATCACCACTAGCATGCACTTTTCCACTACTTTCTGTTACAACTCTTCGGTTGTATATTTAAATAGATCACCATCTCTTCCCATAAGGAAAACGTGACAAGAACTAAATCCATCTAGCATATATTCATGTCACCCTTTATTTCTTGCACATATTGTATAACTTATATGAATAATAAAGCAAGCTAACTTTTCATTCTTTGCAAAAAAAAAATCTACTTTATTTCAACTCATATAAGAAGAAAGAGGTACCTTATCAAACACAACTATCACCAACTACCGTAACAAAAAAAAAACCCACATAAACCCCAAAAACCATCGGCCAAAAGGTTATATGCCCATCCAGAAAGAACTACCAAAACAAAACTCCAGGAAAACACAAAAACCATAAGGAAAGAAAAGGCAAATATAAACACAAATAGAAAAACCACATGGATCACCACTAGCATGCGCTTTTCCATTGCTTCCTATTACAACTCTTCGGCTACCTATTTAAATACATCGCCGCCTCTTCCATAAGAAAAAAGTCACAAGAACCAAATCCATCTAACATCTATTCATGTCACACTTTATTTCTTGCACGTATTTTATAACTTATATGAATAATAATGCAAGCTGACTTTTGATTCATTGCAAAAATCTACTTTAGCTCATATAAGAAGCAAGAGGTACCTTATCAAACACAACTATCACCAAGTACCATAACAAAAAAAACCCACATAAGCCACAAAAATCATTGGCCAAAAGGTTATATGCCCAGCTAGAAAGAAATACCAAAATAAAACTCCAGACAAACACAAAATCCACAAGGAAAAAATGGCAAATATAAACAAAAATAGCAAAGCCGCGTGGATCACCACTCGCATGCACTTTTCCATTGCTTCCTATTACAACACTTCGGTTGCCTGTTTAAATACCTCACCGTTTGTTCCAATAAGGAAAAAGTCAGAAGAACCAAATCCATATAGCATCTATTCATGTCACCCTTTATTTCTTGCACATATTGTATAACTTATGTGAATAATTAAGAAAACTGACTTTTTATTCTTCGCAAAAAAAAATCTACTTTATTTTAACTCATATAAGAAGAAAGAATTACCTTATCAAACACAACTATCACCAAGTACCACAACAACAAAAAAAACCCCACATAAACCCCAAAAATCATTGGCCAAAAGGTTATATGCCTAGCTAGAAAGATATACCAAAACTGAACTCCAGACAAACCCAAAAAACACAAGGAAAGAAAAGGCAAATATAAACACAACTAGCACAGCCGCTTGTATCACCACTAGCATGCACTTTTCCATTGCTTCCTATTACAACTCCTGGGTTGCGTATTTAAATACCTCATCGCCTCTTCCCATAAGGAAAAAGTCACAAGAACCAAATCCATCTAACATCTATTCATGTCACCCTTTATTTCTTGCACATATTGTGTAACTTATGTGAATAATAAAGCAACTTGACTTTTGATTACTTCCAAAAAAATCTACTTTATTTTAACTCATATAAGAAGCAAGATGGACCTTATCAAACACAACTATCGCCAAGTACCATAACAAAAAACACTACATAAACCCTAAAAACCATTGGCCAAAACGTTATATGCCCAGCTAGAAAGAAATACCAAAACAAAACTCCTGACGAACACAAAAACCACAAGGAAAGAAAAGGCAAACATAAACACAAATAGCAAAACAACATGGATCACCACTAGCATGCACTTTTCCATTGCTTCCTATTGCAACTCTTTGGATGCCTATTTAAATACATCACCGCCTCTTCCCATAAGGAAAAAGTCATAAGAACCAAATCCATCTAGCATCTATTTATGTCACCCTTTATTTCTTGCACATATTGTATAACTTATGTGAATAATAAAGCAATATGACTTTTGATTCTTTGAAAAAAAAATCTACTTTATTTTAACTCATATAAGAAGCAAGAGGTACCTTATCAAACACAACTATCACCAAGTACCTTAACAAAAAAGAAACACCACATAAACCCCTAAAACTATTGGCCAAAAGGTTACATGTCTAGTTAGAAAGAAATACCAAAACAAAACTCTAGGCAAACACAAAAACCACAAGGAAAGAAAAGGCAAATATAAATACAAATAGCAAAGCCACATGGATCACCACTAGCATGCACTTTTCAATTACTTCCAATTACAATTCTTCGGTTGCCTATTTAAATACATCACCGCCCCTTCCCATAAGGAAAAGGTCACAAGAACCAAATCCATCTAACATCTTTTCAGGTCACCCTTTATTTCCTGCACGTATTGTATAACTTATGTGAATAATAAAGCAATATGACTTTTGATTCTTTGAAAAAAAATCTTCTTTATTTTAACTCATATAAGAAGCAAGAGGTACCTTATCAAACACAACTATCACCAAGTACCTTAACAACAAAAAAATGCCACATAAACCCCTAAAACTATTGGCCAAAAGGTTACATGTCCAGTTAGAAATAAATACCAAAACAGAACTCCAGGCAAACACAAAAACCACAAGGAAAGAAAAGGCTAATGTAAATACAAATAGCAAAGCCACATGGATCACCACTAGCATGCACTTTTCCATTACTTCCTATTAAACTCTTCGGCTGCCTATTTAAATACGTCACCGCCTCTTCCGATAAGGAAAAGGTCACAAGAACCAAATCCATCTAACATCTTTTCATGTCACCCTTTATTTCTTGTACGTATTGTATAACTTTTGTGAATAATAAAGCATGCTAACTTTTGATTCTTTTCCAAAATATTTTTTATTTTAACTCATATAAGAAGCAAGGGGTACCTTATCAAATACAACTATCGCTACAGAGATCTCGTACTTGCTTCTTTAACAAGTTCCAAAACAACAAAAAAACACAGAAACCCAAAAAACCAAGAGCTAAAAGGTTATATGCCCAGCTAGAAAGAATTATCGAAACAAAACTCCACCCAAAGACAATAACCACAAGGCAAGAAAAGCAAATATAAACACATATAGCAAAACCACATGGATCACCACTAGCATGCACTTTTTTCCTTTGTTTCCTATTGCAACTCTTCAGTTGCCTATTTAAATACACCATCATCTCTTCCCATTCTATAACAACAACCAAAGATAGCAAACAAACACACACACATAAAAAAAGCTTTCATTTTCATACCAGAGACTCACTTAGGAACCCCAAAATTGTATCTCCTTTGCTCTTGCTAGCTCATTTCCCACTAGTTGTTACGGCAACTAGAGCTATAGGTTGAGCAATATCCATGGCCAAATTGTTGATAACCACTACATCAATAGTTGATGGTGTTGTTGATGATGAGAAACCTATTCCAGATGTGGTGGATGCAGAATTTGATAAAGAGACATATGAAGAGAAATTTGTTGCCGATGTGGTGGTGGTGCTGGAGTCCAAGACTGGCGAGTTGGAAGATGTGAAGGAGACCAAATTTGGTGAGGTTGATGCTATGGAATTGCATGTGTCGACAAAGGGAGAATTTATTTTGGAGGATGATGCTCCTTTTCTCCCAGCACATGCACAAGAGATCCATTTAGATGTATCACTAGATGGGGTGGAGGAGACGACAGCTACCTTGGAAGCAAAGGAAAGTGATCAGTCGATTGATGTAGTCAATATCAAACTAGATCAACCACAAGAGGTAGATGCTACCTTGGTGGAATTACGTGGGACCACAACCACCACAATTGAAGGGGAATTCACTCAAGACGTATCCATGAGAGTGCTGCCCGAGGCAAGCAAGAAAGATACATGTTTTGAATCGCCTAATATGCTAGAAGAAGCAAAGCTCGTGTTGGTTCAGGAAGATAAGAAATATGATACCCTAGAGGCTATGTTTGAGGACATAGTTCTCACAGTAGAAGGCGAATTGCAGAAGGATTTGCAGGGCAAACCTGACAATGAATTTGTCAAAGAAGATGCTCCATTGGTTTCTATACATTCAGCAGAGATTGATTTGGATCCTACACTAGAAGAGGAAGAAGAGATACGGCCTAGCCTCATTGAAAATAGTGAGGTGGCAACTGCAATTGATACCAAATTGGATGAATTGGATATGATAGATGCTACTCAAGTGGAATGTGCACCAATGACCAGAGTTGAAGCGGATTTCGCTCAAGATGGATTGGAGAAGATAGTGGCCGAGTCAAGCTGGAAAGATGAATTTGTGGACTATTCTAATGTCATGGTAGAAATGGATACCACATCATGTCAGAAGGACGAGAACTACGATGCCATGAAGAGCAAGTTTGAGAAGGCACTACTTGCAGAAGAAGGCAAACTAGTGAAGGATTCAGTGGAAGTATTTGACAGTGAATTTGTTATGGACAACTTGTTGGTATCTCTAGATGCAACGGGCGTTGAATTGGTCATCCCTCCGGATGATGTTAGAGAGATAGGTGCTACGATGGAGCAAGAGGATAGTCAAGTTGTAAAACCTCAAGGTGGGATGACAATAGCGGAGGTTGCGTCAATTGAGGGGAGCACCTCATCAAGCACTCAGAATGTCCTACAGAATGAAGACAAGCTTGCTCTCTGCGAGGGCGTCAAGAAACATGCTCCTGACGTGACAATTGAAGATGAGCCGATGCTACCAACCAGAATGGGATTTGTCACCGATTGGCGCAAGGCACAAGAGGGTAATATGTTTATTGAATGTACTTCTTTGGTCTCTCTTAGTGCATTGCAATGCGAGGCTGATGCTATATTGGCCGAGGTTGATGGAATGAGTGCCAAGTCAAGGGATACTTCAACGTTGCCCGAAGTTGATCAAGAAGTCACCCAAGATGTGATGGTCCAACACGTGATGGCTACTACATCTAGTGAGGTCGATACTGCGGTTGGTGAGCTCGATGAGATCGACGCTACATTTGACACAAAGGATTCCCGAACAGTAACCCATGTAGCTATTAAAGACACTCAAGATGTGGCTGTTGAAGACACGCAAGATGTGTCGGTGACATGTGTGAGGGCACCTTGCATGGGATCCCCTTATTTGGTTACCCGTGATGTTCCTGAAGTTGATGTTGCTATGATGCTCGGTGAGAAAGAAGAGAAAGATACTAGCATGGAGCCAAATATTGATGGTGTAGTGGTCGAAGACGGAGGCAAATTAGCCATGGAATTGCATGTGTCGACAAAGGGCAAATTTGTTGTGGAGGATGATGCTCCTTTTCTCCTTGTACATGCACAAGAGATCCATTTAGATGCATCACTATATCAGGTGGAGGAGACGACTGCTACCTTGGAGGCTAGGGAAAGTGATCAGTCGATGGATGTAGTCAATACCAAACTGGATCAACCACAAGAGGTAGATGCTACCTTGGTGGAATCACGTGGGACTACAACCACTACGGTTGAAGGGGAATTCACTCAAGACGTATCTGTGAGAGTGCTGCCTGAGGCAAGCATGAAAGATACATGTTTCGAATCGCTTGACATGCGAGAAGAAGCGGAGCTCGTGTTGGTTCAGGAGGACAAGAAATATGATACCCTAGAGGCTATGTTTGAGGATGTAGTCCCCACACTAGAAGGCGAATTGCAGAAGGATTTGCAGGGCAATCTTGACGATGAATTTGTCATAGAAGATGCTCCATTGGTTTCTATACATTCAGCAGAGATCGATTTGGATCCTACACTAGAAGAGGAAGAAGACAAATGGGCTAGCCTCGTTGAAGATAGTGAGGTGGCAACTACAATTGATACCAAATTGGATGAAATAGATATGATAGATGCAACCTTAGTGGAATGTGCAGCAACGACCAGAGTTGAAGCGGATTTCGCTCAAGATGGATTGGAGAAGACAGTGGCTGAGTCAAGCTGGAAAGAAGAATTTGTGGACTATTCTAATGTCATGATAGAAATGGAGACCACGTCATGTCAGAAGGACGAGAACTACAATGCCATGAAGTGTAAGTTTGAGAAGGCAGTACTCGCAGAAGAAGGCAAACTAGTGAAGAATGCAATGGAAGTATTTCACAGTGAATTTGTTATGGACAACTTGTTGGTATCTCTAGATGCAATGGGCGTTGAATTGGTCATCTCTCCGGATGATGTTAGAGAGATAGGTGCTACGATGGAGCAAGAGGATAGTCAAGTTATAAAACCTCATGGTGGGATGATAATAGCGGAGGTTGCGTCAATTGAGGGGAGCACCTCATCGAGCACTCAGAATGTCCTACAGAATGAAGGCAAGCTCGCTCTCTGCGAGGGCGTCGAGAAACATGCTAAGCTCGCTCTCTGCGAGGGCGTCGAGAAACATGCTCCTGATGTGACAATGGAAGATGAGTCAATGCTACAAACCAGAATGGGATTTGTCAATGATTGGCACAAGGCACAAGAGGGTAATATGTTCATTGAATGTACTTCTTTGGTCTCTCTTAGTGCACTGCAATGCGAGGTTGATGCTATATTGGCTGAGGTTGATGGAATGTGTGCCAAGTCAAGGGATACGTCAACATTGCCCGAAGTTGATCAAGAAGTCACCCAAGATGTGCTGGTCCAACACATGATGGCTACTACATCTAGTGAGGTCGATACTACGGTTGGTGAGCTCGATGAGATCGATGCTACATTTCACACAAAGGATTCCCAAACAGTAAACCATGTAGCTGTTGAGGACACTCAAGATGTGGCTGTTGAAGACACTAAAGATGTGTCGGGGACATGTGCGAGGGAACCTTGCATGGGATACCCTTATTTGGTTACCCGTGATGTTCCTGAAGTTGATGTTCCTATGATGCTCGGTGAAAAAGAAGAGAAAGATACTAGCATGGAGCCAACTATTGATGGTGTAGTGGTCGAAGACGGAGGCAAATCAGCCATGGAATTGCATGTGTCAACAAAGGGCGAATTTGTTGTGGAGGATGATGCTCCTTTTCTCCCTGTACATGCACAAGAGATCCATTTAGATGCATCACTACATCAGGTGGAGGAGATGACTGCTACCTTTGAGGCAAAGGAAAGTGATCAGTCGATGGATGTAGTCAATACCAAACTGGATCAACCGCAAGAGGTAGATGCTACCTTGGTGGAATCATGTGGGACTACAACCACCACGGTTCAAGGGGAATTCGCTCAAGACGTATCTGTGATAGTGCTGCCCGAGGCAAGCAAGAGAGATACATGTTTCGAATCGCCTGATATGCGAGAAGAAGCAGAGCTCATGTTGGTTCAGGAGGACAAGAAATATGATACCATAGAGGCTATGTTTGAGGATGTAGTCCCCATAGTAGAAGGCGAATTGCAGAAGGATTTCCAGGGCAAACTTGACAATGAATTTGTCATAGAAGATGCTCCATTAGTTTCTATACATTCAGCAGAGATCGATTTGGATCCTACACAAGAAGGGGAAGAAGACATACGCGCTAGCCTCGTTGAAGATGGTGAGGTGGCAACTACAATTGATACCAAATTGGATGAATTAGATATGATAGATGCTACCCTAGTGGACTGTGCAGCAACGACCAGAATTGAAGCGGATTTCGCTCAAGATGGACTGGAGAAGACAGTGGCTGAGTCAAGCTGGAAAGAAGAATTTGTGGACGATTCTAATGTCATGGCAGAAATGGAGACCACGCCATGTAAGAAGGACGAGAACTACGATGCCATGAAGTGCAAGTTTGAAAAGGCAGTACTCGCAGAAGAAGGCAAACTAGTGAAGGATTCAGTGGAAGTATTTGACAGTGAATTTGTTATGGACAACTTGTTGGTATCTCTAGATGAAACGGGCGTTGAATTGGTCATCCCTCGAGATGATGTTAGAGAGATAGGTGCTACGATGGAGCAAGAGGATAGTCGAGTTGTAAAACCTCAAGGTGGGATGACAATAGCGGAGGTTGCGTCAATTGAGGGGAGCACCTCATCGAGCACTCAGAATGTCCTACAGAATGAAGACAAGCTCACTCTCTGCGAGGGCGTCGAGAAACATGCTCCTGATGTGACAATGGAAGATGAGTCAATGCGACCAACCAGAATGGGATTTGTCAACGATGGGCACAAGGCACAAGAGGGTAATATGTTTATTGAATGTACTTCTTTGGTCTCTCTTAGTGCACTGCAATGCGAGGTTGATGCTATATTGGCTGAGGTTGATGGCATGAGTGCCAAGTCAAGGGATACTTCAAAGTTGCCCGAAGTTGATCAAGAAGTCACCCAAGATGTGATAGTCCAACATGTGACGGCTACTACATCTAGTGAGGTCGATACTGCAGTTGGTGAGTACGATGAGATCGACGCTACATTTGAGACAAAGGATTCCCAAACAATAACACATATAGCATTTGAAGACACTCAAGATGCGGCTGTTGAAGACACTCAAGATGTGCCGGTGACATGTGCGAGGGCACCTTGCGTGGGATCCCCTTATTTGGTTACCCGTGATGTTCCTGAAGTCGATGTTCCTATGATGCTCATTGCGAAAGAAGAGAAAGATACTAGCATGGAGCCAAATATTGATGGTGTAGTGGTCGAACACGGAGGCAAATTAGCCATGGAATTGCATGTGTCGACAAAGGGCGAATTTGTTGTGGAGGATGATGCTCCTTTTCTCCCCGTACATGCACAAGAGATCCATTTAGATGCATCACTACACGAGGTGGAGGAGACGACATCTACCTTGGAGGCAAAGGAAAGTGATCAGTCGATGAATGTAGTCAGTACCAAACTGGATCAACCGCAAACGGTAGATGCTACCTTGTTGGAATCACGTTGGACTACAACCACCACGGTTGAAGGGGAATTCACTCAAGATGTATCCATGATAGTGCTGCCCAAGGCAAGCAAGAAAGACACATGTTTCGAATCACTTGATATGCGAGAAGAAGCAGAGCTCGTGTTGGTTCAGGAGGACAAGAAATATGATACCATAGAGGCTATGTTTGAGGATGTAGTGCCCACAGTAGAAGGCGAATTGCAGAATGATTTGCAGGGCAAACTTGATGATGAATTTGTCATAGAAGATGCTCCATTGGTTTCTATACATTCAGCAGAGATCGATTTGGATCCTACACAAGAAGGGGAAGAAGACATACGCGCTAGCCTCGTTGAAGATAGTGAGGTGGCAACTACAATTGATACCAAATTGGATGAATTAGATATGAAAGATGCTACCCTAGTGGACTGCGCAGCAACGACCATAATTGAAGCGAATTTCGCTCAAGATGGATTGGAGAAGACAGTGGCTGAGTCAAGCTGGAAAGAAGAATTTGTGGACGATTCTAATGTCATAGTAGAAATGGAGACCACGCCATGTAAGAAGGACGAGAACTACGATGCCATGAAGTGCAAGTTTGAAATGGCAGTACTTGCAGAAGAAGGTAAACTAGTGAAGGATTCAGTGGAAGTATTTGACAGTAAATTTATTATGGACAACTTGTTGGTATCTCTAGATGCAACAGGCGTTGAATTGGTCATCCCTTCGGATGATGTTAGAGAGATAGGTGCTACGATGGAGCAAGAGGATAGTCAAGTTGTAAAACCTCAAGGTGGGATGACAATAGTGGAGGTTGCATCAAGTGAGGGGAGCAACTCATCAAGCACTCAAAATGTCCTACAGAGTGAAGACAAGCTCGCTCTCTGCGAGGGCGTCGAGAAACATGCTCCTGATGTGACAATGGAAGACGAGTCAATGCTACCAGCCAGACTGGGATTTGTCAACGATTGGCATAAGGCACAAGAGGGTAATATGTTCATTGAATGTACTTCTTTGGTCTCTCTTAGTGCACCGCAATGCGAGGTTGATGCTATATTGGCTGAGGTTGATGGAATGATTGCCAAGTCAAAGGATACTTCAACATTGCCCGAAGCTGATCAAGATGTCACCCAAGATGTGATGGTCCAACACGTGATGGCTACTACATCTAGTCAGGTTGATACTGCAGTTGGTGAGTTCGATGAGATCGACGCTACATTTGAGACAAAGGATTCCCAAACAATAACACATGTAGCTTTTGAAGACTCTAAAGATGTGGCTATTGATGACACTCAAGATGTGTCGGTGACATGTGCGAGGGCACCTTGCGTGGGATCCCCTTATTTGGTTACCCGTGATGTTCCTGAAGTCGAAGTTCCTGTGATGCTCGGTGAGAAAGAAGAGAAAGATACTGGCATGGAGCCAAATGTTGATGGTGTAGTGGTCGAAGATGGAGGCAACTCAGCCATGGAATTGCATGTGTCGACAAAGGGCGAATTTGTTGTGGAGGATGATGCTCCTTTTCTCCCCGTACATGCACAAGAGATCCATTTAGATGCATCACTACACGAGGTGGAGGAGACGACAACTACCTTGGAGGCAAAGGAAAGTGATCAGTCGATGGATGTAGTCAATACCAAACTAGATCAACCGCAAGAGGTAGATGCTACCTCGGTGGAATCACGTGGGACTACAACCACCACAGTTCAAGGGGAATTCGCTCAAGACGTATCCGTGATAGTGCTGCCCGAGGCAAGCAAGAGAGATACATGTTTCGAATCGCCTGATATGCGAGAAGAAGCAGAGCTCGTGTTGGTTCAGGAGGACAAGAAATATGATACCATAGAGGCTATGTTTGAGGATGTAGTACACATAGTAGAAGGCGAATTGCATAAGGATTTCCAAGGCAAACTTGACGATGAATTTGTCATAGAAGATGCTCCATTAGTTTCTATACATTCAGCAGAGATCGATTTGGATCTTACACAAGAAGGGGAAGAAGACATACGCGCTAGCCTCGTTGAAGATGGTGAGGTGGCAACTATAATTGATACCAAATTGGATGAATTAGATATGATAGATGCTACCCTAGTGGACTGTGCAGCAACGACCAGAATTGAAGCGGATTTCGCTCAAGATGGACTGGAGAAGACAGTGGCTGAGTCAAGCTGGAAAGAAGAATTTGTGGACGACTCTAATGTCATGGTTGAAATGGAGAGCACGCCATGTCAGATGGACGAGAACTACGATGCCATGAAGTGCAAGTTTGAAAAGGCAGTACTTGCAGAAGAAGGCAAACTAGTGAATGATTCAGTGGAAGTATTTGACAGTGAATTTGTTATGGACAACTTGTTGGTATATCTAGATGCAACAGGCGTTGAATTGGTCATCCCTCCGGATGATGTTAGAGAGATAGGTGCTACGATGGAGCAAGAGGATAGTCAAGTTGTAAAACCTCAAGGTGGGATGACAATAGTGGAGGTTGCGTCAAGTGAGGGGAGCACCTCATTAAGCACTCAGAATGTCCTACAGAGTGAAGACAAGCTCGCTCTCTACGAGGGCGTCGAGAAACATGCTCCTGATGTGACAATGGAAGACGAGTCAATGCTACCAACCAGAATGGGATTTGTCAACGATTGGCATAAGGCACAAGAGGGTAATATGTTCATTGACTGTACTTCGTTGGACTCTCCTAGTGAACCGCAATGCGAGGTTGATGCTATATTGGCTGAGGTTGATGGAATGAGTGCCAAGTCAAAGGATACTTCAACATTGCCCGAAGCTGATCAAGAAGTCACCCAAGATGTGATGGTCCAACACGTGACGGCTACTACATCTAGTGAGGTCGATACTGCATTTGGTGAGTTCGATGAGATTGACGCTACATTTGAGACAAAGGATTCCCAGACAATAACACATGTAGCTTTTGAAGACACTAAAGTTGTGGCTATTGAAGACACTCAAGATGTGTTGGTGACATGTGCGAGGGCACCTTGCGTGGGATCCCCTTATTTGGTTACCCGTGATGTTCCTGAAGTCGAAGTTCCTGTGATGCTCGGTGAGAAAGAAGAGAAAGATACTGGCATGGAGCCAAATGTTGATGGTGTAGTGGTCGAAGATGGAGGCAACTCAGCCATGGAATTGCATGTGTTGACAAAGGGTGAATTTGTTGTGGAGGATGATGCTCCTTTTCTCCCCGTACATACACAAGAGATCCATTTAGATGCATCACTACACGAGGTGGAGGAGACGACAGCTACCTTGGAGGCAAAGGAAAGTGATCAGTCGATGGATGTAGTCAATACCAAACTGGATCAACCACAAGAGGTAGATGCTACCTTGGTGGAATCACATGGGACTACAACCACCACGGTTGAAGGGGAATTCGCTCAAGACATATCCGTGATAGTGCTGCCCGAGGCAAGCAAGAAAGATACATGTTTCAAATCGCCTAATATTCGAGAAGAAGCAGAGCTCGTGTTGGTTCAGGAGGACAAGAAATATGATCCCATAGAGGCTATGTTTGAGGATGTAGTCCCCACAGTAGAAGGGGAATTGCAGAAGGATTTCCAGGGCAACCTTGACGATGAATTTGTCATAGAAGATGCTCCATTGGTTTCTATACATTCAGTAGAGATCGATTTGGATCCTACACTAGAAGAGGAAGAAGACATACGATCTTGCCTCGTTAAAGATGGTGAGGTGGCAACTGCAATTGATACCAAATTGGATGAATTAGATATGATAGATGCTACCCTAGTGGACTGTACAGCAACGACCAGAGTTGAAGCGGATTTCACTCAAGATGGATTGGAGAAGACAGTGGCTGAGTCAAGTTGGAAAGATGAATTTGTGGACTATTCTAATGTCGTGGTAGAAATGGAGGCCACGTCATGTCAGAAGGACGAGAACTACGATGCCATGAAGAGCAAGTTTGAGAAGGCAGTACTTGTAGAAGAAGGCAAACTAGTGAAGGATTCAGTGGAAGTATTTGACAGTGAATTTGTTACGGACAACTTGTTGGTATCTCCAGATGCAACGGGCGTTGAATTGGTCATCCCTCCGGATGATGTTAGAGAGATAGGTGCTATGATGGAGCAAAAGGATAGTCAAGTTGTAAAACCTCAAGGTGGGATGACAATAGCGGAGGTTGCGTCAATTGACGGGACCACCTCATCAACCACTCAGAATGTCCTACAGAATGAAGACATGCTCGGTCTCTGCGAGGGTGTCGAGAAACACGCTCCTGACGTAACAATGGAAGATGAGTCACTGCTACCAACCAAAATGGGATTTGTCAATGATTGGCATAAGGCACAAGAGGGTAATATGTTCATTGAATGTACTTCTTTGGTCCCTCTTAGTGCACCGCAATGCGGGGTTGATGCTATATTGGCTAAGGTTGATGCGATGAGTGCCAAGTCAAAGGATACTTCAACGTTGCCCGAAGTTGATCAAGAAGTCTCCCAAGATGTGATGGTCGAACACGTGATGGCTACTTCATCTAGTGTGGTCGATACTGTGGTTGGTGAGTTCGATGAGATCGACGCTACATTTGAGACAAAGGATTCCCAAACAGTAACCCATATAGCTGTTGAAGACACTCAAGATGTGGTTGTTGAAGACACTCAAGATGTGTCAGTGACATGTGTGAGGGAACCTTGCATGGGATCCCCTTATTTGGTTACCCGTGATGTTCCCGAAGTCGAAGTTCCTATGATGCTTGGTGAGAAAGAAGAGCAAGATACTAGCCTAGAGCCAAATATTGATGGTCTAGTGGTCGAAGACGGAGGCAAATCAGCCATGGAATTGCATGTGTCGACAAAGGGTGAATTTGTCATGGAGGATGATGCTCCTTTTCTCCCCGTACGTGCACAAGAGATCCGTTCAGATGCATCACTACACGAGGCGGAGGAGACGACAACTACCTTGGAGGCAAAGGAAAGTGATCAGTCGATGGATGTAGTCAATACCAAACCGGATCAACCGCAAGAGGTAGATGCTACCTTGCTGGAATCACGTGGGACTACAACCACCACGGTTGAAGGGGAATTCACTCAAGATGTATCCGTGATAGTGCTACGCGAGGCAAGTAAGAAAGATACATGTTTCGAATCGCCTGATATGCTAGAAGAAGCAGAGTTCTTGTTGGTTCCGGAGGACAAGAAATATGATACCATAGAGGCTATGTTTGAGGATGTAGTCCCCACAGTAGAAGGCGAATTGCAGAAGGATTTGCAGGGCAAACTTGATGATGAATTTGTCATGGAAGATGCTCCATTGGTTTCTATACATTCAGTAGAGATCGATTTGGATCCGACAATAGAAGACGAAGAAGAGATACGGGCTAGCCTCGTAGAAAATAGTGAGGTCGCAACCGCAGTTGATACCAAATTGGATGAATTGGATATGATAGATGCTACCCTAGTGGAATGTGCAGCAACGACCAGAGTTGAATCGGATTTCGCTCAAGATGGATTGGAGAAGACAGTGGCTGAGTCAAGCTGGAAAGATGAATTTGTGGATTATTCTAATGTCATGGTAGAAATGGAGACCACGTCATGTCAGAAGGACGAGAACTACGATGCCATGAAGAGCAAGTTTGAGAAGGCACTACTCGCAGAAGAAGGCAAACTAGTGAAGGATTCAGTGGAAGTATTTGACAGTAAATTTGTTATGGACAACTTGTTGGTATCTCTAGATGCAACGGGTGTTGAATTGGTCATCCCTCTAGATGATGTTAGAGAGATACGTGCTACAATGGAGCAAGAGGATAGTCAAGTTGTAAAACCTCAAGGTGGGATGACAATAGCGGAGGTTGCATCAATTGAGGGGAGCACCTCATCAAGCAATCAGAGTGTCCTACAGAGTGAAGACATGCTCTCTCTCTACGAGGGCGTCGAGAAACATGCTCCTGATGTGACAATGGAAGATGAGTCAATGCTACCAACTAGAATGGGATTTGTCAACGATTGGCATATGCCACAAGAGGGTAATATGTTCATTGAATGTCCTTCTTTGGTCTCTGTTAGGGCACCGCAATGCGATGTTGATGCTATATTGGCTGAGGTTGATGGGATGAGTGCTAAGTCAAAGGATACTTCAACGTTGCCTGAAGCTGATCAAGAAGTCACCCAAGATGTGTTGGTCGCACACGTGATGGCAACTACATCTAGTGATGTCGATAATTCGTTTGGTGAGTTCGATGAGATCGACACTACATTTGAGACAAAGGATTCCCAAACATTAAACCATGTAGCTGTTGAAGACACTCAAGATGTGTCGGTGACATGTGCGAGGGCACCATGCATGGGATCCCCTTATTTGGTTACCCGTGATGTTCTAGAAGTCGAAGTTCCTATGATGCTTGGTGAGAAAGAAGAGAAAGATACTAGCATGGAGCCAAATATTGATGGTGTAGTGGTCGAAGACGGAGGCAAATCAGCCATGGAATTGCATGTGTCGACAAAGGGCGAATTTGTTGTGGAGGATGATGCTCCTTTTCTCCCCGTACATGCACAAGAGATACATTTAGATGCATCACTACACGAGATGGAGGAGACGACAGCTACCTTGGAGGCAAAGGCAAGTGATCAGTCGATGGATGTAGTCAATACCAAACTAGATCAACCGCAAGAGGTAGATGCTACCTTGGTGGAATCATGTGGGACTACAACCACCACGGCTGAAGGGGAATTCAGTCAAGATGTATCCGTGATAGTGCTGCCCGAGGCAAGCAAGAAAGACACATGTTTCGAATCGCTTGACATGCAAGAAGAAGCAGAGCTCGTCTTGGTTCAGGAGGACAAGAAATATGATACCATAGAGGCTATGTTTGAGGATGTAGTCCCCACAGTAGAAGGCAAATTGCAGAAGGATTTGCTGGGCAAACTTGACGATGAATTTGTCATAGAAGATGCTCCATTGGTTCCTATACATTCAGAAGAGATCGATTTGGATCCTACACAAGAAGAGGAAGAAGACATACGCGCTAGCCTCGTTGAAGATAGTGAGGTGGCAACTACAATTGATACCAAATTGGATGAATTAGATATGATAGATGCTACCCTAGTGGACTGTGCAGCAACGACTAGAGTTGAAGTGGATTTCGCTCAAGATGGACTAGAGAAGACAGTGGCTGAGTCAAGCTGGAAAGATGAATTTGTGGATGATTCTAATGTCCTGGTAGAAATGGAGACCATGCCATGTCAGAAGGACGAGAACTACGATGCCATGAAGTGCAAGTTTGAAAAGGCAGTACTTGCAGAAGAAGGCAAACTAGTGAAGGATTCAGTGGAGGTATTTGACAGTGAATTTGTTATGGACAACTTGTTGGTATCTCTAGACACAACGGGCGTTGAATTGGTCATCCCTCCGGATGATGTTAGAGAGATAGGTGCTACGATGGAGCAAGATGATAGTCAAGTTGTAAAACCTCAAGGTAGGATGACAATAGCGAAGGTTGCGTCAATTGAGGGGAGCGCCTCATCAAGCACTCAGAGTGTCGTACAGAGTGAAGACAAGCTCGCTCTCTGCGAGGGCATTGAGAAACATGCTCCTGATGTGACAATGGAAGATGAGTCAATGCTACCAACCAGAATGGGATTTGTCAACAATTGGCATATGGCACAAGAGGGTAATATGTTCATTGAATGTACTTCTTTGGTCTCTCTTAGTGCACCGCAATGCGAGGTTGATGCTATATTGGCTGAGGTTGATGGAATGAGTGCTAAGTCAAAGGATACTCCAACGTTGCCTGAAGCTAATCAAGAAGTCACCCAAGATGTGTTGGTCGCACATGTCATGACTACTACATCTAGTGAGGTCGATACTGCGTTTGGTGAGTTCGATGAGATCGACGCTACATTTGAGACAAAGGATTCGCAAGCATTAACCCATGTAGCTGTTGAAGACACTCAAGATGTGTCAGTGACAGGTGCGGGGGCCCCAAGCATGGTATCCCCTTATTTGGTTACCCGTGATGTTCTAGAAGTCGAAGTTCCTATGATGCTCGGTGAGGAAGAAGAGAAAGGTACTAGCATGGAGCCAAATATTGATGGTGTAGTTGTCGAAGACGGAGGCAAATCAGCCATGGAATTGGATGTGTCGACAAAGGGCCAATTTGTTGTGGAAGATGCTCCTTTTCTTCCCCTACATGCACAAGAGATCCATTTAGATGGTTCACTGGACGATGAATTTGTCATAGAAGATGCTCCTTTGGTTTCTATACATTCACCAGATATCGATTTGGATCCTACACTAGAAGAGGAAGAAGAGATACGGGCTAGCCTCATTGAAAATTGTGAGGTGACAACTGCAATTGACACCAAATTGTATGAAGTTGATAGGATAGATGCTACCCAAGTAGAATGTGCAGCAACCACTAGAGTTGAAGGGGAATTCGCTCAAGATGGATTGGAGATGACAGTTGCCGAGTCAAGCCGGAAAGATGAATATATGGACTCTTCTGAAACAGTGGTACAAGCGGAGATAATATCAGGTCAGAAGGACGAGAACTTCGATGTCATGAAGACCAAGTATGAGAAGACTCTACTAGTAGAAGAAGGCAAAATGGTGAAGGATTCGGTGGTAGCAGTTGACAGTGAATTTGTTGTGGATAACTTGTTGGCATCTCTAGATACGGTGAAGGAGCAACCAATGTCTTTTGATATCATGGATGGGAATACTGGTTGTGATGATATAGTTGTGATCTCCTACAATGATGAAATATGTGATGGTTGTGGTAAAACCGCTGAAGAAGATGGCAGGGTAAGCTCTGATGAGAGTCCAGCACAGGTTGCAATCTTGGATAGCTCTGATTCTTCGATACAGATTATTAAGGATACAAAGGATGATGACAACAATGATGATTGGGACGAGGAAGGCTTGGGTTCTGTTGCGTTGGCTTCACATCTAAAGCCAAGAACGTGCACATCTCTTGGAGGTAATATTACAGTTACTTCTCAGGATACTTCTATATTCTCTGCGGATCTCCCAGCTGGTTTAGGTTCGTCAGCTCTGTCTTTGAGGCCAACTACAACTCTCCCTTCATCTCGCTCAAGCATATCTGGTCCCTCTGAACCGGAGACGACACCTAATCCTATTGAGGCGATGACTGAGGATGAGAAGAAGCTGCATGAAAAACTTGAGTTGATCAGAGTGAAGTTTCTGCACCTTGTGTGTAGAATGGGAGCCACTCCTGAAGAATCAGTAGCAGCACAGGTGCTTTACCATCTGAGTCTTGCCGAAGGTATTCATCGTGGACAGGCGTCCAGTCTTGAGGCTCTTGAGAGTGTTTGGAATAAGGTCTTGCAACAAGAAGCCGAGAGTCGAGAGGACTTGAGCTTCTCATGCAATATACTTGTCCTAGGAAAGACTGGAGTTGGGAAAAGCGCAACTATAAATTCCATCTTTGGTGAAGAGAAATCCAAAACTGATGCTTTTGATGCTTCTACTACAAATGTGAGAGAGATTTCTAGTAATGTAGATGGCGTTCAGGTGCACATCATTGATACTCCAGGGCTCAGGACTGATGTGACGAACCAAGGATGGAATAAGAAGATTCTTTCTGCTATCAAGAGCTATACCAAGAAATGTCCTCCAGATATGATTTTGTATGTGGACCGCTTGGATAGTTGGAGCCGTGATGATGATCTCCCTCTGCTAAGGACCATTACTGCTACTTTCGGTACATCAATATGGCTCAATGTCATTGTTACTCTCACCCATGCTGCTTCTGCACCTCCTGACAGCTCCGATGGCGATCCTGTGTCTTATGAGACATTGATAGCAGAGAGATCCCACATTATCCAGCAATCCGTCCGACAGGCAGCTAGTGACATGCGCCTAATGAACCCAGTGGCCCTTGTTGAAAACCATCCTTATTGCCGGAGGAACAGCCAGGGACAGATGGTACTTCCCAATGGCCAAGCTTGGAGGAATCAGCTGCTCCTCCTCTGTTATTCTACAAAGATATTATCTGAAGCCAACTCCCTTTTGAAACTACAGGATCCTTCTCCCAGAGAGTATTCTTGTTTTGGCTTCCGCTCCGTGCCACTTCCATTCTTTCTATACTCTCTCTTACAGCCCAGGTCTCACCCAAAGCTTTCAGCTGGTCATGGTGGTGATGAAGACGATTCTGATGTTGATCTCGATGACTATTCAGACATCTGTGACGATGAAGATGAATATGATCGGCTACCTACTTTTAGGCCCCTGACCAAAGCTCAGTTCCATAAGCTCACAAAGGATCAGAAGAATGAATATCTCGACGAGTATGATTACTGGGTCAAGCTTCTCCAAAAGAAACAATGGAAGGGTGGGCTCCAACGATTAAAGGAGATGAAAAAGAGAGGCAAAGCTGAGCAGGACTCCTATGGATATGGTAATATGGCTGGTGAGAATGATCGACATGTTCCTCTTGAAAATATAGCAGTTCCTTTACCTGATATGGTATTGCCGCCTTCATTTGACTCTGACGATCCTACGTACCGATATCGTTTCCTCGAGCCGACATCAACTATATTTTCAAGGCCTGTTATAGATGTGCATTCATGGGATCATGACTCTGGTTTTGATGGAGTTAGCCTTGAAGACACACTTGCTATTGCTAGGGAGTTCCCTGCAGCTGTCTCAGTTCAACTCACAAAGGACAAGAAAGGATTAACCATCCATTTGGATTCTTCCATCTCAGGAAAACATGGGGAGAATGCATCATCTCTTGCTGGCTTTGATGTCCAGAGCGTTAGGCGGCAGCTTGCTTATGGTCTCTGGGGTGAGACCAAGTTCAAGAATATCAAGAAGAACAAGACTACTGGAGGATTCTCAGTGACATTCTTGGGCGACACTATATCAACTGGAGTGAAGGTTGAGGACCAGCTCTCTGTTGGAAAAAGTCTATCACTAGTTGCGAGCACCGGTGCAATGCGAGCTCAGGGGGACACTGCATATGGTGCTAACTTGGAGGCACGCCTGAAAGATAAAGATTATCCAATTAACCAGTTTATGTTGTTCTTGGGTTTGTCTCTGATAAAGTGGCGTGGTGATCTTGCTTTTGGGGCTAACATGCAGTCTCAATTCTCAGTTGGGAGGGGTTCCAAGATGGCACTTCACATTAGGCTGAACAACAAGCTGAGTGGACAGATCAATGTGAAGATGAGCACCTCAGAGCAGGTTCAAATGGCACTCTTGGGCCTTGTTCCACTTGCAACCTCCATATATAAGAGGTTCCACCCTGCTGAAGCATAATTTACCTTTTAGGTTGGCAGGAAGAAAATAAATTTACTTTCTTCATTGGCATTTCCTTTCATCTTAGTATACTTTCCTATTTTCATGAACCATAATTTGTTCATTTCCTTTTGAGCTTGTATTCCCAGACTATTGCTGGAATAAGTTTGGATCGAGTAAAAGTTGTGCAGTTTATCTTGAGTATTGTGCAAATGAAGTCTGTATTGTGCTGTAAATTTAGTATTGTGTTGCTTTCATTGTAAATGTAAGTTTTCTTTATGGAATGTTCCCTATTTTCTGGCCTTGGATAAACTCAGTACCTGCTACATCCCAGTCAACAAAAAGCCACAATTTTTTAATGATAAGATGTGTTACGAACCCAATTGGACAAACACACAAGAACACCTCTCAATATCGGTATTACTCAAATCCATCAAGTATTTGGGGATACAAATATTGAAATTGGAAGTAGGAACTAGTAAATGGACTGGACTCGGAGACTGGGAAGATGAGAAAAAGCAAGGGACGGGGAATCAGAGGAACAGGGGTTTGGGGAAGCAGCAGCAGGAGGAAGAAGATGGAGCTGTGGCTAAGCCTCAATAGTTCTTCCATCCCCCTTCCAACCCTCTCGCCTGCCCTTTGTATCTCCAACCGGATGCCTTCTTGCCTCCTGGGCCCACAGCCCACGTCAAAGCCCAAAGCCTGGCCGGTTTAAGCCAGCCGGTCCGTGACATTCCTCCCTCCTTGAATGAGGCTTGACCCCAAGCCGATACAAAAGAATATTCATCATTGCCACCGGGATCCCATGGTACCAAAAGAACTTCCATGCCCAGCCTGACTTGAAAACAATCACCACCATGCTTCTGCTGCACTAGCACACGAAAACATCACAATTCCAGGTGTGCAATTGATCCCTGAGTGACTCCTAGTTTGACAGACATGAGGGATGCAATCAAGTTGCCATCAGTGTAGTTGCCAATGGTCAAGTTGGGTTTGCCCTCCAATAAGTCAAGAAATTTGGCAGCTGCATCCTAGGCATATCTCTCTAGGTCAAGGTAGATGTCGAACCGGGACACCCACTGGCACAAATCCTTCCCATCTTCAGTCTTGAGTGGCATGTGAAGTATGTTTGACTGTCTTGTAGTCACAACTGGTTCAAGCTCCACATTACATTGTGTGCTTTTGGCCTCTGGAACTTCCTCTTGGAAATAGCAAACGTTTTCCTGCATGTCATAAATTTTCTTTTCAAGATCCCAGTACTTTGCAATCCCATCACCAATTATGACGCAGAGCAGCTTTGATGAGGCTGGTTCTCTGAAGACATCTCCAACAGCAAGCTTCCACCCGAAGAAATCCTCATTCATCTGAGCTTGGGCCTCCTTATCCAACTCCTCATATCTAGTCAAGTCCCTCCTCACCATCCGCAGGAATATGACAAATACAATGCCAGCCAAAAACAGTATTACCATCAATGAGTTCATAATTGAGAACCAGTGAATTTTTGCACCCTCCATCTTCAAGTATGCATCCCACCGTGATGGCCATCTAATATCACTGTTTACAAATTCAACCTCATATGTAAAAGTAATCTGCTCCTTCTCCCTAATCAATTGAGATTTCTCCAACTCCACAGGGCAGTTTACAGGATCAACTTTTGCATACATCGTAAGCTTCGACATGGCTTCAGGATCACGCTTCACACTGCATGGGACTACTTCAAATCCCACAATCTCATAGCTAGACTTGGAATCCGTGTCAGTCTCTGAGATCACTTCCATTCCTTCCCCAGTACCAACTACCATCACTTTACCTCCTTCATACCTATGGACCAAGACCTTACATTTCAGGTGATTAATGATGTAGACCTCCGAGCTACCTTCAGGGGTATAACCGACTGGATAGCCTGTCCACTGAATGGTCAATCCATTCTTCTCAGTAAACCACTTCGCAGGAAGATTGTCAAGAATCATGTTCACCTGATAGAGGTGTCGGCTTCGCTGCTGGAGGAGCTTCACCTCACCCTCAACAAGTGGGCTTGTCGTACACAGATCAAGTGATTTGTTGACATTCACACAGAAACGGTAGGGGGAATTATCAATCTGGTTCCCCATCAGGAGCTTCCCCAGATTTTCGGCACTCTTCTTTATCCCACCCTGAGGACGGCAGTATGGGAGGCTGTAGTAGCTGAAGGGCAGTTCTGTCTTGATGGAAGTGAGCGAGTTCACCTTTGCCCATATCTCCTTGCTTTGCCAGTCTGTGTGCGTGTAACTACCTGGCAAGTAGAACACCTCTTCCTCAGTCCATCGGCCATTACGAAGCACCTTGGCTTTTGGTGCGAAACCAGCCATGAGGGCAGCAGCAGCATTGCCAACATTGTTTTCCTCAATGAAACTGATTGTCGAGTTGATAACAAGCAGAGTTATGCTACCAACAAAGTCCTGCCAATCCGGTGGTGTTACATTCCAGTAGCATTTGAGGGAGGGCCAAGGTGTTGACCGCTGCACGGCGCTGCCCATGGCTCTGTCTTGCTCGGGAGGTGGCCAGGGTGTAGGCTGTAATTCCTCTCCACTGCACTTGATCTCCACTCGTGAAGGCGGCGGCCATAGTTGCCGCTCGTCCCACTTCATCGGTGGTGGCCACCACACCTTATGATCATCGGGCGGACAGAGGACCTGTGCGCAAGCGAGCTCGTCGCCCTGGTCCATAGAGAGAAGGGTGACATGGCCTGACCCAGCGACTGCATCACCTGGAAAAACACCGACCATAACTCCGTGGCTAATGTCGGTGACAAGGTAGCACACCCCAGTAGAAGCAAAGAGGAATGTTGGCCTAGCGCTCAGCCGTAGCCAAGCCGTGGAGTCGACCTGGGCAAGCGGGGGCATTTCATCGAGCAGTTGGTGTGCGGTGAGGTCACTGGTGTCGTTGCGCACACGAATGGTGGCGACAGTCAGCTCGGGGCTGGTGATGGCGACGTCGAGAAGGGTGGTGGTCGAGGGAGAACCTGAGACCGCGTCCGACATGAATGCGGACGTCAGCGAGGCGGTGTCGTCGTCGGAGCCGATCATCGAACACTTGGCGGGCATCAGGTTGTCCAGCTCGCCGGTGGCAAATGACCTCGGCGAGGAGGCCTGCGCTGGCGTGGTTATCGACTGGGGCGAGTCTCGGATTGGCAAAACCAGCCGCTGGAGGTCGGCCTTGACGACGACGAGGGGTGTGACTTTATCTTGGCGACCGCTCGGCCCGAGATGTTGGTCTGCAGTCGAGGAGTGGGGCGCTTCCGCGCGAAGAAGCGGGTCAGCGACAACCGACGCAGCCGGTTTAGTCCCCGTCTTGACCTCTGGACGGATGGGCTTCATCTCCTCCACCGAGGCCTGGATGGCGGCGCACTGCATTTGCAACTGCTTGAGCAACTCGCCTCGCGCTAAGATCGCTTGAGTCAGCTTCTGGAGTTGTTGCTCCATCTCCACTGCTGAGTGCTGGTTTGATGGCGTGTGCGTTGAGGATCGGAACTGCTCTGATACCAATTGTTACGAACCCAATTGGACAAACACACAAGAACACCTCTCAATATCGGTATTACTCAAATCCATCAAGTATTTGGGGATACAAATATTGAAATTGGAAGTAGGAACTAGTAAATGGACTGGACTCGAAGACTGGGAAGATGAGAAAAAGCAAGGGACGGGGAATCGGAGGAACAGGGGTTTGGGGAAGCAGCAGCAGGAGGAAGAAGATGGAGCCGTGGCTAAGCCTCAATAGTTCTTCCATCCCCCTTCCAACCCTCTCGCCTGCCCTTTGTATCTCCAACCGGATCCCTTCTTGCCTCCTGGGCCCACAGCCCACGTCAAAGCCCAAAGCCTGGCCAGTTTAAGCCAGCCGGTCCGTGACAAGATGTTTGAGATATATTTTCATAATCTCATTTGTTATTTGGGTTGCTTAAAGTGGGTATCTAGACGCAGAAAAAAGCCATATCTTTGCTCCATTGCAGTAGAGAAAGATTGAGTTTGAGTTTGTCATCTGTTGAATTGGATTGCCAAAAATTATCTCTTGTCAATTTTATAGTTAATGAATCACCAGCTGTATATTTGGAGGAAATTGGGAAGTGTTTTCTGAAATTTGTCATAGTTCAAGTGCATCTCCCTGTGATTTTCCTTAAAATTGAAGTTTTGTTTGCTTAGGAAAGATATTCTACATTTTTTGTTGGAAAATTTTATAGCTGTCAGGCACGAGCTGATCCTGAACATTGATTATTATTTCACCTTCTTTCATATTATTAGCGTGGTCATCAGTATTGTTACAGTTAAAATTGCACTGCCTTCTCTTATGAGCGGTAGGCAGGAAGAAGGCACTTGTAACAAAGGTGAGCCTAGAATGTTACTACTACTCAATATCACTCCAAATTCAATTAATCAACCTAAGTTATTAATTTCATTTCCAATGACATAATGCCCGCTCTAATACCAACTTCACCTCTCACGTCCATCTAATGATGTAAATTCCATCGGGATTTTAAGTATCTACTATCTAATAATTAAATTCTCGTGTGACACTACTTAAAAATTACTCCAATCTTTTAGCCACTACTAGCTATCAAGAAACCTAATCCTCATATTTAAAATTTTCAAAGGCTCCTCCAATGACACCAATGTTATTGACATTGACATTCTCCGATCCATGTTATTCTAGCAACCCAAAACATAATCAACAATTAAATATGATATCCACAAAGAGAATGTAATTCCAGTAATAAACATTCACAAGGAATAACACACCACGATAATAACCTCCTGACCATTGCATCGATTAGTTTAATCCATCAATAGTATATCTTCGTCAAACGCGAGTAATCTAATTAATTCAACAAAATTCATTGTTTTGCTCATTCGCAGCGATTTAACTAATTCACCAAGATCCCACTCTCGATGACACCAATGACCCACCAGCTTAAACAGAACATCTTTAACCACCATTCTGTATAGGTTCTGCTAGTAGCAACAGCAAAATCGGTTTTGCCCCAAGCATAACCTTTACTTTTAATCAATTTCTTTCCAAGGGTTATAACATAAAATCAACTCATACTCCATTAACTTCAAATATCTTAGCATGCACCTCCACACTAAGGGCATGTTCAATAGTTTTTCTTTTAAGTTGTTTCTAACACCCTTCATATCGTCTTGAGACAATTTAAGAGATAACTATTCCAATACATTGTCTCTTGAGCTGTCTCTTTAAAGCCTCATAAACATTTAAGCTTTACATGAATCAAGTGCCTTGGTTCGTGTGAATAAACGATGACTAGACTCCAACAGCAAAAAGCTTTGTCGCTAGTGCCTTGTTTCGCGTGATACGCCCGTTGCTTCATGAGAGGACGACCTCAATGTGACAACCCACCTCGTGATGTACCGCAAGAGGTCCGGGAGGACCATTTTTTTTTTTTGCGCTGCGAAGTCACCACGGAAAGATGTGGTAGCACCGCATGGAGCTTTACCGAGGAGGTCTGCCAGACCTCCCAGAGGTCTTGGACCTCCTGGAGGTCTTGGTCGCCATCGACCTCCCAGAGGCCTTGAGGACCTCCCGGAGGTCGTGGCCGCCACCGCTTCAGTAGCACCTCCAGCACATCACCAAGAGAGGTCGGCAGACCTCCCAAAGCTAAGTCCGTGGGACCTCCTGGTGGTCCTGCCCCTGTGCATCTGAGCTAGTCCCAGGACAACAGAGCTAGCTCGCACAAGAACACAAGCCAATACCACAACCACGAGGTCAAACAAAAATGAAGGCATAAATTAAACTTTATATAATAGGACCTTATGGTCAAGCTTGTTAACAAGAGGTCTGCCACTGAGGGCTTACAAAACCAACGAGGACTTACAACTGGCAACAAGGAGCTCTAGGGCTCAAACACCAAAACACGCAAAAGCCATCCCACAAGCACCACAGGCTGTCGGGTGGAGGACGTCCTAGGCATCTTAGTCGTCGAAGAACTCCTCCTCGAAGAGGTCTGCACTGCCCTGCACTTGGTCATCTTCATAATATGCTTTGACACAGGGCTTAAGCCATGAGTACTTGGAATGTACTCAGAAGTTACTGAGGAACAAAGATGCAATAATATTCATGCAAGGACTTACCAATGGAGAGTCAGTATGGTTAGTTTTGCAAAGCCAAGTTTGACAATAATAGCAATAATAGATTGTAAGGCGACAAGGTAAAACCATAATACATAATACTTTTGATGTTTAAAAGGTGGAGTGAGCACCAACTCACGGCCACAACCAAAAATGGGGAGGTCTGGTCACACCAAAGGGCTGTGTCCTCACCCAAAGCCCACTCGAACACCCATTCCAGAGGTCCAAACCAACCCTGGACCACTACTCCGAGCCAACCTTGACCCCTCCGAGCCGGCCAAGGTCTCTTCGAGGCAAAGCCAAAGCATCTCGCGGAAGTGTCCGATGGCACAAGCTTTTGAAACATCTACCCCTTGCACCATTTCATCGAGCATGTCCATGACCAAGGACTTGGCTATTCAATAGATCTTTTACTCGCAGAGGTGTACAACTTACCCACAATCCACGATCTCTCTAGCGGGATGGGTTCGGTCACCCTTGCTCACTTCCTAAGGTGGCAGTCTAGAGAGCGCAGCAAGGCCTTTACAAAGCTTTGAACTGACTAGGGGTGCCCGCTAAGGTTTCGTAATCCTCCAAAGTGGTCTAGAAATCCACAGGTTATGGGGTGCCCTCTTGCGCCAACGAATCACACGCTCAACCACAACAGCCCCAAGCCATCTCATTGCTAATTATTCACCTGCACCATTCCCATAAAATGATCTTGTGGTTGCACTAATTAGCCAGTTAATGACACAAAGTGAAGTCCTTATTTGTGCTAAGGCAAGACTTCCACAACCAAGTGTGCACAGCACCCACTACTCACTCCCTGCCTTCTTGCCTTAGCAAAACAATTTGTATTAGCCCATGCCGAAAGACCACCCAGTCCTGGCGCACAAATTTTTAACCAAGTGGTCTCACACCACAGTCAACACAGCTTAGGCATCCTGCCATAGCTGCTCAACAATGGCACCAACCACACATTTCATAACTTATTAGTCAAGGTTATTAGAGATGAAGCATGATACGTTCGAACCACGTTTTCTAAGCAAGGCTATATAAGACCTACGGCCCCCATATTGGCAAATAACAAAGAACACCAACTAAATTATCCACCCTAAGGCTCACAAGGTAAACATAACAACATGATGGAGACAAGGTATAACGGAGGCATAACAGCAAGTAGGCAAGTAACTATAGCCCAAACCATTTTCTTATAAACATAGCCATGCATGATAAAGTAAAACCGAAATACATTTGCAAAACTTGGTTCAAGATGATCAAAAGGAGGTGCGTGGCTTGCCTTGGTCAAGCGGTGGAGAGCCTTCGCAAAGAAGAGTGGGTCCAAGATCTCCTCGAACTCGTGATCTACACGTTCGCAAGAGAACCAAATAAGCAAAACCACACTAAGCCAGAGAACAACAAAAGAACCAAAAAGGAACTCGAACCAACTCAGCCAAAAGGAAACCAAGAGGCTTAACACAGCCTCAAAGAGCTCTGGGAGGTCTTTGCGCAAGGAAGAACCGAGCAGATGAGGCAGGGAAGGAAGAAATGAGCAAAAGATTACAAAGGCCTGACCTCCCAGGCTATATATAGCCGGAGTTGGTAGTGTGCACCACAAGGAAAAACTCAGTGAGGTGTAGGCAATCGGGACAACTAGGGCAAGGCTTGCCCTAAAAGAATTGAAATAAAGTACCTCAGATATGACTGCATTTAATGTGACCCGACACCTATTAAATACGCACGAGTTACGAGGCAAGAGCAATAATTACAAGGTGAAGAGGGTGGCAAGTGGGGCCGATCAAAAGGGTGCACCACAAGTCAAAGAGGTGGCCCCACCGCAAGGGTCATTCGCCAAAGACCACTGTGAGGTCTGGGCAAGAGGTCCAAGACACTCAGAGGGAGGTCTGGACAGAGGTCCAAGGACTCAAGAGGAGGTCCCGACAAGTAGATCTCCAAAAGGGAGATCTAACGGTCCAAGATCTCAAGGGAGGACCTCAACGGTCCAGATCAAAGGGTGCAGGAGGTCTGATGAGTAGATCTCCAAAAGGGAGATCTAACGGTCAAGATCTCAAGGGAGGACCTCAACGGTCCAGATCAAAGGATGCGAGGAGGTCTGACGAGTAGATCTCCAAAGGGAGATCTAACGATCAAGATCTCAGGGAGGACCTCAACGGTCCAGATCAAAGGGTGTAGGGAGGTCGACCAATGAAAAATTCAAGGTTAGGAGGGTGGTTTTATAAAAGACCAAGAAGGACCGGGAGGTGGTCTTCACAAAACAACCGGGAGGAGGTCTGGGAAACAAAAGCAAATGCAAGAAGAAAGCAAAGCCGCTCGATTGGAATCAGGCGGCCCAAAAGGAAAGGAACGTTCGGACCACGCCTCGTGCCCCTAGGATCAGGCCATCCAAACCACATCGGACGGTCCTAAGGTAACGAAGGTAAAGTCTTAAGCGATCTGACCACAAGCATCAAAGATGGGTCCAAGTGCTAAGGAGGTCTTGGGCCTAAGGAGGTCTAGACCCTTGGATCCCACTAAAGGAGGACACTGGACGGCTAAATCTCAACAAGGGGAGGTCTGCGGCGGATCTCAACAAGGGAGGTCCGAGCGGCAGATCTCAACAAGGGAGGTCTGAGCGGCCAGATCTCAACAAGGGAGGTCTGAGCGGCAGATCTCAACAAGGGAGGTCTGAGCGGCCAGATCTCAACAAGGGAGGTCGAGCGGCGGATCTCAACAAGGGAGGTCTGAGCGGCCACATCTCAACAAGGGAGGTCTGGCGGCTAGATCTCAACAAGGGAGGTCTGAGCGGCTAGATCTCAACAAGGGAGGTCTGTAAGGACGCCGAGGAGGTCCAAGGACCTGTAAAAGTCCGCAGGATAGAGGAGGTCTATTTGAACACCGAGAGGTCCAAATAGCCACGAGGTGGTCTAGGAAGGTCCCAAAAGAGCTTTGGGAGGTCCAGAGAAACTCTAGAGCGCCCAAGAGAACTCGGGGTTCCCAGAGAGCGTGGATAGGTCCTTTGGAGGTCCAAAGAAGCAAAGCCAAGCGTGGCATGGGGAAACCAAGAGGTTTTGAAAGCATAAACCGAGCTAGGTCCTTGACAGAAAACCCTAGGCAAGGGAGAGGTTCGAACAGAGGGGAGATGTGAGAGAGGTCTGGATCTCAAAGAGATTCAAACCAACAAAGGAAGTTAAGAGAGAGAGAAGAGGCGAACCAGGGGCACACAGAGAGGCTTTGGAGAACCACAACCCGAGGGCAGCAAAGACCCCACAGAGAGCCACAACCAGCAAGGAACATCAACAACGACTTAGTTAAGGTTTGATTAATTCCAATTGAACTCTCCAGATTTCAAAATCTCAGGTTAAGCTTTGGATTCTCAATAAAGCCAAATGGTTACTTTTATTTTGAAAACTTGGCAAGGGCTTAAAAGAAAATGGGATGTTACACTCAATCTCTCTCCTCTTTCGCTCTCCTCCACATCGCTAGAAAATCTATATGGCAACCTTAGAGACAGCTAAAGTGACACTATTGAAGATGCCCTAAGTAGTATCATTAATATCCACTACACAACTAAGCCCAACAAGTCTTCATTCAACGAATTTAATATCCCCTTCATGCTGAAGTGACACTATTGAAGATGCCCTAAGTAGTAGGGTTTGATTTTAGATGAATTTAGAATTTGAATGAGCTCAATCAGAGTTCAAATGAGGGAGAACGGGCTTCTGGAAGTGGCTCGGGTGGAATAATTAGGAAAAATAACAAAGGAGAGAGAACATAGACCGACAAGTGGGACCAAAGGAATATTCTGGGAATCATTATTTTTGGAATTTCGGAAAAAGGCTGAAAGACTAACATGTGGGATATGCGGTCTATAGACTGGGTTCACGGGTCTAGGTTCACAGGTTTTTGGTGGACTGGGTCTATGGAACAGCACTGACAAGTGAGACCCACATGTCATAGCCTTGGCTTACGTTGGACCGGGTCAACGATGAACCGATCTAGGGTTTAGGTAAGGTGGTGGCTTAGGTGACGGCGGGGCTTACGTGGCACACGCGTGGCGCTGAAGGGCAACCACGTCAGATGACACGTCGACAGTGACGCACAGAGACCGAGGGTCCACGGCGACAGCAGCACAACTCTAACAAGTGGTGACAACGACAGCGACAGGGCATGGTGAGGTGAGAGGTCCATCCAAGAGAATGCAACGAGGTGGTCTCGGTGACGTGGGTGTTGAGGCCGGCGGCGACCAACAGCGAGCAGCGGCAACAGGCTACACGACGGCGGCGACGAGGGACAGCGCATCGGTGACGGGAAGGTGCGCACGAGGTAGAACGTCGAACAACAAACCCAACGGTGTGGATGGTGTCAACGAAGACTCAACAACGGTAGCAGAATCAGACAGCGAAGTCGTTGCGGTGGACAAGATTGAACTGAGCCGATCCTTGAGCACAACGGATTGAAAGAAAATTTGAGAAAGGGGATAAGTAGATTGGATTGAGGGGCACACTGTGAAGCGAGCAGATTTCAAGATGGCTCAGCGGTGTGGCGAGGAACGTGGAAGAGAGATGGCAGTTGCGGCAGCCTTCGGTCGGTTTGAGGAAAACGATGGCAACGACAGTCTCCTCCGACGAAATCGGTGACGGGGGGTTGCAGAACGAGGGGCGGCGCACACGGAGGGCTCAGGTATTTATAGGTGCATGCGCTTGGGTATTTATAGGGGCAGCTAGAGTTTGGTGGCGCGGACGCTAATAAATCCAGGGTGATAGCAGACTCCAAGTAGGGTCCAGCTTGGAGACGATGCACAGTCCATGCCAAGCCCACTCGTCAGCGACGGTGGGGCCGCAAGCGGATCGTGTCACATGCGTGAGCGAGCGACAAAAACGCGCATTCCGCCGATAGGGACACGCCGAATAAGAGAGAGAGAGAGATGGGGCGACTCGGATGACTGGGTTGGAAAAGAGGGAGAGTAGTGGCCCGGCGAAAGGAATTCGGCTCACTCGGCCTTCTATATTTTAAATAGCTATTCTATTTTACAAAATAGAGAAAAAGGAAAATGACAGAATAAAATAGCAAATGCACTTGAAAAATTCCCTAAAAAATCTAAAAAAATACTTCCAAGCACAAAGAACTCAAATAAAATTGTTTCAGATTTAATTGACTTTTGGGTTAATCACATTAAATCATTTTATATTTACAAAGTCTCGATTAAGCTTTAATTAAGCGAGAAAAATTGGTGAGAGTTTTTAGGGGACCTAAACTGCACAAAGGGATTTTAAAAGGGCAAAAATTAGGATGTTGCAAACCTCCTCCCCCCCCCCTAACGGGAATCTCAACCCCGAGATTTAGGCTGGCTAAAGAAAAGGCTGGGAAACTCTATGTTCAGACCCTCTTCGCGCTCCCTTATGGCTTCACTCTCAAAGTGATTGCTCAACTGAATTTTGCAAAAGCGGATGGTCTTGCTTCTGGTATGACGCTCTGCCACACAAGATTTTGATCATTTGCTCCTTGTAGGTAAGATCTTCTTGTACCTCGATTGACTCCAAAGGAGTCTGCTCGGTTGGCATACGAAGACACTTCTTGAGCTGAGATACATGAAAGACATCATATACTCCTGCCATTGGGTGCGGCGATTCTAGTTGATAGGCTACTTCTTCTCTGCACTTCACAATCTTGAAAGGACCAATATACCTAGTGCCAGCTTCCTTTTGGCATGAAACCTTTTGACGCCTTTGAGAGGAGTCACTCTGAGATAAACATAATCCTCTGTATCACAACTCATATCATAGCAACAATGATCAGTGTAGCTCTTCTATCTGGACTGAGCTACTTTTAACCTTCGTCTGATCATGGACACTTGGTCATCTGCCTTGTCAGACCCAGATTTGCACCCAATATCTCTGTGTATACCGAGTTAGTCCTATTATCAGTAACTAGCTCACACAGTACAATCTCGATGAATATCACATCCATGCAAGGGCTTAAGTAAAATATTGACTCATGGTGCCGAGTGCTAAGGCATTTGATCCAAATGACGAGGATCAAATGACGATAGCATGAAAGGGGAAAAGAATTCCTAAACCTTAGCAGTGGCGCGTGATAAGATGCATGGTGCATGCTAATTGCACCCGTGCATCCATGTCGCACGATAAGCTGCGTGGCGCATGCTAATTCGTGCCGGTGGATGAGACGCCCGGAACTGGAGGTGTCACTGCTAACACACAATCCCGAAGAAATGGACAGCTAGAAAATCCACGACTAAACATGTTAATTTCCCGACAGCTAGCTTTATCCGTGACGACTACTTTTCCTAGGACCCCACGAGCCCTACCTGTCTACTACCACTACCGCTGCTAACAAACACACCTTTTATTTCCTCAAAACGGTCCAGTGAAACGCGCTAATGCAGTGTCGGTGATTAATCTTTCCATGCGTCGTCATTCCGTTGCTCGCGCTTTAATTATTCCCACTTGGCCAATAGGCCCCAAGCAAGCAACGCTTTGCAATAAAGTTATTCCCTCCGTTCAGAAAAAGCGTCCAATCAAATTTCATTAATTTTGATCACTAATATATAAAAATTATTTATATTAATCACATAAAAATGGTATCACTAGATTGGTTCTGAAAAATATTTTCATAATATAACAACAATTGTATATTATTTTATAACATATTCATATTAAAAGTGCCGGTCAAAACGTTATATATATTCTTTAACATAGAGGGAGTATTCTATTATGTGTCACGTCTGACTCAGGCAGGCTCACCATGTGTAGAAAAGTTGATTTCTGAAACTAACGGCGCCATTAGCTGCTGACCATTTGGCGAGACGCTGGTGGAGTATGGTTTAGTATTACTCATCATGCCGGCTGGTGTGGATTGGTTGAGTTCCTAGTCGCAAGTTCAAGTACGCAGCCGGTTTCATCGTTTTGCAATGGAAGATGGTTTTATTGGCAATTGCTTTTAGCCTCCCCTTAATTTTGGGTCACGCTCCGACATTGCAACTGGTGGTGGTATGGAAGAAGGAAATGGTGCTTGTAGATGGGCAAATTCGCATTTAATTACACGCGAAGTGCATGCATGACAGAGAATCTCATTTCTTCACCTTGTTTTCCATCTTATTTAATACCCCCCCATGTGGCATGCCGGGGCTGGGTGGTACGAATACGAGGAGAAATGGGGAATCAAGAGGGATCACATCCTGATACTCTAAATTGATTGCATGTTTTTGGTGGATTGTAATGGAATATAACATGTAATAATCGTTCTTATTTATCCCATATACACATAGCAGGTCCCAAATATCGCACGGAAATTACTGCAAATTTTTTTTTTTCTAGATTGAAAGATAAGGAGGACATATAAGGCACCCTTGCTGTTCAACAATTTCAAGAAGGCAGCGCAGCAATATCTTGTTACAAGTAGATCTACATGTTCAATTATTCACAAATGAACGGCTTTGCAAATCAGAGGCAACAATCTCAGTCAAAATGCCATCAGAAAGACAGAAGTTAGTCTCAATAAAAAGAAAGGATTTCTAGAACTTTGCAATCGAATGGCCAGTTTGCAAAATCCTCGGGAATTCATCGCAAGTCTCCACAAAACACTAG
Organism: Phyllostachys edulis; assembly: GCA_036346405.1. Taxonomy (NCBI): domain Eukaryota; kingdom Viridiplantae; phylum Streptophyta; class Magnoliopsida; order Poales; family Poaceae; genus Phyllostachys; species Phyllostachys edulis. The sequence goes on along the minus strand of CM070545.1, from coordinate 100,716,979 downwards.
ATAGATCCGGCTAGCCGCACCCTCCAATAATTATTCTCTTCCCGTTTCTAAATGCCCCAAGAGGCCAAGACTCCAGTTGCATTTTTCTTTCTGCAGGGGAATCCACGGCTGATGGCCGGCACAATTGCAAACTTTGCAAGGGAAGAAAAACAGTAAAGCAAGAGCAAACAAGCAAGAAATTGTTAGACAAGAACAATCACGTCAACCATAAGAAACCATGCATCCATCAGTTTACACACGGCTTAGAATCCAATTTACAGGAACAGACAAGAGACACCTCCATGACTCAATTCGTGGGCACCAACCCGAACAATGTTTTCGTTAAAACAGCAGGGAAGAAGAGCAGAAAACTAATCAAGAAAGGCAGCGTTTCATTTGAGGCAGCGACTCAATTCGTCAGGGGAACTGAAGCGCGTACGTACTTCGGGGAGCGACGTGGGGAAGAGGCTCAGCCGCGGCAGCGCGTGATGGCGGAGCATCCGCGGGAGTAGGGGTTGCCCTGCGCGCCGGGGCGGCAGTTGTAGTAGGAGGCCCCCCGCACGGAGCAGGGCACGGAGTCCCTCCGCAGCGCGCCGTAGCTGATGTAGCCGTTGCCCTGCAGCACCCGCCGCACCACCGCGTCGCCGTCGCCGTCAGCAAACCCGAACCCGTCCGCCTCCCCCTCGCCCGCGCCCGTCACCCCCAGCTCCCAGCTCAGCGGCACCTCCACCGCGCCTCCCGCCGCCGCGCCGCGGGCCAGCGCTAGGAGGAGGAGGACGAGCGCGGACGCGGCGACCCCAAGGGAGGCGGCGGTTCTTGCCATGGCGGCGAAGGCCGAATGGGTGAAGGGAGCGTGGGTGCTTCCGCTCTGGCTCTGGCCCTGCTCTGCTCTGCTTTTCGGTGGGAGGTGTTTGGCTTCTCGCAGCGGCAAGCTAGTCTAGCAGAGTGCTCGGTGGTCTCGTGTCGTCTCTGCTTGGGTTTATAGAAGAGAGAGAGAGAGAGTTGAGAGAGGAGCGGGGGGCGGTGGAAATGAGGCATGGAATCACGCGTGGGTGAGCTGCCGCGCAAGGTGGGGCCGACGGATTTGGTGCGTCGCGTCCGTTAGGGCGCGCCCGGTTCGGTCTGCGTGACCGAATCGAAGTGGGAGCGGCGAACACCGACGGCTGCAAATAACGCTGGATTCTTTTCTCTTTTTTTTAGACGAACGCTGGATTCAATTTGGACAGAAACTCTAGAGAGTAGAGAATTTGTGATGCCTCGAATAATCGGTGTATGATTTCTCTTACAAAGGACTACATTACAAGCAGGTAGTGGTATATCTTTTTTTCCCTTTTTGAGAGCAAAGTAGTAAGTATATCTAAACTGTTTTCGCCGTACGTTTGCGTTCTTTTCTTGTCCACACAGAGTCAAATGTTTGCGTTCTGAGCTCTCGCCATTCTCCCGAATAGAATACGCTGGATGATGTTCTCTGGTTTGATCGGTCGCGATCCTCGCTTGTCCATCCATGGCTCACCTTTGTAAACTCCAGGCAGTACTTGGATTCGCCGAGCCGTCGCTGATGTGGACGCTGCAGCACGATGGACGTTGCACCTAACAGCACATCCTCTCATGATGGAGGAGGACAGCCATGGCCTAGGATCGAGTCGTCCGTCGATCGTGACGCTGCTGGTCAGTACTAGCAGTATAGTATTTACAATTACAATGATGGAAAATGCCGTTATGGCATGTGCTCTACCAACCAACGACTCGGCACGGAGCCTGCCTGCCAGTCAGCTTCTCTTCCTCGCCCGCCCGGCCCGACAAACTGTAGTGGAACTCGCTTCCAATAGCACTCACTGTGCTGCTACTGCCGCTGCATCTCGGATCTTTCCATCGCGTGATTCTCAATAGTTGCACACACTTCCAATGAACAAGTAGTAGCCAAACGCCATATATAACCAATTCTGACAGAACAGGGTTGATTGCTACTCCAAGGAAAAAAAATGTCGTACAAAGTCTAGAAAGATTGGTAACTGCTGGTGGCTAATGACCGTCTCCGGATGCTAGCCAAGGGCATCTCCAATAATCACGCGTCAGCAGTCAGTTAACTTGCCACGTCATCCCAAAACCGAGTTGGAGAACAAGGAGAGGCGCAATCGGTCCTCATTTCCTCGTGCGACCGTCGTGCACGTGAACCAAGACGCGAAGTGACGAGGGAACACGCTATTGGTGCCATCCAGGGGTGGAGATGGGCCTCGGACCGGTTGGGCAACGGCCCGAGGCCCAGAGGGAATAGCAGTAGGATTATGTACTGTTCATTAAAGCCCTTTTTTATTTGCCAGCAGCTCGGCCCGAGGCATACACTACCCAGTACCCACACCATCCCCATTTGCCAGCAGCAGGCCCTAGCTTCCTCCCTCACTCAGGTTTCCCCCCATGGCGCCGCCTCTTCCGCCAACACGCCTTGGCCCACCACCTCACGCGCCTCTCGGCTTGGCCGCCGCGCCGCTCGGCTCCTCCCGGCGGCTCGGTTCATGGCGCCGCCGCCGCCTCGACTCCTTTTGTCGCCGCCGCCGTTGCGTTGCGCCGTGCCGCGCCGGCCGGTCACACTGGTGCTCACTGCTGCTCGCTGTGGCGCTGCTTCAGCTCCCTCGGGCTCTCTCTCCCCTGCCCTCGGCCGGTCGGCCCAGCACCACCCCCGGCCGCTACCCTGCGGCCCTAGCCGCTCTCGCGCCAGCGCCTCCCCTCCTGGCCGACTCGGCTTGCCGCTCAGCCTCAGTGCCTCACCAGTATGCTGGATAGGTGAAACTGAATTGATTGCAACTGGTTTTCCAAAGTTTGAACAATGTTGCAGACTTGCAGTCTTGCAAACTCTAAAAATGCCTGATTAACGCTTGCAGCCTTTTCTTTTGAAGCGAGGAGGAGAAGAGATCCATGTTGGCCCATTAGGCCATCATTCTTCAGAGCTTATCAAATATTTCGATGTATGGTGATTTTACAAGAATTCGAAGTAGATTTAATTTCTTCACAATTACTAAAAATCTCATATGGTTTCGTATTATCCAGGGGATCCAAGGAGTCAGTAAAATTAAAGATGGTTACTATCCAGCAACATGGATGTTGGAAGTGACAACAGCTTCTCAAGAGCAAACACTAGGTGTTGATTTCAGTGACATATACAAGAAATCAGAACTGTACCTGTGAGTAACTTACTTGCAATCCTTCTAGTCACTTCAATTTTTAGAATCTTGTTAGGTGGTTAGCATAACAACTAACGGGACAAAATCTTTGTTAACTAAGCAGAAATTATCTCGTGCTACTGGAATGTTACATTCTTTTTTTTTTTTGCTATTTTTCGTATCGTTAAACATGGAATTCAAATTTTATTTCGATTGTGCATTTGTGTTGAACTTTTGTTATGCCTCAGTGTTGATAGTATTCCACGTTAGTTATAGACCTATAGCCCCTTAGTTTTGGGCTTGAGGTTTTGTAAAATCCTGGTTCCGCCACTGGTGCCATCCGCTCCCCACGTGGTTTGTGGGGGCCATGCGATGGCTTGACCTGGCCACGATTAAGATAGGTGACAACGACAATGACCAACTCGGTGAGAAGGTGCCGGCGGCGGAGAGAAGCGATAGACGAAGACGACCGTGTCCTGACCGGATCCGGCAGCCATAGCTTAGATCCCGTCGGATCCGACTGGATCCTACTGTCGACTGACCATGCCGATGCCATCCCTCACCTCCTTGCCATCTGTAACATCCCAAACTTGGGGTTTGTATTTCAAATGTATAAAAATGAGGAGAATTTAAAACTTTTGCTGCATCATGTTGTTATTTGGATTTTCTGGAATTTCTTTCTAAGGAATTGTTGATTTTAAAAACTTAATGCTTCAATTGACTAGAAGCATAATCCTTTAAAACTTTTAAAACCAATCTTGTGATCATCATCTGAAAATATTTTTTCTAGGTTCTAGATCATCCTAGTGACTCCTCTGATTTTTTTTAAAAAAATTTAGATTTTATTTGCTATTTTTAAGAGGCCAGTCAAACCAATTAGATCTTTAGTCAAACCTTAGGACTGAACCTTGTAACATTTCTAGAGAAAAATGCAATGCATGAAGACCTCTGGAAATTTTATACAAGGTTAATCTTAGAGTTAGGAACCTCCTGTAAAATTTTTGGAATTTTTGGAGTTGTAAAACTCTATCTAAAAATTCCTCAAAGACTTACCCTGTAGTTTTCAAAACCTAGTTGCACTATTCCTCCGACTGGGCTTGAGTCGCACTGCTCTTTAGCACGTGGTCGAACCCAACCCTCTAGCAGTGAGTCTGAACTTGAGATACACGTGAGCCATTAGATCTCAATCGAACCACCCTAATTGATTGGGCCGTTCAGACTGTCCGAAACGAACGCGCGATCTGGGCCGCTCAATTTCGATCGGACCATCCGAACAAGCCAGCACACACGCACACCGTCAGATCTCGATCGGACCGACCAAATCGATTGGGTCATTTGGACCGTCCGAACGACCATCTCGATCAGGACTATCCAAACTCGATCGGACCGTCGAAATGTTCCGACCTGATCACTTGACTCAACCCAACCCATTCACTAAAACCGCGACCCAACCACTTTTGTTTGTTCCGCTGACTAGTGGGCCCCGCTTGCCTGGTCGTCTTCTCCATACGGCCTTTGCGCCCGCGCCAGCTCGCCATGTGCGCCGGGGGTAACGTCGTCGCCAACGGTTGCCCAACTACCCGCACCTGGTTTTTGATGCACGCCCATGGTTTGGCCGAGCTGACCGCACTCGCCCATGCCCCGGTCACCTCGCCATCGCATCACTGGCGCTCGTGGCGGAGCCATGAACCGAGTTCACCGTAGGAGCTCCATTCTTGTGTTTCTCCGCCCCAGAGCTTATAAAAGGTCCTCAATGGCCTCATCGTCTTCTTTTCGTCACTTTCGAACCATCCACACCACCATCTTCCTCTTCCACCGAAAGAAATCGCAAAGAGCTCAAGCTCTCAATTCCGACCGCCACACCTCAACGTCGTTCTGGCGCCACATGGGTTCATTTCCATTTCTGTTCGCGTCACTTTGCACCCCTAATCACCATCATCTTTTCCCCTAATCCAATTTTGGTTTACATTCACAGGAATCATCGAATTTTGGATTTAATCTTCTTCGGCCGAAAATGCTTCCCTTCTTTAGCTCTGGTGTGGTGAGTTAATACTCAAATTGTTGGTTGTTTAACCATCTCTGGACCTCTCTGAAGTTTCTTCTACCTCCCATTTTTTCTCCCTCAATCCTCAGCTCATTCCATCCTCGTTGGAGCGCCGTCGCCACCCTCGGTTCCTCGACGACAGCACAACTCCGGCGAGCTTTTCCTCTCCGGGTCATTCTGGTAAGGTCTCTAGACCCTACTAATGCTCGTGTGCACGTTAGATCACGAGAAGCATTGCCGTATCGGCGTTGCTGTAATTCCCGTAGCTTCACCTCCGCTCCACCTCGCCGCGCCGCCACTTGAGTCCATCTCCAGCGATGCTCCGACCACCGGTGGGTGCACAATAGTGTAGGGATCCCATTTTAGCCCTTAGACTACGCCGCCACGGCCTACTTCGCTGACGATTGGCCGGAGAAGCTCAAGGCTAGGTGCGCTTCATTGTCAGACAACCGACACGTACTGTAGCACAATCAATAGTTTTTAATAGCTGTCCTAAGCGCGTCTCACTGTGTAGATCCAGTAAAATCTGAGTTAATGTTTCACTGATGCGTGGGCCCTTGAATGGAAATCGAGAGGTTTAAGCATCGGTTAAAGCTAGAGTCTTTGACGTGTAGGACCCACCTGTCAGTTCGCTTGAGTCAGAGTCCGATCTTGTGACTCGTCTGGGCCGTACGTTTTGATCTCAATGGTCTGGATCATTTGGGCTATTCGGACCGTTTAAACGTCCCCGTCACGTGGACCGTCCGATTTGAGATCAACGGTCCAACCTAGCCCTCTTAGCTGGCGACCGTCCGTTTTGGTCTCAACGTCTAGATTAATTGGGCCGTTCGGACCATCCGAACGTCCCTTTCACATGGACCGTCCGATTATATCGCAACCGTCCGAACGTTTTCAGCTGAGGGTGTAAAAGAAAATCCGTAAATCAATTATTTGTGTATTAAAAATTCGTGTAACTTCAAAAATGCATAAGTATTTCTCTGTAACTCCTTTTTGAATGAACTCAAGCTTGTTGGTTTCCTCTATTTCTATACTTTAATATGGAATAGGTTTTAATTATGTTTCTATTTCTAAAAATCTTGGTATTCAATTTATTTGTGTACTGCTTTCATGACTTTGAAAAATCCTAGAAAATTCATTTCAACTCCGATTGAAGTGAATCAAATTTTGTTGTTCTTAAAATATCATGTTCTATCTACCAATAAATTTTTATGTTCATCAACTCTCTGGAAATTTTCGCATGAACAGTAACCGAGAGTTGTTATTCTTGATTTTCTTTCCCATCAGCTTTATTTTAGCTATATCTTTTGTATGTAATATCCAACTAGAATGATTTTTATTTCTAAATTCATTTAAAATCATGCTCTTTCTTATGTGTAAATTTTATGATTTTTGGATGATTTTAAATTTTGGAGTTTATTCGGCATTATTCGTTCTTATTGGTTCTTTTCACTCTTTTGATAGGTTCCGACAAATTCGTTGAGTACGAGAGTAATCCTCTGCAACAAGCAAGTTATCTCCAGCAAGGCAAGCAGTTCTTCCTTTGATGTACGTTGATCCTATTATGTTCGCATGCTATTATTTCAATTTCAACTGTATATATGCATGCTATGTTGACAAGTATGTATGCATACTATGTTGACAAGTATTTTCTCAGTTCGTGATAGTTTACCTGATTAGTTACATGAACTTTAAGTAAACATCCATCCTTTACCACTGAGCCTAGGTGTATATCCGCTGTGATTTAGAGCTCGATGGATGGGCTCTAGTCACTTTATATTTAGTATGCGAGTTGTTGTTGCTTAGCCATGCTTAGAATGGTAGTCTAGGGATCATTGTTTCAGTGATGGTCAGTCTTTCATCACTATAAATACTTGGGTCAGGTTACTCATGTGTATAATGTATTTGGCAAAACTAAAACTGAAAATAAAATATTTTAGACTTGGGCACATTGGTTGGATGGTGTGCTGTTGGATGTGTGCTTGGTGCCCGAGTCAACAAGGACTGAATTACTTGCGCCATTGATCCAAGCACATTTTCGTGCAACCACATGAGGGCATATGGGAACCCTCTTAACTCAGTACTTTAGGAGGTGTTAATTAATGAGTCATCGGTGGTAGATTAGGAGAAAAATATTCTGTTATTCTGTTATTGTTGGGTATGTGCGGGGAGGGTTCCGGATTTAGCTAGGTTCCCTCGCCCGAGGAACATCGATAGTTGCTAAGGCTCGGCCGATGTGTCCGACACAATGTATGGGTCCTCCGTGGGAGCCCAGGATGGGCGGTTCACGGAGGTTTAACCCCTATACGTGCGAATCTTAATTAATTCATTCTATTGGAAAACGTCTCGTAGAAATTAGCCTTGCTGGCATACCTAAGGAAGTGTGCTCTATAGCTTGGCGAAAGGCGGTTTGACATGTGGGTAAAGTTGTACACTCCTACAGGGTATAAACTATTTGAATAGCCTCGTCCTAGGTTATGGACACGCTTGGTTATTTCCCGCAAGAATTAGACTATAACATTTTCATAAAACCTGAAATCGGGTGGTACGAATGGGTAATTCGTGCTATGTTGTGGTGGCTGTTGGGAAGTCACTTCTAGGATGTTAATTATGTTTATAATTGTTGTCTCGCTGTTATTTAAACAAATAAAAACAGATTTGTTAAAATTGCCTTCAATCTATTACACTATTACAAATAAAATATTGCTTTGTGCTTAAAATGAACCCTGTCGTAGGGGCGGCACAACGGCCCCCACGACCTGGCGAAGAGCGAAGTGCGCACGTCCCGATGGTCAAAGTCGCCAGGGTGTCAAACGCTGCGAATATTTCCACCAGGTCACGAAGACACGCGAGGGGTCCCGAGGCCCTCCGGAGGGGTCCTGAAGCCCTCCGAAGGAGTCCCGAAGCCCTCCGAAGTAGTCCCGAAGCCCTTCGAAGTAGTCCCCAAGCCCTCCGAAGGAGTCCCAAGACCCTCCGAAGGTGTCCCGAAGCCCCCCGAAGGGGTCCCGAGGGGTCCACTCAGCGCCGAGCCACCGGCGACGGGAAGGCCCAGCAAAGTGCCTCGAAGGGCTACGGGGGGCTCGAAGACCCAGGAGCTCCGGAGGGGTTACTGCACCTCTGGACCGGTACGCCAATAGGATAGACCAAGTCTAGGGCTGCCCACCACGTGTTAGGGGCTAGCACTAGAGGCGGGAAAGATCCCTGCAGCCCCTATCGGCATAGGGTCTGGAAAGGGGCAAACTTGTAACTCTGTATGCCTCCCAGGAGAGCTATAAGTAGTCACCCCGGCCCCCTTTCAGGGGGAGGGTTTTTTGATTTTGAACTGGATGTAAAGGTCAATCTGGCAATACACGTTTATTGGCAACCAGTCCCCCCTTGAGGACCCTTCGGCTCACGGAGGGTCCCCCTTACTCTACTGTCTAGTCTCGTAACTACGACAGTTGGCGCCGTCCGTGGGGATCGACAGGTAAGCCGCGAAGCACTAGCACAGCATACTAAGATGGCCCCCCGCCCAAGCTTCAGAGGAATAAGTGAACGACTCGGCACACGGGGGAGCGAGCCAAGAATCATACGAAACCCTCCAGCAAGAGCTGGCGGCCCTCCGCTGGGAGTTGGCGAACCTCCGGCAACCGCCGGGGACAGCCCTTGCCGTAACGGGGCCCGCCACCGCACCACCCCCGACCCCGCTCCAACAACCACCGCCATACGAGCAGCCCACCCCCGCCATCGGCACCCCGGTGCTCCGGGGCGACCCAAACTCACCATTGAGCCCCGGGCTGGAGGCAGCCAGGTGGCCTCGAGGGTTCAAGATGCCCGACGTCGCGCCATACGAGGGGTCCACTGACCCCTCACAATTCCTCCAGGTATACGAGACGGCCATCGAAGCGGCCGGAGGAGACGATAACACGAAGGCAAAAAGCCTCACCATTGCACTCAAGGGCGTAGCGCTGACGTGGTTCTTCACGATACCCCCTCGCTCCGTGTATGCGTGGGAGCAGCTCCGGGACCTCCTCCGCAACAACTTCCAGGGCAACTACACGGAGCCCAAGGACGCTGGACATTTGTTTGCAGTGAAGCAGGCGCTGGATGAATCCCTCCGTAGCTTCTTCAGGAAGTTCGCGGAGGTCAAGTGCCAGGTACAAGGCGTCAACGAGACGACCATCATCAACGTAGCAACGTGCGGCCTCCGTAATGGGCCGCTTTCGGAGAGGCTCACGCGCAAGCCTGCGCGCACAGTCACCGAACTCTTCGACAAGATGGAGGAGTACGCCCGAGCGGAGGAAGACAGCGCTCGGAGGGAAGCGAAGGCGACTCCAACACCGACCGCGACCCCGTCGAAGGAAACGGTCACTGCGGCACAGGCCGGAGCACCCGGCAAGCCACGGAACAATGACTACAGGCAAAAAGGCCGGGGAGTCTACCACGTGGACGGCGAGCCGCGAAACGAAGGAGGAAGACGCGGAGGCCGCTGGAGCCAAGCTTGCTGCCGGGTCAGCGGACGAACGCGGACACCACCGATAACCGGACGCGAGCACCCTCGCGATTCGCGGACCTCCACGGCGAAGGATCGCACACCACCAAAGAGTGTCGCACGATCGCTGCCATGCAGGATTACATGCGCCGCGACCAATCTACGGACCATGATGGTAGGACCGCAGCTGATAACCAACTCCCTGCACCACCGCCAATACCGCGCATAGGTGGCCGGGCCGACGCACACCGGAGGGTCATCAACATGATCACCGGAGGCTCCTCGCTCGGCATTTCCTCGAAGAGGCAGAGGCGGGCGTATGCCCGACAAATCTACCACCTCGCGATGTACCCCGCCTCAAGCCCACCCCGCTACTCCGAAATACCCATATCTTTCAGACCAGAAGATGCCCGCGGGGTGTATTTCCCGCACCAGGATCCCCTCGTCATCTCGGCTAACATCGCGGATTTCGAAGTGAGGCGCGTCCTCGTCAACGGAGGGAGCCCGGCGGACCTCCTCTTCGTGGACGTCTTCGACAAGATGATGATCCCTCGTGATCGCCTAACTCCCCCGGGCATCCCCCTGCTGGGGTTCGGAGGAACCCCTGTCACCGCATTGGGACAGATCCGCCTACCCGTCACCTTCAGCGACCACTTCGCATCCCGAACCGAGGTCGTCACGTTTGATGTGGTCCAGATGGCTTACCAGTACAACGCTATCCTTGGCCGGGCCACGCTGAATGCCTTCGGCGCAATAGCTCACCACAACTACTTGTGCATGAAGCTCCCCGCCCCAGCGGGCATCGTGACGGTCCATGGAGACCAGGACCTCGCACGGCACATAGAGCTTGAAGTACTATCCCCGGCTCGCCATGTGCACGCCGTAGGACCCAACCGGGGCGAGGTAGCACCGCCCTCCGCCAGATGGGCCCCGAAACACAAACCTCAAGGTCAACTCCGAAGAGTGGCACTAAGGGACAGCTCGCCAGAGAAGACGGTAGCCCTCGGTGCAGACCTCCACCCGGAGGCGCACGACGCGATCCTGGGGGTGCTCCGCAGCAATGCAGGGGCCTTCGCCTGGGGGCCCGAAGACCTCCCAGGAGTGGCAAGGGCAACGATCGAGCACAGGCTATCCCTTCGAGCTGACGCGACGCCCAAGAAGCAGAAGCTGCGGCGCATGTCGGCCGACCGCCAAGAAGGAGATCCTGAAGTTGCTGAAAGGCGGAGTCATCCGCGAGGTCAAATATTCCGAGTGGCTGGCAAACCCGGTCCTCGTCAAGAAGGAGACGGGCAAGTGGCGCATGTGTGTCGACTTCACCGACCTCAACAAGGCCTGCCCCAAAGATGATTTTCCCTTACCTCGCATCGACCAGCTGGTAGACGCTACGTCAGGCTGCGAGCTCATGAGCTTCCTTAACGCCTACTCCGGCTACCACCAGGTGCACATGGTGGAGGAGGACGAACCGAAGACCGCTTTCATTACCCCGATGGGAACATACTGCTACAAACGCATGCCCTTCGGCCTCAAGAACGTGGGGGCGACGTTCGCCCGACTCATCGCGAAGGTCTTAGCCACCCAGCTCGGGCGTAACGCGGAAGCATACGTCGACGACATAGTCATTAAAAGCAAGCTGGCGGGGACGCATGCTCAAGACCTCCAAGAAACCTTCACGAACCTTCGAACGGAGGGCATAAAACTCAATCCCGAGAAATGTGCGTTCGGTGTGAAGGCGGGGAAACTCCTCGGGTTTCTCGTCTCCGAGCGAGGGAGTGAAGCCAACCCGGAGAAAATCAGGGCCATCCAAGAGATGAAGCCCCCGCACAACGCCCACGAAGCACAAAAACTGACGGGCCGCATCGCCGCCCTTAGCCGCTTCTTGTCTCGCTCGGCCGAGAGAGCACTACCGTTCTTCAAGACACTCCGAGGCATGGAGCCATTCAGATAGACAGAGGAGTGCCAGAAGGCCTTCGAGGACTGGTTGCACTCTCAAGCACCGCTAAGCCCTGACGATCCGGAGCAGGGAGCCGAGCTGCTGCTCTACATCGCCGCCACCCCGTCATCGGTCAGCGCGGTGCTTATCCAGGAGCACACACGCCAACAGCCGGTATACTATGTGTTGGAGGCCTTGCAAGGGGCCAAAATCCGCTACATGGAGCTCGAGAAGCTCGCGTACGCTTTGCTCATGGCATCAAGAAAGTTACGGCACTATTTCCTGGCGCATCCCATCAAGGTCCCCACATCCTACCCGCTGGTGTTGATGCTCCGAAACAAAGATGCCTCTGGGCGGATTGGCAAATGGGCGGCGGAGCTGGCGCCCTTCGACATCACCTTCGTAGCGAGAACGGCCATCAAATCGCAGTCGCTGGTAGACTTCGTCGCCGAGTGGACCCCGCAAGCGGAGGACAGCCCCGCCGTGGTAGAAACACCCTGGGTAATGTACACAGACGGGTCGTGGTGCGCCGCCGGTGCCGGAGCCGCGGCCATCATAGTTTCCCCAGACGGGCGAACCGCATCACATGCCGCCCGATTGGACTTCCCGACCACGAACAACGCATCGGAGTACGAAGCACTGCTGCTGGGCCTCCGTAAAGCTAGATCCCTCGGAGCGAAGTGCATCCTCATCAAAAGTGACTCCCGCCTGGTGGCAGGCCATTTTGACAAGACCTTCATCGCGAGGTGTCCTGAGATGAACCGTTATTTAGCTGCGGCTTGGCGGTGAAGCACTTCCACGGAATCACAGTCCAAGCCATTCCTAGAGGAAACAACGAGGCGACCGACAAGCTGGCAAAAATAGCAAGCGCGGGACAGGGACCCCCCTCGGAGGTTTTCTATGAAGTCCTCACAAAACCCTCCGCTCTGCCCGAAGCGCAAGGGGCTCCGCCCGAAGCGCAAGGGGCTGCGCCCCAAGAGGAGGAAACGGCACAGCTGGTGCTAGCCCTGGGAACGGCGGAGCAGGCCCCGGCAGACGACTGGCGAAACGTGATCATCAAGTACCTTGCCGGGGAAGAACCACAAGACCCGGCCGAAGCAAAGCGACTCCGTTGCCGAGCAAGAAACTACTATATGGTCGCCGGCGAGCTGTACAAGGGGGGCGTCTGTGCCCCCTTCCTGCACTGTGTATCACGGGAGGAGGGCCAGTCGCTCCTCAAGGACGTCCACGAGGGCTTATGCGGCGCACACCAGGCGCCTCGGGGCCTTGTAGGGAAGACGTTCCGCCAAGGCTTCTACTGGCCGACGGCGCTCCGAGACGCACAAGACCTCGTCGGCGATGCTGGGGTACCAGGTGGGCGGTCGCAACCTAAGAACACCGGCACTCTTTTCTGCGGCCGTCACGCCGGTGTGGCCCTTCGCACGGTGGGGGTTGTACATCATCAGCCCGTATCCCGCAGCCAAGGGTAGCCTCCGATTCGCGTTCGTCACCATCGAATACTTCTCAAGATGGGTCGAAGCGGAGCCAGTCACCACCATCACCGCCGCAGCCGCCCAGCAATTCGTGTGGAAAAACATCATTTGCCGCTACGGCGTACCAAGGCACATCATCGCTGATAATGGAAAGCAGTTCGACTCCGACCACTTCCGGAAATTCTGCAGCGACCTGGGCATCACATTATGCTTCGCCTCGGTGGGGCACCCAGAGTCCAACGGAGCCGTCGAGCGAGCCAACGGCAACCTCCTCGACGGACTGAAGAAGCGCCTTGTGGGTCTTCCCAAGGGACTCTGGCCCGAAGAGCTTCAGAAGGCCCTCTGGTCGATACGCACATCGCCCACCAGAGCCACAGGCTTCTCCCCTTTCAAGCTCCTCTTCGGCGATGAGGCCATGACGCCAGCAGAGTTCGCGGCTGGTTCTTACCGAGCTACAGCGCTGACAAACCCAGGAGAACGGGAGCTCTCGCTCGACCTCCTCGAAGAGCAACGCGTACAGGCTGTTTCAACCATGCAAAGGTACAGCGAAGGCGTCGCCAGGACATATAACAGAAGGATCAAGGCCCGCCACATCTCCCTGGGCGACCTCGTCCTGAAACGAGCCACCAACCAAGCAGCGCTCGGCAAGTTGGACTCTAAGTGGGAAGGACCGTATGTCGTCACAGGTTCGACGAGGGCCGGCGCGTTCCGCATCTCCACCCCGGAGGGAGATCAGTTGGGCCATACCTGGAACATCAAGTCCCTATGAAAGTTCTACCCGTAGCAAGCGTGTAAAAACCGGCTGCGCCCGGAGAATAGCCCCGCGGCCGTCGCAACGCTGGGGGCATGTAGACTTCTGCTGCAAACCGGCTTCGCCCGGAGGTCCTATCTATCCAAATAGTGGAAATTGTATGCCCCGTCTCCTCGACCGGCCCCTCCGAGTGTATAAACAAAGCCACCACGCATGGCCTCGGGCCCCGGTGCACACCGATGCCCTCCGCGGACACGAGTGTATAAACGAAGCCACCGCGCATGGCCTCGAGCCCCGGTGAACACCGATGCCCCCCGCGGACACGAGTGTATAAACGAAGCCACCGCGCATGGCCTCGCGCCCCGGTGCACACCGATGCCCCTCGCGGACACGAGTGTATAAAACGAAGCCACCGCGCATGGCCTCGCACCCTGGTGCACACCGATGCCCCCCGCGAACACGAGTGTATAAACGAATCGCAAAAAATGTAGTTAGGGCTCCCCGGAGCCCTACCTAAAAAAGTATGGGGGACGGCGCGAGGCTTCGCCTCCCCCTCGCAAAAAATACATAGTTAGGGCTCCCCGGAGCCCTACCTAAAAAAGTATGGGGGATGGCGCGAGGCTTTGCCTCCCCCTCGCAAAAAATGTATAGTTGGGGCTCCCCGAAGCCCTACCTAAAAAAGTATGGGGGACGGCGCGAGGCTTCGCCTCCCCCTCGCAAAAAAATACATAGTTAGGGCTCCCCGGAGCCCTACCTAAAAGAGTATGGGGGCACAGGCTCGGCCTCCCCATAAAAATATATAGTTAGGGCTCCCCGGAGCCCTACCTAAAAAAGTATGGGGGACGGCGCGAGGCTTCGCCTCCCCCTCGCAAAAAATGTAGTTAGGGCTCCCCGGAGCCCTACCTAAAAAAGTATGGGGGACGGCGCGAGGCTTCGCCTCCCCCTCGCAAAAAATATATAGTTAGGGCTCCGGAGCCCTACCTAAAAAAGTATGGGGGACGCCGCGAGGCCTCGCCTCCCCCTCGCAAGAAAATCTAGTTAGGGCCCCCGGAGCTCTACCTAAAAAAGTATGGGGACGGCGCGAGAAGGCACCTCGGAGCACTGCCGGCGCAAACGCAAAAGTAAAATACAGGAGGCGAGAATAAAAGTACGTATGTATTGATTCATTCATCCGACATACATTACATACATCGCTACAGATACACGGTGTACGGAGCGGCGAGCGGACGACCTATCACCCGCACACGGGAGCAAAGTCGTTCGCCTCGCGCTCGCGTTGCTCCGGCAGCACCCACTCGAGTAGCTCTTCGTCAGACGGGTGCGTAGCCATGAGGCGCACATACTCCCTCTCCACAGCACAGCCTGAAGACTCCTCCGATGAGCTCGAGGAGACCGTAGGAAGAGGCCGAGAACATGGCCCCTCAGGCGCACCCACCACGCCACGATTCACCCAGAAGGATACTATTTCATCCCGGGCCTCCATGGCCTTCCGTTCGCGCAACCAAAAGAACCTCTTCATAGACCCCTCCGGATTTTCCTTTTTCCACCGTTTCCATTTCGCTCCATGACACACTATACATGTAACAAATCCTCCATGCCACTTGCAAACCAAGAGTCGCTCATCCTTCGAATCACGCAATGGAGCATAGGACTTCGTACGCCACCACGGAGGAACCGCACCTCGTCCGGCGGTGCGGCCAAACAACATCCCCCCCTGAGTATAGCAAACGCCAACGTGAAACAAGCACCCAACAGCAAAGAAACCCCAACCTTTTTTTCGGTATATTGATTTGACAAAATAACGCTTACAAGCCATGCAGACAACTGGCCCACGAAGCGGGGCCTCACAAAGCAACACAAAAGCAAATAGTAAATCCCAAACCCCAAAATGATTTCCCAGGAAGTTGGCTGGAGGGTCACACCTTGCCTCCGGGGTCGGCCCTCCGCTCCGCTACGCTTGCGCCATCCGCAGGACCCTTTAGTTTCTGCTTCTGCGCCAAAGACGCCCGGAGCGACTCCATGGTGGCGTCCCGGCCAAACGAAGCCCAGAACTCCTTGGCGAGGGCATTGCTCGCCCTCCGCACCTGCCTCTGACCTAAAGCCACCTCCGCAGCGGAGGCGACTGGCACGGCGCCAGCACCGAGCGCATCAATGTGACCGCAACCACCGCGCTGTAGGGAAACAAACGCGGCCGTCCACGCCGTCTTCACACAATGATTGTCATACGCACGAGCGGCCGGCAGAAAGACTTCCCCTGAAAGGCGAAGGCGGTCGAGGGTGGCTGCCAGCTGGTCGACAGTATGCCTCCGCGGAGGGGGCACGTCACCGAGCTCACGCATGGCGCCCTCCATGCGGTCCAGTGCCTCCCAGCTGGCCTTCGCCGCAGCAGCTGAGACAGACCACTCCGTCGCAACCTCCGCCTCAAGCACGGAGCGGGCGCTGCGCAGACTCTCAACGTCCTCCTAGAGGGCACGACGCTCGCCCTCTAGTTGGGCAACCTTGGCCTCCAGCCCCTCCGCTTTTTCAGAGAGGGCTAGGCGCGCGGCAGCCAGCTCCTCGCTCCGAGCGAACTCCAGGTCGACTCGCTACTAAATCTCCGCGTAGCCGTTCTAGATGTCCCTCTCCAGCGACCGCGAGAGAATGATAGTCTGCCAGGAAACATGTCAACAATTCGCCCATAACAAGGAGGACGTTTATCGGAACATACCTTCATCGCGTTTGCCTCGACGCTGCGGAACATCTTCTCCGTGCTCCACTTCACGAAGAGCTCGGACACGCACGGCGGAGCGACGAAGTTTGATACTTCCTCGCAGACCGCAGCAGCCCCCGGGCTGACCCGGAAATCGGAGGGCAGGAGTGGCCCCAGGTTCGCGACACCCGCGGCTGCAAAGGCTGCGGCGCCCACGCCTTCTCGTTCGGAACAGGCACCGCCACCAGCCGCGACATCTTCGTCCTCATCCTCGGGGTCC
Source organism: Phyllostachys edulis (assembly GCA_036346405.1). Taxonomy (NCBI): domain Eukaryota; kingdom Viridiplantae; phylum Streptophyta; class Magnoliopsida; order Poales; family Poaceae; genus Phyllostachys; species Phyllostachys edulis. The sequence goes on along the minus strand of CM070545.1, from coordinate 100,700,208 downwards.
TCCCGGCCGCGCCACGAGGTCGCCGCCACAACGATCCCCGCCGACTCCGCCCAAAGGAAGATCGGTATGAAGCCCACGGTATCCTCCGTTCCAGGACCGTAAACATGCGAAGGGGTGCCACAAGACACATCCTCAAGGGCCATACTGGCAATCCCGAACAAGCTACCAATTGCCTCCGCAGTTCGAGCCGGTGGAGGAGGAACCAGGGACCCCGTGGACGAGCTCGCGGCGCTCTTCGCCTGTCCCGGCAACACCGGCTCCCACGACACCCTCTTTGAAGATGGCCCAGCCGACCCGCCCGCGGCAACGCCCGCCTTAACCACCGAGGCGCCCACGACAGCACGCAGCGGCACAGCACTAATGGGGCCTACGCACTCAACCACCTCCGGGCCTCGAACTCTTTTCTTCTTCCCAGCGTCTGGGTCGGGCCGCTCCGGTAAAAGGGTGTTCGGATCCTGGTACGCGCGGTTCAACCGACGCTCGTGCACAGCGTTCGCCCGCTTCGAATGCTCCTCCCCCGTGTAGGGCCCAAGGGCCGCTCCTCATAACATGCTCGGCCTCCAAGAAGAGGCAAAAGCACAGCAGGGGTGCACATGTAAAAAAACAAATAGACAAATAAAAAGAGGCACACACCTGTACGCTCCCCGAATCTCAGGACAGGCATCCCATCCCTCGGCTCGTCAAGCGCAACCTCCCAGTTCTGCGCCAGCGGCCACACCCGGAGCGCACAGAACTCCTCTACGAAGTCCCGCGTCGACATGCGCCGCGCCGCGTTAAGTAGCACGCGCAGCAGACCCTCCTCCCGGGGTGAAAGGTCGATCTGGGGCGTCGCTATAATCTCGATAGGCCCCCCGGGAGAGCGAAGCCCCGCCTCGTCGGAACACTTGTGATAGAACCAGCGCCGGGTCCAATCAGTATCCCACCGGTTCCGCGCGGCCGGGGCGGGCAGGTAATGGAGGAGGCGCGCCTTTGGTTGAAAGTTCACACTACCAAAATTCAGGGTCTCCCCCGTGTCCTTCTTCTTCTTGGACTGGCACCGCCCGTCGTGAAGGTAGGCAAATAGCCTCGCCCGCCACTGGTCACCCCATGATGCAAAGACCCACTCAAGACCCCAAGCAGCGGTCGAGTTAGGGTCAAGCTGGGCCAGTCCGCCCGTACAACCGAAGGGCGTTGTGCAACAGATCAACGCGCGCAGCGAGCGAAGGCCCGCATCCAGGTAAGCCACGAAGACGATCGTCTCCTCCTCCTCGGGCGCAGGAACAACCTCCAACCCAGGGGCGCGGACGTCGTCAAGGTTCGCGATCTTCCCCTCGCTTTGCAGGCCTCGCAGAACCGAAGCAGTCACCAGCAACCGACCTAGCTCGTCGGTGTACAACGCCGAGCCACCTCCATCCTTCGCCCGCTTAGTCATCGCGCAGAGCACGAGTTAAAACGCTCCGGCCGCCGAAGCCAGTGGTGAAGGCAAAGCTTCCAAGCGACAAACGAGGCCCCTCGGGAACCGAAGGGCGAGAGACAAGCGGAACACAACAAATCGTCAAATACGCACAACCCAAGTACAGGGGACCCAAGACCACCTATTTATAGGCGGCCCCGCCAGGTCACAGGAAACGAGGAGGCCAGCGCAAACCAAGACGAGACACGTGGCAAACAGCGATCTATCAGGCCGTACGAAAATCGAGGCGTCACATTGAAATGACCGCCAGCTTGGCCACCATAACGCGAGGCGCCTAAACGGCAGAATAATCAAAAGGCACGCACCACGGCAATCAAAGCGAGCACATTTAAGGCGCACGAAACCCGACGGTGACCGCAGCGCCAACGCTTCGCCAGGCCGAAGGGGACGGTGTACCTGTACCCTCCGGGAGAAGGCGCGGTTTCAGCCATGACGAAGCAAGACCTCGACCGCGAGGGGCTTGTCATAGGGGCGGCACAACGGCCCCCACGACCTGGCGAAGAGCGGCGCGCGACGTCCGATGGTCAAAGTCGCCAGGTGTCAAACGCTGCGAATATTTCCACCAGTCACGCGACACGCGCGGGGTCGGCGCTCGAAGAGTCGAAGCCCTCAAGTAGTCTGAAGCCCTCTGAAGGAGTCCCGAGACCCTCCGAAGGTGTCGAAGCCCAGCGGGGTCCCGAGGGGTCTCGCCAGCCGAGCCACCGGCGACGGGAAGGCCCAGCGAAGTGCCTCGAAGGGCTATGGGGGGCTCGAAGACCCAGGAGCTCCGGAGGGGTTACTGCACCTCTGGACCGGTACGCCAATAGGATAGACCAAGTCTAGGGCTGCCCACCACGTGTTAGGGGCTAGCACTAGAGGCGGGAAAGGTCCCTGCAGCCCCTATCGGCATAGGGTCTGGTAAGGGGCAAACTTGTAACTCTGTATGCCTCCCAGGAGAGCTATAAGTAGTCACCCCGGCCCCCTTTCAGGGGGAGGGTTTTTTGATTTTGAACTGGATGTAAAGGTCAATCTGGCAATACACGTTTATTGGCAACCAGTCCCCCCTTGAGGACCCTTCGGCTCACGGAGGGTCCCCCTTACTCTACTGTCTAGTCTCGTAACTACGACAAACCCTATGGCCTTCTCCTGTGTTTCAGCTTGCATGTTGCCATGTATAGGTTTGCTATCCGTAAGTCTTGCGAGTACATTTTTGTACTCAACTGCATTGTCTAATTGTTGCAGAGGAGGTTGATCCCCAAGGGATCGACTATTGTGAGACCGATTTCGTACAAGATGACTAGCTTGGCAGTCCGGTCGGTTGCCTTGTGGGTAAGGGCAAACCAGTTGGCTGTTCTCTTTTGGTACCATCTCATGGCTATGTTTTCACTGCTACTTTTAGTACTTTTGGATTGTTATATTTGGCCAGTCGGCCCCTTCTGTAATTTGAATTTGTATGTCTTTGTGTTGTAAATTATGAAGACTCGGTATGGTAATAACTTGTGTATGGAATTGTTGCTTCAAATTTTGTGATGGTGTATGTGTACCGCTCCTGGGAGGTACATGTTACACCGAGAGTCGGGACATTTGATTTGTAATGCTATGACCAATTGGATGGTTAAGTATTACAAGTTAAATACCCCAAGGGCTCTCACAAAAAGCTTGGTATTAGAGCCATACTGACCGTGGAAACCCCTAGATTGGTCGTCAGTAGAGTGTTTTGGGAAAACTTATTTTAGAAATATCAAATATCTTATGAAATCTAATTAAGTTCTTAGATTTTACTCTTTACCTATCTTAGATTGCTCATCTCACCTTGTTCTTGTTTGAGTTTCGAAAATTTGTTTTCCTCCCATCTTATTTCAAAAGATAGCTGGTTACCATTTAAATTCGGTTTTGGGAAACAATAAGAGTACAAATATGAAGTGTTGGCTGTCCTTTGGTGAAGGTTAGAAGCACTGGGAGTTGGAAATTTCAGTTTGGAGCTCGGTTACAAATCTGGACAGTAAGCGCAAGTTTTGGATAGCAGGCACTTAGTTCGTCGTTAGGACAGAAAATGAGAGGATAATTCAACTAAAACTCATGGGTTTGCAAGGGTAAAATGTGATATTAGTTGGCTAGTGCCTAAAGCACCATTAGATGGTTTTTGCCATGTTCTTTAGACGTGATAGGACTTGAGTTGTTTTCTGAAATTTTTCTTCTCAACCGATTGCTCGTGCATTCAATACCAGTTGGTCGTGTCGAGAAGTTGATCTTATGTCTTATGGTTTTGTGCTGATTCTTATGCCTTTTACAAATATTTGGAGTTCAATTTTTACTGATTATCTGGTTGCATTCGGGTCAGGGTAAAATTTAATTCCCCTAGTCGCTGGCTTCTCTACTGCTACCTTTTGCATCTAGTTATCGGGTTTTGTTGCTAACGCAATTTAACGAAATAGGATGGCTAGAAGAACTCAAAGCAGGCAAGGTCAGCCAGCTAGTCGTGATGAGGAGCTCCCACCTCCGACCATGGCTGAGGTTCTCGCTCAGATCGAGCGAAACCGCATGGAACAAACGAGAATCCTAGAGGTCATTGCGCGAAACACCTCCACTCTTTCTGGTGCCTCCAGATCAGGGGGAGGAGGTGGACATCAATCACGGTGTGGACTCTCGGAGTTCCTTCGCACTCAGCCGCCCACTTTCTCGCGATCAGAAGACCCACTCGATGCAGACGACTGGCTGCGCCTGGTTGAGCGGAAGCTCAGCATTGCTCAGTGCCAAGATCATGAGAAGGCACTCTTCGCCTCTCATCCATTGGAGGGGGCAGCGCTTTCATGGTGGGATAACTTCCTCGCCATGTAGCCCGCAGGCCGAGCCATCACTTGGGAGGAGTTTCGTACTGCTTTCCGTCGGGCTCACGTTCCTGTCGGTTTGATGAAGCTCAAGAAGAAAGAGTTCTTGGTGGTCAAGCAAGGGCGCAAATCAGTGATAGAGTATCTCCATAAATTCAACCATCTCTCTTGGTACGCTCCAGAAGATGTGCCCACCGATGATGCCAAGCAGGAGAAATTCATGGATGGCATGTCCGAGGAGCTGCAGGACAAGCTGTCGATTGTTGATTCCCTGACATCTAGACTTTAATCGACAATGCCATTGTAGCTAAACATAAGGGAAGAGCGCTGGGCGAGTCCCGCAAGCGCAAGTGGGAGGCCTAGAGATCGGCAGGGGGCAGCCTTCCTCGCTCTCGCATCGGGCAAGTTCTGGTGCCCCGGCCTCAGGCTCCACCACCACCGAGGCCACCGGCGTTTGTACTGCGCCCTCTGTAGGCCATGTTGCAACCATGTGCACCTACGGGATAGCAAGTCAACCTCCGCAATCCAGTTAACGAGGTCGTTTATTTCTTCTGCCATAACAAGGGGTATTATACGAATAATTTCCCGAAGTAGACCGGAGCTGCCCCTCGTCCTAATGGACGACGAGGGTAAGGAAATGGTCATCCTCCAGATCATAAGGCTATCTAAAGGACCCAGAGCTTGGGAAGCGGCCGCGTCAACCATGTCTCGACCGAGGAAGCGCAGGAGGCACCTGACGTCATGTTGGGTACGCTTCTTGTCAACTCTTGTCCTGCTACCATTTTGTTCAATTCAGGAGCTTCTCATTCTTTTATATCACACTATTTTGCTGCACTTGATGATATTCCATATGTTCCTATGCATGTTCCTTTGATTATTCACTCTCGGGGGTCAGAAATGAGAGCTGAACTTGAGTGTCGGGACGTATCTATCAAAATTAGAGGAGTGGGATTTTTTGGTGAATCTTATTCTCCTTAATTCAGCAAGTTTGGATGTGATACTTGAGATAGATTGGTTGTCTAAACACTTTGGGCAACTTGATTGTGCCAAGAAGTCCATCTCCCTTACAAGTCCATCCGACAAGCAAGTTGGAATTTCGCCAAAGCTGCAAGGACCGCACCTTTTCATGCTTGAAGCGAAGCTGGCTCTGGGAATTCATAAAGTCCTAGTGGTGTGTGAATTTGCCAATGTATTTTCCGAAGAATTGCCTAGAATGCCACCAGTACGGACATCGAGTTCGTCATCGAGTTGCTGCCTGGTACTGTCCCTATTTCGAAGAGGCCATACCGGATGCCCCCGAATGAATTGGAAGAGTTGAAAAAGCAACTTGGTAAACTTAAAGAGAAGGGTTTCATCTGCCCAAGCTTATCACTGTGGGGCTGTCCTGCAATCTTTGTGAAGAAGAAGGACAAGACTCTACGGATGTGCGTTGATTACCGTCCGTTGAATGAAGTGACAGTGAAGAACAAGTACCTATTGCCTTGGATTGAAGACTTCTTCGATCAATTTACCGGAGCTCGGGTATTATCCAAGATTGATCTGAGATTGAGCTATCACAAAGTCCGAATTAGATCTGAAGATATTCCAAAGACGGCTTTCTCTACTCGTTACGGACTGTACGAGTACACCATCGTGTCCTTTGGCTTAACGAATGCTCCTGGCCTGTTCATGAACTTTATGAATATGGTATTTATGGATTATTTGGACAAGTTTGTGGTGGTCTTCATTGATGATATCCTTATCTACTTGAAGAATGATGAAGAGCATGCTGAACACCTGAAGCACGTGTTAAAGAAGCTACGTGAACATCGACTCTATGCGAAGTTCAGCAAGTGCGAGTTTTGGTTGAAAGAAGTGGCATTCTTAGGCCATGTTCTTTCAGCAGGAGGCATAGTCGTGGATCCTGGCAAGGTTAGCGATGTGCTCTCATAGGGTCAGTCCAAGTCGGTGATCGACGTGAAGAGTTTTCTCGGTTTAGCGGGCTACTATCGTCGCTTTGTCGAGAATTTCTCCAAGATCGCGAAGCCGATGACGGAATTGCTCAAAAAGGACAAGAAATTTGTATGGTCTGCTGATTGTGAGAAGAGTTTTCAAGAACTCTTGTGATGCTTCTCGTCAAGGACTCGGGTGTGTTCTTATGTAAGAAGGCAAAGTAGTTGCTTATGCATCAAGGCAATTGAGACCTCATGAGCTCAATTATCCAACCCATGACTTGGAGCTAGCTGCAATGGTCCGTGCACTGAAGATTTGGCAATATTACCACATCGGTAATCATTGCGAAGTATATTCGAACCACAAGAGTTTGAAGTATTTGTTTACCCAACCAGTTCTGAACCTCACGCAAAGAAGATGGTTATAGTTGATCAAAGATTATGACATGGGTATCCAGTATCATCCAGGCAAGGCTAATATTATTGCTGATGCACTGAGTCGTAAGGTTTATTGCAATACCTTGATGCTCAAGGAACAACAGCCTGCCCTTCATGAAGAATTTCAGTAGCTCAACTTGGAAATGGTTGAGCAAGGTTTCCTCAATGCCATAGTTATGTAACCTACCTTGGAAGATCAGATCAAGGCTGTGCAACAAACGGACGTTGGGGGTGAACCAAATCAAGTAGAACATCAAGAACGGGACAGCCAAGTGCTTCTCAAAAGATGCCATGGTGTTGTGTGGTTCGAACAGCGCCTTGTTGTTCCAAAGGTCATGGAATAGCGGGATTTAATTCTCTACGAAACCCATGACTCCCCCTTATCTATTCATCCCTTAGCCACAAAGATGTATCAAGATCTCCGTCAGAGATTATAATGGACCCAAATGAAAAGAGAGATCGCAAGGTTCATTGCCGAGTGCGACATATGTCATCATGTAAAGGCCGAACATCAACGTCCAGCAGGTCTGCTACAACCTTTGCCAGTACCTGAGTGGAAGTGGAACTCAATCGATATGGATTTTAGCATCGGTCTGCCCCAAACCTCTAAAGGAAATGATGTCATTTGGGTTATCAATGATCGACTAACTAAAGTGGCACACTTCCTACCCATCAAGACCAAGATTCATACAGGTCACCTGGCCGAGCTATATATTTCAAGGATTGTGAGTTTACATAGGGTACCTAAGACGATTGTTTTGGATCATGGTTCCCTCTTTACCTCATAGTTTTGGATGAGTTTGCAACAGGCTATGGGAACTCGTCTTTCCTTTGGTACTGCCTACCATCCGCAAACTGATGGTCAAACTGAAAAAGTGAATCAAGTCTTAGAAGACATGCTCCTTGCCTGTGTTCTTTCCTACGGGAAGAATTAGGAGAAATGTTTGCCTTTTGCTGAGTTCTCTTACAATAATAGCTTTCAAGTTAGTCTCGGCATGGCACTATTTGAGGCCTTATAGAGAGAAAATGTAGAACCCTGTTGAATTGGTCAGAGACAGGCGAAAGACCATTCTTTGGTCCAGACTCGATCAATGAGGCCGAAAGTCAAGTTCGGTTAATTCGAGACCGATTACGCACAGCTCAATCAAGGCAGAAGAGCTATGCGGATCGTCGTCATCGTGAGTTGAGCTTTGATCCAAATGACTTTGTTTATCTCAAAGTCTCTCTTCTAAATGGCACTCAATGATTCAGCGTCAAAGGCAAGCTAGCTCCTCGATGATGCGGTAAGATATGTCGGACCTTACCGCATCATCGAGAAGAAAGGAGCTGTGGCCTACAAGTTGGATTTGCCCACTGCACTCGGGGGCGAGTACACAACGTTTTCCACGTGTCCCAACTGAAGAAGTTCCTTCGTGTTCCAACAGAGGAAGCTCCACTAGAAGGTCTCGAAGTTCAAGAAGATTTGACCTATCGTGAGAGTCCTTTTCGCATTCTTGAAGAAGCTGAATGAAGAACAAGCAATCGTGCCATCAAATTACTTAAGGTTCAGTGGACAAATCATACCGAAGATGAAGCAACTTTCGAGTAAACGGAATCTCGGGATGAGATTCTTGTAAGGGGGGAGGTTTTGTAACATCCCAAACTTGGGATTTGTATTTCAAATATATAAAAATAAGGAGAATTTAAAACTTTTGCTGTATCATGTTGTCATATGGATTTTCTGGAATTTCTTTCTAAGGAATTATTGATTTCAAAAACTTAATGCTTCAATTGACTAGAAGTATAATCCTTTAAAACTTTTAAAACCAATCTTGTGATCATCCTCTGGAAATATATTTTCTAGGTTTTATATCATCCTAGAGACTCCTTTGAAAAATTTTCAAATTTTTAGATTTTATTTGCTATTTTTAAGAGGCCAGTCAAACCAATTAGATCTTTAGTCGAACCCTATGACTGAACCTTGTAACATTTTTAGAGAAAAATACAATGCATGAAGACCTCTAGAAATTTTATACAAGGTTAATCTTAGAGTCAGAAACCTCCTGTAAAAATTTTGGAATTTTTAGCATTGTAAAACTCTATCTAAAAATTCCTCAAAGACTTACGCTTTAGTTTTCAAAACCTAGTTGCACTATTCCTCCTACCGGGCTTGAGTCGCACCGCTCTTTAGCACGCGGTTGAACCCAACAGTATAGCAGTGCGTTTGAACTTGAGATACGCGTGAGCCGTTAGATCTTAATCGGACCGCTCTAATTGATCGGGCCGTTCGAACTGTCCGAAACGAACACGCGATCTGGGCCTCTCAATTTTGATCGGACCGTCTGAACAAGCCAGCACACACGCGCGCCGTTAGATCTCGATCGGACCGACCAAATCAGTTGGGCCGTTCGGACCATCTGAACAACCATCTTGATCAAGATCGTCCAAACTCGATCGGACTGTCGAAATGTTCCGACCTGATCAATTGACTCAACCCAACCCATTAGCTAAAACCCCGACCCAACCACTTTTGTTTATTCCACTAACTAGTGGGCCCCGCTTGCCTGGTCGTCTTCTCCACGCGGCCTTTGCGTCCACACCGGCTCGCCATGCGCGCCGGGGGCAACGTCCTCACCAACGGTTGCCCAACTGCCCGCACCTAGTTTTTGATGCATGCCCATGGTTTGGCCAAGTTGACCGCACTCGTCCATGCCCCGGTCACCTCACCATCGCATCACTGTCGCTCGTGGCGGAGCCATGAACCGAGTTCACTGTAGGAGCTCCATTCTTGTGTTTCTCCACCCCAGAGCTTATAAAAGGTCCTCAATGGCCTCATCGTCTTCTTTTGGTCACTTCCGAACCATCCACACCACCATCTTCCTCTTCCATCGAAAGAAATCGAAAAGAGCTCAAGCTCTCAATTCCGGCTGCCACACCTCAATGTCGTTCCGTCGTCACAGCGGTTCATTTCCATTTCTGTTCACGTCACTTTGCGCCCCTAATCACCATCATCTTTTCCCCTAATCCAATTTTGGTTTGCATTCACAGGAATCATCGAATTTTGGATTTAATCTTCTTCGGCCGAAAACGCTTCCCTTCTTATTTAGCTCCGGTGTGGTGAGTTAATACCCAAATTGTTGGTTGTTTAACCATCTCTGGACCTCTCTGAAGTTTCTTCTACCTCCCATTTTTTCTCCCTCAATCCTCAGGTCATCCCATCCTCGTTGGAGCGCCGTTGCCACCCTCGGTTCCTCGACGACAGCTCAACTTCGGCGAGCTTTTCCTCTCCGAGTCCTTCTGGTAAGGTCTCTAGACCCTACTAATGCTCGTGCGCGCATTAGATCACGGGAAGCATTGCCGTATCGGTGTTGCCGTAATTCCCGTAGCTTCACCTCTGAAGAATCTAGACCCGCCATTATGTGTTAATGGAGTGTTTTGGTGATTAATGAAAAATCTAATTGTGAGACTAACACCTCTTTTGTTATAGCTATTGCTTAGTCTCATTTGTATATAAAGGTGAATATCATAGAGGTATGCATTTGATTAATGGCAAATCTAATTATGAGACTAACACCTCTTTTGTTATAGCTATTGCTTAGTCTCATTTGGATATAAAGGTGAAAATCATAGAGGTACGCATTTGATTAATGACAAATCTATTTGTGAGACTAACACCTTTATTGTTATACCATGTTTAGTCTCAGCTTGGATATAAAAGGAAAAATTCAAATAGGTATGCATTCATAATGATAAATCTATTTATGAGACTAACTCTTCTATTGCTATATCTCATGTTTAGTCTCGTTTGGATATAAAGATGAAAATCATTAAGGTATGCATTCGACTTCACAATTCTTATATCTTGTTGCATTCCTCGGATCCAAAATATAGGATGAACTCCACCAAAAGTCTAACTTGCATATGTGCATATGTTCTTATTACACACTCGTGTATGCACACATTTAGAGAGAGTTCACTCTATGTTTTGAGGTTTCATTAGTATTGATCCATATTCCCGTTCCACACATATTTGGGATCTTTACTTTGAAACATATCCTTGAATATATTTAACTTGTGTAGTTAATATATTCATATGAGTATATGAGACTTATGTAGTTAATACATGCTCATATATCCTTTGAGTATATACAACTTGTGTAGTTCATATACACTCATATTGAGTATATAAAACTTATGTAGTTCTTATATACTCATACCAATCTACATTCAATTATTTGCAAATCGAAGTGATTATCATCAATTACCAAAGAGGGAAAGATTGTGGTATCTTGTCCCACCATTATGAGTTAATGGTATGTTGTGGTAATTAATGATAATCATATTATGGAACTAACATTTTCCATGAGTTGGATAGACATGTTAGGTTCCATGATGTTAAAGACTTTGGATGACATCATGAGTTGATCGTCGTCAAGTCAAGAGAAGCTCCATCATGTGTTGGTGGAAGTCAAGTGAAGGAAATCATCATGTGTTGATGATGTTCAAGAAGAGGAGATGATCATGAGTTGATCATCAAGTCAAAAGAAGACCCATCATGTGTTGATGGAGATCAAGTGAAGGATGCATCATGTGTTGATGTATATCAAGACTCGGGATGAAGGTATCATCATGTGTTGATGGGCATCGAGTCATGATCCTGAAGCAAAGGATATCATCATGTGTTGATGATACTCAAGTCAAGTACCCGGACTTGAAGTAAGGATGTGCGTCGTCAAGCTTCAAGTTTTTATGCAAGGCAAAGATATGACTAGCTAGGGCTAAGGATGTGTTCCTAATCTTTTACCGGTCTTGGTGTTTGGTTGGAAGACCGGATTGCTAGTATAGGTTGCCGTACTATTAAGAGGGGTCTTGACTAGTAGCTTGAGTTTGTCATGTGTTGATAGCTCATTGTGTTTGCTCTAGCTCTCTTTAGCATGTTGCCAATATTTGTGAATGTGTTTTGCAAATAGTCATGGCTCATGTATCTTCCTTGTAGCATGTGACTTAAGTTTGCGAATGTGTTTTGTAAATAGTGTAAGTCCATGTACCTTATTCCTTGTGGTGTGATTCTAAAAGTTGGCAAATGTGTTTTGCAACTTGTTGGGAATCCCACTTGAACCCTTGTTTGTATTGCACATCAAATTGGCAAATGTGTTTTGCAATTTGAGTTGAAGCGAATGCAATCTGTGTTTTCTCAGGAAAATCGGTAGTACCGACATTAAGTTGGCGGAACTACCGTGGAGCGGTAGTACTGGCGATGTGTGCGCGGAACTAGCGCAGGACGGTTGTTCCGATTGATGTGCGGTTCATTTTTTCCAGAGAGACTCCATCTTGGGCTTGGGTGCAAACCCTTTGTGTGGTAGTACCGGTGTTGTGTGCACGGTATGACCGCACCCCGGATGTTCCGTTTTTCAAGCGGTACGTATTTTCCAATACGTGTGCATTTCGGAGTTTGTGTGCTGCGCTTGAAGTGCGGTAGTACCGGCGTTGTGTACGCGGTACTACCGGATCACGGAACGACCGTTCTTTGAGTTGCGGTTCATATTTTCCAGTAGCGATGCATTTCGGACCTCAAGCTATGCGGTAGTACCACAGTGCCTTGTGCGGAACTACCGGAGTGCGGAACGACCACATGTTACTTGGCAGTAGTACCGCGCCTCGATTGTAATGGCTAGTTCAGAGTATGTGTTGCGGCTGAATCCAACCGTTGAACTGAGGGCGGTAGTACCGGCCGTATAATGGCAGTAGTTTCGATTTTCCTGATTTGTTCGGGAGTTTGCTTCCAACGGCTAGTTTTTGTGTGTGGGCTATATATAGCCACCTTGGCCAGTTGGGAGAGGTTGCTGAAGTTGTTGCTAAGCCTCCCATTCATTCCCTTGAGCTAGAACAAGCCCTCTACTCTCATTTGTGCATGTGTTGCACTTAGTGAGCTTTGAGAGGCAAACCCTAATGCATGTGTTGCATTAGGTAGTGGATTGTATATCCACCTGAGCATAGACACTTGATTGGTTCAAGTGAGGGTCTAAGATTTGTTACTCTTGGTGTTTGCCGACACCTAGACGGCGTGGTGGCGTTGTTGCGTCGGTGAGCTTCTCAAAGAAGCTTGTGAGAAGACTCGGGCGGTTTGTGAGTGGTGTGGTGCTCGCCATCTCTGGAGTGGAGGAAAGAGCAACCTTAGTGGAGCGAGGTGTTGGTTCGATTTGGAACCGGTCCAAGTGGTTGGACTTACCTCGGAGACGTTGGCTTAATTAGTGGAGCCGGTCCAATTGGTTTGGGCTTACCTCAACGTGGATTAAGGGAGACCGGCAAGTCTCCGAACACCATGGTAAAACATCAACGTGTCATTGCGGTTTGTTCACTTGTGCTTTACTATATTGCAATTTATATTCCTAGTATTAAATTGCTTATTCATTGTGCATGAATGCTTGCCTTGCTTTGTGCTATTTACATTGCTAGAATTGAATAGCTTACAAGTATATGCTTGATTGTTATCTTTATCAATTGACTTGTATTGTTGGTGCACTTAGCAATGACTAGTTGATTTAGGCTTTAATTGTGCAAAACCGTTTTGATATTAGCTTCCGCATTTAAAATCGGTTTTAGCCAAAAGAATTTTAAAAACGCCTATTCACCCCCCCTCTAGTCGGCCTCCTCGATCTTACAACCTCTGCTCCACCTCATCGCGCCGCCGCTTGAGTCCATCTCCGGTGATGCTCTGACCACTTGTGGGTGCGCAATAGTGTAGGGATCCCATTTTAGCCCTTAGACTACGTCGCCATGGCCTACTTCACCGGCGATTGGCTGGAGAAGCTCAAGGCTGGGTGCGCTTCGTTGTCGGACAACCGACACGTACTGTAGTACAATCATTAGTTTTTAATAGCTGTCCTAAGCGTGTCTCACTGTGTAGATCTAGTAAAATCTGAGTTAATGTTTCACTGACGCATGGGCCCTTGAATGGAAATCGAGAGGTTTAAACGTCGGTTAAAGCTAGAGTCTTTGACATGTACGTAGGACCCACCTGTTAGTTCGCTTGAGTCAAAGTCCGATCTTGTATCTCATCTGGGCCGTACATTTTGATCTCAACGGTCCAGATCGTTTGGGCCGTTCGGACCGTCCGAACGTCCCCATCACGTGGACCGTCCGATTTAAGATCAGCGGTCCGACCCAGCGCTCTTACCTGGCGACCGTCCGTTTTGGTCTCAACGGTCTGGATTAATTGGGCCGTTCAGACCATCCGAACATCCCTTTCACATGGACAGTCCGATTATATCGCAACCATCCGAGCGTTTTCAGCTCAGGGTGTAAATGAAAATCCGTAAATCAATTATTTGTGTACTAAAAATTCGTGTAACTTTAAAAATACATAAGTATTTCTCTGTAACTCCTTTTTGAATGAACTCAAGCTTGTTGGTTTCCTCTATTTCTATACTTTAATTTGGAATAGGTTTTAAATATGTTTCTGTTTCTAAAAATCTTGGTATTCAATTTATTTGTGCACTACTTTCATGACTTTGAAAAATCCTAGAAAATTCATTTCAACTCCGATTGAAGTGAATCAAATTTTGTTGTTCTTAAAATGTCATGTTCTATCTGTCAATAAATTTTTATGTTCATCAACTCTCTGGAAATTTTTGTATGAACAGTAATCGAGAGATGTTATTCTTGGTTTTCTTTCCCGTCAGCTTTATTTTTAGCTATATCTTTTGCATGTAATATCCAAATAGAATGATTTTTATTTATAAATTCATTTAAAATCATGCGCTTTCTTCTGCGTAAATTTCATAATTTTTGGATGATTTGAAATTTTGGAGTTTATTCGGCGTTTTTCGTTCTTATTGGTCCTTTTCACTCTTTCGATAGGTTCCGACGAATTCGTTGAGTAGGAGAGTGATCCTCTGCAGCAAACAAGTTATCTCTAGCAAGGCAAGCAGTTCTTCCTTTGATGCATGTTGATCCTATTATGTTCGCATGCTATTATTTCAATTTCAACTATATGTATGCATGCTATGTTGACAAGTATTTTCTCAGTTCGCGATAGTTTACCTGATTAGTTACATGAACTATAGGTAAACATCCATCCTTTACCACTGAGCCTAGGTGTATATCCGCTATAATTTAGAGCTCAATGGATGGGCTCTAGTCACTTTATATTTAGTATGCGAGTTGTTGTCGCTTAGCCATGCTTAGAACGGTAGTCTGGGGATCATCGTTTCGGCGATGGCTAGTCTTTCATCACTATAAATACTTGGGTCAGTGTACTCATGTGCATAATGTATTTGAAAAAACTAAAACTGAAAATAAAATGTTTTAGACTTGGGCACATTGGTTGGATGATGTGCTGTTATGTGAGGACCCCCGGGTCATCTCCATAAGACCGAGACTAAGCATGGTCTTAAGGACATAACTCTAGGGCCTCAAGTAAATGGATTCCAACTTAACTCAATCTCAGTGAAAGGCTTAACTACAAACTAGAGCCCCAACGATCATGCGCGCTGCTCCTCTGCGAGCACTACATGATTGTCGGTTCTCCAATAAGTCAAGCACTACACTTAGTGAGTTAAATAGGAAGCCACGAACAGTGAGTATGAAATCATATTGGCTCCCAAGATCAACGACCAATATGCTCATACTCTCATACAACGTTGATCACATCCATACAACAGCATACAAAGATAGTTCAAACGACATACAACATAATAGTTAAAGTCTACATCTATTACAAACAGCCGACCGGCCAAATTCAAA
Source organism: Phyllostachys edulis (assembly GCA_036346405.1). Lineage (NCBI taxonomy): Eukaryota > Viridiplantae > Streptophyta > Magnoliopsida > Poales > Poaceae > Phyllostachys > Phyllostachys edulis. The sequence continues at coordinate 100,684,855 of CM070545.1, read as the reverse complement.
TAAGAGTATTAAGTAGCAGCGGAAGCAAGTAATTAAACCAAAAGACCAGCAGTGGTATGCCCATATCCCATCGGCAACCGACTGGGGGTTAAATGATAGCATTACTCATTAGCGTCGCCAAAATCGGCGCTAACAAGCTCAACGGGCTCATACCCTTCCTCACCTGAAATTGCAGCAACCGGGTTGAGTACAAAGGTACTGGCAAGTCTTACACAAATAAAAATTAGTTATGCTAGAGGTTGTTCCAAAGGATGGCTCATATTGGCTTAGTTTTGTAAAAAAATGCAACAATTTACAACCTACACATACTAGTTTTTCAAGTGCCATTTCAAAATCATATTTGAAGTAGAAGTAAAGCATGTGAATAAGTAGTAAATTGAATAACAAAAGAATCATCCAAATAACAAAGTGGCTGTCCACTTTGATACAACAACATACATGAACATCCCATTCATGACGATACCAAGTTATAACCACAATTTTAATTCCAAGTCTAACAATAGCAACCATGTAACTCAAGCGGTTGTTCATAACTGTGGACACGGCTATTCAAATAGATTTATACCCTACAGGGGTGTACTACTTTCCCCACATGACTTGATTAGCCCGTAAGCCTCCAGATGCCTCCGAATATAGCATACTTCCTATAGTATGCCGGCCGGGTAAACCAGGACTTAGTATTTTTCAGCAAGTTGACATTATTGAGTTGAATCACCCATGCGCGACGTAACCCCACTTAGGATAGGCTATACCACCTACCAACCAAATGGACACGCAAGTTGTGCCGGGAATACCGACCCAATGAATAAAGTTTAAATAGGGCTCACCCTTACAATAAAGAATTGCAATCGGCACCCTACGAAACATATATGCGATGGAACACATATACGTCCTCACACCACCAGTCATCAACTCAACAACACCAACCCCTTACTTAACCAAGCAGTGCCCATACACCGCATGTGGAAGCATGAGTTGTACTTGAATCAAAGATGTTACCAAAGTTCGGTCCTTAATTGTCCAGACAAGTCAAACACTTACCCAAGCTCATGCACAAAGACACCATCACTAACCATCACTTGTCCAGACCAAAAGCTCATTTAAAAAGACAAAATTTAACTCATAAAACAGATACAACGATCTGAAACAAAAGCATATAATGGTAGTTGTGTTTATCCCATAATCAGCTACCGGTTCTAGACTTGCATGGCTAAGCAAACCCGAACAATATATTTCAAACATCCTAACTTAAGCATGTGGTACTGGAATAATTCAAGTATAACCTCAATGAATTAGGAGATAACTAATCTACACATCACAAAAATAGCGACATTAATAAAATAGCTTGCAAGCAATTATCATTGCACTAACTTAACAAAACTGGGATCAAATATGACGCAAAAGAAATTTCAAATGATGCTTGCCTTGCTGGAAGCTCAGCTACTCTCCCTCAGTAGCGTATAGGTCAATATCGATAGGCTCGAGATCTATATAAATACAATACCGAATAAACATCGAGCAATACCTCAAAATTCAAAATGCTCAAAAATACATGATTTTTCTACAGTAGCTAAATCATGATTTTATATGAATTTAGGTGAAATAATTAATTCATTTAAAGTTGTGGAGTGAAAGTTATACTAGTTTGAATTTCAGCTTTCGATATGTCCTCTTTGAGTAATTTAATTATGAGGTCAAAATTTGTAGAGTAGTAGTGGGACAAAGGATTATATGGATAAATAGAGGATATTAATACAAGTCCAAAACAGTTGAGTTAACCTCATTTGGAGTTTTTATGATTTAGTTATGAATTTCTAAAGTTATCAAGATTTCCTTTTGTAAAAATAATAGTGTTAATGGATCACTCTCCAAAATAATACTCTCTATTATAGAGACATGTTTGAAACAAATTTTAATATAAATTTAATTAAAAATGAAAATTATCAGAAGTGGTTTCATCCATTTTGGAGTTAAAATGAATTAGTTATGCATTTTAGAAGTTAATACCCATTTCCAGTGTGTAAATTAACAGATTTCGAATTTTCTAAGCCGTTATTATTTTTCTTACCGGGGTTATTCTAGCCGCGGTCACTGACCAGCGGGACCTCGGGTCAACCGTTGACTTGGTCCAAATTGACCCAGCCCAGCTGCGAATGAAAGCGTATTCTATAAAATGCGCTTTCCTATTACCAACACGTACTTCCCATTTAAGCATATAAAGAATACGTTTCCCTTAAAGGAAAACGTATCCCTCAAACCTGCCCTGTTACTAAACCGACCATGGCCCACATGTCATTCTCTTATGGCCAATCATTACTCAAATTAAACCAGATTTCCGACAGAGATCTCCGTCATTAATTATTAATCACCGCAATTAAGATCCTAATTACGCCGCTCTGATCTTTGGTCGAAATCGCCACGCGCTGCGCTTGGCCATGAGATGGCTGGCGGCACGGCGTGTGGTGGTCTCGCCGGTCGTGAACTAAGGGTCGGAATGGAGAGCTATGAGCCGTGCGCACCTCATGGTAACGGTGATGGTGGCTAGGATGTCCGGTACGAGCAGCTAGCCGGCGGCGAGCGAAGGTGACCCACGGCCCTAAGTGCATGATGCCACCCGATGATGCATTGGCTGAAAAAATGTGCGCATGAGCTACTGGGAGGTACACTGAAGCTTACCAAAGTGAAGGAGAGGCCAGAGGAGCTTAGGGGTGGGTTGGCCACGGTAATGGCGACGGTGGCGGCAAGCTCCACGAGGGGAAAGCTCTCTGGGCAACAACACCGAAAAAAGGAGGTAGAGACTGCTTCACTGGGTGGTGTAGATGGTGTGGACGAAGGTAATCGAGGAATAGCTTACCAAGATAGCAATGGGACGGTGAACAGTGCGTTCGGCTGAAAATGGGGCTAACTCAAAATACAAACGCTCCTAAGAAGCAATCAAGCAATTAGTTGAGGGGAAAGATTAGTTAGACCCTAAGACACATCGTGACATGAAAGAAATTGAGAGGAGCTCACCGGAGACGAAAATGGCAAGAAGGGGTCGCTCGGTGCGCGCTCCAGAAGCTCCAATGGCACGATGGTGTCCCGTGAGCTACGAGTAGAAACGAAGCCGCGCGTTAGCAAAAATGGGGATGGCAAGGAAAGTAGGAGCCAAAGAATCCTTGAGGCACAGATCTTACCGAAGTAATGAGCTTGAGCAAGCTTCCCTCCCCTCAGTCAACAGAGGAGAAGTGAGGAGATTGCTAGGGGGTAGAGGGGGTATTATCCCCGGGCGAGAGACGGAGTGGAGGCGGCGTCGAGTGGAGAATGTCCCTGAGTGGCCAACGGCAGCGGTGGATTGACGGCGTTGCCGTTGCCGTTCTGTGCACGTCGGAGACGCTCCGCCGTGTGGCACTCGGCGTCTGTGCGTGTGCCAGCGAGAGGAAGGAGACGCATCCGACAGGTGGGCCCGGTGCGGCAGCGACTCAGTGCACGCGCGCGGACAGGGTTAAGTGACTCGGTGCGAACCGTTGGATCTCAGATGGACGGCTCGGATTAAGAAAAGGGGCACTCAGATTATCCCGAAGGGGTACGTGATCTGGGCCGATGAGGTTCCATCCGACGGCTCACGTGTGGTGCAGCTAGGGGGTTGGGTTGAGTCAGTTCGCCGCGTCTGACTCGAGTCGGTCCAATAGTGCCCGAATTTGAAATTAGGTTTGACTGAGAAACAAACCAGCTTCTCAACTTTGACCAAGGTGCTAAAAATAGGAATAAAATTCCTAAAAATGTGAAATAAATCAAAGGGGTTCCTGGGTAGGTCTAGTATCCATAAAAATTATTGAACACTAATGTTCATGTTATATTGTGTATAATTTAAATTCAAACTTAGTGTATGTCATTCCATTGTGTTTGAATTTTCCTAGGGTTTAAATCAGTCCCAAAAATTTGGGAAAAAATGTATTAATTCTTTATAATTGTTCTAGTATTTGAATAAATTATTTCCAAGTGATTAACATAAGGTTTGGTTTCTGCCTTTGTTTGCAATTAAGTTTTAAGATGTAGGTTTTATCTTTTATTCTAGATTTTTCAAGTGCAATAAATAATGCAAATGCTTGAAAACAATGATGCATGCTAATGAGATGCATAATAATCCTCTTTATTAATCTGGGGATGTGACATGTTAGGTGTGTGCTTGGTGCCCGAATCAACAAGGACCGAATTACTTGCGCCATTTATCCAAGCACCTTTGTGTGCTACCACATGAGGGCATACGGGAACTCTCTTGACTCAGTACTTTGGGAGGTGTTAATTAATGAGTCGCCGGTGGTAGATTAGGAGAAAAATGTTCTATTATTCTGTTGTTGTTGGGTATGTGCGGGGAGGGTTCCGAATTTAGGTTCCCTCGCCCGAGAAGCATCGGCAGTTGCTAAGGCTCGGCCGATGTGTCCGACACAACGTATGGGTCCTTCGTGTGAGCCCGGGATGGGCGTTTCGTGGAGGGTTAACCCCCATGCGTGCGACTCTTAATTAATTTATTATATTAGAAAACATCTCGTAGGACTTAGCCTTGCCGACATACCTAAGAAAGTGTGCTCTATAGCTTGGCGAAAAGGCGGTCTGACATGTGAGTAAAGTTGTACACCCTTGCAGGGTATAAACTATTCGAATAGTCTCATCCTAGGTTATGGATACGCTTGGTTATTTCCTGCAAGAATTAGACTATAACATTTTCATAAAACTTGAAATCGAGTGGTACGAATAGGTAATTCATGCTATGTTGTGGTGGCTGTTGGGAAGTCAGTTCCAGAATATTAATTTTGTTTATAATTGTTGTCTCGCTGTTATTTAAACAAATAAAAAACAGATTTGTTAAAATTGCTTTCAATCTATTACACTATTGCAAATGAAATATTGCTTTGTCCTTAAAATGAACCCTATGGCCTTTTCCTTTGTTTCAGCTTGCATGTAGCTATATATAGGTTTGTTATACGTAAGTCTTGCGAGTATGTTTTTGTACCGAACTGCATTGTCTAATTGTTGCAGAGGAGGTTGATCCCCAAGGGATCGACTATTGTGAGACTGATTTCGTGCAGGACGACTGGCTTGGCGGCCGGGTCGGTTGCCTTGTGGGTAAGGGCAAACCAGTCGGCTTTTCTCTTTTGGTGCCATCTTATGGCTATGTTTCCGCTGCCACTTTTTGTACTTTTGGATTGTTATATTTGGCCGGTCGGCCCCTTCTGTAATTTGAACTTGTATGTCTTTGTGTTGTAAATTATGAAGACTCGGTATGGTAATGACTGGTGTATGGAATTGATGCTTCAAATTTTGTGATGGTGTATGTGTACTGCTCCTGAGAAGTACATGTTACATCGAGAGTCAGGACATTTGATTTGTAATGCTAGGACCAATTGGATGGTTAAGTATTACAAGTTAAATACCCCAGGGGCTCTCACACCATCGCTGCACCGTGTCCATGGCGAGTAGGTGAGGGATGGCGTTAGCATGGTTCACGAGGGTTGGGGAGGGCCGCGACGAGGGGGGAGGTGGTAGAAACTAGGGTGGAGAGGGAAGGGGAGACCAGCAGCAAGGGAGAGAGGTAGACCAGTAGTGAGGGAGGGTGAGGCCAGTGGCGAGTGGGGTGGAGAGAATGGGAGGTCAACAGCAAGGGACACTACTACAAAAAGACTAATACTGGACGCCTTATCGTAGACGGTTTACCAAAACCGTCAGTATTATATACTATCATAGATGATTTTGGTTTAGTGACCATCTGTGTTACTGGCTGCACTAAAAACCGTCTGTGAAGAAGTAATTATCATAGACGGTTCATGTTTAAAACCGTCTTAAAAAGAACTGTCTGTGATAATTGCAGACTTCACAAACGGTTTTTAATTATATTCGTCTGTGATAAAGTCGCTTCGGCTCCCCAATGAGTCTCTTTGTCGCCGTCGTCGTCGATGCGTCTCTTCATCGCATCAATGCCACTTCGGCTCCCCGATGCATCTCTTCGTCTCACGCTCCGAATTTATTCCTTGTTTTATAAAAAGGATCATCTGCCATCGAAGATGATCATCCCCACATCACTCTATATACTGTAAAGCAGAAATTGCCTCCTCTTCTGTTTCCTTGTCACCGACATTGATGGCCTATCTGACTATACTGTACGAGCACCTCTCTGGTCGTACATTGGCGGATGCTGTGAAATGACACTGTACTGCCAACAGTGTCCTCCCTCCTCTGTTTGAGGATTTGCTAGAGCAGGTTATGGTCACCTTCTGCCGTCTTCACATCCTGCTCCGCCGCATCTTCCAGGTGGTCTCCCACATCTGGCGAGCTAACCTCGTCATCGATGTGGTCCTCTACAATGACGTTGCACGTCTCCAAGAGGATTGCTGTCGCTTTGAATGCTTAATCGAGGTAGCGGGAGACCAATTCGATCTTGCCGAGACCCCTCAAGCAATGGAAGAGAGCCTATGGGCTCAATTCTTCTTAATTCAACAATGGGAGGGTCTTCGAACACTCGAATAAGCACATCAGCGGGTAGACGCATTTCAAGCTTCGTGGTCTGATGATCACGAAACGTCTGATGCCGACGCCGTCGCCTACGAAGTTTTGAAGATAGAGATAGCATGCTACCTCCGCCACTAGAAAAACTTGGTTTATTTAGTTTCTACTTTTTTTAATCTTTGTAAGAAGCGACTCTGGTCACACTGTTTGACCATATATAAATACAAAAAAAACGGTTGAATTTGTATTTACTGTCTTCTATATATGTTTATGTGTCATATGTAAACCTATTTATATTCGGACTCTAGGGTTTGCCCACGCCCCCACTCAAACGATTAAGTTTGTTCCCTCGAGCCTGGCGCGCCTCCCCCCAAGCCTGCTGCCTCCTCCTCGAGCACGAGCCCGGTGCGCCTCCTCCCCTTAGCCCACCGCCTCCTCCCCGAGCACGAGCCTAGTGCGCCTCCTCCCCTCCGCCGAGCTCGGACGATTTGCTTTCTGTGGTCAGTTATTTATTATTAGCTTTGATACTTTATGTTTATTAGTTCTATTTGGATCAACATTACTCATGTATGTTTTGTGAGCTAGTTGATCTTTTGTGGGATATTTGCATTGTTATTCTCAATCTGTTGAATAGGCTTATTGCTTTGTGAGTATTGAAGCGTACTAAAATTTGTGTGCTCTATTGAAGCGTACTTTTGGTTGGTTAATTGATTGAACCTATGTGTGATTTGTGTTACTTTTGCTTATATGTTGTGCTACTGGATATATTCAACAATCTGCTTTGTGTGGTAGTACTAGTACAGAAATGTTGGTTGGGGAAGAGTGCTTCTTCTCCTAGTAGGTAATCCAAACTCTAGTATGGAAGCAAGTACATGCAAAAAGATAGCATACTCTAGTGTGGTAGTAGCTACGCATTTGTTTGTGCCTAGCACTGGGAGGTATTGCCAATTGGTATTTGTATGCTCTGTTGAACTCCTCAATGATGTTAATAGTCTTATGTCGGAATTGAGTTGATAATTAGTTCATATTTGAGAAATAATGAATTGCAAACTGCTGTCATTTTGATCTTCAGTTTATCAGTTGTAGCTTTCGATTTTGCTTAGCTGAATTGAACGTTTTGGTTCTATGTTCTCTAGCAGTCATCTTTGCTTTCTCTTCTGTTAGCCAAATGGCATTGTTGCTGAACTTGTGAATTGTGTTCCTTTACATGAATGAATAAATTTTACACATAGAGAATCTTATGATAATATATTTATGCGTGTCAGAACTTCTATTTCTTGCGGAGATGACGTTAGCTCATTCTCCGTCATCATCGCCTCATGCGTCTGATGCGCCATTCTCTGGTTAACCTCTTCACCTACCTTTCGCCATTCATTTCACCTTTGTCTGTGTAATCGTGTTCATGCCGGTCAAGTTCTCCTCTTGTGTCCCAGGGTCCCAACGAACCTGACACACTAGAGTGTGTGATTTGCTTTATGCCAATCCTCCAAGTACTTGTAGAATGCACTGCTTGGAGATTTTATAGAGCAGAGATCAGGAATGGAATGGTAGGACCCTCGAACACAAGAGGAGAACTTGACCAGCATGAACACAGTTATATAGACAAAGGTGAAATGAATACTATCACAGACAGTTTTATCTACAAACCGTCTGTGATACATAAGCTATCACAGACGGTTTGTTTACAAACCGTCTGTGATAGTCAACTATCATAGATGGTTCTGTGTTAATAACTATCTGTGATACAAAGGCCAAAAGCCAACAATAACAAACAAATTGTCATGCAAAGGCTAGCCTAAAAAAAGACCACCTAGCCCCGCCTCCGGGACCAACCAGGAGATCATCCACACGCGAACAGTAGCTACGCAGCAAAGAGGTGATGATGGGCTAGTTTTCGTAGCGACGTCTCTAAGAAGGGATACGACTCACGTCGTCGTCATCAGATCCAACCAGCGAAGGTCAGATCAGGAGTTTTCACTCTGGATCTTAGGTACCGGTTCTCCAAAGCAACGCCTTTAAGAAGGTAACACCGCTTAGGTCGACGTCGTTGCCGGATCCAACCAGCGAATGCTAGATCAAAAGTTTTCACACCGGATCGAAGGTACCAGCGCTCCAAGACCACGCCACGGCACGACCTCGTCACTGGATCCAACCAATGAAAGCCAGATCGCCAAGACGACGTCTGCAACATCCCCAACAGCCAACCGCCGCTAGTACCAAAGTTAGGCGACGTCCACCGCAGTCCACACGTCAGCCGGTTAAAAGCCGTCCACCAGGGAGGAGTCGAGCGCCGCACAAGCCACCGCCACTGAGCCGTTGCGATATCTACCAACTGCACCAAATCTGGATCTGCACACCACCACCTCCGTCGTCATGCCATCGACGAAGCCGTGCCGCCGAAAGAAACTGGCGTAGAAGGGCCCCAGATCGCCACGCCCGAAGACGAGCCGGCGGAGAAGGGCCCCAGATCCAGCCCCAACGAAAGTCCACACCGTTGGAAATCGGCAGATAGACGTTGGGCGATGAGAACGCGACGCAGATCAGTTGTCACCACCGAGAAGAAAAAGCCTCGCCGCCAGTCCCCAGATCCAACCCCAACGAAAGTCCACACCGTTGGAAATCGGCAGACAGACGTTGGGCGTTGAGAACGCGACGCAGATCAGTTGTCACCACCGAGAAGAAAAAGCCTCGCCGCTGCCGCTGGCCGGCTGGCAGCCGACGATGACGGCGGCGAGGAGGAAGGGAGGAGGAGAGAGTGGCTTGTTTGGTGGTCTACATGTGCCATGCCAACTTAATTGAGAAGCAAAGCCAAATAAATAGGTGTGTGCCATACAAAATCCTCCAACTTGATTACGCTAGCTATTGACTCAGTCCCTTTCAGCGGCTTAATTTCTTATTCCCTCCCTCTCAGCGAAACACTGAAATGTGCGTAGATTGCGCTGCTTGCAACGAACTAGTCACGTCTCCGTCATAGGAAAAAAAGGCATTTCGTCTGTGCTGTGTCAAATTCTCTATTCAAGCGTCAGTTAGTCTTCGAAAGGAAAAAAAAAAGAAATGCTGTTGGTTGCTAGCTATACTGTAATGGACTGACGAGGTTTGACACTTCATATGGTTGAAGCGGCACATAGTTACCTTATCTGTTTGTGCACCGTTGCCAGCATATTAATAGAGGGCTAGATGGGAAATGGACATTAGGAAACAATCTTTACTGTCCGATAAAAAATCAAAGGTTGAGATCAATAGCTACTGTATCATTGTGGAGTGCTGTTTATAGACTCACAAAATACAGTTCACATAGTGAATCTCTGTACTAATAGGATCGAGATCCGACTAGATGAGGTTTTACACTTTTCTTAAGAACTAGCTAGGATTTACACTTTTACTCCTTGTGTGACTGAGAAGAGGATCTCTTATCGTCTGAAGCTAGTTAGAGTAGTGATGTAGGAGACACATGCACGGCACAGGCTGGTGAATCGTGACGGCACTCGATCCTGATGAGACACCGTGCGGCGTAGGAACCGTTGCGTCGACCAAGTCTATTGCTTTCTGTGCTCCGGATCCGATATGGGACCTATAACGTCACAGTGCATACACACGTATCTAGTGAAATACTCCATTTATTTATAAATATATGACGTTCTAGAAAGCGTGCAAAAAAAACCATATTCATGCCTAAAACGTTATATATTCTTGTATAGAGAGAGTAACTACCTGTAGCCACCTCCCAGGTTGTGAAGCCACGCCTGCTAGTTACTCGCAGTCAGTAAAAGAAAACTTGTCTCAAATCTTTTCAGCTAATCCACAAAGTAAGACAAGCCAGCTAATACATAGACTACAGTAGTAGCTGAATGATTAGCAACGCTCCTTGTGTCCGGCCCGGCCGACGCGCCATTTCCTCTGACCCTTGGTATACCTTCAAATAATCTAGTGTAACCTCTGCCGTTGGTCATTACGATTTTTCTAATTAGCCAATCCATGAATGCGTGATCATTACTACTACCATCATATCCCTGTATTAGTGCCCAACAAACTCCAACTGCTGTAAAGCAAACAGAATACTCCTACCTTAACTATACTCTAGTACGCAGGCGCTGAACCGATTCAAGAGGCAAATGCAATACGCGGTTGAGCATTCTTCTTCTTTCTTTCTTTTTGTTGTTTTGGCTGGCATTCTTTTATTGATGTGTATATATTGTGAGACGGAAGGCGTAATACTCCATGCAGTGATACAGAGGAACCAGTACATGCTGCTAGATTTGTTTAATTGCATAGGCACCTATTGTATTAAATAATTATTGATTGATAATAAATGGTGGCATGAAAAGGTTGGTGTGGGAGATTGGATGGACAGAGACAGTGATACTAGCTAACCATCCCCCTCCATTTCACTACGATATTAGTTCGGCCGCACATATCTAGTACGTACAAAAATTAAGTAATATTTAATGAACTTGGATCATATCTGTTCATATTAGAGAGACATAGTACTGTTCTACCAAACAGGGACAAGTATTATCCAATTCCATTAAACATTACTTAAATAATGTGCCTTCATGGCAGACGGGCCGGACCATTACTTCTGAAACGGAGGGAGTAGCAGGCTGCAGGGGTTGCGTTTGCGCGTCAAAATCCAAAAGCCAATACATAATCCGTCCTTTCCTTTTCTCGGACGCGTTGGCCGCTATCGATCGGCTTTGGTGAGCTAGCTTAGCTGTATGCATGTATCCTTCGCCCAACTGCTGCTAAGGGAGTAGTAGCATACAATCCTTTACCCAACCGTATCCATCTTTTATTTCGTTTGGTTCCAGCTGATCTCCAGTTGCCAATTAAGTTGGCATCTGCAGCAGCAGCCATCAGTAGGTTTCACTGATTTGATTTGGGAGTTCTAAACACGCCACTTTCTCTCCATGAGGCCCCACCCCCAGTGATCCCAGGCACGCAACCTCCCATCGAATTTATACGACTAAGTCAGTGTATGAACGGAAATCTTTCTGCACGATTTCATGGAAACCGTTCAAGTTTGCCTGCGTCCTTGTGGTAGGTACAACGTCGGGCCCATCCGAACTCCCAAGCTCGCACGCATGTGCAGAGAATCTAGCTAATCCCCGGTCTCTTAAGTTGTTCTGATCGAAACATTTTGCCCTGCTCCGATCAAGCCGAACGCAAACGAACAGAATCCACCTCCGGAAGCTAGCTGCAAGTATGCTGCCATTATTGGCCGATCCAAGCTGATCTGAATCTTTTTTCTTCTGTAAGAGTCTGCACTCCGCAGTGCCTGTGTGACCTGCAGCTAAATTCAGTGCCCTTCATTTTTCGTTCAGTTATGGGTTCGGCCGGAGACTTTTTGGTTGAGATTTGGGGATAATAGTTTCTCTGAAACCCAAATCTCAGGGCGACGAGCGAGCAAATCGGCAATTAAACAAATCGGTCTTATTACACGGCTTCCTCTATTGTTCCAAACAGAATGCAGTAGTAGTTAGCAGAACTCCAAGTAGATTTTGCTAAGAGCGAGGATATGCATTAAAGCTTCAGGAACACACAAATCGTGATCGAACGAGTAGTTTTGACCAAGGATCAAAAATCCGATACCGGGGAAAATCCCGGTCGCCCTGGCTACCGAAAAACCCGGGGAAATACCAGATGAAGTTCACAAACCAAATTTTGAAAACCGGTAACCGAAAAAACCAGAGATCAATAGGCTATTCCTAATATCAAACTCTATTTAGTATGCCCTCATATCAACATTGGTACATGAATTTGTTTTACTGAACCAACAAACCCTTGATCAAACAATCATTAAAATGAACATTAAAATGAATCCTACCAAGTGTTAATTGCTTATACATCAACAATTGACACAATAGATATCCTTCATGTGAGAATACTATAATTCAACATGCTTTCCAAGTCAAAAAAACCGTCCAACACATGCTAATACAATAATTCAAGCATATTTAGCTCATTCAATACGTAATTATGGGGACCCCCGGTATTGGATATATTCCGAGTCAAATAATCATACCCGAAAGCATAATTTTCAACAAGGAATATATATACAATGCCAGGTTCCCGGATATATGTTCTACAATAGTTCCCAAGATCAAAGACTATTGCACATATATCCTCAACAACATTGAACCATGTCATACCAGGCATACAGATATATTAATACATACAAAACATTACAAGTTGGTTCGGCTCATAGGAGCAATCGAACAGCAACCAACAACAGAAGTTTTCGTACAGCGGAAACAAAAGTACAAACAGCAAAAGGCACCATCACTCACAACCACTTTTCCAGATCTAACCAAAATTTTTAATCACAGACAAAGGCAAACTCAAAATCAGTTTCACCCAAACTGAATAAAAGAACTGAAAGTAAAAGTTTAAAGATATTTCCCATGACTGACAAGAGAAGCTTGTCAGTCACTAACGTTCTATAGACTTGCATTGCTAAGCAAAGATCTAAAGAACCAAGTACCCGTACAAGAATTCTAACTTAAGCATAAGTGTATTAGTTTGATTCAAGATAAGCCACAATTATAGGGATATAACTAACTACTCACAGATCATAAATACTTTAGAAAACAGCATGCAACAGTATCACTGTTCTTTAAAATTCTAAAGTACTAAAATCTAGGATCAACATGGTGCAAAGAGGATGCTTGCCTTGGTAATAATAAACCACTTGTTCCAGTTCTTGTTGCTCAGGAGGATTTTCACTCGCGACGGGAAAGCCAGAATCTAGAAATAACAACAACAAATGAATACCAAGAAAAAGAAATTTAAAATAGCAAAATGCTGAAAAGATGCATGCTAAACAAAAATTAGTTGCACTAGGTTGGGAGTTGCTACGGGGAGGTCCTGAAATACACAAGGAGGTCCTGAGGAAAAGTCCTAAGGAGGTCCTAAGGAGAGGTCGTGAGGAGATCGTGAGGATCACTGAAGCGACCGAGATGAAAAAAAGAGAGGGGGTGGTAAAAGACCAAAGGGGGTGGTCGTGGCTTACGACAACAGAACGAACTACAGAGAACTTGCCGATCGATAAGCACATTAAAGCAAAGAGGCTTTTGCTTAAGCTACTAGGGTGCCTAAAGAGACTACCTGTGCTTAAGAGATTGCCGTAGAAACTCTAGAGCTTGCCGGCGATATGAAAGACTGAAAAGAGACAAAGAGGAGATTCTTGCTGATAGATAACCTGAGCAAGATCCCAAGAGTGAGTGATCAGGATAACTTAAACAAAGCTTCCAGATGTTCCGAAACAAAGGAATGGAACACTGGCTCACCAGTTGGAAAAGAGGAGACAAGAACTGATGTTGACCAGGATTAGGGGAAACCCAATTCCTTGATGATCCTGTGAATCAAAAGATAAGACGACTGAGGGTTTTATTTCTTAGATCAAAGGACACGAAGTGACGCGAAGAGATTCGCCAAGAACTTACTGAGAAAGAGATTAACCCAATGCTGGCATTCGGTGCGCGCTCTGGTCGTTCAAGTAGCAACCTTGCTCTCGATCTACAAACAATGCCAAAAACTCTCATTAACAGGATGAACAAAGCATTGAAAGAGATGAACAAGGGTACAACAACGAGAAGGATACGCTTGAGATGGAGAAGAAACCACTGCACCACCGATTTGGTCGAAATGAGAACTAGGGTTTTTATACCCATCTCGCTGGAGAAGAAAGAGAAAACTCGTGCGTGTCCTCCGTGCAGCAACATAGCGCCAAGTGTCAAATGCACGCTGCAAAAACTCACGGCGCAACGCCACCGCACGGTGACGAGCTCGGTGCTGGCCAAAAAGGCGCGGAGAAGGTGAAGTTGAGTCGCTGACATGCGGGCCCCACTGTCGTTCTCAGCGAAGACACAAAACAGCGAGCTCAAACAAAAGCTGCTCGTCCGATCGCAAACGAACGGCTTAGATTAAAAACGACGTTCGGGTGATTGCGAAGAACTAAAAGGAGGTCTGGACGGTTCGATGAAACTAAAAGGAGGTCTGGACGGTTGCGATGAAAACAAGGAGGTTCTGAGGGGTGGTCTTTGCAAAAAGACCAGAGGTCATCTTTGTCAAAAGACCAGATGTTGTGAGAAGTTCACGCGGGAGCTTTTGAGGAGGTCCTAACGGTTAAGATGAAAACAAAAGAGATCTTGAATGGTCCAGATGAAATAAACGAGGTCCTGGACGATCCCGATGAGATCGAAGGAGGTCTTGGACGATCCCGATAAGATCAAGGAGGTCCCGAATGGTTGGGATGAGATCAAAGAGATCCTGGACGGTCCCGATGAACTCGAGGGAGGTCCTAACGGTTGAGATGAGATCAAAGAGATCCTGGACGGTCCTGATGATCTCGAGGGAGGTCCTAATGGTTGAGATGAGATCAAAGAGATCCTAGACGGTCCCGATGATCTCGAGGGAGGTCCTAATGGTTGAGATGATATCAACGAGATTCTGGACGATCTGATGAGATCAAGGGAGGTCCTGGACAGTCCCGATAGAATCGAGGAGGTCTTGGACGGTCCGGTGATGATCAAGGGAGGTCTTGGATGGTTCGATGATATCAAGGAGGTCCTGGACGGTCCAGATAGAATCGAGGAGGTCACGGACAGTTCCGATGAACTCAAGGGAGGTCCTGATGTTTCCGATGAAATCAAAGGAGGTCACGGACGGTTCAGATGAACTCAAGGGAGGTCCTGACGGTTCCGATTAAATCAAAGGAGGTCACGAACGGTTCCGATGAACTTAAGAGAGGTCTTGACGGTTCCGATGAAATCAAAGAAGGACACGGACGATTCCAATGAACTCAAGGAAGCAGACCAAGTGCTAAACGTGACAGGTCTAGCCCGAATGGCACAATGTTGTACTTAACCAAACTGGTTCAAGTTGCTATAGTGCCAAACAGCTCAATTTGAGTCCAGAGTTAGCTAGGGTTGAAAATGGAGGTTTTAAATTGTAACAAAACCGCCCAAGTTTCAAAATGATCAGAAATGCCTTGAAAAACATTTGATTTTTGTTCATTAAAACTGGAGCTGTTACAGTAATCTAGCACAAAAAGACCTAAACCAACCTAGGAAGGGTATTATGCAGTATAAAAATCAAATTATTTCGGCCGGTTAACCTGGTTCCCATTGGGAAATCTGGTAACCGCCGGTAACCAGCCGGGATTTTGATCCACTACGTGCTTTAAATTAATTTCTACAACAAAACTTGATCTGCACTCTCAAAGTAGCATTAAGCCTATCATCGCCCTTTCGCATTATTTTCCATTTCCATATGTCTAGCAACAAATTGCTTGCAATGTTGACCAACAAAAAAGCATGAAAGCCGAGAAAAGGAATACGTTATGTCGTCGAAACACATTATGTACACAATCTGGCGGCGCAAAGCAAATTACCTAAAATCTGTCATGTAACAATGTGACATTCATTCAAGTAATGGTTAAGGGCTGCAGCAGTATATCTCTGGCCATTTCTCAAGGAATCCAAAGGCTAAGTATTATACACTATACATCATCCCCAAATGATGAAAGCCTCGGACTTGGCTACGGTTGCGATGGTCTTATTCCACATATAGACTAATCAAGAGCTAGGGCTCAAATTGCCATATCTACCATAATGGTTCCGCTGTAATATTTTGACATGTATTATAGCATCCTGTACTCCATTCATTCAAATAGCTCTGTAGCACATAACATTGGGATACTATGCCATCATTATAAAATAATCATTGGGTTCTTTAATATATTCTACTGTAATTAAAATATTGGGTCTCATTTCATTTCTGGCACATAAAAGCCACTTCATAGAAAGTTAAGTCCTATATCTTGGTGTTTGCAAATAAAGGAAAAACTTAAAGCTACAAATCTACAACGAACTCTCACAGAGCAGGATGTTCAATATCTTTAAAAAGAAATACACTGGCCCGGCCTTCTCATAAATAAGGGAATGACGAATAAAATGGGGAAAACAGAGGAATGGTCAAATTGCAGTTGTATACGCACCTTTTTCATCGTTCAAGTTTGCTCAGCAGATTTTCAAGCCGTGGAAGTTCCTGCAAAATGTCGTTCGATTCGGTATACCCTACCAAAAAAAGCACACGTGCTTGGTTAGTTTTATTATACTGTTTGTTAGATTCGGTGTCATTGAGACTCTCTTGGTCCATTCAAATTATGGAATTTTATGATTCTAAATTTTGTTGTAACCAAATAAAACCCACAGAAGCAGAATTACCCTTCCAGATCTTCTCACACGACCATCAAGATGGAGGATTATGTAGACATCTTCACCGGGAGGGACACCTTCAGACTCTTGCTGGTCACGTATCCAACTGAACCATGAGTACGTAGATGTCAATGAAACCTCATACATAACAAATTTATGGCACCAAAATTTTAGGACAGTGAATTGTGGAGTTCCTAGATCTACAACCATGCTAGCAACAACAGAAAAGGGATAGGGCATACTTAAAGTCCTATAGCCTATGGCCAAACTTAAGAGTTAACTCTAACTACTTTAAGTAGCAACAAAATGCATATGCGGCTGGAGGGCTAGAAACCATCATAGCACGCAGGGTCAAGCTTGTTCTGTAACAGCCTATAGCTATGGCCTATGGCCTATGGGAGAAGAGGATTGTGTCAGTAGAGGATGGTATTTTCCATAATTTGAGTGTTTGCGGTGGAACTTTTTTTATTAATTAACCTTTTTTTGAATTTTATTTTAAAGTTAACCCCCAGCGCACTTTATTTCCAAATTTGACCCCTTTGGTCACGCCACGAGTGGTGGCGTGACAAAACGACACTGTCACGCGCCAGGATAAGTCCCCAAAATAGCACGTTTTGTCATGCCACTAGTTGTGGCGTGACCAAATAACACTGTCAGTTTG
Source organism: Phyllostachys edulis (assembly GCA_036346405.1). Lineage (NCBI taxonomy): Eukaryota > Viridiplantae > Streptophyta > Magnoliopsida > Poales > Poaceae > Phyllostachys > Phyllostachys edulis. The sequence goes on along the minus strand of CM070545.1, from coordinate 100,667,494 downwards.
ACCAAAAATGGGCTGGTGTGACAGTGTTGTTTTGTCACGTCACCACCCGTGGCATGACCAAAGGGGTCAGATTTGGAAATAAAGTGTGTCGGGGGTTAAGTTTAAAATAAAATTCAAAAAAAAGTTAATTAATAAAAATAATTCTTTGCGGTGGCACTGGCCACTGGCCAGTCGAGGACGACTGCGGTGGTATTACTATACTTAATTCCCCCTAGAAAGCCCGCTCCCTCGCCCCGGCCACGTCGTCCAAAAACACCACCGTCCGTCGCCGCCTTCGCTCACGGCCGCCCGATTCGGCCCGTCGCGCCATTGGCTCTGTGTGGCCCAGGCCGCCACGTCGCCTCGCCAGTAGCGTCTTCATCGCGACGCTTCCTCCGCCTTATCTATCCCTTTCTCTATCCCTTTTTCACCCCCTCCTCGCCCTTGCGCCAGCGCGCCCGCTTTGCTCCTCCCGTCTGTGCCGCCAATCCCTTCCTCCGCGGCGCTCCTCCTCCGACGCCGCGTGGCTGCTCCTCCTCCAAAGACCGACCCCTCCCCCATTGCTGACGCCCGGCTTGGCCGCGCGCTCCTCCACTAAAGACGGCAAGCGCCCGCAGCGGCTCCTCCCTCCGACGCCGCACGGCCGCGCCCTCCTCCACCAGCGTCGACGCCCCCTCTGCCCACTTCCACGGCAAGGTGAGAAAGACCCTCTCCACCCCCAGCCCTGCAAAATCCGATCTTGGCTGCGTTTTGAGCCTCATTGCTCCTCCGTGCCTTGGCGCGCCCTTGCTAATCCCTTCCTCATGGCGCTCCTCCCTCCGGCCTTGGCATGCGCCCTCTTCCACCGGCCGATGCCCCTCCCCACCATCGCTTGACGGCGCGCCTTGTGCGCCTCCTCCCTCAAGACTGACGCCCGCTCGCAGGCTCCTCCTCCTCCGCCGCCGCGCGCCCTCCTCCACCGGCGTCGCGCCCCTCCGCCCACTTCCACGGCAAGTTGAGAAAGACCCTCTCCACCCCACAACCTGCAAAATTCGATCTTGGCTGCAATTTTGAGCTTCAATTTTTGCACTTTTGTGATTTATTAGGTGCTACGGATGTCAAATTGGCCTCTTGGCGTTAAAGTCGTCATCATCCCTACTGCGGCTTGCTTTCAGACGCGTTAGCTTCCCGCCCATTTCAGTAACAGATAACACAACTTCATCGTGCAGCTATGACAAATGACATAGAAGTGGTTGTGGAAATCCAGCATGATGGTGTAAAAGATATCATATTAGAGGGTTCTCTCTTTTTTGGAGAAAAGTTTAGTAAAACAAGTAGGTTTGCTATTACTTTTTCTATTGGTGATCAGGATTTGAATTATGCATACTCATTGGCTGGTGGAGCAAGGTTACATACTACTGCAAGAACAAGGTAGGGTCTGACTCTTTTTTTTCTTGCTTACTTTTTATTCTTGGCTGATCTGAGTATTTTTGTGCCAGTTTCTGTGTTCGAGATGTCAAATTGGCCTCTTGACGTTCGTCTGAAATAGTGTTGATGATTGAGTGTTGTACAGGCTGAATCTTTCTGCAGATGCTAGGGCCGATTTGGATTTACGTTACACCTGCAGTACACGTTACCTGCGTATTATTCGAAGTCAAGGGTCTTCTTGCGATCTGGTATGGAATTAAGAGATAGGCAACGATTTTTTTTTATTTGTTGAAACTGTTGCATAATTATGTGTGCTCATGCTTGCGTTGATTCCTTTTCCTATTGATCGTGCTACCATATTTTTAGATTTCCTTTGTAAAATGTGGGTAGATATTGAGGCCGTCTCTTGATCGATGGTGGTGTGATATTTTGGCAAGAAATTACATACTACTGCAAGAACAAGGTAGGGTCTGACTCTTTTTTCTCTTGCTTGCTTCTTATTCTTGGCTGATCTGAGTATTCTTGTGCCAGTTTCTGCGTTCGAGATGTCGAATTGGCCTCTTGACGTTAAATCGAAATATTGTTGATGATTGAGTGTTATGCAGTGAATCTTTGTGCGAGATGCTAGGGCGATTTGGATTTATGTTACACTGCGATTACGTTACTGCGTATTATTCTAAGTCAAGGGCTTCTTGCGATCCGGTATGGAATTAAGAGACACGCAATGATTTTTTTTATTTGTTGAAAGCTGTTGCATAATTATGTGTGCTCATGCTTGCGCTGATTCCTTTTCCTATTCATCGTGCTACCATATTTTTATATTTCACTGTAAAATGTGGGTAGATATTAAGTCCGTCTCTTGATTAGCAGTTGGTGTGATATTTTGGCAAGAAATCATTAAGGCAAATGTTACGAGCTTCCATTGTAAATGAATGCTATTATAGGGGTAGTTAATCAAAATGTTTCATTTATCTATATCGTTTACCGTGTGCAAGCGATGTCATTGACTACTTACTGTGAAGTTTGGTCGAAAAGTTTCAAACTTTGGTTGTCTGGTACCTGAAACTGGCTCGAAAGGCACAAAACGTAATTCATATAATTAATTAGAAAGAGTCAAGTATTGGGTACCCCTGAGAATGCCATACATTCAATTGTAGGTGCATTCACATACCAAAAAAAACTAGCTGAACATTTAGAGTCAAAGCATTGATACTATGGGATTCTATTAATATGAACTCCAATAATTTTTTAGCCACTGACATGATTCGCGTGAATATGGCATTTACGCACCATAGAGAAATAAATAAATAGCCTTATTTGTTTAGCGATCGATCTAGGAAGATTTTACATGATTAGTATGAAGCCTAGTGAATTATGCTTCCATACTTCTTTTGCATGATTTTTGCCTTTGAAATGTTAATAGTATCATCCAACAATACAAGATTAGTTTTACACTTTATTGTTATGATCTCTCATTAAACAACCTTTCAAGTTCGAACACTTATGCTACTTTTTTATAAAAAAAATAGTTTTGCTCCTTTTAAGATAAGGTCAAAGGCAAAGAAACCAGCCCAAGAGTATTTTAGTCTAACATGCGGGCAAATCATGTAAGCGATACTTTCATCTGTATAGATCTTACGGGACAATTTAGTACTGTAAATACTTTTTTTCAATATTTGTCTCCCTTCGTTTAGTATGTTTACATTAGGAATTAGATCTTTCTGAAGTTACTATTACAAAGTTTTTATGATCTTTATTTTCTGCGACAATCAATGCAGTGAGATGCCACATAATATAGTTTAGCTCTACATCATGCCATGTTCTATAATGACTTCATCGTTGCTCAACCCAACAAGGCGTTAAAACCTGCTCGCACACCCTTTATGATCTGGTCTACACAACATATGTCTATTGAGGAAAAAATAGTTGTGCCAAGCGATTTCCCAATATGGACATATGATCCGGTTCCAATCACAAAAAAATCCAGGTACTAGCAATACACCCGAGTACTTTATCGGTCAGTATTTCGCGATGCTATAACTTTTATCCAGCCTTTTCCAATCTTAATCTGCCAGCTCATGCTTATCCTGTTTACAATTGTAGATACATATATAATCTTCCTATATGATAGCCATTATAGGTTATAGATCATACTCACACTACCTATTATTACAACCTGATATAAACTCTTGCTCTGCAATAGATATTTTAGGTATATTCTCTACAGTTTCTGATATAGAGCAGATCCAAACTACAACGCGTGCAACACCTTCACTAAAAAGGAAAATCTTCATTCGTGATGTTAGATGCGTATGATCTCCTTATCCTAAGATGTCCATCTGCTATCGCAGCTCTTACCGATCTCTACAAATATTTAAATCTTGCTTTCATTACACATGTAGTGTCCGCAAAATCAGATTGGATATGTGGGGTGAATGCGCCACAAGATTTGAAGATGACACTGTACAAGCAATCGGTGAAAAAGAACGCAGGTCTTCGTTGGGACTCTTGCTAAAACGTTCAAAGGTAATTGGACAGTAATTCAGATAATATATTCTTACAATGCTACTGTCATTCCGTTTCTTATTAGAGTACTACTAATACTCTTTCTGTTTCGTTCACAACATACCTAGGTCAAACAACCCTAAGCAGGAGCGCACCTCGCAGATGGTACATAAACAAAGACAGACCATAAATTAATGCACTACGTGCCAGGTATTGTCCTGTTCTGCTTACCAAATAGCTTCATTACCACTTGCTTATACCTGCTCGGCTACATGCAAATTGTCACTTCCATCTACTCACCTTTTCCGTTGCAGCCTACAATCCAGCTTCACTCTGCTAAAGGTAATAGTTCCTTCTACACAACATGTTTCTGGATCATCCAAACAGCTAGCTATCAAGGAAAATACTATTAGAGAACTTCTTGAGCTTGACCTATTTTACTGTGAGGTGCACACCTTATGACTCTATGACTAGATTAACCATCTATATACATGCAGCACATGCATATTCTCTGTTTAATAATTACACTGTTTTACAGCCCGTTTATTTTGCGTGTACTGTGAACGTTACACGTCTATCACCAGCCCAGCGTTGGTGGTTCCCTTCGTGCCGACTCTATCACAAAACAGTGATACCAACAGGACCGATCTACAGATGCTTTGATCCGAATTGTGCATCTATCAACGCAGACCACACAGACCATATTTACTTATCTACTTTACAGAAATCAGTATCAGCTACGTGCTTTTCATTCATACATACTGGTAGCATTTAGAATACTACTTTTTTTAGGCTACTGACTAATCTTGCCATCTTTACTATTGAATATCTTAGTACTACATAAGATTGATGATGACCACCCCAAAACAACATCGATTTCAGCAATTAAACAATCAACAGAGAAAACCACTGCTTCCGGGTATTATATTTTATCACAATCCATTCCGCTATACCACTAAAATCATCTGGTTTTACAAGATCCTTTGACTATCTGTAAAAGTTATCATTTACTATTTGTTTCAATAAAGATACCAATACTCCATCATAGCCTATTCGCAGGACCCTATTTATCGATTATGAAGCTACAACCCACTCCATAAATACAGAGGTACAATAAACAAAAAATACTGATTTTCTGACCATCTTGACTAAGTTGCCTGTTACTCGATTTTTCGTCTTGATATCTCTGTTATTCATAGCTTAAAGGTAGGTTTTGCTCTCGATATTAGAAGGCGTAGTAAACCACTCATGTAGGGGTTGCCATAAATAGAAGGTTACAGAGGTGAGTAAACATACCGAAAAGTAGGTTTTGCTTTTGATACTAGAAGGACGTAGTAAACCGGTTCATGTAGGGGTTGCCATAAATAGAAGGTTACATTGGGAAAGCGATATATATATATATAGATATATATGTTCTATATTAATTATCATCCAAAGCTTTAGCCTATTTACTTACACTACATTAAAATTCCATTTTTCCTTTTTATAAATACCATTTATAGCTCTTCTATTTACATTTGCAAAGACCCCAAAACCACGACTAAGAAAGTCGTGTCATCACCAGATAAAACTCCTTCTTCTTTTCTCGACTAAAAGGTATGTTAGCATCATCATCTTTAGCACATATCTTGATAAGATCCTCATCGCCATTTGAATTTATACACAACGTTACATAAATTTGTTTCTTAGATTCTTACACCACAGTCCATAGACATTAACATCCTAATGTCAAATCACATGTTGACAAAGACCTCATAGAACGTCTTAAACATGGCGTTTACTAAATATACCTCTTGATTTCGGTATCTCCCTGCATATATGGAGAATGGCAGATCTGGAGAACGAGGAGACCATCTGACCCTACAAGCGGCTGCAGAACAGGGAACATAGCACTTCCAATTTCAAGATGGTTGAATGGTTTTTTTTTTTGTACAAATTTAGCTTTTTTATACGGGGAGGGTTAAACCTTTTAGTTGCGAATTTTTTTCACAAATTTACTTGTGGTTTCTCTAATTCTGATCATAGCTTAGACTTGATAAACCTTCCTACCTTATAGCAATTCCAACATGTGAAACTAATAAATTTGTTTGATGCCGTTGATCGATCGTTGATGTAACTGTTTTGTACATATTTACAACTTAGTTTATATATACAGACCCTTTCGTCATTCTCTTCCTCTTCATGTCAATACTGCAAATAATAGCTATTTTTTTCCAACAGATACTATACTACTGATTATATGATCTATCTAATATGGCTCAATTTAAACTCATTACCACTGCATTACGGCCCGTGCCATATGGCACGGGTGAACTTCTAGTTCTCATAAATTTGCAAGTTTGCGATGACACTGACATAAAATTTTCTTCATTAAATACCTACCATTTAAATTCCTAAAATTTCTTGGCTAACTGTGATTGAGGATGTGACTGAACGGTAAACACAGGGAATAGGGTAGTTTTGCTAAATTTTCTTCTGGCTGCCTCCTAACTATGTCCATTTTAATGCCAAATTGGCACAAAACAGCAAACACTATTAGCAGAAACGGGTGACACGTCATTTAACGCTAATGGTGTGTGCTGTTTAGGGGCAGACCAGATTTTTTTTTTGACATGGTAGAGTGGATCATAAGCTTATTTCTTTGTGCAATAATTTTTTAAAATGCCTTTTAAAAAAAATCCTTCTATGTTGCCTAAGTGCATAGGGGAAATTAGTTCAATAACATCGCGTTAGAGCGTATTTATAGGAATGACACTCCGTCCGTCTCGGGTTGGAAACTAACATCGCGAACATCGCAAAATTAGAAGAATGACATTCTGGATTTTTCCAAAAAATTTTAAATATAGAAATTGAGCCCAAAAAATTATAATTTTTTTTGTGGAGTCTCCCGACACAGTTTAATTGCTTGTGTATTTTTTTCAAAACTTTATACTTTCTGATTTTGTCTCTAAAATTCATTTAAGTATACTGTTTGTAGGAATTTTATAATATATAAAATGAGGTCCAAATGTTATTAATTTTGTTTTTCAGGCTCCTTACATAGTGTACTTGATTGTGTAATTTTTCCAGAATTTTTAAAAATTAATTAATACAATTTCATAATGTCCTTACATTATGAAATATTAGACTCCTCACAGACTGAACATTATGAAATTGCATTACTTAATTTTGTAAAATTCCAAAAAATTACACAATCAAGCCCACTATTTAAGGAGCCTAAAAAACAAAATTCATAATATTTTGACCTAATTTTATATATTATAAAATTCCTACAAACAGTATACTCAAATGAATTTTAGAGACAAAATCGAACGTATAAAGTTTTGAAAAAATACACAAGCAATTAAATCAGACGGAGACTCCACAAAAAATTATAATTTTTGAGCTTAATTTCTATATTTAATTTTTTTTTGGAAAAATCCAGAATGTCATTCGTCTAATTTTGCGATGTTCGCGATGTTAGTTTCCAACCCGAGATGGACGGAGTGTTATTCCTATAAATACGCTCTAACGCGATGTCACTGAGCTAATTGCCCCAAGTGCATATTCTATGTTGTTGCACTATGTAGAAATAGCAAAATCATCTGAAAAATGCAATCTAATTACTTTTTAAAGAAAAATATACAGTATAGGAACAAAATGTGGATATATGAAAGGAAAAAGTAAAAGAAAAGGCACCTTTCCCATTGTTCAGAGAGACAATATCAGCCTTAAATCGAACCTCGGCTCTCAACTGTGATTTTGCATAATAGATTCAAGACGCTTCTCAAAGTCGTCCTGTCAAAAGGAAAGTTGCATCATACTATCAGAAAGATAAAGGGGCCAAGTCATTTGTAAGAAATATACAAACTAAAAAGCAGGCGATTTCTTTTGGTATTTAGCCAATATGTAAGACTGGTCTAACCCCAACTGAAGGAACTGATACAACAGATCTTGTAGTACCAAAGCCTCTTGGTTTGGTTTGGGTTTTCTGAGAAGCACCAAAGATCACAGGAATTAGAAGGACACCTCGTTTGAGCAGTTCAGTCCGGTACCTCTCAGCTCTTTGCATTGCTTGAGTAACAGATGCTTTTGAACTTGCCAATATAACCTAAAATACTTCTCAATTCATATAACCTAAAATACTTCTCAATTCACAAGTCACTAAATGAAATTTTTGAAAAGAAATGAGAGAAGACAAAGAAATGCAGTATGTGTGTGCTGATAAAAAAAGTATGCACTTCAGGAAATGTCTCAACTTAGCTATTGAGCATGAAAGATGCAAAGAGAAATATACTAACTGGCCTAGTAATGTCCCGGAGTTGCACAAGCTCGATAATGCGATTGGTCGACAGGCGCACAGGTAACCTTGATAGGGTTTCATCACGAGAAATTTGTGTGATCCGCTGCTCTTCTTTCTTGTTTTCCCAGAAAAACAAAGCCACCAGCACAACAATACCTGCAGTGTGCTGGTTCAAAAGTTTGATTATTTTTTAGTTTAGTTAATAGTGTGAAAGAAGGACTGTATACAAGATTCAACAAATGACTGACCTGACCTGTACATCGCAAAGAGTGAAAGATCATTTGATCAAGTAACTCTCATTAATATGAACTTCTACAAGATACGCTCCTCAGGGAGCTAGGACTGGAATAGTGATTGTTGTTCGTATTTTTTTAAAAACAGAAACTTTTTTGGTAGCCGGAAAGGATTGATTAAATAGTAACACATTTATTTAGAAGTAAACTAAATGCAGATTTATGTAGTGGAAATTTCTGTTGAAGCATCTCAAAAAAGGAAGAGTTATTCAAGATACTACCTAGGTCTGAAAAAAGAAACAATAATTGGTGTAGCAACCATCAGGCCTAGGCATAACCATAGGGAAAATGCTTCAATATACTGTGAATCAAATAAATTTTAGTGAATGCAGATTATTATAATTGTTTGGCAAAGAAGAAATGAATGTACAAGATACCGAACTCAAATTGTAACTATATAAAGTAAACGTCACCAAGATGCAGTACAAGAAACACATTTGTACATGACAATTTTTTCATATGCTGCTACTATGCGTCAGGATGCACTATTGCCATGTAATGGTGGAACAAAAATGTCATGTGAACAACTGGTTAACTCTTTGCAACACCTATCTTTTAGGACATGTTAATTTACCTCCAATATTGATGGCAGCATTCCCAGCAGTTTCCAGCAGATCCGGAGCACCATCACCACCTTGAACTGCGAGTATAAGTCTGGGAATGGTAAAGAACGTTGAAATTCCGGCTGCTGCAGTTAACGCCACATAAAAGAACCTTCGGACACCACGAAATGGTGCTTGTACTTCACTAATGAGTTTCAGGTCTCTTCGGAACCCAGAACCAACATCTTCTACACCACGCAATGCCTGAAATGGTTTAGAAGTTGTACAGAATCATATCACTGACATGGAAATTGGTCATGGGATCAGGATTCAACTATGATCAGCAGATTACTTTCTTATTCAGCATTTAGCAAAGCAGTAAAGCACAAAGCCGCAAACCACTTCTTTATGTTCTTTAAATTCTGGTGATGCCCTGAATGGCGCCATGTCTGGATCATTAAGTATAGTACCAAATTTTAGATTATAATCTCGCAATGCTGTCCTTAAACAATCTGCTGCTTTTTTGCTTTCTTCCCTAGTCCAAACAGATGCACCAGTTAAAGGAAAAAGGGAAAATTTTTTAAAGAAAAGCTCAAGTGAGGAAATTCATAAAATGTTGTGAGACTATGAGAGGATCCAAACAGGGCATACATACATCCTACCAAAACTTTCCTAAGGTCTTGATTTCTGGCTCTTGTTTAACAGTTAGTTTCAGTAATTTGCCGTCTAGATACATTCATGTGAAGTTAAATCAATGAAGCAGAACTGCACATGGTGTCACTGATTCACATTCGAAAAGGGCGATAAGAAGCCTAAGTAAGAACAACATGTCAATAATGCACACTCCAAGTACTGTTGCCCTAAGAAGGTGTCCCTCACCTATACGCATGGCAGCATGCCTTGTTATAGAGTGCTGCTTGGGCTTCCACAGGATTTGGATCCAGCTCTAGAGCATTGTCAAACTGTTCAAGAGCATCCCTCACCTATGACATGTGCAAATAAAATCACAATAGATGAATAGAATGTAGTTAATGATTTAAGATAGATGGTTCTCCAATTAAATGATTACCACAAACCCATGCAAGAGTTTGCTTACACGTGCACCCCTAGAAAGATAGAAAGAACCCACTTCAAAAATGTATTGTAATCACGGTATTAACCCCCTTTGTCTTTAACAGAGTACTAATTCCAGTTTTATGTCTGCACAACATCAAACTACCAAGCACCACTGGTAGTAGTTTTCAAGTAGGTAACTGTTAAATCCCAGTCAAGTCCTAACGGTCACACTCAATACTAAAAGGATCACTTACTTTTGGTTTCACAATTAGTTCCCCAGAAGGTAGTTTCCAAGCATTAATTCAATGAGATAAACCAGCCAAACCCAATTTAAACACCCAAACCTGGCATAAACTCACCTAAAATCAGCCCAAACTGAATCAAGCTGGGCATACATGCAATGGATAACAATCCTGGTTAAACTCTGTTTAAACTCTGGGTAAATGCTGCCTAATACTGACACATCTTCACTAGAGTAGCTTGTGAATCCAAGCTGACACATCCGCATCATCAATTGAAGACCTACTGAATTACTGATACAATTTAGCTGATAGACTTCGTCGTGATTTAAAGATGACTTAGTTTACTCGATAAGAATCCATGTCACTCCAACGTTGGAACATGCACCTGGGAATCGGCCTCACATACTCTGCCCTTGGAAAAGAGCTCGAGGCCAAGGTTGACGCACGACTCCGCCGTCCGGACTGCCTCCGCCTCCTTCTCTGGCGACGGCGGGGGAGACGGAGACGGAGACGAAGAGGCGTTGGAGCGGAGGGCCCCACGGCGGCGGCGGTGGTGGAGGGGGAGTGGGGAAACGAAGGATAGGGTTTGGAGGGTGGGGTTGGGGATTCCGCCGCCGCCAGAGAGAAGGGAGAGGTGGGGATCGAGAGCATGCATGGGCCGTGGCGGCCGCCATTGCGGTTTGGAAGGGAGAAGGCGAAGGGTGAGGAAAAAAATTCTATGGGACGGGGCCTCTCTTCCCCCCCCCCTGATCCAACAGCCTGGGGGGGCATCATCCACCACTCATCCCCCGATCCAACGGCCCCGGGGCGGGGCCTCAAAGGCCCCTCCTGAGGCCTCGCCCCAGAGAATTTCCTTCCGAAGGGTGAGGTGCTTGTTTTTCTCGTTATCCTGATGAAAGTATTTTCGTGTGTGAGACTGTGGGAGGAGGAAATTGTTCATCAACACACAAAATAAAAAGGTGATGTCGCAGCAAACAATAAAAATTTTCTAGAACTTCTCCTAAATTTCCCCGTTTTTAAACAGAACCTTAGTTTTGATTTAATGATGCTCTAAAATTGGGATGTTATGGTTCGCGTGCGCGGATGGTGAGGAAGATTCGAGATCCGCCGCCGCTTCTTCGCTCGTTCGCGGCGGTGGTGAAGGAAGGGGTGATGGAGAGAGGGCGTGGTAGGTATCCGCGTCACTTTGGAGGGGGTGGATCCCGTCCTTGGAGTGGGGGCAAACAGAATGCTCCTGAAGCTTGGATGGAGGATGATGACTTGCTTGCTGAGGAAGAGCTTCGTGCTAAGTTGAGAAGAGATCAGGAGCAATCGTGAAGGTTCCAGGAACCTGTTCAAGGGGTCCAGGTTAGATCTGGTAAGTATCCTATTTCCAATGTGGATAACAGATCTAGAGGGGTGTCTTGGCATTCAGGGGTTTCAGATCGGGATCATTTCGAACATGGCAAAAATCGGCAAGATGGTTTTTATGATAACAAAGATCATCGCAATGATGGGGGTGGCTCTAGAGGGGTTCATATCAGGGGTGATTTCAGAGGTGGTTTTGGGGGCAGAGGAGGGGTGAGTCATCCTGAGATTGACAGATCTAAATGGGAAGATGTTGCGAATACTAGCAAAGGTGAAGACCAACAGAAAACTTGGGGTGATATTGGTCCTAATATGGGGGTATTACGCGCTGAGGATAAAGTTACATGTTACAGATGTCTGCAACCCGGACATCACCAAGCTAGGTGCAACAATCCACCGGTGTGTTACAAATGCAAGAAGAAAGGGCATTGGACTTCAAGTTGTCCGGATGATAAAAAACAATAGGGGGTGAAATTATATGGTTATGGGATACCTAGTCAGGGGTTTTATAGTGTGCAGGTTCCTGGGATGCAATTGGAGGAGCAGCAACAGGCTACCACTGGTATTATCCATATTGAAGAAAGGGTGGCCACTATTCAGAAATTGAAGAAGAACTCAAACATCTTATTCAAAATGACTGGGATTGGAAGGTTAGGAGACTGTCAATGTCAGAATATGCGGTTGTTTTCCCTTCTAAAGCTATTCTGGACACTTGGTCTAAGGTTCAGGGAGTGGAATTGGCTCTCCATTCTATTAAAGCTACTGTTGAGAAATCTAAACTGGATCCTGATGCTTCTTCCATTTTGGTTCCTACTTGAGTGAGAGTGTCTGGTATTCCTAATGCGGCCAAGTCTGCAGAAATTGTTAAAGATCTGGCTTGTACTGTTGGAGATCCAATTGAGGTGGATGAGGTTAGCCTTATGGGGGTGGATCCTGTTAGAGTGAAAGTGAATTGCAGAGATCCTGACAGTATTAATTGTTATGTTGAGATATTCTTTAACACTGTGGGATATGAAATTCGGTTTGAAGCTGAAGGGGCTGGAGGAAAAAAAAACAAAGGGCTATGAGAAAGTGACAGAACCTAAATTCCAGGATAAAAAGAAAGATGATGAGGAAGATAAGGATAAGGAGGAGTCTAGTGGTAGTTCTCACAACTCTGGATGGAAAAAACTCGCTGCGAGGTTTGGGGGAGACTCCCAACAAACTTCTGATCATAAGGATGGGGGAGATAACTATAAACATAAAACCAAACATCAGGGGTGTCAAGATTTTGAGGAGACTGTTCAGGGAAAGGAACTTGTGCAAGTCAACTCTGATTGTCAGATCATTCCTGTTTTACCTATTGCTTTTAGTTTCCCTCCAAGTGAGGAGTCTAATATGGTAGGCCAACAGGATGACAAGAGTGCTGGGGGAGTGGATTGGTCAGATCTTTCTGATCAGGATAAATCTGAAGATGGTCTGGCTTTGATTCAAGGGACGTCCAAAGATATTGTGGTGCATACTGGTACAGGTCCCACTTTGATGTCTTCAACTTTGTGGCCTTGTCTTCAACTAGCGTCCAAGAAAAGCAATTCTAGTAGTTGTCAAGAAGAAAAGACTTTTGAGCCAAGTCTCGAGTTAATTGAGCAGACCAAGGGGTTTGAAGGAGAAAGTACTGTAGGAAAAAAAAATTCTTTGTTGGGGAGGTGTCTGATAGTCAACTTGCTGTTGATGAGCCTTTATCTCATGGAAGGGGTATGGCATAGGGGTTGATTTCTGTTGTTGAGAATCCAACTGAGGACTGGTCTTTGGCTAAAAAGAATGGGGGTAGAAGCAAAGTTAAAGAACCTTTAATGCCTACTAGGAAGAGTAGTCGCATTCAAGATCAAGGCATTCCTATGCAAGAGAAAGCTACCAAATTAAAATCTATTCAGAATCTGGAAGCTCAAGGTACCTCTCATAACCCTTTTCATATTTTAAATAATGCTTCTGTTTTGTATCTTGAATCCATAGCTTGTGCTTGTGATATATCTCTGGGTACTTCTTCTGTTACCTCCAAAGAGGTCATCTCTGCCATGCAAGCCCAAGAAGTGGTTAGATTTGCTATTGCCCAAGCTGAGGCTTCAAAAGAAAGTGAAGCTGATATTCAAAAGGATGAGGATGTAAATGAAACCAAGAGGGGTGTTGAGTGCCTAGAGGATCAGAGAGTTGGTGTTGCAAGGGGTGTTAAGGGGTTTAACATGTCTTCTAGACTGAGCTGCAGACTGAAGAAGGACAGCGGGTCCTTGAAGAAAAAGTGATTTATGAAATTTCTTTTTTGGAATGTCAGAGGTCTGGGGAAACCAGCTAGGAGGAGACAATTAAAAGAAATTATTATGAAAGAGGGGTGTGATATGGTTGGGATCATGGAAACCATCAAGAAGGACTTCAAGGATAGGGAGCTCAAAGCTCTAGGTGGCAATAAGGATTATCATTGGTACTGGTCTGCTGCTTGTGGCCACTCGTGGGGCATTCTGGTGGGGGTGAGAAAAGACCTTTGTGATGTAGAAGACAGTTATCAGTGCAGATTTTTTCTTAGTTTGAGTTTGAGACATAAGATCAGTAATTATAGATGGGAAGTCGTGACAGTGTATGGGCCTGCTAATCATAGTTTGAGCCAAGATTTCCTGGTCGAACTTCATGACTATTGTCAGAGTGTGATGATTCCTTTAATTTTAGGGGGAGATTTTAACTTGATCAGGGGTGCAGAGGAGAAGAATTCAGACAATGTTAACCAGGGGTTGATTGATAGTTTCAATGGCTTTATTAACGATAACCAGTTAATGGAGATCAAAAGAGGGGGCATTCGCTTTACCTGGACTAATAAACAAGTTAATCCTGTTATGGTTGAGCTTGACAGAATCCTGGTTTCTACTAGTTGGGAGGCTCGTTTTCCTTTATGCAGGGTGCACAGCTTAACAAGAATTGGCTCTGATCATTGTCCAATTATTTTAGATTCAAGGGAGACAGCTACTAGGAAGACAGGGAGATTCTTTTTTAACAAAAACTGGTTGGATCAAGAGAATTTCCATACTTATGTGATTGAGAGATGGCAGTGTTTTGCCTCCAAACTGACAGATAATATGTATTCTGTGGACTACTGGAATGGGGGTTTAGCTAATCTCAGACAGTTCCTTAGAGGTTGGGGTGCCAATTCAAACGGTCAATTCAGTAAAGATAAGAAACTCTGTCTGGATCTTATTCGTTCCTTGGACCAAAAGTCTGAAGTGCAAGATTTATGTGAGGAGGAATGCTTCATCAGGTATAAAGCTGAATCGGAGTTGGAAAAGTTATTTACGATTGAAGAGAAATATTGGCAGCAACGAAGTAGTGCAAAGTGGACAGCTCTAGGAGATGCTAATACCAAGTATTTTTCATAGTTATGCTAATGGAAGGAAAAGAAAAAATTTCATTTCTAGTCTGGAAGCTGAAGGGGGTGTTTTGACAAATGAAAAAGACATTGCTAATCATATCTATCAGTTTTATAAAAACCTTTTTGGTCAAGATAACAACATTGGAGTTAAAATCTCTAGTAGCCATTGGCAGGAGACTGATAAAATCTCTTCAAATTTGAATGAGAGTTTGATGTTTGAATTTACAGAGGATGAAGTTTGGAATGTGATTAATAGCTTCAATGTTGATACTGCTCCTGGGCCTGATGGTTTTCTGTTTGCTTTTATAAATCTTTTTGGGGTAGCATTAAACCCTATTTCATGAGAATGGTTAGAGACTTCTTTGAAGGGAATTTAGATCTTAAACGCTTGAATTATGGGGTTATTACTTTGATTCCGAAGACTAAAGGCGCCAACACTATCAGGCAGTTTAGACCTATTTGCTTGTTGAATGTGAGCTTCAAAATCATTACTAAATTGTTGGCTGTGAGGCTTGGTAAGATTGCCGATCAGATTATCAGTAAAAGTCAGACGGCTTTCATTAAAGGTCGTAATATTCTTGATGGGGTGGTGTGCCTTCATGAAATTTTTCATGAGATGAAAACCTCCAAAGCAAAGGGCATCATTTTGAAGCTGGACTTTGAGAAAGCCTATGACAAAATTAGCTGGAATTTTCTAGAGGAAGTGATGATGGGAAGGGGTTTTGATCAAACCTGGATCAAGTGGGTGATGAGCTCTATTAAGGGTGGTAAAGTGAGTATCAATGTCAATGGGAGTGTAGGTAATTATTTCACTACTCATAGAGGTTTAAGGCAAGGAGATCCCCTTTCACCCCTCTTGTTCAATTTGGTAGCAGATGCTCTTGCATCTTTGGTTGCTAAAGCCCAAAAAAACCAGCTCATTAAAGGGGTGATATCAAACTTGATTCCTGATGGGGTTCCTCTTTTACAGTATGCCAATGACACTATTCTCATGATTGATTACAAGGAGGACTATATCTTGAATCTTAAATTTTTACTTTGCTGTTTCGAATGGATGTCTGGCCTCAAGATTAATTACCACAAAAGCGAAGTCTTTGTTGTTGGGGTGGATATCTCCGAAGCTCAGAGGGTGGCTAAGATGATAAATTGCAAATTAGGTCAGTTTCCCCTCACCTATTTGGGGGTTGTCGTTGGTGACAGATTTATTAGAGAGAAGGCTGCTAGCAGTATAATAAGCAAACTGGAGAAAAGATTAGATAATTGGAAATGTAATCTTCTTTCTTCTGGAGGAAGATTAACTCTAGTTAACAGTTGTCTGAGTAGCATACCTACTTACACTATGGGGTTCTATAGACTTAATGGAAAGATTCATGGCAAAATGGATAAGATTCGTTCTAGATTCTTTTGGAGGGGTGTTAATAACAATTTCAAATACCATATGGTGAATTGGAACACTGTTTGTAGGCCTAAAGATTATGATAGTCTGGGTGTGATCAACACTAAGCTTTTCAACGACTGTCTTCTTTGCAAGTGGTTCTGGAAGATGAACCAGAGACCTGCTGATTTGTGGTACAGAATTCTGAAAGCCAAGTATTTCCAGATGAGTGATCTGAGAGATGTTAATCCCCATATTGGTTCCCAATTCTAGAGAGGTATTAACAAAGTCAAGAATTTGTTTTGGTGTGGAGTGAGCCATACTATTGGCAATGGCAAATCCATTAACTTTTGGTTAGATGTCTGGATTGATAAGTGCCCTTTTAAAATTCGGTTTTATAAACTGTTCAGAATCTGTGGCAACCCTTTTATCAAAGTGGATGACTGCTCTGTTAATGGGACCTGGAAGATAGACTTCATCAGAAGTTTTGGGCCTGGGGAAAAAGAGCAATGGGAACAGCTGAAATACATTCTGAATGGGGTGTCTCTCACTACCGATACTGACAGTATTACTTGGTGTCTTGACAAGCAAGGCCAGTTTTCAGTCAAATCTTTGTATAGTTATCTTGCTTTTGGTGGCGTGATGAACTGGAAACTACAAAAAAATCTGGAACATTAAAACTCCTTTGAAGATTAAGATTTTTCTTTGGCAAATGTATCTGAACAAACTACCTTCTGCTGTTCAACTTAGTTTAAGGGGTTGGAAGGAGGGTACTAACTGTAGGTTGTGTGGTGTGGATGAGGATACCAACCATATCTTTTTTAGATGTGTTTTGGCTAATTTTGCATGGTGTAGTCTGAGAGAAATTTTCCTCTAGGACAGAATTCCTGAGTCTATAGATGACTTGTTTGATGGTTGGCTTGTTGATAGGGGTGCTAATAATTACAATATTGGTTTATTTAGGTTTGCAGCTTTGGCGTGGACACTTTGAAAAATCCGCAATAAAGGAGCTATTGAGAAGATTTATCCTAATCAACCTATTGAAGTCTTGTTCAAATTCCTGTACTGCTTGCAGCAATGGCGCAATCTTTCCAAAGGAACTAACTGCCGGAAGATCGATAATGTCATGAAGAAAACTGAAGGGTGGTTTGTCGTTTTATTGTCCTTAGTAACTCTGGATAGGTTCTGTGTTTTGGATGCCTTGTCCTTTGGTGGCGTCTGGATGCTTTTGATGTCCTTCTGTTGCTGAATGATGTTCTTTAGATGTGTTTTTTTTCTGCTTATTTTTCTTAGTAAGTTGGTAATCCCAACATCGCCACTCTGTGTTTTGTATGAACCTTTATTAGCTTTATAAAAAGCTGGGCTGTCATGCCTGTTTGGAAAAAAAATTGGGATGTTACACCATTTATATCTTAGGCGTTGCGGTATATTACAATAATCCCGTTTGGTTTAACTAAAAGCTTTTAGGCCTCCACCACTCCATTCTTGCACTCATCCTCCTTTGTCCATGCCCATGTGAGAACTATTCCATCTTCGCGGGCTCTGAAATCATCCTAACCTTTTTTGCAAAGCAATCCTAGCATTGATGGTCTAGATGACATTTCTGCTGTATCCAATGGAGAATTTGATCGATGGGCATCAATTGTATCCAGGTAGCCATCCATCTGGCGATAGGCATTGAGTTGGCATAAAAAGCATTCGAATGGATAGAAAATAATGGAAGGATTATGGACAAAAGTTGGGCCTTGCCCAGCACCCCACACAGCGCCTCGATCTCTATGAGCCGTGTGTGTTCCCTCCTGCTCGGTCCTCACGCTATTTGTTGTTGTGTCGTTCCTTCATTCCCTTAGTTTCTGCCTCACAGGTTACCTTGTGTATGACATGTGGGCCTTCGGTTCTTATGGTTCGTTCGCCGATTAGTAACACTATCATGGGTATGCTTTCTGGTGGCCCGTGCTTGCTGCGTGTGTTCAGCTGGCTGCCCGGTTCACACCCAAACCAACTGCCTTCCCCTTGACTGTTTCATTAGGTCTACAATCCAAGACACAACCCTAGTGGAAAATGAAAATATTGCTCCATAGACCACCTCGAAAAGGTTCAATTCGTGTTTACTTTACTGCTCTATGTTAAATCAGCTATAGACATCTAACCAAACATATCAACATTGAAACTCTCCTGCAAGTACACTAAGCAAAGGAATAGCCAATACAAGTACGCATACAGAGGATATTTACCTACATGCAGCACCTTAGCTGGCTATGTTCCCAAGTATTCATACAGAGGATATTTACCTACATGTAGCAACTTAGTTGGCTCTGTTCCAGCTTTAACGTGCTCCATCTAGATAGATAAATAATCCACTATGTACATGTGCCTTTTCAGACAACTCATGTCATACATAACACAGCACTTTGGTACGCCCTACTACTAACAAAGGATTTCAGTTTGCAACACAATTTAGACACTTTCTCGATTTCTCTATCAACTAAACCTGTAAAGAAAATAGCAAACCAATCACAACATAGACTGACACTTTAGGATTCTGTAAGCCTTTCTATACAACCCCTAAGTAGGGAAGGTAATAAAAAAAACTCAAAACTAGTAGTACTAACACAGGCAGAAGAGGATTACGTAGAAAAAAATACAAGTAAAGATGTGACCTTCCCTCAAAGCACATATATGGATATGGAGCGCTGCTTTCCACCGTAAAAAAGAATAGCCACAAATGTCTTCCTTTGCATATCAATACCTAGGCTTCCTTCCCTATGGCTGTTTTCAAATGAAAAGATCAACAAGAAACTGATGTAGTAGCCTCATTTCATTAGTGCTTCCAAACTCGATTGTACACTATTCCAAGCTAAAACATAAACTTACTACTTGGAATAGGTAGATAGAAAGAAAGCCATATCTTCCATCTTATCCTTATATATTCCATTCCCGCCATTCACAGCAACTTACTCTTTTGGAGCTGGACTTTCAAACTATTCTGCCAAATAGATGACCACAAATAACATTACATGCCTAATTCCAACATCATTGTAGTGCTTACAGACGCCCTCTGGAGGCATTTCAAAGACTGCAAAGAAATTGTTCAAACATGATGATGGCAAACCCATCAATACAAGGTAAATCCGTCCGATTCCTATCATCTAATCTGTTATACGTATTTCCTTTATAGATATAACATTAATGCTGCTACCACTGACTTTACCTCCATATTTTGTAGGGCAAACTGATGATCCCTACCATACCAATTATACTGTTTCAGTGTATAGCTTTTGGTTCACCAACTTGACTTTGCTGCTAGGATTGAATTTCACGTTCTCATACCTGTTGGTGCCTCCTTTTGTTACATGTATGCCACATGCTACTGGCATCCTCAGACTGCCCTAGCAATCTTTACATAAGACAGCAACATAGTCTATGTCCTGCTGAATCATAGCTAAGTACCAACGATGGTCTTGTAATGGTTGCATATACATAAGTTCACGTTTCTACCTTATGGTCAAATGTATATTGTAATCTAGGTGGTTAGGACAACCTAAACAACTACTACCTTTAGCTTACCTATCTACATAGTGAACCAGCTTACTAATGTTCAGTGGCGGAACCAGGAATTTTGAACACCCGGGGCAAAGGCTGACCTACTGTGTTGGCTCGGTGGCTCGCCACGCCGTGCCGAGTCTCAACCCATACACGTGCTTCACCTTAGCCTCCGTCTGCGCCGTGCCTCAGCACTCTCCTGCGTCGTAGCACCTATGTCAAGCCTCAATAATCGACTAGTCGGTGCCTCACTGTCCCCGCGCCGCAGCCCCTACACCGCTCCTCAATGTTCTCCATCGCCCATGCCGCAAGCCGCAGCCCGCGGCCGCACCACGTCACAACACCCACCCTCGCCCGTGCCGCAGCACCCACCCTCTCCCAAGCCGTAGACCTCGCGCCGCAGCCCCCGCCGTTGGAACTGGAGCCTGGAGCTAGATGAATGGGGAATGGTTAGGGAATTAGGGATTTAGGGTTACTAGTGCATCTGCATTTTATTGGGGATTTGGTTTGGGCTACAACTGGGCTGACTGCAGCTTGCATTCGGTGTGTCTCGGCCCACGGCCACAGCCAACGCCCAATGTGGCGCGGCCATGCGGGGACTACGGTGCAGCGGCTGTGTGCTTGTGCCCTCATTTGTTAGTCACACCAACCATGCAGTTTCTGAGTTCCCAGATAGGGAATCCGCCAGACACAAGCAGCCTCTCTCCAACCTTGGTCATCAGATTATCCTTGGACACATACATCACCAGTATTGCTACGCGAGAGGAACTTTTTAGTGTTCTGATGAGGAAAAGCCTTCTTAATTATGTCCCACATGCAACATGTTGACTCGTGTGTTATATATGGCAAGTCAGTTACTGTGAGCAACAGATAATATGAGGCGAAATTAATGGGTGAAATGGGACTTGGGCAGGCATGTCACCATCTCGTTGCGTGGGCATCGATCCATATGGACATTAGGACATACATATATCCTTTTGCTCGATTGATTGCATAAATCCACTGGCGCTAGTTTGCTACTCATCCTCCTCTCTGAATATCTCACCGAATCCGATCGCTAACCTTGGGGTGTAAAAGTCTAAGAATCGGTGGCAAATTAAGCATCAATATGCAAGCTCGATGCATATGGGTCATGCCATGCAAAGATTGTCACAAGAGAGTGGATAATCATCAAGAATTAACTTAGGATTTAGAAGTCCAACTTCATTTAAAGGAAAACGGCGATGTAGTTCAACTTGTTGCTTTTGATGTTTGTCTCTAGTTGGCATTTCTTGACGGGATTGCGCATTTAAAGTGGATCAAGAGATGTTATGCTCAAGATATAGACGTCGGTGTCAGGAGTCGACTAAACCGCTTTTAGCACTCCATCTCTATGTGCTTGGTAACTGAATTGGGCTTGGCTTGCAACCTAGATGCTTTAGCTCAATGGCCGGCTTCCATCGTAATGTACCTGTTTTATTTTGGGGGGTGAGGACTCATCGCCCGGAGACTCAGGCGATCGCCCGGCTTGCCCCGGGGGTAGGTCCGCCGCTGCTAATGTTCTATGCTACTACTATCCCTCTTGCTCAGTTGTATACTACTAGCAAGTAACATCCAGCTTACTAATGTTCTATGCTGCTACTATGCCTATTGCTTAGTTGTATACTACTAGCATGTAACATCCAAAATTTTTAACTTTTCAAAAATTTATTTCAAAATAATTAATTCAAAGAGTTGGATTTTAAATTGGAGTTCCTGCTAATTCAAAGATCTTTTTGAAGCTTTAAAAATAAAATAAATTATTTGCAATTTATTGGATAAATTTAAAGCTTAATTTGAATATTCGTAAAAAGAAAAACATTCTAAATGATTAAAATAAACATCAATTAAATTCAAAATTATTTTATTAAATCTATTCAAGTTCCAAGGATTTTTGTGTAATTTTCTTGGATTTTTTTGAATCTATTTTATTTTTAGATTTTTCGGATTTTCTTTTGCTTTTATTTTCTCTCTCCTCCTTTCATCTTCTTCTTCACGTGAACGTTCTTCTCTATTGCTTTCTTCCAGCCGAGTGCCTCTCCATAGCTGCCCCTCCTCGCCACCGAACCCCACCTCGCCGCCCGATCCGGCCACAGCCATGTCTTGTTGCGCCTCCCCACCCCACCGCGCCACCATGCCGCCTCTCCTACCCTCTCTACCTCTCCCCTTGCTGCCCATCGCAAAGCACTCAGCTCTAGTCTGCAACAATGGCTGCCACCACCTCTCTCCTTTCTCCTCACTCAAGCCATTAAAAATGATTCCGTCTGAAGCGAAATGTTCCCACTAACCTCACCCATATTACCATACCATCAATTGCATGTTTCCTCCACTCATTGTAATCAATTTTACAGTTTCCTTCGTTCTTCATTTCAACCCGAAACTGCTCATTTAATCCTCAAACGTTTCCCATCGATTCGAGCATCTCCTCCACAATATAAAAGGAGCACCGTGTGTTCCCGACTCCCCTTTTTGATTCACCTCAAACCCCACCCCATAACTCCCTTTTGTTTGCCCGAAACACGCAACACCACCCGGTGTCTTCTTGAAGTCCGGCGACGTTGCCTTTGTGTTGTTCTTCCTCTCCGGTGATCCACCGACCAAACCAACCGCGTCACACCGTGTTCTCGATAATCCTCTTCCTATCCCCCACCTCGATTTCATTTTCGCCGTCGGCGGAGGATGTCGCCATCGTGAGCTCCTCGTCATCGACAATGGCCGCCGTGGGCGCAGCACCACGGACCTTCCCTAGCCGAATCGTCTTCACCATTGCGTTCCCCTCCAAGGCACACCCCGTGCTCCCTCTATTTTCCCTCGAACACTGTCAGTTCGCCGAAGCACCGCGTCACCCGCCACCACCGTGTGCTCCGAACACCACTGCCGCCGCCTCGCTCCTTCTCCGGCCAAACCGCCACCACCATTGGATAGAGGACCTCGTCGGGGTTCCATTTTGCCCATTCGCTAGCCGCCTCGCCACTTTCCTCTTCAGCACCGGCGCCATGGCCGTGAGCACTGCTCTATTCATTTTGCTTCCCTGTTCGTTCTGTGCATTGCTCTGTGAATTGTTCTCTTGTGTGTCTATGACCTCTAGGGTCGCTGGTCATTGACCCTTCCAATCTTTCTTTTCTTTCGGTTATCTCAATTCATACACACAATACTCATTGTTATCTCCCAATTCATTCACACAAATATTGTTGCTTCTATTCTGAACTCAGTTCAACTGAAAACAGGATTTGTCCAGAACAGTACAATTTCGGAATTCTATCATTTTTGTGATAATCGAACTTCTAGAAATTCGTTCTCTCTCATGCGAACTCCAAATCCGTCGATTCTTTCTCCTAAATTCATTCCCTACATTCCAGTATTTATTTTATAATTTTTAGATTTTATTAGATTTTCTATTATTTATTTGTATCGTTTTGCGTATATAGAATCCAACGTTGTCGACACCAGTTTGGACCAACAGGACGTGGCAACCGCAACCTACGTTGAAGGCGAGTCTCCTTTGACCATTTTGTTGTACCTATGATTTTTAAATATTGTTTTTAGTTTTAAAGTATTATGCATTGCTATTTCACTTAAAATGATAAGTTCTTAGTGTAGTTTGTTAGTTAAGCCTAAATTGCTAATGTCTCCCTTGATAGTTATACCCTATACCTTTGTAATCCTAGCATAGTAATTCTACAATATTGAATACAACATTGTGGAATAGTTAAACGCGGTAGAACTGCTTAGACAAGCTTTATCAGTCTTGTTTATCCTATGGGTGAGAATTATTATTACCATTTATGCAAATCAATTTGAGAAACGTATGGCAATAGGTATTGCTGTTGGTTTTCAAAATAAAATAAAATGGTGAAAATCTGTTTAGACTTGGATGGGTGGTAAGTTCAGGCGGGTGCAGCTAAAGCACGAGAACTTGTATTGTGTTATGTTCCGCCTAAGTCATATTAAGGGCCGACGCTTGTGACTATCCAAACTGAGTAATACCATACAACCACACGTCCTAAATGGGAAGGACCTGGCCAACTAATTTACCATGTCCTAGCATTACGCCCGCAGGCTATAATTGATAGGTGTTTCTTCTTGGGATGTGCAACATGGTAAGGAACCTCCATGTCTGTCGGGGCTTGCTTTAGGCAATGGTAACAAACATCCATGTACGGGTAGGTTATCCCCCACAACGGTGAGCTCCGGGTCGCTGTTAAATAACGTTCAGACTTGGGGTTAAACTCATCGGGCGGGTTGGTGTTAGACCTTGGTATTATAAAAGCCTTGTGATAATCACTTAGTCGCACACCTTGGAAGTGTGTTAAACGAACATTATAAGCTAATTATCTCATGTGGGTCAAGCTATACAACCTCTGCAGAGTGTAAAACTATTCAAATAGCCGTGCCCGTGGTCAAGGGCGGGCAAGGTGCATTTTCACATGATAGATTTTGGTTTTTGATTTCAAAAGAGTGAATTTGGAAACCCGGGAGAAGTGGGACTCTTGGGTAGATATTCTGGCCTTTGAGCCTTTGCGGCTAAGAGCATTAATGCTAGTGATTGGTAGCTAAAACCTTCACTAGTGATAAATTAATTTACTTATCGAAATTTCCTTTGTCAAATGTGCTTTATGAAAAACTGTTGAAACTTCAAATATTGCTTTGAACCATTAAGCCTGATTTGTTAAAGCTATGCATATGCATATTTCCCAAGACTCACGGAGTACTTTATGTACTCACATGCTGCACTCAAAATAAATCTCAAAAGCCTTCAATGATACCGAGGACGACTACGACTACTTCACCTGTGGCTTTGATGAAGGACACCCGGAGTACTAGGTTGCGCTCCCCAGTCGAATGCCGGTGGGTAATTTGATGGGCCACCACTCAGACATTATCATTTGTTGTTTCCGCTACTGTAAGACTCAAGGTCTTTTAACCTCTTTTGTAATAAGTGGCCATAAGGCCGGTACTCAGTTGTTTATTAATGTTATTTCGTGATTCGAACCTGTTATCAACGATGTTTCTACTGTGTGCACTAGCTACTGATCATGGGACTGGTGAAGAAATACACAGAGGGTTTGGATTCAGAAATTTGGTCCCGACAGAGTTGGTATCAGAGCTGAATCGACTGTAGAACGTAACCATAGTTAGCATGGTCATTTTAGTCAAAAATTTCAAAATATATTTTTTAAATTAAACCAACCAATTAACATGAATAGTTATTATTCTCTTGTCTTATTCTTTTCTTTTCTCATCTTATTCTAATCTTTTCTCATATCATTCTCAGGTTCTTACCTCTTGTCTTTTCTAAAACTTAGTTTTAGAATTTAAATTGATTTTCTCACCTCAGTAATCTCTATAGCTGACTCGAGTTTTTGTGATCAAAGTGATGAATGGCCTAGAAGTTTCAAGATCCGCCGAGTGTTTCAAGTCGACCGTCCATATAAGTTAGTAGTGTTGTACCAAAGTTGCCATTCTCAGATTTAGTATCGTTTAGTCCGTGTAATAGTATCTTTTTGCTTGAGTGTTGCATTTTATTGTCTCTTAATAGCTTTTCGGCTATTTGTTCTTTGAGTTTAACCGACTTTTCCCTAGTAGGATGCTTCTGTCTTTCTTCCTTGTTCTCTCTCGTCTTTTGTGCTTTTCCCTCTCACCTATCGTGATTTCTCCCTCTCATCTATTAAACCCGGGAAGAATTATTTCAGATGGTTCAAACTCGTAGCTCAGAAAGTCAAGGCAAACCAGAGGATCCCAATGCCAGTGCTAATCCCAATGCACCACCCCCTCAGACCGCAGTAACAGACCAGGGTTTGGGTCACTTTATAGTAGCTCAGACTCAGTTAATGAATGCCATGATGCAGAATATGAATCAAATGATAAATCGACAAAATTAGACAGCTGCAGCGCTAATCAACATGATGTACCAGAACAATCAAGTAGCTGCCATGCCGCCACCGCCACCATCCCGTCACGAGAGGAAGATGGCGGAACAGGGACAATATGTTGTAAGAAACTCCAAGTCTCGTATGATTCAACCTCAACCCATCCGAGCACAAACAACAGCCGTTGTCATGATTCCAGGATTAGCACCATGTCCACTGATGCTGGACAACCTCAAAAGAACAGGACGTCAATAGCAGGAATCCAATGCTTTTATTATCATGAGATGGGACATTTTGCCAGTCGATGCCCACAAAAACACTTAGCAGTCACCCCGGACAGCATTCCAGAAGCTACTTTGGTCACAACCATAACACCAGTAGTAGGTAGTAAAAATAATAGAAGGTATTTATCACAATTGCAAAAATACATAAGTTTGGGCTTGCCAATGCCTAAAGAAACGACAGTGAACCCGCCGGCCAGCTTTTTATTCCCCAACACATCCATTGGAGGCCCGTCACAGAAAAACTCTCGTGCCGCAGGAATCACCTGTTTCAACTATCGTGAGATGGGCCACTATGACAGCAAGTGCCCACTAAAGAAAGCTTCATCAACAGATAATCCACTCTCAGGAGTCATTTGCTTGAAGTGCGACGAGACATGTCACTATGCCCACAGTTGCCCACGAAAGACAGCCCCAGTATCAACTCCATTTAATTTGGGAGATACACCAGCCAAGACCCCTCCACTAGGATCAGGACGAGGAGCGCCTCAAACTCCAAGTCAAGCCACCCGAAATTCAACATCATCCGCAAGGGACGACTGAATCATGTTGCAGCAACGCAAGCTCAATCAACTTAGCATGTCGCACCAGGTAAGTTCTGGTTAGTTCAGCTCCCGTTCCAGTTTTGTCTCACTCAGAAGAGCAAGTTGTTTGATTCAGTGAGCAAAGTCCATGTACCCTGATCTTTTTCCCTGTCCGTCCGAATCTCGGGGTCAAGATTCCTTCTAAGGGGGATAGGTTTGTAACATCCCAAATTTTTACCTTTTCAAAAATTTATTTCAAAATAATTAATTCAAAGAGTTGGATTTTAAATTGGAGTTCCTGCTAATTCAAAGAGCATTTTTGAAGCTTTAAAAATAAAATGAATCATTTGCAATTTATTGGATTAATTTAAAGCTTAATTTGAATATTCGGAAAAATAAAAACATTTTAAATGATTAAAATAAACATCAATTAAATTCAAAATTATTTTATTAAATCTATTCAAGTTCCAAGGATTTTTGTGTAATTTTCTTGGATTTTCTTAATTTATTTTATTTTTGGATTTTCTGGATTTTATTTTGTTTTATTTTCTCTCTCCTCCTTTCATCTTCTTCTTCACGTGTACGTTCTTCTGTGTTGCTTTCTTCCAGCCAAGTGCCTCTCCATGGCTACCCCTCCTCGCCATCCAGCCCCACCTCACCACCCATCCGCCAGCCCCGGCCATGTGCGCCGCCCCTCCCCCACCCCCACTGCTCCACCACGCCGCCCCTCTCCTACCCTCTCTGCCTCTCCCCTTGCTGCCCATTGCAGAGCACTGAGCTCTAGTCTGGGTAGGTTATCCCCCACAACGGTGAGCTTCGGTTCGATGGTAAATGATGTCCAGACTTGGGGTTAAACTCATCGGGCGAGTTGGTGTTAGAACATGGTATTGTAAAAGCCTAGTGATAATCACTTAGTCGCACACGAAGTGTGTTAAACGAACATTATAAGCTGATTATCTCAAGTGGGTCAAACTGTACAACCTCTGCAAAGTGTAAAACTATTCGAATAGCCGTACCCATGGTCAAGGGCGGGCAAGGTGCATTTTCACATGGTAGATTTTGGTTTTTGGTACTAATGGTTGGTAGCTAAAACCTTCACTAGTGATACAATTAATTTATTTATCGAAATTAGCTTTGTCAAATATGCTTTATGAAAAACTGTTGAAACTTAAAATATTGTTTTGTGCAAAAGAACCATTAAGCCTCATTTGTTAAAGCTATGTATATGCATATTTCCCAAGACTCGTGGAGTACTTTATGTACTCACATGCTACACTCAAAATAAATCTCAGAAGCCTTTAATGATGCCAAGGGCGACTATGACTACTTCGCTAGTGGCTTTGATGAAGGACACTGGGAGTACTAGATTGCGCTCCCCAGTCGAATGCCGGTCAGCTATTTGCTGGGCCACCACTCAAAGATTATCATTTGTTGTTTCCACTACGGTAAGACTCAAGGTCTTTTAACCTCTTTTGTAATAAGTGGCTATAAGGCCAGTACTTAGTTGTTTATTAATGTTATTTCGTGATTCGAACTTGTTATCAACGATGCTTCTACTATGTGCACTTGCTACTGATCATGGGACTGGTGAAAAAATACACAGAGGGTTCGGATTTAGAAATTCGGTCCCGGCATAACATCTCAACTATTAATGATTGCTTTGTACAACGACTAGATATGTTTACAACCAAGGAAAATTCAAAAATGCTGGAGAACTACATGTTATACGCATCGGATTGCCTACCAAAATAGTTAGACTACGATGCCAATTCTGCAACCATCACACCACATACCTGCTCCAAAAAAAATGTCAACCTATGTTTTCAATAGGTAGAGTTGTAAGGTAAAAGTGAAGAATTCTGCAGAGTGTTAATTAATCTATTCGAATAGCTGCGTCCGTGGTTATGGACATGCTCAGGGATTTCACATGAGGGGTAGTTTTCACAAAACAATTGGGAAAGGGAGCTGTGTGATCTATGTCATATGGTTGTGTGAATAACTTGTTTAGGCTATGTGTCTTTGTGAAATCAAACTGTTAAAATTAATATCATTTAATTGTTTTTACTCCATGTTTCAATCTATTATTCATATTCAATTGCAAATGTTGCATTTCTACAAAAGAACCACAGAAGCCATTCCTTTGGAATGAGCCATCATGTATAATTGCATTCTGTGGTATGACTTGCGAGTATATTTGTGTACTCATGCTTGCTATAATCAATCAACAGAAGTGGAGGAGTCATTGCCTGCCTTTAGGGAGGAGTTCTGCGAAGGTGCTGATCATTAAGGTCTTGATCCCAGTTGGTTGCCTGTGGCTAATTGATGGGATTCCACTGAAGTTATCTGTTCAGCTGCTATTTCTCTATTGCTATCCATGCGTGGCTTAATAAATGTATACTCGACCATAAGGTCAAAATTGATATTTGTTTATCAAATTACTCGTTTATGCTCTTAATCGTCCTGTGTGGATCGATATTCATCTATGTTGACATTGCGTGCACTAACGTGATCCTGGACTAGTGCATTATACACAGAGGGTCCAGGAGGGACACCAAAGCAAGCCAACCTTTGAACATCTTCATGAGAAGGATCGACTTCGCGGAAGGAGTCTAGGAGTCGTCACGCCTTGCCATCCTCAGGATCTGCAACATCTACGCACATGAGCTACAAGATATCGTCTTCCGCTACCATCCTAGAGCTGCAGCAGTGGATCTACCAGCACGTTACCCGTCTATGGATGGAGAAGGCAACGCTACAGTGGTGCACCTTGCTCAGTTCGCAGCTGCTCGAGAGGAGTCACTGGAGACAGTTGCCACAGAGCTGGAGTGCATCTACGAGACCTTGCAGAGGGCAGAAGAGAGGATTGCCATTTTGGAAGAGACTCTCTACGACCAGCACGAGCATGAGGAAGACCCTGAAGAGGAAGATCCAAAAGAACCAGAAGAACTAGAGGAAGACGCAGAAGAAGCTGAGGAGCCAGTAGAGCCCGCAGAGCTGGAGGAGCCAGCTGTGCCTGCACCAGGGACGCCTATTCCTGCTGCACTTGTCCCAGGGCATGAGGATCAGTTTGCAAGGATGCCAGCTCATTTTCAGGTCTACAGCAGGCGGGAGCACCGCCGTGGTGGTGGAGGCTACCTTAGCAACTGAGCTCGCTAAGGTTTAAGTTTAGTCAGGCTTAGCTAGTTTAAGGTTAGGAGAGTCGCCCTTTAGGCGGTAGATTGTGTGCTTAGGTTCGTTCTTCTTTCTTGTGTGCAAATATGAGCTGCAAAGGCCCTTAGACATTTGTTGCAGCCATGCTAAGACCCTATTAATAAAAGTATTTCATTTGAGTTTCTTGAGCTGTATTTGTTGGGTTTAACCTACCCCCTGCTTAGTTCTTAACTCATCTTATGCTTGCTACCTTATCTAACCCATGGAGCTTCACTAGATGGTTCAGACTAATCATGCTGCTGCAAGTAGTTTTGGAACTCAGGGATTAGAAGAAAATGAACAAACTCCCGCAGGAGCAGTACCGCCACAAGCACCCCCAATCGACCTACAGAATTTTGGAGCTTTCATGGCAGCACAGACACAAATGATGTATACCATGATGAACCAAATTTAGAATATGAACAATCAGAACAGCAACAACAATCACCATAATGGAGTCCCAGTCGCTCATGGACACCATGGACCATCCAAGCTTGTCGAGTTCATGAGGACTCGTCCACCAACCTTTTTTGGGCATGTCTCACCAGTGGAAGCTGATGATTGGCTTCGTGTCATTGAGAGAAAGCTGCTGATCACTCAGTGCAGCGACCATGAGAAGGTTCTATACGCCACTCACCACATGGAAGGCATAACTGTCGAATGGTGGGAGAACTTTTGTGCAGCGCATGAGACGCCACAAAATATCACTTGGGAAGAGTTTTCCATAGCCTTCCATTAGTACCATGTGCCGGAAGGGATAATTGACCTGAAGAAGGATGAGTTCCGCGCTCTCAAGCAAGGAGCGATGTCAGTGACTGACTATCTCAATAAATTTTCTCAGCTAGCTCACTATGTTGCAGAGGATGTCACCGCTAATAAAGCTCGCCAAAGTCACTTCCTGAAAGGATTGAATACGAGGCTGCAAGTCAGTCTGCTTGCCCATACTTTTCCATATTTCCAGGAGCTAGTCAACAAGACGTTAATTCTGGAAGATAAGCGCAAAGAACTAGTAGACATCCGCAAACACAGGATGGCTCAGCAAGGGAGCCACCAATCACAGCAGAAGGTCAGAACCGTTTCGCAGCAATTCAACTGTTTTCCGTCGCAGAATTCTTTCAGAACGCCTGCATCAACTTCAACACCTCGTCTAGTTGTTCAGAACTTTCGTAATCCTGCACCAGCCAACCCAAATCCAGGTAACAACCAGTAGAATGTACCAAGAGTTTGTTATTCTTGCTGTCAACCAGGGCACTTCGCCAACTAGTGTCCTCAGAAGGGAACATTCACTCCAGTACGCTTCAACCTTGGAGCTACACCCGCCAAGACGCTAGCATAGAGCAACAATCGAGGAGTTTCTCAACCCACTAGTCAACCCGGAGGAGCACCGTAGTCGGTAGTCAGAGGTCGTGTCAACCACGTCACTCTAGAAGGAGCTCAGGAAGCACCGGACGTCGTACTGGGTAAGTTTCTAGTAAACTCAGTACCTGCATCAGTTTTGTTTGATTCTGGAGCTTCACATTTGTTTGTTTCTGGAGTTTTTGCAACTAAAAATAACTTGAAAGTTATGTAACTTAAGCATACTCTATTAGTCCAGTCGTCTGGAGCAGACCTAAGTTCTAAAGTGGGATGTTTAGGAGCTAAGTTACTCATAGCTGGAGTTGAGTTTCTAGCTAACCTTATTGTTCTAGACACCTAGACTTTAGATGTCATACTTGGTATGGATTGGTTATCAAAGCACAAGGCTGTGCTAGATTGTGGCCGAAGAGCCGTAACAATCGAGGATACCAAGGGAAATAACGTAGAATTTCTAGCCACCTCAGTGCGTGATGGACATCTGCTAGTCAATAGCTTAAAGACTGTTGCTTCGGAAGATGTGCCTATTGTTAGAGAATATTTAGATGTGTTTCCAGAAGAAATACCAGGAATGCCACCAGACCATGACATCGAGTTTGTAATCGATCTAGTGCTAGGGACAGCACCAATTTCTAAGAAACCCTATCGGATGCCAGCCGATGAGCTAGTAGAAATGAAGAAGCAGATAAAAGAACTTCTGGAGAAAGGTTTTGTAAGACCTAGTTCGTCGCCATGGGGGGCACCAGTTTTGTTTGTCAGAAAGAAGGATGGAAGCATGAGGATGTGCATTGATTATCAATCTCTCAATGAAGTCACCATCAAGAACAAGTATGCACTACCCCAAATTGATGATTTGTTTGATCAAATGAAAGGAGCCGAAGTTTTCTCCAAGATCGACCTACGATCAGGTTACCATCAGTTGAAGATTTGTCCTAAGGATATACCGAAGACCACTTTCTCAACGCGGTATGGACATTATGAATTCTTAGTCATGTCCTTTGGTCTAACTAATGCCCCTTCCTATTTCATGAACATGATGAATACAGTATTCATGGAATATTTGGACAAGTTTGTAGTTGTGTTCATTGATGATATTTTGGTTTACTCCAAGTCAGAAGAAAAACATGCTAAACACTTGAGGTTAATCCTAGAGAAACTCAGAGAGCATCAGTTGTATGCTAAGTTCAGTAAGTGTGATTTCTGGAAGAAGAAAGTTGATTTCCTTGGTCATGTGATGATAGCCGAGGAAGTAGTAGTTGACCCCGGTAAAGTTAAAGCAGTATTACATTAGGAACAGCCCAAGACTGTTACTCAGATTCGTAGTTTCTTGGGAATGACATGATATTATGTTCATCGAAGGATTCTCAACGATTGCTAAGCCTCTAATGCAGTTGTTGAAGAAGGAGAAAAAGTTTACTTGGACCCCAGCTTGTGAAGAAAGTTTTCAAGAATTGAAGAAGCGTTTGACTTCAGCACCAGTGCTAACTCTGCCAGATATTCGCAAGGATTTTGATATCTACTGTGACGCTTCACGTCAAGAATTAGGATATGTCCTGATGCAAGAAGGAAGAGCTATCGCTTATGCATCTAGGCAATTAAGGCCTCATAAGGAGAATTATCCTACCCATGATCTGGAGCTAGCTGCCGTAGTGCATGCTTTAAAGATTTGGCGTCATTACCTCACCGGTAATCACTGTGAACTATACACAGATCATAAGAGCTTGAAGTATATTTTCACTCAGTCTAACCTAAATATGAGACAGAGAAGATGGTTAGAGTTAATAAAAGATTATAATCTTAGAATCCATTACCATCTCGGTAAGGCCAATGTGGTTGTAGATGCTTTAAGTCGTAAGAGCTACTGCAATGCTTTGAAAGTGAAAGAGGTTTGTTCAGAACTTCAAGAGGAATTTCAGAAGTTGAAGCTAGAAGTAGAATCTGAAGGATTTATAGCCAGTCTAGAAGTGCAGTCTACCTTGGAGAAGCAGATTCGTGAAGCTCAACCAAAGGATCCTATATTCTCAGACATCAAGCTCAAAATGTCAGAAGGAAAATTCAAAGACTTCACCAAAGATGATCAAGATATACTATGGATCAATAGACGAATCTGCGTGCCAGATGTTGATGGTTTGAGACAGTTAATTTTGAAGGAAGCCCAGGACTCAAAGTATTCAATTCATCCTGGTAGCACTAAGATGTATCAGAATGTTAAGAATAAATTTTGGTGGCCGAATTTGAAGCGAGAAGTCGCGGAGTTCGTTGCCTTGTGCGACGTGTGTCAGAAAGTAAAAGCAGAACATCAGCGACCAGCAGGTATGTTGCAACCACTGAAGATTCTAGAGTGGAAATGGGAAGAGATCGGAATGGATTTCATTACCGGTTTACCCAGGACTCAATCGGGTTACAATTCGATTTGGGTAATAGTGGATCGTTTGACTAAAGTTGCTCATTTCTTGCCAGTCAAAACCACTTACTCAGGAGATCGCCTTGCAGAGTTGTATATGTCAAGAATTGTCAGTTTGCATGGTGTGCCTAAAAAGATAGTGTTAGATCGAGGATCTTAGTTCACCTCTCGTTTTTGGTAAAGTTTGCATGAAGCTTTGGGTACTCATCTGAATTTCAGTACTGCCTATCATCCTCAGACAGATGGAAAGACCGAAAGAGTTAATCAAATATTGGAAGATATGTTGAGAGCCTGTGCTCTAGCTAATGCTATCAGTTGGGAAAAAGTTTGTCATATGTAGAATTCTCGTACAACAACAGTTATCAAGCCAGTCTGTAAATGTCACCGTTTGAAGCTTTGTATGGTCGTGCCTGCAAAACCCCTCTGAATTGGTCAGAAACAACTGAATGTTTGGTTTTTGGGCTAGATATTATTCAAGAAGCAGAAGAACAAGTGGCTATGATCAGAGAGAGATTGAAGATAGCTCAGTCGAGCAGAAGAGTTATGCTGATAACCGTCGTCGTGATCTCAGCTTCGAACCAGAGGATTATGTTTATCTTCGAGTTACTCCACTCAGAGGTGTTAAAATATTTCATGCTAAAGGGAAGCTTGCCCCTCGGTATGTTGGTTCGTTCAAGATCTTGGATCACCGTGGAAAAGTAGCTTATCAATTAGAGCTGCCACAGTCGTTAGCAGGAGTACATGATATTTTTCATGTCTCTCAGTTGAAGAAGTGTCTTCTTGTGCCAGAAGAACAAGCCCCGTTGGAATCAATTGAGTTGAAAGAAGATCTCATTTACAAAGAGCAGCCAGTCAAGATTTTGGATGTCGCAAAGCATCACACCAGGAGCAATACCGTTCATTTTTGCAAGGTTTAGTGGAGCAACCACTCAGAAGGAAAAGCGACGTGGGAGCGTGAAGAGGAGATGAAAGCCGAGTTTCCTAGCCATTTCTCTAGCTAGCCTGAATCTCGAGGTCGATATTCCTTTAGGGGGGGAGATTTGTAACATCCCAATTTTCTGAGCTTTTGAAATCCTTTTATTAGTTAGTAGTTGAAAATTCACCATTTGGATTTATTTGAATTTAATTCAAAAGCTTAACTTAGACTTTTAGTACCAAAACAATTTAATATGATTAAAGTCAACATCAACAATGGTCAAAACTATTTTATTTTGATTCTATGTGCTTGGATATATTTTCTAGAATTTTTCCAAGTTCATTTGCTAATTTCTAATTGCCTTTTTGATTTTTCCGGTAATTTATAAAAAGAAAAACTATTAAAATCTCGAAATTCAGATTGGGCCAAATCCTTTCAGCCCAATTCCTATTCCTGCGCGTGGCCCGCTTCGCGGCCCAATCGCGCACAACCCATTCGTCCGCCGCACATCCGATCGTTTTTGAACGGTCCGATGGAGTTTGGCCGTTCGGCCAGTACGAACGTCACAAGCGGTTTGGACCATCTGATCGAGGTTGGACGGTCAAATCAAGTTGAGTCTGAAATGTGCCGTGCCGTGTGCCTCTGACCGGTGGCCCCACCACTGCGTCCTCCTCCTTGTGCCCGTCTTCTCCGCGTGAGAGTCGGCTCCATCCGCCATTGTTGGCCTTCTAGAAGATCGTCCGACAAACGGATTCGCCAAATAAAAGATCCCAGAAATCCTACCAAACTTAATCTTTATCTCATCCACATCTGTTCGGATCTAAATTGTATCCCAATTCTGTTTCTATCTCGTAAATCAAAAGAGTCCGAGTTTATCCCGATTTGGAGATTTCCAAACCCAGCACGCCCCGGCCCTATAAGAGGCGCCCCTATGTTCGCATTGCCGCCCGCACCACGGACCCTAGCTCAATTGCAACCCAATCACCCTAGCACCGCCACGATTGGAGATTTAGGATTAGGTCACCGAAATCCTAAAACTTCAAATCCTCACCGCTAGTGTCGCTCCGCCTCCGTGGTCCTCACTGTCGTCATCCACATCGTAGGAGCTTCCTAAGGAACCCAGGAGCTTTCTCAGGAACCCCTTCGTTGCCCCAGAGCCTCGCCGGAACAGCCGTCTGACAAAACCCAAAGTCCTCCGCCGCTTCGAGCTCGCCGCCAGCTACCTCAGTTGAACCCGACCATCCGGAAGTATACCATCAGGTTCACAATAGCCTCAGCAATGTTCTGGTACCACTCATTGCCGGAGTAGCGCCGCCGTTTGCCGTTATCTTGCGCAACCGAGCCATCGCCGCCGTCGAGCTGACGTGGCAGTCCATGTTGGCGTCCATCTTAGCGCATGTGCTTACGTGTCGCGTGCGTGTCGACCTCGTCAGCGCGTGCGTGGTACGGTTCACCTTTCACCAGATCCAATCGTCGGTGGACTTGGTCTACCATGCACCGTTCCACTGACTAGTGGGCCCCACATGTCAGATTTTCTTTTTTATTTCTTTTAATTCTGAAACTCTCAGGGCTGACGTCAGCATTGCGCAATAATCCAATTTTTCTATTGAAGAATAATTGGAAATTCCAATAATTCAGATTTAGGGTATTTTCTTTAGATTCAAACTTCCAAAGCTCATATCTTTTGCATCCGAACTCCAATTGAGCCCATTCAAATTTCTATTTTCATCTAAATTTGAGATCTATTTATCTGAGATTTTTTTATTTAATTTGTAGAGTTTGTTTGGCCTCTGTTATGTATTTGTTTTGTTTGTTTGCTTCGTTTGCGAGTAGATGTCGATACTTTGGGGAACTTTGAAGAAGGAGTGCCTCAAGAGCAAGATCAGCACCTAGACCTATTCCAAGGCAAGTTATACCTTTGATCATATTGAATCCAGTTTTCAAAATACTTTGATTCAAATTGTTGCATTTACTTTAAGTATTTATTTAAATGCTTTTAGGTGTAGTTATTAATCCAATTTGTTATATCCACCTTGTCTATTGTTATGTCATAATCTTTTGTCACCCTAGATTGGTTTATTTAGTTGGTATTATCATAGCACCAATGTGGGTTAGTTAGATACGGATAGAGTGCTTAGCTATGCCACGAGTCATCATCTCATGTGAGTTGCAAATATAAACCTGACTAAGTGATTATGGAACTTTGTGATAAAACTGTGTGCACTGTGTGTCATTACTCGTTGGTGGCATGTATTGCACTTAATCAATAGGGTGGGAAAATATTTAGACGGAGGCAAGTGGCACTGTGTGAATTGGTGGACTTTGTGAATGAGAATTGTAATCTCCGTGGCATAGTTAGAAATTGGAAGTCTTGCCTTGGTAATTAAGGACTTAACTTTGTATGCCATTGAACTAAGCCTTACTGTACGACCACATGCCTGATGGGACGGGTCTAACTTAGTAAGTTATGTATTCTTGACATTGATTACTCAGGTTATAGGATAGGAGCTCAGTGATGGGTGGAGGTGTGTGCTACCAAGTAGTCACATCGCGGGATGGTTCGCCGCTTCTCTGTCCAACGGTGTGTGTTATGTCAAAGCACTATGTTAGGGTTGGTATAGTGGTTAAGCACACTGGGAGTGTCAATGCTTAAGATGAAGTTTCTAAAACGTTTTGTTATGATTAGTGTTAGCTACACTAGTTGTATCATGTGGGTAAAGTGTACAACCTCTGTAGAGTGTTAATTAATCTATTCAAATAGTCGCGTCTGCGGTCATAGACATGCTTGGGGATTTCACACGAGGGGTAGTTTTCACAAAACAATTGGGACGGGAGCTGTGTGATCTAAGTCATATGGCTGCGTGAATAACTTGTTTAGGCTATATGTCTTTGTGAAATCAAACTGTTAAAATTAATATCGTTTAATTGTTTTTACTCCATGTTTCAATCTATTATTCATATTCAATTGCAAATGTTGCATTTCTGCAAAAGAACCACAGAAGCCATTCCTTTGGAATAAGCCATCATGTATAATTACATTCTGTGGTATGACTTGCGAGTACGGTTGTGTACTCATGCTTGCTATAATCAATCAATAGAAGTGGAGGAGTCATAGCTTGCCTTTGAGGAGGAGTTCTATGAAGGTGTTGATCATTAAGGTCTTGATCCTAGTTGGTTGCCTATGGCGAATTGATGCGATTCCGTTGAAGTTATCTGTTCCGCTGCTATTTCTCTATTGCCAGCCCTGCGTGGCTTAATAAATGTATACTCGACCATAAGGTCAAAATGGGTATTTGTTTACCAAATTACTTGTTTATGCTCTTAATTGTCTTGTGTAGATCGATATTCATCTATGCTGACACTGTGTGCACTAGCGTGATCCTGTATTAGTGCATTATATACCGAGGGTCTAGAATTGTATTTTTGGGTCCCGATAGGCTTCCATCCTAGTACTTCTTCTAGGGGAAGGGGTCCGCGGCCCTAGGAAGCCCCCATGTCCCCTGTTTTGTGAAAAGGCCCTCGTAGTTTCCAAAATCGCGTCAAGATCCCAGACGAACTAGCGGGTGACAATTTTTTGTGTTCGTCTATTTTCATAAAGCCCGTCATTGTTTTATGAAATTGCGTTGAGATCCTAAACGCTTGTAACAGTCCGATCGACACCAAGGGGCAAATCTGGTCACCCTCACACGTGCTCCAGGCCATGTGCCCTACCTCCTCTCCTGATCCTAGAGCTGGCCAAATGGGCCGGGCCAACCAGGCCGGCATGAAGCACGGTACTGTAGGCCCGGCCCAAGCATGGCATGACCCGCACTGTTCATGGGTCATGCTGCCCAAAGATGATACCGGTCGTGCAGCCGCCACCTCGGCACGGTGGGCGGCCCAAGCGCATGATGCGATCTTTTAGTCGTGCGAGCATGGCACGGCACAAGCACGCAAGACGGTGGCACACCTGCGGGGAGGCGGCGGAGGGGCGAGCGGAGCGGCGGCGCACGTGCTCTGGCACGGAGGGAGGAGGAGGTGTCATGGCGCACTTTCTTTGCCGGGCGAGAGGAGGAGGAAGCGAGTGCGTGCGGTGCAAAGTGCAGTCTGCGCATAGGAGCGGATGGAGGAGAAGGCAACGGCGGTGTCGTCGAGGTAGCGAGGTCGTTGAGGCGGCGGTGTTGTCGAGGCGACACTGCGGGGAGGCGAGGAGGTGGCGGGGTTGACGACGTGGGGCCCCGGGGAGGCGAGGAGGCGGCGGGGTCGACGACGCGCTATTATGGGAGGCGAGGAGGCATGAGGTCGTCGAGTGGCGCCTGCTGGGAGGTGAGGAGGCAATGGTCGGCCGCCTGGGAGGCAAGGAGGCGGTGTCGTCGAGCCGTGGAGACAGCCCCGCGGGGAGGCGAGGAGGCGGCGGGGTTGTGTCGCCACGGGGAGGTGACGAGGCGATGTCGTCAAGGCAACACCACGGGGAGGCGAGGAGGCGGCAAGGTCGGCGAGGAGCCTTGTGCACCGCCAAGACGCAGGTATGACACCTGCATGAGAGGGGTTGGGGAGAAGAAGGGCTAGCCAGGCAGGCAAGGGGGGGGCGGCCTGCACTGCAGGTAGGGGTAGGCGGGCAGGGGTGGGCAGGTGGTAGGTGCGGGCAGCCGACAGGGGCAGGTGGCAGGGGCAGGCAGGCCGGGCAGGGGCACACGAGCCACATTGGCCTGATGGGCTAAATGGGTCGTCTTGACCAAGACAAATTTAAACGGCCGACGGGTCGTGCTGGGCAGACTCGACACGTGGGCCGCCCCAGACAAAGATGAATAGTAGCCGAGCTGAAATGGGCTGTGCCTAGCCGGGCCCGTGCCGTGCTAGGTCGGGCGGCCCGTTTGGCCAACACTGCCTGATCCCCTCACATCGTAGAGGCTGCCACCTCCTGCTCTCGCTCCCGCCCTCCTCTCACCCTCGCCATCACCTCACCTCCGGCCTCCTCCATTTCGATCTCGTCGTTGCCGGAGCTGCCCTTACCCCCGCCACCGCCACCTCCCGTTGTTCCTCTGCCATGCTTCTTTCCTTTCCTTCCCCGCCGAAACCATAGCACGCCATAAACGGAGCCGCCGCCACCGATCCGCTGTCTTGCACCATCGATCTGGTCACTTGCTCACCTTCCTTGTTGTCATCGTAGTCCCCGGGTGGCCACCCGACATAACCTAGGCCGCCCTAGGTTGTGTCGCCGCCACTCCTCCTAGACCAGCCATGCGCGAGTTACGGATGTGAGGGCTCCGCGAAGCGGAGCTCCCATTCTCCCCTCCCTCCCGCTCCACTTCGCCTGGGTGTTGTCACCGCCTGTCCTGCTCAAGCTCCACCGGCTCCCTACTGTCAGGCCCCTCAAAATCCCAGGACTGATTTTGAGCTAGACCACACAGATTTCGGATCGATCGGAAATTGGGGAAAGTGTTGTATAGAGAGAGAGAGGTAGTTCTACGTAACCTAGCTAAGAACTCACAATATGCTTTTCCGATGTCTCTTTTCGTCCCAGCGAACAGGTCTTAAGCCTGTGAATTTGTTCGAGCGTTACAGAGGTAAATCAGTTAAAACTTCAGACTTACAACATCTCCTCAAAATGACAAGAAGCAAAAGGTAAATAGTGACGCACAGAGCTAATAGAATTTAAAGCCATCCCTTGGATCTTCTTTTACCGCGCCTCCTTGAAGCATCCACACCACTCGTTGCTTGATAAGTGAAGTCGCCCAAGCATTATATGCAATGCCGACTTCATAACTCAATTGAAGCCTTTGACATTTCTGTCTGTTTTTCTAAATCTCTAAACATCAACCGCTGAAAATGCTCTTCTAAACATCAGTATCTGACAATGCCCCCTCCTTGAGATGAACCTTGTCCTCAAGGTTTAAACTGAGGAAAGGTCTTCTGAATAAAAGGCACATCTTCCCATGTTGCATCTTCTGGCGCAAGGTTAAGCCACTGAGCCGCTACTGCATTTCCTCGAGGAATGATTCTCCTACCCAGAACTGCTATTGGTTCAGTTTTGATCTTGCCCTCATCACTAACCATTGGCAGATGAGCCAAAGGAACGACATTGAGCCCCAAATGTTTTTTCAATTGGCTGACATGAAACACTAGATGAATTGCTGAATTTTTTGGAAGTTGTAATCTATAAGCAACTCTTCCTACTTTCTCCATTACTCGAAATGGCCCATAGAACTTTGCTCGCAATTTGAGGGATCCCCTGAGTCCAAAAGCATTTTGGCGATACGGTTGCATCTTTAGATACACCATGTCTCCAACTTGAAAGATCCTCTCTGATCTCTGTCTATCTGCATACTGCTTCATCTTGTTCTGAGACTGTTGAAGATTCTCTTTTAATTCTCTCAGCATCCTCTCTTTTTCTTCCACTGTTACCTTAGCTTCCTTTAGATGTTCCCCGGTATTGACAATTCTCCAATTTGAGGAGACGCATGCCCATACAAAGCTTGAAAAGGAGTGAATTTGAGGGCTGTATGGTATGATGAATTATACCACCATTCCGCCATCGCTAACCAAGTGTACCATTCTCTAGGCTCCTGAAACACCATGCATCTCAACTATGCTTCTAGGCATTGATTTACTCGCTTGGTTTGGCCATCGGTTTGCGGGTGGTAAGATGTACTAAATCTCAGAGTTACCTTGAGGGCTTTGAATATCTCCTGGAACAACTTGCTTGTGAAAATTCTGTCTCGGTCTGTAACAATCACAGTGGGCATCCCGTGTAACTTAAAGATATGGTCCATGAAAATCTGAGTAACCTGGGTGACTGAGTATGGATGAGACATCCCTACGAAGTGAGCATACTTTGTCAACCGGTCCACAACCACTAGAATCACATCTCTTCCCTTGGACTTAGGTAATCCTTCAATGAAGTCCATTGATATGTGTGTCCATGCCATATCCAGAATATGCAAAGGATCTAGTAGGCCTGGTAAATGGACATGTTCAGATTTACTTACTTGACAGGTTGGACATTCATATATGTACTTCTCTATTTGTTTCCTCATTCTTGGCCAATAAAATATCTTCTTGATTCGGTGATAGGTTGCCCTTGACCCTGAATGTCCCCCAATAGCTGACTGATGTAAGGATTCTATCACTTGTTGTCTCATGTTGTTTTGTGTTCCCACATAGATTCTGTATTTGAATCTGAGCACTCCTTCCACCAATGTCAATCTCGGGTCTTGGTTGTTTCCAGATTGTACAGTTTCTATGATCCTAGCTGCCTTGGGGTCCTCCAAGTAACTCATTTTGATGTCCTCTACCCATTCAGGTGTTACACAAGTGAGTGCATTGCAATCCATTTCAGTTTCAAATCTTGGATTGTCTTTTCGAGACAAAGCATCCGCAGCCACGTTTTCTCTCCCCTTCTTGTATTCTATGCTGTACTCAAACTCCAACAACTTCAGAAGTAATTTGTGTTGTATTCCTTCAGTTAATCTTTGTGTGGTCATGAATTTTAGGCTCTTTTGGTCTGTCCTTATGATTAAAGGGTTTCCCAATAGGTAATGCTGCCATTTCTTCAATGCTTCCAGAATAGCTAAGGCTTCCTTTTCATATATAGATTGTCCTGCAGCTTTAACTCCCAAGGCTTTGCTGAAAAATGAGATTGGTCTTCCATTTTGCATTAGAACAACACCTATTCCAGAATTACAAGCATCAGCCTCGATTACAAATGGTTGAGCAAAATTGGGCAGAGCTAGTACAGGACTTGTGGTCATTACCGTTTTCAAGGTTTCAAAAGCCTCCTCTTGGGCATAACCCCATTGGAATCCATCTTTTTTTTAACATATCATGTAGTGGTCTACACATTCTTCCATAATTTTTAATAAACCTCTTGAAATACCCGGTCAACCCTAGAAACCCTCTTAATTTTGACACCCCATCAGGCTTCGGCCACTTAACAATGTCAGCGATCTTCTTAGGGTCTGTGGGCACTCCTTCTCCAGATATGATGTGTCCCAAGAACTCTACTCTCTCTTGAGCAAAGGAGCATTTACTCAACTTGGCTGATAGCTGATTCTTTCTCAAAATCTCTAAAGTTTCCTTTAAGTGTGGAACATGTTCCTCCAAGCTCTTGCTATAAACAAGGATGTCATCAAAGAATACCAATATGGACCTTCTCAATTGTGCAGAAAATATGTTGTTCATCAAAGCTTGGAATGTTGCTGGAGCATTAGTGAGGCCAAAAGGCATTACTGTGTATTCATAATGTCCCATATGTGTCTTGAATGTTGTTTTTGCAATGTCTTCATCTGCCATTCTTATCTGGTGGTAGCCTGACCTAAGGTCCAGTTTACTGAATATGGTAGCACCTTGTAACTCATCCAAGAGATCCTCAATGACTGGCATGGGAAACTTATTCTTAATGGTTGTTGTATTCAATTGTCTATAATCTACACATAGCCTCCAACTTCCATCTTTCTTTGTCACCATTACTGCAAGAGAAGAATATGGACTAATGTTGTGTCTAATCTCTTTAGAATCCAGCAAGTTCCTTATGATTTCCTCCATAGCATCCTTTTGATGGTGGGGCACTCTATATGGTCTCAGATTAGGTGGACTGGATCCCACCTTCACGTGGATATGATGATCACAGTTCCTGATTGGAGGAAGCCCTTGAGGTTCCTGGAACACATCTCTATATTGCCTTAGCACTTTCTCAATCTCCTTCCCATATAGACTTTGATTTTCAGAGTCTCTGGATTCCACATTGTGTATTTGAATTATGTATCCCATCACTTTCTTTTGTATCATCTTCTGAAGCTTTTGCTGGTCTATTATAATTTGCTTCCGAGGAACGGTGTGATCCTTGAAGATAATAGTATTTCCCTTTTATGTAATTCCCAAAGTTCTTTGCTTTAGGTCCAAATTGATAGGGCTATATTCATAAATCCAGTCAGCTCCTAATATGATATCATAGCTCTTAAGCTTGATGAGTTTGAAAGTGTTAATGAATTTAATACCCTGAATGTTATAGCAGGTTGGAACTACCATTGCATCCGAAATAAGTTCCCCGCCACCAGCTACTGTGATTTTCCTGATCTGAGTTGACTTCACCTTGCATCCACTCTTCAAAGCTAGCTCATAACTCATAAAAGTGTTAGTATTGCCACTGTCTACAAGAGCTACTGCTTGCTTGCCCCCTATCTGTGTGATCAAGGAGAAGGTGGTAGGTCCATGCGTACCCTTCACTGCATGAGTAGATATCGACATCAATTGTTCTTGATTTTCTCGGTGTTCAGGACTACTGGGTGCTGATTTGAAGTCCCCTTCTATCTTCTCTTCAATTTCTGGTTCCATAACTATGTCCTCCTCCTATTCTTCTTGAAGTATATGAATTGTTTTGCCTATTTTGCATTTATGTTGGTAGTGCCAAGGCTCTTGACAGTAATAACATTTTTTCCTCTCCTGATCACTGCTTTTCTGATCATATTTCACTACCCCCTTTGGAGTATTTGCTTGCTGCCCCTTTTGACCAGATGGTCTAAAGGTATTATTGCCCCCAGTTGTGAATTTACCTCTGTTGAAGTTTCCCTGAGTGTTGCTCTTTTTTGCCAAAGCTGACTTTTCATAAATCCTGGCATACCAATAGGTCTCCAACATTCCTTGAGGCCTTTGCCCACTTACATCATGTTTAATTTCCCCTCTTAGTCCCCCAGTGAAACAACTCATTAAGAAAGCCTCTTGAAGATAACGGTGGTCTCTTTTAACCAGAGCCATGCACTCCTCAAATCTGTCAATATAGTTTGATACAATAGCAACTCCTTGTTTAATATTCTACAATTGCTCTACTGCGTCATGAGCATTTACTTCTGAGAATCTATCTCGAAGCATAGCACAAAATTGATTCCAATTCAATACTTGCCATGGAACTCCAATGCCCTTGAACCAATTAGCTGCCCTACCTTGTAGGTGTCCTGAAGCTATATTCACCCATTGTTCTAGTGGTGTTTTGGAAATTTCATAGAATTTCTCACATTGCTTCAACCAGCAGATTGGATCTTCTCCTGAGAACAAAGGAATCTCTAATCTAGGCCCCTTAATAATGGCTTCAGCATAATTAGAGTTGATTCTAGGATCCCTAGGGTGACTATGTTTCTAAGCTTCATATATCTGTACTCCTGGTAAGTTTCCATTAGATCTGCCGCTTAAGAACTGTCCCGTAACAGGATTGTATTGATTTTGTTGGAAGAAGTTGTGATTCCATTCAATTCCATATGGATTACCAGGCTGAGGGTTGATAGGGATACTCGAGGTCATACCCAGCCTCGGCTGTAACACCCTGATTTTTAGAGCCTTTTTGAAAATTTTCAAAATAAAAAGAACCAATTGGTTTTGATGAGAATTCAAAGCTTAACTTGAGAATTTCATAATTCGAA
The DNA here is from genome assembly GCA_036346405.1 of Phyllostachys edulis. Taxonomy (NCBI): domain Eukaryota; kingdom Viridiplantae; phylum Streptophyta; class Magnoliopsida; order Poales; family Poaceae; genus Phyllostachys; species Phyllostachys edulis. Next base: position 100,622,586 of record CM070545.1, on the reverse strand, counting down.
GCGTTTAAAATAACTAAACTAAACTTCAGCTAATCCAAAGCTTGGTTCTTTTGGTGTTGCTCTAGCTCTCTGGAGCTATCTTCCTTTTCTTGATAGGATTACCTTTCGTCCAACCTATTTGGACATTCTTTTATGTCTAGACCCTCCCTCTTGTTTGACCTCTAATGTTGCTTTCTCCTCCTTGTCTATTCGGGTCTTCCCTTTTGCTTTGGAGATCCCTCTTTATTGCGACTTCCCTTTTTGTTCAGATCACCTTGTTGGTCAACTTCACTTTGTGGTCTCTTGTAAAGATCACCCTCCTGGACCAGCCCATCCTTTGGGTCAGGATCTCCCTTAATCTCAATTGTAGTTTAAACCTCCTCTGAGGTTTAGACTTTCCTTGTAACTAAACCTCCTCTAAGGACTAGACAATCTTGGTGGTTTTGACTTTTCCCTCTGTTTGGGCACTTCCTAGGTCTAGACTTTCCTTGTGTTTAGACCTTCTGTGTGCCCAGACCTCCTTACCACTTGGACCTTTCCTGTGGTTCGGACCTCCTCTTTGTTTGGATCTCCTTGGTGTCTGGATCTCTTTTGATCCTAGACCTCATTCTTTGTTTGGGCATACTCTTATGTCCAGACCTCCCTCTGGTTTGATCTAGCCAGACCTCCCCTCACATCTTTTGATTGAATCTCTCTTTTGCTCACTGGAATGCCCAGTAATTCACTTGAACCTCCCAGTGTCCAATTGGACCTTCTTTGCATTCGATTGAACCACCTCTGTGCTCAATTGGACCCCCTTCTGATCCCCTCTGAGCCATTCAGACCTCTCTTGTGAAGATCTGAACCGTTCAGACCTCTTGTGATTCTCATCCAAGGGTCCAGACCTCTTTAGGTCTAGACCTCCCAAGTGTTTGGACCTTCCCTGGTCTAGGCCTTCACTCTTTAGTTCCTCCTTGGTGTAGACCTTTTTAGGTCTAAACCTCCCTCTTTAGTTTTTCTCTGGCTTAAACCTCCCCATGCCTAAGCCTCCCTCATGTTCATCTGAGTTCCTTATGCACTCTCTTGAGCCTCTCTGTGTTCACGTGGACTTCCTCTTTGCTTTGATCTATGTAACTCTCTCTGGAAGTTTTCTTCTCTACCAATCCGGTATTACCGCCCCCAACTCGCGGTATTACCGTTTCTCAGGACCTCCTTCCCACTTATTTGGACTCCCCCGTGTCCTTCAAGATCTCCTTGTGCCCTCTAGGACCTCCTCTACGTTCATTTGGACCTCCCCGCGCCTTTCAGGATCTCCCTGTGGACCTCCTCTGTCTCCTTTGTTAGATCCAACGGCTCTGACCTCTCCTTTGTTAGATCTAACGGTTCTGACTTCTCCTTTGTTAGATCTAACGGTTCTGACCTCTCCTTTGTTAGATCTAACGGTTCTGACCTCATCTTTGTTAGATCTAAGGGTCCAGACCTCATCTTTGTTAGATCTAAGGGTCCAGACCTCATCTTTATTAGATCTAAGGGTCTAGACCTCTCTAGCATTTGGACCTACCACTTGCCCTTGTGGTGGTACTGCTCAGGTTTAATCTCCATAGCTTGTGGACCATTCAATCCATTTTGGATGGCCCGATCTAGGCGTAACGTTTGCCTGGTTCGGACGTTCCCTAGAGTGTGGATCGTCCGATCCATATCAGATAGCTTGGCCAAGTTAGCTTGCTCGCTCGGTTCGAGCGGCCCAACCATTCTGGCCGTTCGGTTGAAATCCAACCACTCCTGCTCCTCCCGCCTCTTAGCCCGCTATTTCTCACCTCCTTGATTAGATCTTGACCGCTAAGACCTCCTCCTTGGAGATCCTAGCCGTCAAGACCTCCTTGATCAGATCTTGACCGTTAAGACCTCCTTTTGGGATCTTAGCCGTCAGGACCTCCTCCGGTGGTACCGTTATAGGCATGCCGGTACTACCGCTACCAGCAATGTTGTTCCCGTCCTTTGGACCTCCCCATAACACCTCCTGTGAACTCGCAGGACCTCCTCCCGAGCCATCGGGACCTCTTAGCCATTGGATCTTTTGTCCTTTAGACCTCCCTGTCTGCAGGACCTCTTAGTCTTTTGTTATCTCTGTCCTTTGGACCTCTTTGCCCTCTTGACCTCCTGTTCATAGGACCTCTCCGTTGTTGTGTCTCTTGGACCTCCTTGTCCACAGGACCTTTTTCCAGTCCTTTTGCAAGGACCTCCTTTGACCTGTGTGGGCTCTCCTCAAAGTCCTCAGGACCCCTTAGTTCTTTGGACCTCCTCAAGGACCTCCCTTGATTCCGCAGGACCTCCCTGTCCAGCTGACCTCCTCCATAGTCTTTTTGTAAAGACCACCTTGGTAGCCCTTGATTGGTCACGACCTCCCCATTGGCCGTGACTACTCCTCTTTGACCGGACTGTTCTGAATTTGACTAGTCCCACTTACCAGTCTTACCTATTCTCATTTTCTCCGCCACACAAGTACCTTGTGCATTCAATGCATGTTATGTCACATTAAATGCGGCTAAATACATGGATGCATACACTGAATGTGGTCACTGAGTGGCACCATTGTTATCTTTCCTTGTCTCCTCCCTTAACAGCATACCTTACCCTTTACTTTTGTCCTTCACCAAATTGGTGATGACACCTATCCTTTTCTTCACCTACCTTTGACCTATCCTTTCCACTTATTTTTGACACGCGTGCCTTCCAGTGCCTTCTCTGCTTCACCTTTCCTGGCTACAAATAGCCCGAGTAGCCTTCCTCTTGTCACCTTTGGCCAAACTCAACACTTTTGCTCTTGCCTAGTTTTCTCCTTGCTTGGAGTTTCACCTAGAAGACAACGGGAGCTCCCACCATCGCCTCCTCATCGCCAAGGAGACCACTGCAGCCTACACCACCTTCGACAACGTCACCACTGAAGAACTCCCCGGAACACTCAAGTCGTCCTCAATCGCTACTGCCGTCCTCTAACCTCTCTTTCTCCTTTAGTCTCTCTTGGCCTTGGTGAGTATATCCGAGTTTTGTTCTTTTCTTGGTTTCATACGACCATGTTGCGTAGTCGTATTTCTCTTACGACCACGCAGCATAGTTGTGACTTTTGCGGAACACCCATCCTTTGGAGCTTCTGAGGGCCCCTGTGTGCAAAGATCCTCTCCTCGGTCCTTTGCTAAAGACCTCCCTTCTGGTCTTTTGCAACGATTACTTTTTCTTGGTCTTTGCTGGTCTCATAGCAAAAGACCACTCCTTTTGATCCTTTGCAAAGACCACCCCTTTCCCGGAGGACCTCTCCCTAACCCATTAGACTTTCTCCAACCTGTAGGACCTCCCTTCAAACCTGTTGGACCTCCTCCTAATCCATTGGACCTCCACCTGAGAATCCTTTCTTAGTCCTCCTTGTTTTGTTCTCTGCTATTTGATTTGTTTGGAGTTCATTGGATCTTATTTGGCTGTTATTTGATTTTGCTTTGCTTTGCCCTCGTGTAGATTGCGACTCTCCTGGGAGCTAGAGCTTTGAGAAAGAGTAGACTATTAAGCTTTCCAAGCAAGAGGCAAGTTAAACTCTTGATCATATTGCACCCAATATCTTAAATTATTTATGTTCTGTTTCAAAGTATACTGCATGCTTATTTCTATCAAGTTAATTCAATACCTGTCTTGAAATTCATAGTTATGCCTATTTCCTTCATATGGCCAATGTTGATGTTGAATCAAATCTGTTGTCACCCTTAGATAAAACCTGGTTGAGGCAATAGTATAAACCAGGAACATTTGACAAATGTGTGCTTAGTCTTGCTTAGACCAAAAATACTTGATTTGGGGAAATCTTTACCATCATGACCAACTGCTATTTAAATGTTTTAATCCATGGCATTGGGTTGTCATGGTGTTTTGCAAATGCTTTTGGAAAAGCAAAGAAAAGGAAAATGGTTTTGAAATTTGAATGGTTGCTTGGTTGGTGCATGTCTATGCACGGGACCGTGCCATTTCTATGGCCGGTGCCCAGGGTTTGTGGAAGTCGCCCTAGTCAATTGAGGACCGGTCTCTGAGCGACCAATGCCATGCCTATAATGGGCTATACCACAATCATTCAACCACATGTCTCCAGTGTGGGGCGTGGGACCTGGCTGACTAATTTGCAAAGTTCCACCGCGGTTGTTCCACTTTGATGTGTGGGAGGTCTTTCATGGCCAATGGTCTTTTATAACCTATGTTCCCACTAGCGCAAGAGGGGGCACCCCAATAACCCGGAGGATTTATATCCAAAGGGGGGATCTGTGAAACCTTAGCGAGGAGGGGCTGTGGTGGAAGGATGCATTGTAAAGGCCTTGTCACGAGCTCTAGACCACTTACCTTCGGCAGTGAGTGGTGGTACCAACGGGTGCCGGACAAACTAGAGAAAATCGTGTCATGTGGGTAAAGTGTACAACCTCTACAGGGTGTAAATCTATTCGAATAGCCGTGTCCGCGGTTATGGACATGCTGGCAGAAGCTACTCAGAGTTAGATGTTGATTTTATTTTCAAAAGGCTTGACAAATGTTTTTGGATGTCTATCCAAATGGGTTTGGGCGGGGAGCCTTGTGACAGGAGGGTATCCTTCACCATCTTGATGATGAATGTTATCCAACTGAAAATTGAGTTTAGAAAATGAATTTTAATTATTGTAATTGACTTGAACTTATTACATGTATTTAAACTAAACTTGGCTTTATGCAAACTAACCATAGTATGCCTTCCTTTGAGATATCTATTTATGCATGTCATTCTATTATCTAACGGGTGTAACTTGCGAGCACGGTTGCTGTGCTCACTCTTGCTTGATGCTGTTTTTAGCAAGGATGAGAGCTTGTGGTGGTCTATGCAGTAGACCAAATGGTCTAGGACGACTAGGATTGCGCCCTCCAGCCGATTGCCTGTGGTGTATCAGATGGCCTATTGTTATTTCCGCTATGTTCTGGTTTGTTGGCTTGTAAGCTCTCTTGTAATCAACTCCTTTGATATTAATAAAGCTTGTGTTGTTGCAATGTTACCACTATTGTTGCCGTGAAGAGCTAGCCATGATCCTTGGGACTATCTCGATTCACACTAAGGGTCATGGGGGTGATCCTAGGTCTTTTGGCCACTCTCAGATCTCCTGGTGGTCTTGTAGGGTGTCCTGGTTGGTCTTGTTGGACCTCTTGGGTGAGCTTGTGTCCTGGGTGGTTTTGTTGGACCTCTTGGGTGAAGATCCCCTAGGTGACCCTGAGAGTGTTTGGCCACTTCACGTCCTCCTCAGGGTTGGTCCCTTGGCCTCTCCTGAGTTAGCCATGGCTTTTGTGATCCTCCCGTGCCTATCGCCCCTCTCGGTGGTACCCTCGAGCGGTCCTACCGGGCTCTCGAGCGGTATTACTGGAGCCCGGTCCTACTGGTGCCTCGGTCGGTTCTACCGGACCTTTTGGGAGGTCCTGATGGATTCTCTAGGAGATTCGGGAGGGCCTCTCGGGTGCCCTAGGGCTGGGTCGCTACATCGGCCCCTGATGAAACATTGACGTTGCTGGCCTCATCTCATTGGAAATTGCAGTGTTATCAGATTATGTTCGACAATAATCGAATCGCAAGCTGTTCTCTGGCATGTTCCCTTGATCTGTCTGGCTAAGGTTCACTTTAGTATTCTGGAATGTTTGGGTTTCCCCAACTCTCCTTGGCTCCACGACATCATCCACAATATCAACATGAGGGGTAGTAGTATGAGACTCAGGATTTGTTACCTTAGTGGCTGGTATAAATGTTTCGGTCGGACAGATCTTCTTTAAAAAGTTCTTGATTTCTGCAATGTCCCCTCTCAGATCTGCCTGCTCTTCTTTGATCACCTGGATCTCTGGTTCTACATCAAATTCCTCTTCTCCTTCCGCTAGATTCTCCTTAGATCGAGTCTTGACCATCTTCTTTGCTTCTCTACAGATTTGGCTGAGGGATTGTACGGTAGTATTCAACACTCTTCCAACCTTCACCAACTCGATTTCACTCCAAGAATCAGTTGTCTCTGATACCTTTGTCAAGCCCCTCAAAATCCCAGGACTGATTTTGAGCTAGACCACACAGATTTCGGATCGATCGGAAATTGGGGAAAGTGTTCTATAGAGAGAGAGGTAGTTCTACGTAACCTGGCTAAGAACTCATAATATGCTTTTCCGATGTCTCTTTTCCTCCCAACGAACAGGTCTTAAGCCTGTGAATTCGTTCGAGCGTTATAGAGGTAAATCAGTTAAAACTTCAGACTTACAACGTCTCCTCAAAACGACAAGAAGCAAAAGGTAAATAGTGACGCACAGAGCTAATAGAATTTAAAGCCATCCCTTGGATCTTCTTTTACCGTGCCTCCTTGAAGCATCCACACCACTCATTGCTTGATAAGTGAAGTCGCCCAAGCATTATATGCAGTGCCGACTTCATAACTCAATTGAAGCCTTTGACATTTCTCTCTGTTTTTCTAAATCTCTTAACATCAACCGCTAAAAAATGCTCTTCTGAACATCAGTATCTGACACCTACCAATTCGTTCCCCTTGCCCCCCTCCTTCACCACTCCTTCCCCCTCCCCATCTTCTAGACCCACATGTTGCGAATCAACCATGGACGAGAACTAGTGTGCAGGTGATGAATAGCTTTCTAAAGCATGATAGATCGATGATTTCCTTTCAAAAAAATTATTTTTAGATTCTTTGGTATTCTGTGTAAATCAATTTGATCATCCTACATAGCGCTAGATGATTTTGTAATATGATTTGTGTGCAGAGAAATCCTACCTTTAGACTCATTCAAAATATTAAAGGTCCCTGAAAAGATTTGAGGAAACCACTTCAAGATTTGGTAAATTTTGGTGTAGAAGAAGGGCTGGGCCATCCCAAAGCCCTCAACGGCCTCCTTGGCCTACATGTTGCCGCCACCACCGCCGGTCAAGTGCCGCTATCACCTCTCCGATTTATCCTCTGGTGAGTTGTTTATTACTCCTTTCCTCTCTCTTTGGGGTTAATCTCTCCATCTTCCGTTGCAATACTTTTATGTTATGGTTGAAATTAGTTTCATAGGATGTTTAGGTTTGTGATTTCCATTGATCCAACCATTTGAAGTTGTGCAAGCTGGATTATATGTGCTCTTCTATCTCCATGTCGTGGCTAGGGTTCTACGCCATCGACTTCGTTCCGCGGCAGCTTCGATCGGCAGCGAAGATTGGGCACCACACTTACCCAAGTAGAGAGCCTGTGTCATCTTCTTCCTCTGCGGTAAGGGGTTCATGCTCCATTAACTCAAGCTGGTCAATGGATTTATGCTCTAGTAGTTCTACCATGAGTTTCTTGTTTGTGTGTTTGCGAGATTTGATCCAGGAGTGTAATATTCTGAAAATAACCCTCTTGAGGACCAGTGCGTAATTAGACAAAAGGGTATACGTGAAAATAGGATTATTTGGTTATTCTAGAGAAGAGTTGTTTTCCTGGAATGAGTCGTGCAGGAGGAATTGGTTCGTGCTGGGGTAAAAGAGGACGTGGGAGAGAGGAGGATCCAAAACCCAGAAATCAAACCCTAGCCATGTTTTTTTTTTATTTTACCCATGTGCCGCCACCAGTGCAGCCGCTTGCTCGCCCGCACGTGTGGAAGCCCGGCTGCCCACGTCGCCATCGCCCGCCTTCGTCCCACCGCTCGCACGTCGCCACTTCCTCGCGTGAAGCCTGCCCGCTTGAGTTCACCCGCGCATGAAGCGTCGCCCGCCGCGTGCAGCTGCTGCCGCGTGTGTGTTTTTGCTGCGTCGACCGAGTCCTAGTGCGCTGATCAGTGGAAAAACAAAGAAAAGAAGAGGGATAGAAGAGCACATATAATCCTGCGAGGGATAGGAGATTCGGAGGGAGGAAAAGAAGAAAAGAAAAAAATAGTGATTTTATCGTTCGTCCTAGGTAACGATCTGGTTATTCCCTTTGTTTTGTTAATTTAATTAGAGATTAGAATCTAGAGTAGAGGCAGAGATAACACGTGTTTCTAGTCGAGGGAAAATTGAATAGGTCTGATGTTTTGTTGTACTATTCTTTCGGGTACCGTAGGGGTGTAATTTGATAATATCATCTACTAGATAATTGTAGAGAATTTTGGTAATTTTCCATAGAATATTTAATCAAGTTTATTGGATGCTTAAATTTCGAGTTATGAATTTTGTAAGTCTGTTGTCTAGAGACTTGTCGTCTTTTGGCAGCATCTTGGTAGACTGTAGATTAAAATTAGTAAATAGACTAATTAGCATTTTTGCCCTACATGAACATTATAGATAACTGTCTAAGGATTCTAGAGAATCCAAGAACACAAATTTTGGTTAGGTAGAACAGAAGATATGAATTTAGGAAGACTGCTATTCAGAAACCGTTGTTGTTTTTAGTGTCGGGTCAGCTAGGGGTGGCTGACCGGTAAATAGAGTGTGTTGCGGATGGGGACACATGTAGGAGCGATGTCTTTAATTGTTGTTATTGTACCGCTGTAGCTTATTTTGAGGTTTGGTGTTTACTGTAGGAGGAGTGGCATCGGGTTTGTGGTCAGTCTCTAATCAATCTACTCCTCGCCACTAGAAGAGGCAAATGCATGGTAGACCGTGATCAATAGTTGATTACTATATTTCTTTATCACTCATTACCATTATTTGTTTTTACTTATATTTTATTTTAATCGCAAGCAATGTGAATGGTCTTGAATTATTTCGTATTGTTGGATATGAAAATGATAGTAGATGATGAAATTGATGAAACTATGAATAACTTTGCATTCATAAGCATCTTTGCATATGAGAAGGTGATCATGTTGATCAAAACTCCATGAGAGTGGAGGAGGTCCCCGGTCCTTGAGGAAGACTGGCTTGAGAGTGAACATTGTCGCAAGTGTTCACTCATGCTATACCGGTATACGCAAAAGAAGTGCATGTGGACAAGTGGTGTAGAGGTGCATTGAATTGTGTGTGAGAATAAAGAGAAGATGATTGCATGAATAAGCATGAAAACAAAGATAAGAGAACAAGTGATGATAATGGTGTTATTGATTACTGCTGATTTAACATTGTTTATTGTCTATTGATGTATTTGCTGAGTCGTGGACTCACTCTTACTCTTCTGTTGTTTTTAGGTGACCGTTGATAGCGTTTCACTTGGTAGGGATTAGCGCACGTAGAATAATTATATATTATTTAACTTGATTCATTTGTCATGGGAAACCTTTATTTCTTAATGATGGAATTCCTTTTAGGACTTGCTAGCTATTGAATAATCTTAGATGATTGATTAGGACTTGTTTACTCATTCCATATATTTGTTCTATTGGTTTTGTGCCAATTTTGGGTTATTATCTTGCTATGCTTCTAGAGTTTAATTATTTATGATTGTCATGTCGATAATCATATTTTATTGTGACCCGTGGACGGGTTTTTAATATTCATTGCTTGTTGTAATTTTATTGTAAGTTGATGTAAATAAATTTGTTAGGGTAGTTTAGTGGTATTCCAGGCTCAGTGTTGGGCTGGGGTGTCACAATGAGTTCTTTGGTTTCTTTGTGGCATCGCCTCAAACACCCCGTGAACACCGGTTCATTGTTCAGGACAATAGGTTCGATTTGATTTGTTTTTTGGCCCCAGCAGTACCTTAACATGTTTGTTTTTCGGTGAATGCCATGAAATTGTTGTCGAATATTGTGGGATAAACTCTAGAGTTAGTTAGGCACAATTCTTTTGGTGCATCTACATGTTCTACAGGCAAAGGCAGAGTGCGAATGATTCGTTCTGGTGGCTTAATTCCAATCCATTTTCCTGTTCCTGCAACAGCATGGCATAGTTCTTCTAACATTCTTACATCTTGTGAGTGTTCTAAGAAAATATTGTGTTGTTTCATTCATTAGCTGTGGCTATTTGCCCTTAAAGCTGTAAAATTCAAGCAGTACTATTTTAGTGTGTTTTAGCGAGTCAGTATAATGGATATTGCATGAATGCAGCAGCTGCTACTTTGGCCAATACAAATGAGATTCCTTTCTTCGTTGTCATTTTCCTAATAACTGTTGGATATCAGCTTGGTCAATGCAGAACTAGAAATTGCAGTTAACTTATTTTGTGCAACTCTTCCATGTATTTTTGCCCAACATTTGCGACAACCGCTTATGGGCATAGCAAAATACTTTTTGGTTGATTAGTTTATAGAATTTTTGAATATGGGTGAAGAAATGCTAGATTTGAGTGCCAAGGCACTCCTGTAATATGGTGATGTTTAAACTTTAGAATGGTCAATACTTTGTTCATATAATATTGATTAGTCCAGTATTAATGCATAGGAGGCTAACAAAAGTTTGGATAGGAAGTCATTATGTTTGAAGTTGTTTTCTCACTGAATTAGTATGGAATTTCAGGGATGGCATGATAGACCCTTCTGTTATCTATGGGGTGCTTTTTGGATGTGACTATTTTCAACATTATGTTGAACACTGAAGTCTGAACTAAAAGAATTTGGGTATTACTGCATGTGCAGAACCCTACAAGCGCATGCAGTAAAAAGGTTCCCCCTTATATGCAGTACCTAGAGTAAGAGTAACCCACATATGCACTGTTTAGCTTTCATGTAGTTTGTCTTCTAGCTAGCTAGGCTGAATTTTGATTGCTTCCTCTTCGGATGAAGTGAAATGCTACAGTCAGTGTTATTGATGTTTTACCTGTGCTACCTTCGACCATTCTACCCTTGGTGAACCTTCGTCTTTTTGTCCTTAATTCTCACTTCTTAGTGTTTTCACTTTATATTGTCTTAAAATTGATCAGGAGGTAGTTCTTGGGAAAAAAATTTCACCTTTATCTTTAGCAGCTTTCGCTTCACAATGTTTGGTATTTATCAGTGATTTGGTTAAGTTACAGTAAGACGTGCCAAGTAATATATTTATGCTCATCTTTGCTTACCACAGTGCACTAGCTGACACATGCATATGCTTGGCAATGAAAAACTCTATATAAATGTATGTTTGCAGAGACTTTGCCAGTTGCACATCGGGATAGTTAGCGTTCGTCTTCTCTCCTTTTTTTTTGTCCTCGCCCAGAGCTACGTATCCTAAAAGCACATCGGCATTTTATAGTTCAATCAATTTGTGATAGCCATTTTTATGGACAGATGCATAGTTTATTTGTTGTTCCATCAATTGGAAAATTCGTTGGTGCCGATATTATTTGAAGTGGAAAAAGGATATTGCACCCTGATGTTTCTTATTGAAACCTTGCCTCAAGCTCTCACATTGATGACTGATATCTTTGGAAATAGTTCTTTGTCTGAATTTATACACGTATTTATTTGCTTGGGTCTCCTGTTGCAGCAAAAAACTGATAGCTAAGTTTGTGGGTGGCAATTCTGATATCTACCATACAACAACTTCTAAACTTAGCATAGCCTTCGGGTGTAATGGTTTATTTCCTGTTAGTATTTGGGTCCCATTTTAGATCGTTTGGGCATTATATTGGTTTTGGATACAAAATGCATTTGACATCATGCATGCGCAATGCTTATTTGTGCAATAGCGAGCTTCCATGTTTGGGCCTCAGCATTATCATCCATTTAGTTGTATTTGGACTTGATTTATCTAAATATTGATGTATTATCGTATTTGAACTGGTTACCACCACCGTCTATTGAAGTGATTATATCTACGTATCTCCAGTTATACAGAGGCATTCAATGTCATTTTGCAGAGATTTTCGATTATATTTGTCTTCGACTTTAATTAGTTAGTGATTTTCAGTTAATTTGCTGCTATAGCTAACTCCTTGGTTCTTTTTTATTCAGAAGACTGATGTCAGGTCCGTGTAGATCCATTCCATTAAAAAAACTTATGTTGAAATTTACATAGGTATGGTAGCACTATTTTTAAGCAATTTTGCATGGTTTAGGGTTATTGAGATTGCAGGGAGATGTTGAATTGTGAATATGAATAATTGAATTACTGAAAAAATATCATCTCACATTTCTTATTTCTAATTATTGTCCCTAGGAACCAGTTATAATGCTTGCCATGCGGAGACCAATGCAGAAGATGGGAAAAAAAGATAGTTGCTCTTTTGATGTGGATGTTCTATTATAGCCTGTAATTTTGCCTCTCATTTAACCTGGTAAGCGAAAGTACACATTAGCATCATCTTATTGTTACAGACTTATAGCCTTGTAGATTATGATTACATTACTTTAGGTACTTTAGCCCTCGCCGCGAGTGGAGGCCTCTCTCTCCGGTGCATCCTCCTCCCATGGAAGCGGCAGCCTATGCCCGCATGGTGACCCCCCCCCCCCCCCCACACCATGGCCTGTTCCTAACCCTAGTTGTGCGGTGGCAGCGGCGGTTGGCATCCCGGCGAGGGCGAGCGTCCGCGACTAGCCGGAGCTGGGCAAGGAAAGGGTGTGGTCGTCCCTATTCTTCCGATTGCATCGCCTTCCCTCCCACCCATTGTCGTTGTTCACCAGCACGGAGGCCGATGGTGCCCTGCCATCGTATCTACCGCACCCCTTCCTCACACGGGCACCCTGGCGAGGTCAGCAGGTTATGATTTCAATTGTGATTAGAGTTACGAATAGATCCACACCATCCTCCTTCAGATGGGGTGAATAGAAATATGTGTTGTTGAGTTTTGTTGCTATGCCATGGATCTGTGAGTTAATTCAACTTGTATTGTTGATTTTTCCTTCAATGCAGGAGTAGATCGCCTGGACAACTCTCGCAGCACTATAGGAGTTTCTTCAAATGTTTAGTCTTTTGGTTGGCCATCGAAGGTCCAAAATTTAGTTCGCTACAGTAGGAAATGCTTGCAGCCTTCCGTACAACATTGCTACCATCGTTCATATCATATTTTTGAATTCGTTTGGTCTCTGCTGATAGTACTACTAATTTTAGTGTGCAAAGCTAATTTATTAAACAATCTATCGGTGTTATTAATTCTTCCTCTTATATGCACAGATGCCTTACTGTCCAACAAATGAGTGGGATAAATAGACATATATTCAAAATGTTTCACTCATCAGTCTTTGGCCATTTATGAGGTAACATTTGATTGTGTCCTATTTTTTGTTCATTCAACATTTAGTTAATCTACTATTATTACTACTAACATAGGTTGTTTTTTCCTCGAATTTTTTTGCAGGTACTGTACGTAATAAAAAAAACTTAACCGTGTTATTGAAATGCTCTGGCTAAAGCATCTAAGGATCGCAAAACAAAGGCTTATACAGTTGCCATTGGAGGTGATCAAGCAAGCAAGGGCCACATCTACCAGACATGTAAGCTTCCTTTCATCTTCCCATTTCCATATGAAAGATCTAATTTCCCCCCTAGACATGAATGTTTCGAACAATGCCATTTGCTATTTGCGGTTGCTCATGAGATCATATCATGTGCTCAAGTCATTAATGATTAACTAATCATTGATGAGACCAAGGGAAAACTTGAGCACATGATAGTGTTTTCGAAGGTGAGTGTATCCCCCCCCCCCCTCAAAGGTCACATTATGAAGTAGATGTTTGAGATCATATCAGCAATGGGGTGAGTCTGTCTTCCCCCCTCTCACGCTCGCTCGCGTAGGAATTTTTTTTCCGTCCAGTCCGACTGGTAGTGTTTTTCCTAAGGAATGACTACGAAACCGTGGGGGTGAACAGTAATCCTGTGGAATTCCTTTGAGCGGTTTGTGCGAACCAAACGGCATCTACAGTCGCCAATTCCTATGGATTATTGTTTCCAAACGAGTCCTACAGTGTACCACAGATTCATCAATAGTGAGGGCCTGAAGGATATTTGCCATCAAGTTACTGCTGCACGCTAAAACTAAATATAACTCACGAAACTAAACAGCTTACAAACATGAGTACTCGACCTTCTACTTAATCTGAAAACGGAAAATTTTGTAAGAGAATGGCACAGTTGAAATGAAGCTGAAGAAGATAAAAGTCAAAAGAGTCACGACGGCTTTCCAAATTGTTGGCAGATAACAATCATGACAAACTTTTACATTACATGAAACAAGAAATATGATGATGTACCTAAAGAGTCGCAAATTCTTGCCATGGCTATATGTAAATAAAAGTGGAAGAATACAAGTACTTAAACAAGATATCTTTCTGGAGCATAAACAGATTTCAGCTGGACAAGCTGCATTGAATTTGCATCCTGGAACATATTACATTGAAAGAATATCCATCTATTCAAAGAGGTAATTCAAATTTAGGTATTCTAAGCTTTTTGATTATTAAATCTTGCAATTCAATGAGGCAAAATCAACTCCAAGTGAGCTCTTCTCCATCTGTATGTGTGGGAACAGTTCTGCAAAGAAGCTATACACAATCAATAGCAAAAAAAGCTTAGGCCCTAAACAAACATGGCAAATAGTGTTAGAAGCATTGTGATTTGGCCCTAAAGATGGCAAGTGACTTCTTTCAATAGACTCGATATATCATTAGAGCAAGAAGCATCAACTTAAATAAATTCTTCTAGTACTTGTAAAAAATAAAGGATCCAGACAGTGTTGATATTACAAACCTGCTTGAGAACTTTCCTCGGTAATTCCATCGAGCCATTGATAACTCACTCATCTTTACGGATGACATATTTCCACGTCTTTGGTTTCAATAGCCTAGGCCCTGATCAGAAATGATGTCAGAAGTCAGAACATATCTGTAAAAATTAATGTACCATGAAAAATTAATGCAACAAAAGCACTAAGAAAACGAGGATTTTAGGTAAAAAGAATATATGTTCCATTTTTCGCTTGTACTACTGATGCTATTATATTTGGATTCGGATCCTCTACATTACAAGGTACACTATGCGAACAATATTCTGTGAGGAGGTGAATAGGGCCCACAGTGCACCACAGCAAAACACTATTGCAACAGTGTTTTATGTACCGTATCAGAAAAACAGTGTAGCAAACCACTGTAACGATTGATACGAACCTTTGATTTTTAATTGGACGGTAGAGATCGCTCCTAATGTTATGCTATTATAGATCTCTGCATTGAATACTTCAATACAGAAGATCTCAATCCATTATATCTATCTAAGTACTTCATTTAATACTCACTAGTAAGTGTACACGTGTAACACATGTTGGCTGTTACAAAAAAAAAAATCAACATCTACTATCACATAAAATTTTCTAACTTGATAAATGATCCATTTTAAAACGGATGGCTCAAAACGGTTTTTTTATGGTACGCCAACATTCTTATCAACCGTCCATCTAGCTTGATCGAAGGGCTGAGATTAAACGTGGTGACCTATTACCTCCTTTATTATTTGGCATATTTAGCACACAA
This sequence comes from Phyllostachys edulis, assembly GCA_036346405.1. NCBI lineage: Eukaryota > Viridiplantae > Streptophyta > Magnoliopsida > Poales > Poaceae > Phyllostachys > Phyllostachys edulis. Next base: position 100,607,281 of record CM070545.1, on the reverse strand, counting down.
AAAAATAATTTGGAATGTAGCAATTATTTATGAAAACATATTATTGTAGACATGCTCATATCTAACTGGGACATAATTCGCAAGTTGACATGAAAACATATTATTCGCTTGAGCTAATGCATTCGTGAGCCAAACCTAATTGGACGCTAATAACTGAATACTAGATCAGGAAATTTTTTGTTGGCACGTGAAACGTGAATACGTGATGTAGGGTTGTAATACGAGACGAATTCCCTCTCGGTGCAGAGCACCAGGCCTTCGTGCAACGAAAATTGAAAATTGCACTTTCCATTTTGCAACCGGCTAATCAAGCTTAGACTATTCCCCACCAATCCCATCAATGGATTTGCATTTCAAGTGTGAACATAAAGATGACGAGGCGAATGGATGGAATGCTTGAATTTGTTGCTGAAATGTGGCAAAGAGAGAAATTGGTGTGTACCTTCGTAACGGGCATCCAGAACTTTCGACTGGAGGCTGCCCACTCGTTGCTCAAGGCATCTAGGGAGTGTTTTTATAGCAGGACACTCATAGATTGCAAGCTCTTGGAGAGAGGAGTATGCCTGCGGCCCATCCGGTAGGGATTGCAGGGTTTTGCAGCCACAAAGATCGAGGCGTTCCAACGATGGGAGCTCTCCCGAGCGAGATTTCAGTGATTTCAACCTACCGCAAGACGTAATTATTAGTACCTCGATGGACTGGGGAAGATCGGGAAGCTCTGTCAAGCTATCACAGTACCAAATGTGTAGTCCCTTGATGGACTGGGGAAGATCGGGAAGCTCTGTCAAGCTATTACACGACCAAATGTGTAGTTCCTTGATGGACTGGGGAAGATCGGGAAGCTCTGTCAAGCTATCACACAAATATATTTCTAGAGATTCTAGAGGTGGAGGAAGGAAATGCTCCCTTGCTGATGATGATGATTCTGGTACACTTGTGGAGGCACAGATTAAAGCTGTGGACGCCATGATGTCACTGCAAGACCCTTTAATTAATGCTGACTTGCCCTGCTGCTTGCCGAATATGGACTCAAGTTTATTGCACCCCCTAATAGTCATTTTCCTGAGAGATGCCGGGACATTGAAGACCTCTACCAAACTTTCGCAACGAGATATTCGTAGAGACTCGAGACATGGCAGGAATTGACTACTTTCTGACGCTGATTGCTCAGGAGCTTGTGCGTATCCAGTCAGGTTGTTGCACCCCTTAATCCATAAACTCCTCAATGATACCAAGCTTTGGAACTCTTTCTCTGGCCAGTGGACGAGCGCGTCGCACCTATCAATTTGCAAATCTTGAAGCTGTACAAAACATGTCCATAGCGCAAGTGCACCTGAGCGGAAGAACAAGTTGCAGCCACATAACTCCATAACTGTCAGAGGGGATTTGTGGTTCCATTTCTCCTTGCTGTCCACCAATTCCACCAATTCAGTCAAACTATGCTCAGCTGGCGATGTTGTTTCTCTGTCTTGGAGCACCAAATCCAGTTTGGTCAATGAAGTCATATATCTAGCTACCCATGGGGAAATCTGTTGGTTGCCGTTCCGTATGTATGATACACTGAGCTTTGGTGCTTCAGGTAGAGTTGTCAACTCTGGGCATCGAATATAAACACTCTCGAGGTTAGGGAAGATTGGCTGTTCACCATCTGTTCCTCCCGTCGCCCCCCAGCTCTTGAAACTTGTTAGACCATACAGTTCAACAACTTTCAATTCTGGAAATGCTGAGCAGGCCGTGGGATGATCTCCAAGCGGGGGTGCTTCTGGTAATGCTGTCAGCTTTTTGCAATCCTTGACTAATAGCTTCTCAAGCTGTGGAAACAACAGCTGCCCTCCTAGTCTCTCGTTTGTTTCCCACCATGTCTCAAAATCCAGCAGACTTTCTAGCTTAAGCTCCTTCAGTTTCAGAAATGTGAAGGATGTATCACCGCTGCACAAGCACTGCAACTTTTTCAATCTTGCCAAACGAAGAACTCGTAGTTCTGGTAGCTTCCACAGTGGAGGAAGCCTATGGGACTCATCACAACCAGATAGACAAAGCTCAACTAAGTTTTTCAACATACTGATCCATGTTGGAAAACATCTACTTTCGTATATCTTTAGAGCCTGCAGACTGTCATGCGGTTCGAGACCCTCCAGCACCTTATGATAATGTTGTTCCTCCTTCTCACGATTCGTCCATATTAAAGACAGTTCGGTGAGTTCCTTCTTATTCCAGAGATTGGCCACTTTTGCATCTGCTTCTATCACATTTTCTAGCTGATGCAGCTCGAGTCGACCACCAAGGTTAAACTTCTGCAGCTCTCCAATATTACTGCAATCAGAGCCAGCACCTGCTACAAAACATGTGAGTGTCTGTAGGGAAGTGAGTTGTCTGAGGTCTGCAGGCATGCTTTTCAACTCTCCACATCCATGGGTGTAGAGGTGACGGAGGGCAGTCATATACTTCATATGCTTTGGAAGTCGACGCAGTTTGTCACAGCCAGAAAGGTTCAACGTCTGCAGATTATACAGGATGCTTATATCTTCAGGAAGTGCTCTGATGGAACTACCAGAGAGATTCAGATACCTCAGGTGGTGCATATGCTTTGGTTTCAGTAGGAATTCATGCTGGTAGAGTTGTAATGCGCGCACGGAGCTGTATTTCTGCAATGAACTATCCAAATATTTATCACTTAGCAGTGTTTGGATAGCTGTAGATCCTTTCTTCTGAGAATCATTCAAAATAGCTTCTGGCTCATCATATGACAAAAATACATGGCGAGCAGGATTTGGAAACAACTCATTTGGACTAGGATTCTCAGTTATAGTAACACATTCTTTTTCCATAATTGACAATGCAACATCATGCATAAGATCATGGATCTTGCATATAATTCTAGAGCAATACCCATGCTCGCTGTTGTCTTTGTCAAATGGGAGTCGCTTCAAATCCTGAAAGAATGACCTTGAGGCCAGCTCATTGAAAATATTTTTACCTGTGGTTTCAAGACGCACTCCTTTTTCTTCTGGGATAAAGCTATTTGCGATCCATAGTTGGATCAGCTTGTCCGCATCAATCTCGTAATCCTTGGGAAATACAGCACAAAAAGCAAAACACTGCTTCACGTATGACGGCAAGTCATCATAACTGAGCTTGAGTATAGGTAAAATTTCAGTCTCCTTGTTGCAGATGTTGCTTTTGCTTAACACAGCCTTCCATTCTTCCTCACTTGTCTTGGTACGCAGTACAGAGCCCAGTGCTTTCGCAGCTAAAGGAGAGCCAGCGCATCTCTTCACGATCTCATCAACCATGTTAATTAGCACAATAGGCCCTTCATCTTCCTTCTGCAAACTGAATGCTCTTTCCATGATAATTTCCTTTATGAATTTTTTCTCCAAAGCTGCGAGGTTATAGGTTTCAACTGTACCCATTAGGTTAGCGACTCTTTCATCGCGAGTTGTAGTCAATACTGCACTTCCAACACCACCATGCTGAAGGCAGATCTTTAGCTTTTCCCACTTATCTTCCCACTCTCTATCAGTATCATGCTTCCATATGTCATCTAGAACAAGAAGGTATCTCTGCCCGCCCACTAAATTTTGAAGTTTACCCAGCGGTGTTGAGGATGTAACATCTTTTTCTTCTTGGACACCTTTCTGTGGTTTACCATCCTTTACCTTGGGAGCTGCTTCAACTATGCTTTTAGCAACAAAATCAACATCAAAGTTGTCAGATACACACACCCATGGCAGCAACTGAAAATGCTCCCCAATTTCAGGGTCATTGTAGATGAGCTGTGCTAAGGTGGTCTTGCCCAGGCCCCCCATTCCAACTATGGGAAGGATCGTGAGCACCTTCGGGTTGGCAGGATGAAGCAATTTCCTAACAATTTTCTGCTTATCTTCCTTTCTCGATTCACTGACAATATTCTCTGGGCCGATCATAACAGAATCTGTCTGCCTCCATTGCTTGGACACCAACGGTTGTGGTCGGTATTCGAACCTAAAAGCATTCATTTCAGCCACAAGGACCTCAATGGCCTGCAGGATCCTGCGGAGCTTGTTGCCCATCCTGTAACGGAACATAATACGATTGTGAGTGGGAAAGAGTTTTACTGCATTGAAGCCGAGCTTGCTGTAGTGCCCATTCTTCTTGGCTTCGCGGCGTAGCGCCTCGTAGTTGAACTCGTCAAAGACTTCGTTTGCCTCGTAGGCCACCGCCTTGACCTCCTCAAGCCAGGCCTTCGCCCCTTCTCTGTGGGCCGCCGCCTGCTTCTCGGCGTCGGTGATGACGTCAAGGATTGCTGGAAGCTTGCGCTTGAGGATCTTGTGCTGCACCTCCATGCCATCCATCACCTCGTACTGCTCCAGGAGGTAGCTAGAAGCCTTCTCCTTGACCATGGACACCAGTGGCCCGACCACCATGCTGGTCACCAGCTCCGCCATTTTTGCACACAACAGGCACAGTGGAGAGGACTCAGAGGAGGGAGGCTCGGGGAGAGAATGAGTAGGCTCTAATGGAGTGTATAACAGAAAAAGGTCGATGAAACTCTAATTCTCGCCTCTCTTTCCTTCTGAAGGACTACCATCTCACGGAGCGCAAGGAGTGTAGACGCGGCTCACAAAGGCTTTCAGTGTGGATGATGGGTCCCACGTGCAGAACAAAAGGCGTGCAAAACAAAAAGAGGACAGGTCTGTCGCGCGCAAAGAATACAACTGTATTGCAGATCGCGCGCAAAAGTCGGCGGGAGATTTCTTTTATTGTTACGTGACAGCTCCCGAGAACAACCTAACACATGGATTAAAAATTCATAACGCCAAACTAGGAATAAATCTAAGCACAAAGTTCGTGGGAGGGTCACGAAACTCGGACGCGAGATTTTTTTATGGTTACGGGAGAGCTCCCGAGAACAACATAACACATGGATTAAAAATTCATAACGCAAAACTATGAATAAATCTAAGCACAAAGTTCTAGATATATGATGATTATATTTTTGTGAAGCGATTTTCTAAATTATAGGACTGGTAATAAATATGATAGTGGCTAGGGTAAATAATCCGACTGTGTGAACCATGTCCTGATACCAAGATGATACATGTGTCCGATCTTCACGATATAGGATTAAGGATAACTTTGGATCTATGTAAACCGTTGAACGATGGTGCCCACCGCTGTCTCAATTACGCAACTTAAATTTGGTTGCATTTCATGAAATTAGGTTCGATGTTCCTGGAGACTATGTCACTGAACAAGATCAGGACCATCCGAGCAACACAAGTCCTTGTGTTGTGTTTGATCATGTTGCACCTACTTTAAATGCAATTATTTTGTTTTATAGCAATTAGTTGGATGCTTTTTCGAATAATTGTTCCGTTTTAAATGTTAAGGCTTAGTTGATGCATGCTAATTATTAAATTGTTGATCCATGCCTTGATTATTGTTAACCCTTTGCCATGTCACCCTTGGATAATTAACGTACTTTAGTACTATTTTGTTGTTCATTAGTCGATAACTTGAAAATGACACAAACATTGCTCCATCACTTTGGGTTATTTTTATACAACTAGTTTGGTAACGTGGATTACCATGGGAAACAGAAATAAAATGAAAACGTTCTGGCTGGAGAATTGGGTGGGTGGTATGACGAGATCGGTGCACTGGTTACACAATTGGTGTGTGGTACTCTTGATACGGGATACTCAATCTTCATGACGTAGGATCTGCATGTCGGGCCAGGAGCGCACCTGTCAATCTCGCCAAGATAAAGCCAGACGTACCACTCAGTGCGCGTTAGTAAGTTTGCCTGGTGGTGGAACAAAATAAATAAATTATGGTACTAACATAACATATAAATAACAGGCCTATAATATGAAGCAATGTAACGTACTTACAGGTGGCTACGGCTCGCAAGCGGTCGCCCTAGAGCTGGGGGGATCTCCTGGTGCAGTTGGAACTGCCTCATCACCCGTTGCGGGTTGTAGGGTTCAACTATGTGGGAGAATACTAGATGACAAGTTGTCCTCCAGTACGACACATTCTGGTGGCATAGCGAGCTCAAGCCGTTGGGCGTCATGTCCTGCACGAAGGCATCCGTTCAAGGAGCCCATATTATGTCTTCCTCATGCAGGGCCTCGAATTCGTTGCGGAACTCAGGGTATATGCGACACGCTCTCTCCCTAGCCCACCCCAGCACTGCCACAGTCCATCGGGATCCCATGGTCGGGCCTTCCATGGATCCTCGTCGTCCGACCCACCGTAGAAATGCTCTGTGTGCGGGTAAAGGTGGACTGCGAAGCGGAAGTACGGTCGTCCGACCGCGAAATGCTCCCATGACCACAGATGTAACAGCGTGTGGCAACCCGAGAGCACGGGCTCAGTTCCCATGCGACGCTGCGAAGCGTCGACAAAGTCATGCAGATGCGAAGACAAAGACAAATGAACCCCAATCATCTCGAGGCATGTCTCATCGCCGAGTCCACGATGGACTCCGCAAGGTGAATGTAACTAGGGTACACCATTTCCCCCTACGTGCTAGGAAACATGACCCCACCCGAATAGAAACAGCAAATATGCAATTAGGTGGCATCGAACCACCTCCTCCATTGCGTCATTTGGGTAATGTATGAATCGTCGTAGCTAAGCGTGTGGGACGCCCTTACACCTCTCGGGGATAGGCTGCCCGAAGCGATGGCCGAGAAGCGCCTTCCAGTCTGGCGATCTCAGAGGGAGAACAACTGCATAGCCTCCCAACAGCAGGCCAGTCAAGAAGCTGATGTCGTGCAGTGTCACGGTCATCTCCCCCACCTGAAGTGCAACGTGTGGGTCTCTAGCCGCCAACGATCAACCAGGGCAGAAAGAAGATATGCGTCAATCAGGAGATTCTACCCCATGTTCAGTATGCGGACGAACGCAATCAGCTCAGACTGACGAAGCCTCCCAACATACCGGCCATCCAACAGCCAGGTCTCCCTCGGTCCTCGTGTCACCAGAGTTGGCGGCCCATCACCACTGATCCAGGCGTAACAGCGATGCTGGACGTCCCATGCCTCCTCCAGTAGGTGTGGTAGATTACATGCCGTTGCTGCAAATAGAGAACAACTCATAATTAGCGAGTTCATTTAGGTGGTAGATTACATGCCATTGCTGCAAATAGATTACATGACAGATTGACAATAATTCTGCATGTAACAGTTACGACCGATATAATGTACGCGTATTATTAAGTAAGTACTTAACTCTAAAAATTGCAATAATAAAAGTATTAAATACCGTGGGCGAGCGAACGAACGATCGGAATTTGTTTAGCTAATCTAATCAGAATGAGAGCTTAGCTCATGAAAAAATCGTCGGCCGCGAGTTCCCTTAAGTAGGTAGGAAACGTAGACAGCGAATGACTTGATGAGACGCGACGCGACGATGACATGACGTAAAGGAGGGAAAAAAACAAAAACAGAAGAAGCCAAAACGGCTTTCGACGCACACAGCACCAACATGCCGCGCCTTCTTGCCGCGCCCACCAAAATAAGCTTCAATTAAATTCAAAAAAAATTATTAAATTTTTATGTAATTTTCTTGAAATTTTGGATTTTGTTTTAAAAAATTCCGGATTATTTTCTTTTTCTTTTCTTTCATCTCCCTCTCTCTCTCGAATCAACACTAAGAAAAACCTAAACATTCAAAGTGATAAAAAAAATGCATGAATTTTCTACAGTAGCTAGATGATGATTTTACATGAATTTTGGTAAAAGAATTATTCTATTTGGAGTTAGCAAGTGAAAGTTATAGTAGTTTGAAAATCAGGTTTTGCAAAAAGGCTGAAAAATACACTTCGGTTACTATTCATCTGATTTTAATTATTTAGTGAAATTTTGTAGAACAGTGGTGGACATAAGGATTACATAGATAAATATAAAATTAAATTATAAGACCAAAAAGACTTGTTGCTACCAGATTTCAAATTGACAAGTTGCAACAAATCAAAACACTTCGTGCAACAATGGAGGAGGGATACTGCAACAATTCGAGAACAAAATATTCCTCATGTTGAAGAGAGACATTACAACAAAATAAAATCTCTGTTGCAACAAATTGACAAAACGACCACAACAAAATATTCCTCATGTTGTAACATGGGATAATACCTATTGCAATAAAATAATTTGAGAGGCCATTCCGCACCAACACCCCCATAAAGGGGTGTGAAGCTGATTTGGTTGGAGAAGGGAGCTGCTGTGACAGGTGGAGCTGATTTGGATTTGGTTGGGGATGGGGAGGAGTCATGGAGGAGTAGGAACTTGGAAGGCTAGGTTCGGTTGGCATGGCTGTTGGGGATTGGGATTTGGGGGGTTGGGGGCGGGGGAGGTTGGGGAGTAAAAGAATGTGGTGGGAAGGAGAAAAGGCAGGTTCGTTGGATAAGACGTCTGATAGCTTCAAACATATGTAACCTATCATATCCAATAAAAAAAGTAAAAAAAAGATGATGCTATGAAACGTGTTAGAGATAACTTATTAGGCCATGTACAATGGGCTGATGTAAGCTGTCTATTAGCATTGCCACGTAGGATTTTTGGTGACGTGGAGGAAAGAGAATAAAGAGAGTGAAAGTTCTTTGTCACAATCAGTAGTGATCAGAAAGATCGTAACCAAGAAAAACATTAAAATTGTGTGTTGTCTACAATCATGTAGCCGATCAGATCACAACAACCCATTGTATGAAATTGTCTTTAGTCTTTGTCTATAGATGACATGGAGAGTTCTATATAAACGGTATTATCTATACCATTGCATATGCCGTTTCTTGGTGACATGTAGATAACATGGCAAAATTAGAGATGACACTGTTGTACATGTCCGCATGTGCCGCACCAACTTAATTAAGAGGCAAAGTCGAAGTTGATGATGTTAGCTATTGACTCGGGCCCTCGGCGCCTTAATTTCTTATTCCGTCCCTCTCAGCGAACGACGCAACACTGAAATGTGCGTAGATTCAATGAACTAGTCGCATCTCCGTCATAGAATAAAAGGCCTTTTGTCACACTGTTTGTGTGAATGAAAAGAAATGCAAGTGTCAATTGGGCTCATGGCGTACCGTAGGCTCATATATAACACAGAAGCGCATAATTACCAACAGAAGCGCATATATACCATTTTCCTCTCTCTTCCTTTTCAAGAATTTGTTGCAAAGAAAATCGGTGTTATTACACGGCTTCCTCATTAGTCATTTGCTCTTTTTTTCCTAAACAGAATGCAGCAGTAGTTAGCAGAACTCCAAGTAGATTTTGCTAAGAGCCACGATATGCATTAAAGCTTCAGGAACACACACACAAATTGTAATCGAACAAGTAGTTTTGACTATCGAAGGACTCTACGTACTTCAAATTAATTTCTACAACAAAACTTGATCTGTACTCTCAAAGTAGCATTAAGCCTATCATCGCCCTTTCGCATTATTTTCCATTTCCATGTGTCTAGCAACAAATTGCTTGCAATGTTGACCAGCAAAAAAACCTAAAAGCGAAGAAAAGGAATACAATAGGTCGTCGAAACACATTATGTACACAAGCAAATTGTTATAAATAGCGCTTGTATTCAATATGAGGCCAATGGGCCAGTATATATACACAAATACAGATGGTGAATATGCACAAAACCCCTCATAACAATGGGGAATAACATACTTAGACATATATCTCTAACACCCCTCCCCCCTCAAACTCATGGTGGATCAACAACATTGAGTTTGGAAAGGTAGAAGCCACGCTGTGCTCGAGTCTGAGCCTTCATGAAGAAATCCGCTATCTGAAACTCAGAAGGCACATACTGAAGAGCAATCACCTGATCATGCACACAAGACCGCATGAAGGAAGCATCAACACCAATATGCTTGGTGAGCTCATGCTTCACAGATCACGGCACATCTTGATAGCTTTGTCTTTGTCGACAAGAGAGGAGTCGGTGTAGTGACGAAACACCAAAATCCTCAAGTAACCACCGGAGCCAAGTAATCTCTCGCATCAAGAGAGCCATAGCTATAACTCACCTCTGACTCGAACGGACACATGATCTGTTTCTTTGTCTTCCAGGCAATGAGAGAACCACCAAGAAAAACACAGTAAGCAGAGATAGACCGGCGATCAGAGGGATCGCTGGCCCAAGTAGCGTCCGAATAAACTGAAGTCAGAATGATTGGAGCGTGGAAAGAAGAGACGGCGAGAGATAGTCCCACGAAGGTATCGAGAACTCAAGAAGGTGGTGTAGTGGACTGAGTGGGAGCGTAAACGAATCGAGTCGAGAATGTGAACTGGATAAGTGATATCCGGACGAGTAACAGCAAGGTAGACAAGACTCCCAACAAGATGACGATAGCGAGTCGGATTAGAAAGAGGCTCGCCATCAGAGGGTCGGAGGTGAACATTGAGCTCCATGGGAGTCTCAACAGTACGCTGATCAGTGAGAGAGGCGCGATCAAGAAGATCCTGAATATACTTCTCTTGAGACATAAAGAAACCATCTGAAGTGGAAGTAACTTCAATCCCAAGGAAGTAACGAAGAGGACCAAGATCTGACATAAGGAATTGCTCACTAAGACGAGCCTTGACAAAGGCAATGTACTCAGAATCATCTCCGGTGATGATCATATCATCAACATATAGAAGAAAAAGAGTCCCACCACGAGACGAAGTGTGGACAAAGAGCGCAGGATCATGATCACTTGTGAAAAGCCGCAAAGAATGACCACAGAGGAGAAGCGCCAAACCAAGCACGAGGGCTTGCTTAAGGCCATAGAGAGAGCGACGAAGCGCATGCAGACCATGCCCTCGAGAGCAGAATACCGGTGGCGGATGCATGTAGACCTCCTCACGCAACTCGCCATTAAGAAAGGCATTCTTGACATCAAGCCGAGAAAGCAGACCCGATGGCGACGCCACCGAAAGAAGAGTGCGGACAGTAGTCATGTAGGCCACAGGAGCAAAAGTCTCGTCGTAGTCACGGCCATGCTACTGCTGGAAGCCACGAGCAACAAGACGCGCCTTATAGCGCTCAAGAGAGCCATCAGAGCGAGTCTTAATCTTATAGACCCACTTACACGTGATAGAACGAGAGTGAGATGGAAAAGGAACAAGATCCTAAGTACCAGTACACTCGAGGGCAGCAATCTCCTCGGCCATGGCATGCTGCCACTCGGTGAGTAATAAAGATCCCAGTGGGAGACAGAGCTCACAAAGTCAGCTGCCAAAGAAAGGCAAAACAGGCAGGGGGCGAATCGACCGACGATCGTGGAGAGCGTAGCGAGGAGAAGATGACCCATCAGGGGAAGATGGAGCATCAGAAGAAGATGGAACATCAGAAGATGGCTCATCTCGAAGATCCTCAATATGAGGTCGACGAGTGTAGACGAGTGTAGCGGGGAGCCCGAGGAGCCGAGGAGAGGAGGCAAGCGGTAGCGATGGCGGAGAGGCCACAGGAGGAATATGTGGAGACTCATGGGGACCGGGTGGACGAGGGCAAGACAGATATAGGTGTATCTGGAAAGGTCAAAAAAGACAGAGACTCCGCAGAGGAAGCCGAAGGAGAGACAAGACGTGGGTAGAAGGGACGAGACTCGTTGAAAGTCACATCCCGAGAAATCCGCATCCGTCGACCAACAGGATCCCAGCACCGATAGCCCTTGTGCTCGCATGTATCCCGTAAAAACACACTCAACAGATCGGCGGTCGGTTTGGTGCGTTCTCGAGGGCGAGGAGAACGAGCAAACGCAACCCAAATGACGAAGGGCGAGTAGTCGAAGGAGACCACAGAGACGCTCAAAGGGATTGCGCCCTGAAGAGCAGAAGAAGGCTGGATGTTGATGAGATAGGTGGCAGTGGAAACAGCCTCGGCCCAAAAGTGAGGTGGAATAGAGGCGGCAATCATCAGTGCACGAGCCGACTCAAGGAGGTGACGATGCTTGCGCTCAGCAATACCATTCTGAGCATGAGCACCAGGACAAGAGAACTAAGCGAGAGTGCCCTGCTCAGCAAGGAAGCTGCGCAGGTAACGAGACAGGTACTCGCCAGCAGAGTCGGCACGAACACGAATAGGAGTGGAGAACTGAGTGCGAACCATAGTGGCAAATTGTTTATAGATAGACAAGGCCTCACTACGAGAAGACATGAAATATATCCAAGTGTGGCGAGAGAAATCATCAATAAATATGATATAATATCGATGACCCCTTTCAAACGAAGGAGCGGACCCCAAACATCCGAATGAACAAGATCAAAAGGACACCGAGATCTCGACTCACTATGAGGATAAGGAAGTGAACTGTTTGCCTAACTTGCGTACGACAATCTAAAGACACGTCTCTGAGATGCAGACCCGAAGACCACGACTTAACTAAAGACGACAGACGAGATCCACACAGATGGCCAAGACGGTGATGCCCTTCTTTGGAAAGAGCCGGAGACGGAGTGGCAAAGCGGAGAGGCGGCGGCGACGGTGGGCGGAAGGAAGGTGAAGCAGTCAAGCTCCCAGAGACGCTGTGAGTCAAGGCGCCGAGGGCCGAACCAACCGAGCTCCTATATGGCGGTCTGAACACAACAAGAGTCGAGTCGAGAATGACCCGACAACCAAGATCGATGTCCGCCTAGCGTAAAGAAGTCAGATGGTAAGGCGAGGAACATGAGCAATGAAGGAACATGAAAAGATGAGTTGCTAAGACGTCCTCGACTGAGAGAGTAAAGAGAGGTACCATCGCAGAAGAACACTAACAGGAGAATCAAGAGGTGTAATGAAGGACAGAGTGGAAGCATCAAGTCATGTGAAAAGATGCTCCGTAATCAAGAATCCACGGGAGGTACCTAAGCGTAGAGGGTGGTTTCTCGGTTCAAGAGTCGAGAGCGTAACTCGCAGAACACATCGATGGAGAACCTAAAGCGGCAAGCAAAGCGTCGAAGTTTGGCTATCTCTCGCTCGGAGAGAAAGCTGGCCAAGGAGTCGGTCGCAGACGCCGATGTAGAAGATTAGTGCGGTGCTAGTAGAAGAACGGCGTGAAAGATGCCGCTTCTTCTTATAGCACTGGACTCAATGGCCGACCTTGTCGCAGAGGAAGCGATGAGGACGCCACCTCAGATGGAGGGCGGCCACCACCGCATGTGGCAGCCCTGGAGGAGGCGAGATGCTTAAGCATGGAGCGAGCGGTGTAGTGTGGACGAGGGCGGCGAAAGCACAGAGGGAGTGGCATCGCATCAGCACCACTCAAAGTAGTCTCCTCCCGCGTATCTCGGTAAGAGCCTCCAGAGAGTGACACGAGGATGGCGTGCAAGGAGCCGGGCACGCCTGCCGAACTTCAGATTTAAGGAGTAAGGAACTCAGAGACCAGCTGAAACTCCAGTCAAGACGCATGACTAGGGCAAAGACGGACAAGAGCGACAAACAAAGGTCGCGGAGAGAGTCCAATCGACGCCCGACAAGCAGAGCTCGAGCGTAAAAGCGTCAACAGTAGCATCACCCTGCTGAAGAGAGTGCTCCTGACGGACCACGGACAGGTACAAGGCATCACCAGAGGGCTCGTAGCGCTGATGAAGGTGAGTCCACATCCGAAAGCGAGAAGAGTCCCACAACCTCGAAGAGAACCGAGGCCGACACTAGCACGAGGACAAAGAAGAAAGGCGAAAGCGTCGTCGTCGTACTCATCGAGTATAGACGGTCCATCGATCCTTGTAGGAATCGAGCCTCTTGGTAGGCAGAGGCGCCTTATCATCAAAGAACGTGAGCGGCCTCAAGAAGAGCCTTGTTTTGTCGTCGGGCGCGACAGCGAAACTCCGTCGGAGGAGTAGGGCAAAGCGCGCGGTGACATCGCCGAGAGGATGCCCGAGAGACGAAGACCACGCATGTGGATGCGCATGTGAGACGAAGTCGGTGTAATTAACACCATCGAAGATCACCGGCGAGGAGAAAGCAAGATCCATTGGTAGGCGGCGCCGACGGCGCGGCAACAAGGTAACGGTCTAACAGCGGCGCCGACGGCGCGGGCGGTTAGAACGACGTTTTTCTCTCTCTCTCTCTTTTTTTTAGCGAGTTGGGCGGCTCAAGATAAGCCGCTTTTTCTGACTGTCACACACCACAGATAAGCTCGGTAGGGTTTCCGCCGAGTAGCGAAACGCGGCTAATGATGGCGGCGGGAGGGCGTCGACGGCGGCTACTGGCGGCCGGAAGGCTCGCAACGCCGATCGATTAGCGCGCATCGGCACCAAGCAGCTGAACGGCGGCGCGCGGCGAGGGCGGCGGCGGCGTTCGATGAGCAGCCCGAGCGGCGGCGGCGGCTCGATGAGCGGCGGGCGGCCGGTGATGGCTTGAACACGAGCGGCGGCGTCGGGTGGAGCTCGGGCTAAGACAGCCCAAGCGGAGACCTGAGCGCAGTCTGGAGACGAGCAGCGGCGGCCGACTCAAGCCGAGGCGGAGGGGCGTGGAGGCCGCGGATCCGATCGGGAGGAGGAAGCCGAAGGAGACGAGCGGCGGCGGCCGACTCAAGCCGAGCCGGAGGCGGCGTGGAAGCCGCAGACCCGATCGGGAGACGTCGAAGATGACGACAAGCGGCGACCTCCAGACAGGAAGCTGCGGCGGCGACAAGCGGAGCGACGGGAAAAACAGAAAACCCTAGGTTCGCTCTGATACCATGTTATGAATAGCGCTTGTATTCAATATGAGGCCAATGGGCTAGTATATATACACAAATACAGGTGGTGAATATGCACAAAACCCCTCATAACAATGGAGAATAACATACTTCTCTAGCACAAATAACCTAAAATCTGTCACGTAACATTGTGACATCTCTAATCGTTCAAGTAATGATTAAGGGCTGCAGCAGTATACCTCTGGCCATTTCTCAAAGAATCCAAATTAAGGCTAAGTCATTATACACTATATATTATCTGCAAATGATGAAAGCCTCGAACTTGGCTACCGTTGCAATGGTCTTATTCCACATATAGATTAATCAAGGGCTAGGGCTCAAATTGCCATGTCAACCATAATGGTTCTGCTGTAATACTTTGACATGTATTATAGCATCATGTGCTCCATTCATTCAAATAGCTCTGTAGCACATAACATTGGGATATATACTATGCTATCATTAGAAAATAATCGTTGGTTTTTTTTATATATTCTACTGTAATTAAAATATTGGATCTCATTTCATCTCTGGCACACATAAAAGCCACTTCTTAGAAAGTTAAGTCCTCCATCTTGGTGTTTGCAAATAAAGGAAAAACTTAAAGCTACAAATGTACAACTAACTCTCACATAGCAGGATGTTCAATATCTTTAAAAAGAAATACACTGGCCCAGCCTTCACATAAATAAGGGAATGAAGAATAAAATGAAGAAACCAGAGGAATGGTCAAATTGCAGTTGTACACGCACCTTTTTCATCGTTCAAGTTTGCTCAGCAGATTTTCAAGCCGCGGAAGTTCCTGCAAAATGTCGTTCCAGTTTGGTATACCCAACCCAAAAAAAGCACACGTGCTTGGTTAGTTTTATTACTTCTGCTGTTAGATTCAGTGTCATTCAGACTCTCTTGGTCCATTCAAATTATGGAATTTTATGATTCTAAATTTTGTTGCAACCAAATAAAACCCACAGAAGCAGAATTACCCTTCCAGATCTTCTCACACGACCATCAAGACGGAGGATTATGTAGACATCTTCACCGGGAGGGACACCTTCAAACTCTTGTTGGTCACGTATACAACTGAACCATGAGGAGTACGTAGATGTCAATGAAACCTCAGACAACAAATTGATGACACCAAAATTTTAGGATAATGAATTGTGGAGTTCCTGGATCTACAACCATGCTAGCAACAACAGAAAAGGGATAGGGCAATACTTAAAGTCTTGGCGTAGTCTTCCCAAGAAATAGATATAATGTAGAACAGTTGAAGTAATCTTATAGCAGTATCAGGCTCTCCAAACTTAAGAGTTAACTTTAACTACTTTAAGTACCAACAATATGCATATGCAGCTGGAGGGCTAGAAACCATCATAGCACACAGGGTCAAGCTTGTTCAGCCCGTAGCTATGGCCTATGGCCTATGGGAGAAGAGGACTGGGCCAGTAGAGGATGGTATTTTCCATAATTTGAGTTTTTGCGGTGGCACTGCCCACTGGCCAGTCGAGGACAACTGGCGATGGTATTCTCATAAATTTGCAAGTTTGCAATGACACTGACATAATTTTTCTTCATTATTTACCTACCATTTAAATTCCTAAAATTTGTTGGCTAACTGTGGTTGAGGATGTGACTGAACGGTAAACACAGGGAATAGGGTAGTTTTGCTAAATTTTCTTCTGGCTTCCTCCTAACTATGTCCATTTTAATGCCGAATTAGCACAAAACGGCAAACACTATTAGCAGAAATGGGAGACACGGCATTTAACGCTAATGGTGTGTGCTGTTTAGGGGCAGACCAAAATTGTTTTTTTTGACATTGTAGAGTGCATCATTAGGTTATATCTTTGTGCAATAATTTTTAAAAATGCCTTTTAAAAAAAAATCATGCTATGCTGCCTAAGTGCATATTCTATGTTGTTGCACTATGTAGAAATAGCAAAATCATCTGAAAAATGTAATCTAGTTACTTTTTAAAGAAAGATATACAGTATAGGAACAAAATGTGGATATATGAAAGGAAAAAGTAAAAGAAAAGGCACCTTTCCCATTATTCAGGAGAGACAATATCAGCCTTAAATCGAACCTCAGCTCTCAACCGTGATTTTGCCGCAATAGATTTAGTACGCTTCTCAAAGTCATCCTGTCAAAAGGAAAGTTGCATTATACTATCAGAAAGATAAAGGGGCCAAGTCATTTGTATGAAATATACAAACTAAAAAGCAGGCGAGTTCTTTTGGTATTTAGCTAATATGTAAGACTAGTCTAATCCCAACTGAAGGAACTGATACAACAGATCTTGTAGTACCAAAGCCTCTTGGTTTGGTTTGGGTTTTCTGAGAAGCACCAAAGATCACAGGAATTAGAAGGACACCCTGTTTGAGCAGTTCAGTTCGGTGCCTCTCAGCTCTTTGCATTGCTCGAGTAACAGATGCTTTTGAACATGCCAATATAACCTAAAATACTTCTCAATTCACAAGTCACTAAATGAATATTTTGAAAAGAAATGAGAGAAGACAAAGAAATGCAGTATGTGTGTGCTGATAAAAAAGAATGCACTTCAGGAAATGTCTCAACTTAGCTATTGAGCATGAAAGATGCAAAGAGAATTATATTAACTAGCCTAGTCATGTCCCGGAGTTGCACAAGCTCGATAATGCGCGATTGGTCGACAGGCGCACAGGTAACCTTGATAGGGTTTCATCACGAGAAATTTGTGTGATCTGCTACTCTTCTTTCTTGTTTTCCCAGAAAAACAAAGCCACTAGCACAACAATACCTGCAGTGTGCTGGTTCAAAAGTTTGATTATTTTCTAGTTTAGTTAGTAGTGTGAAAGAAGGACTATATACAAGATTCAACAAATGACTGACTTGTACATCACAAAGAGTGAAAGAACATTTGATCAAGTAACTCTCATCAATATGAACTTCTACAAGATACACTCCTCAAGGAGCTAGGATTGGAATAGTGATTGTTGTTAGTATTGGCAAGAGTCATCTTGAGAAAAGGAAATATTGTAGCCAACCGACTGCCAAATTGGCTGCAGACTTTGCCTCTCTTACACAAACAAGGAAACGAGAGGCTAATAAGAAGAAGAAAAAGAACATTCAGGAGGACATTGTGGAAAGCGATGAAGAAACAGAAAGTCCACCATCTGATGAAGTGCATTACCAAGAGTCTGGTGACAGTAGCTCTCCGTCGTCTGATGATGGTGCTAATGGTGGGACAACTCGAGATGCAGCACAAGACCAACCATTGGAATTCACCTGCGAGAAAAATTTCACGCAGGCTACCCAGGATGAAGACCATGGTTGTCATACTTCAAGAACAATTCGTACGACCTACGTGAGGGGTAAGAGTCGCAAAAAAGATCAATCTCAGCCACATGACTCTTCTTCCTATGAATCACATGCTAGCTCAAGGACTTATGGACATCGAGATGCCAACCTATTACCTTCTGGTGATGATTCTCATTCGTCAGACATTTCTTCTTATCCTACTCACCATTACGGTCTTGTACCCTTCAACAACAATTCAAGAATGGTTTATCAGTGGGTAGAACCCGAATATTACCAACAAGTTTATAATCATTGGCTACAACATGCTCATGAAACATACACTTGGGATCAATACAAAGCCTACCTAGCTACATATGAAGGACTTGTACTCTTTGATAACAATGAGTATATTGCACAACCTTCGCGTTTCTCGACAATGCATTGGTTTGAATTGCCATCATTCACTACTACAAAAAGGTTAATACTGGACGTCTCATCACAGACGGTTGACCAAAACCGTCTGTAATTCATGCAATCACAGACAGTTTTGGTTTAGAGACCGTCTGTGTTATTGGCTGCGCTAAAAACCGTCTGTGAAGAGAAAATATCACAGATGGTTCATAACTAAAACCGTCTGTGAAGTATCACAGACGGTTCGTTTTTAGAACCGTCTGTGATAATTCTACATATCACAGACGGTACTAAAAACAAACCGTCTATGAAACCTCACAGACAGTTTTTTGTTATAACCGTCTGTGATAATCGCTACAGCTCCCGAAGAGTTTCTTCGTCGCTGATGCGTTCTTCGTCGCATCAATGCCACCTCGGCTCTGCGTCTCTTCGTCGCATCAATGCTGCCTCGGTGCCCCAATGCGTCTCTTCGTCTCACACTCCAAATTTATTCCTTGTTTTATAAAAAGGATCATCCGCCATCGAAGATGATCATCCCCACATATAAGTCTACTACTTATAAAAAAACAAAAATGGCTGCCTCTGTTTCCTTGTCGCCGGCATTGATGACCTACCTGGCCGAACTGTACGAGCACCTTTCTCGCTATACGTTGGCGGGTGCTGCGGAAAAACACTGTTTCAACAGTGTCTTCACTACTCCTCTGTCCGAGGATTTGCCGGAGCAGGTGACGGCCACGTTCCGCCGTCTTGACATCCTCCTCCGCCGCGTCTTCCGGGTGATTTCCCACTTTCGGCGAGTTTACCACGTCATCAACGTGGTCCTCCACAACGACGTTGCACGTCTCTAGGAGGCTTGCCGCCTTTGGGGCTGCTAATCGAAATTGCAGTGACCAAAGTCGACCGGCCGAGACCCTCAAGCAAGGGAAGAGAGCCTATGGGCTCAATTCTTCTTAGTTCAACAATCGAGGGTCATCGGGAGACACTTTCGAGCAATGGCGTCGTGGTGGGCGATATTCGAGCATCGTTCGATCACGAATCGCCCACCCCGACGCCGCCTCGAAGTTTTAAAGACAGAGATAGCGACCTACCTCCGCCACTAGAAAAACTTTGTTTATTTATAGGTTTCTACTTTTTTAATCTTTTTGTAAGCAATCGCCCTTATTGTTTGGCCATATATGAAAATTCCAAAATGAAAAAAAAAGTTTGGAGGTGAAATTACTATATTAATTATATGTTGAATTATTAATATATATATATATATATATGAGAGATGGTTTTGTGGGAAAAATCTAGTTTGGATGTGAAGTTACAATATTAATTATATTAGAGATGGTTTAGTGGAACAAATTAATTAATTATATATATATCCGATCGTGATATATATATATATATATATATATATATATATATATATATATATATATATATATATATATATATATATATATATATATATATATATGTATGTATATATAGTTAAAGCAAATTTTCATTGATATTTAAATGACAAAATTGACATATAAACATGTAATTTCTTCATGTCATGTAAGCGTATATACAAGATAATATACTTGAGAAAAAACCATTTCACGAGACGGTTCCATAATGGGAACCGCGTGATATATATATCACAGACGGTTCTATTATGGAAATGCAGTGATAATTATCACCGACAGTTCCATCATAGAACAAAATGCGTGATAAGTCTCTTTATTAGTAGGAGCCGCCGCTAGGGTTTGCGCTCGCCTAACTCTCATCACTCCCCAGGCCGTTAGGGTTTGCGCGCCCTAACTCGTCACTCCCAGCGCATTTACTCTCATCCGTTCCCCTCCCCACCTCGCCGCCGCTTGGACCTGCCATGCCGGTTGTGACACCACTCTGCACTGCACAAGACACTCGTACGATAGGAGTGTCTTATATAGTGTCAGGGTCGTGCCATAACTATGGTGACGCCGCCACCCAAGCCACTGGGCTTGGCCCCGCGTGTCGCCTGCGCCACCATGGCTTGGTTCTCCTGCTCAGCCTCCTGCGCTCGGGCCCTGGCCGGGCTTTGCTTTCCCCATCCTCCATCTATTCTCCTCTAGATCTATTAGCTTAATGTCTTTTCTTGAGTTTGATTTTTATGCTTGAGCCTTAAGTTGTGTCCTGATGTTTGTGTGATTTATGCAAGGTGAAGGAGATAGATGAGGGTTGTCTTTGGTGGTGGGGTCACGCTTTGTGGTTGCCTTCATCTTGAGGTATCACCCTACCTTAGTCCCTCTCTGTCTCTACCCCCTTGCTCTGTGATGAAAATGGCTAGTGCTCTGCGATGATGCCGAGGGCTACTGCTAGTGTGGTGGGTTTGGATATGCCTTGGTCTTGCTGTCTTGCTGTTGAACTGCTCAATGATGTTAATAGTCTTATGCTGAAATTGAATTGATAATTAGTTCATATTAATAGTCCCCTTGCTCTGTGATGTAATGATGTTAATAGTCTTATGCTGAAATTGAATTGAAAATTAGTTCATATTAATAGTCCCCTTGCTCTGTGATGTAAACTGAGGGCTATTGGTGTATGTGCATTCTATGCATCTTGCTTAGTTCATGCTGTGGGTTCGGATGGGGCTTGGCTGCAATTAACTTTTCAGAAGTGTCAAGTATTGTCTGCTATTAATAATGGAAACTTGCTTGGTGAACCATGGGCTGTTGATATGTATGATTGATGATTTGCAAAAATAGATGTATAAAATGTGTGATATGTATGTTATGACTTATTTTTTGATTTGTCATTTTGTCAAGATGTCATCTGTTGATTTCACATTTGTCTGTGTACTGTGTTCATGCAGGTCAAGTTCTCCTACCTTGCGTCCTAGGTACGTCGTTATGCGATTCCATTCCTAATCTCTTCTCTATAAAGTCTCCAGCGGTGGTCGCTTGTGCCTTTAAAACCGGCATTATATATATATTATATATGTATTGTTCGTGAGTCCTCGGCCACTTTAGGAAATTCGGCGTCCCGCATGACATGAGAACAGGAGCGGCAACCACGGGCAACCTCATTGAGCCTGCAAATTTAAAAATCTGTTGCTGAAGCGTCGGGACATCAATTACTTAGTTGCTAATACATGATGCCACTTCGATCGAGTACTGTAGCGTTAAGAAAGTGACGTGGCGCTGAGTACTTAATCGAAGTGGCATTATGTATTAGCAACCAAGTAATTGATGTCCTAACGCTTTGTGCAATCAGATTTTGAATTTGTGGGCTCAATGAGGTTGCCCTCGTTGTCTCCTCTTCCTCATGTCGTGGACGACCTCAAAGTGGCCGAGGCACTAGGACAATAGAAATATATACACACACACACACACACACACACACACACACACACACACACACACACACACACACACACACACACACACACACACATATATATATATATATATATATATATATATATATATATATATATATATATATATATATGATGTCGGTTTTAAAGGCACAAGATCCTTTGCTTGGTGGCTTTATAGAAAAAGTCATCACAGCGGTTTCACCACAAACCATCATGATATATCGACATATCCTGAGCGGTTTGTGGCTGAAACCGTCTGTGATATATAGACATCATAGACGGTTTTTTGGCTGAAACCGTCTGTGATATATAGACATCACAAACGGTTTGAAAACCGTCTGTAATGACCTCATGTCATCATCGACCCATAAACTCGAACTGACTCAAGCTATGCGTGATGACGTTTTTGAACCGTCTGTGAAGGCCTTTTCTGTAGTAGTGATTATTGTTTTTAGTATGCTAGTCAAGTTATTATTCATTACCATTAACTCATGTTTTTATTATTTTAGATGCTGCTGAGT
Source organism: Phyllostachys edulis (assembly GCA_036346405.1). Lineage (NCBI taxonomy): Eukaryota > Viridiplantae > Streptophyta > Magnoliopsida > Poales > Poaceae > Phyllostachys > Phyllostachys edulis. The sequence continues at coordinate 100,585,095 of CM070545.1, read as the reverse complement.
ACTTGGGAGGAGAGGCCTGCGCCAGAGAGTGAAGCTAGTAAGGTTTTCTTTGTTTTTTGCAATTGCTATTTGGTACTTTATTAAACACTCTACAATTGCTAATTACCAAATTTCCTTCGTTTTCTGGTTTTACCGGTTTTCCCATCCGGTTTTTCCGGTTACCGCCCGGTAACCGGCCGGAAAAATTTTGAATTCAAATGTGTGTTTCTGAAATTCAGCCGGTTTTCTACCAGTTACCGCCCGGTAACCGGCCGGGAACCATTACCGGGCCCCGAGCGGGATTTTACCCGGTAACGATTATTTGATCCTTGAGCACAACACGTCAATAATGCATACTCCAAGTAATGTTTCCCTAAGAAGGCGTCTCTCACCTATACGCATGGCAGCATGCCTTGTTATGGAGCGCTGCTTGGGCTTCCACAGGATTTGGATCCAGCTTTAGAGCATTTTCAAACTGTTCAAGAGCATCCCTCACCTATGACATGTGCAAATAAAATCACAATAGATGAATAGAATGTAGTTAATCATTTAAGATAGATGGTTCTCCAATTAAATGATTACCACAAACCCATGCAAAAGTTTGCTTACACGTGCACCCCTAGAAAGATAGAAAGAACCCACTTCAAAAATGTATTATGGAATCATAAAAGCGTCTAGGCATTATAATCACGGTATTAACCCCCTTTGTCTTTAACAAAGTACTGATTCCAGTTTTATGTCTGCACAACATCAAACTACCAAACACCACTGGTAGTAGTTTTCAAGTGGGTAACTGTTAAATCCTAGTCAAGCCCTAATGGTCACACTCAATACTAAAAGGATCACTTACTTTTGGTTTCACAATTAGTTCCCCTGAAGGTAGTTTCCAAGCATTTATTCAATGAGATAAACCAGCCAAACCCAATTTAAACACCCAAACCTGGCATAAATCACCTAAAATCAGCCCAAACTGAATCAAGCTGGGCATACATGCAATGGATAACATACAGAGTTTAAACAATCCTGATATGGTCTGGTTAAACTCTGGGTAAATGCTGCCTAATACTGACACATCTTCACTAGAGTAGCTTGTGAACCCAAGCTGACACATTCGCATCATCAATTGAAGACCGACTGAATTACTGATACAATTTAGCTGATAGACTTCCACGTGATTTAAAAATGACTTAGTTTACTCGATAAGAATCCCATGTCACTCGTTGGAACATGCGGCTGGGAATCGCTTCACTTACCCTGCCCTTGGAGAAGAGCTCAGTGTCGGACCTGGATTCTGAGAATCCAAATCCTCTGTGAAAACACTGTGTTATTCCCTGGATCAGTAGCTAACACTCACAGACACATTGCTGCATCATTTCATACATGGCGTGAACTAACACAAATATATTACAACACAGAGTGACATAGACCACGTCGGGTCGAGTTTTACAAAAAGGGCCGAACAAGGCCAACTTGATTACATTACATGAAGATAACAAAATCTACAATGGAAGCAAAAGGGGAGGTAGGGCTCATCTCACTACAGGAAAGCGACTGAGGCAACCTGTGTACGACAGATATTAACCAAGAGCCGGATAATATCGGTTGTACGCAAGTACCAACGAGTCCACTTAGACTGGGCGAGACCTAGACTACAGAACTATAATACTCCTTGTCATTTCCTTGTCCGTTGGCTTCTGGGCCTTCATAGAATGCGTAGTCTCCTTCGTCTTCATTGTCTGAAAGGTTTGGGGAGAGGAGAGAGAATGAGCACAACTTCCGTGCTCGCGAGCCAACACACAATGCAATAATATATATATATATGCAAGGCTTAAATAAGGATGGCTTAGGTTCTTTTATTTGCTAAAGCAATCTTTTCAATTAAGCATAATTACAAATTCCTATCACTTAGCATTTTAACAAAATTGCATTTTATTAAAGAGAGTAATTGCGCAATATTTATTTCAGTAGAGGTTCCCTCCATCGGAAACTCTACAACATGCATCTTTTGATTGGAGCTACCTCTAATTTTCCACCTCCGCTGAGCTCGAAGGCTCAGGTAAAATCCAAACCCAGGGCTAGGTGAGCCCATCTCATTTTTCATACAACCCACAAGGTTTTTGAAATAGAACTAACTCAAGTTAAGTTCCCATGTCCGCCTTTTACCGTAGGCATAGCTGTTTAAACAGTTTTAGACTCTGCAGAGGTTGTACACTGTACCCACAAGAGATAGTTATACTCATTACCCTACACGATTCCTTAGTCATGTAGTTGAGCAACCGTCACAGTAACCTTTCAAACTACCTTGCCCTTTCCGTCATCTCACCCATATGGGGTTACACCCATACGTTACGCGGGATCATTGTACCGCAGCGTTGGGTGTAGTTTTGGACTACCCACAACCACTGGCAACTTCACCCATTCAAGCTGGATGTACCGCAAGCTTGCGTATTTCCCTTTCTCCACCCAGTGAGACACATTCAGGGTTTAGTAATTTTACTAAGCCAAGTTGTAGTTTGCAGACTTGTGGTTGTACTTGTTTAACACGGGAGGTCGTGACAAGATTAAGTCCTTAATCCATCCGGGTGGTTCATTCCACATACCAACCACTCTCATGATCCTTGAGCACCCACCGCCTTGTCATCCGCCCAGATGCGGTACTAGCAATTATTAGGGTTTTGAGGAGTAAAACCAAATTATTTTATTCCTTTCAGTCAATGGACCACCAATGACTGCCCAAATCATTTCATGTTTGAAGGATGATGATTGGGGTATTTTAATACCCCAGTACTTAAGTAAGACTAGCATATCGCTTAAGTACAACCTATAGCTAGTATTACCATATATTTACTAGGGTGACATGGAATAAGAGATTCAAATATCAAGTGATGACATACTAATTAATTAATCATCAAATGGGTGTTTAACTACCTTAAGCTTTAACATACATTTGATTTAAATAATTAAAGCATGCAATTTTGGTTAATTTAAATGAATATAATTTGCATAAAATGTAGGATCAATATGATCAAAGCATTGACTCACCTTAGTTATAGATAAGAGGGTCCTGATATTCTTGGGCTTGATCAATTTGTAGGTCCCCCGCGTCTTCAAATCCTAATCGGACGAATGTACCGGAAAAAGGCACAACGGCAAAGAGAGCAAATAAATATACAAGAATACACAAATGAACTATAAATTGAACAAGACCTATGCTATTAGCAAGATCTTGAATTTACAAAATTTTAGAAATTTATGTAATAATTTTTGGAGCTATAACGGAGGAAAACGGAATTTACAAAGATTAAATTGAATTGAAAGAGAGAGAGAGAGAGAGAGAGAGAGAGAGAGAGGATATCTGGTGCACAACACAATGTGGACCAGGTCCAGGTGCATAGGAGCGCTGGTCCACGACACAGTGCGCAGCGGGGCCCACATGTCGGTCTCAGAGGCAAAATCAAAGGGGTTAACTGGCCATTACTGTGCGCGGGGCCCACGGGGCAGTGAGAGCAAGGGAGGATTTTGGACACCATTAAGGCTAATCATTTGATTAGGATTTTAAGACCGGCCATTAATGCTAATGACGAGGAACGATGGCGATGCAGGTATACCACGACTGGTGCTGGCAGCTCAGTTCGTCGCCGATGGGGAGGCCAGGCGCAATGGCTGGCCAAGCACCGGGATGGGGAGTGGCGGGTGGCGGAGGTGGTGACGGTGGCGTGACCGGAGGAGGGTGTCGCCGTGGTGGGTGGAGCAAGGCGGCGGCTCGGTGACGGTGAGGAGGGAGGTCGGGTGGTGGTTCGGGCCGGGGAAGGCGAGCACGGTGGGGGTCTTGGCGAGGCGAAGCCAACGAGATCAACGAGGAGGCCGGAGAGGTCTGTGGTGGCGGATCTTTGGGAAGGCGGCCGGGAGGCAAGTGAAAGAAGGGCGATCAAGGCGGCGGTGGTTGAAACTTCACGGGGTTGGCGAAGGCTCTGGTGGTGGGAGCTCACGGTGTGACGGGTCGGTGGCCGGGAGGTGGCCGAGCAGACGAGCAGGGGTGGGGCCAAAACGAGAAACAGCTCTGGCGGTTTTGCTAGAGGGCTTACCGGGAGCTCGGGGGTGGCGTGAGGATGAGCAAGGGGCACAGGGGGATCTTTATAGGCCATGGGGAGGGTGAGAGCCTACGGGAGGGAGGCTTGGAGCCGTTGAAGGGCGTCTTGATCCCGAGGAGGCGACAAATTTGTCGCAGAGGCTGACAGGCGATGGGTAGGTGGTGGCGCAGCAGGGGCGTCAGAGAGGTGGCGTGCACGCTAGAGGGAGCTGGAGGTGGCGTCACAGTGGCGGTCTGAGGCTCTGGTGGCGAGTCTTGGCAGTGATGGCGTCTTGTGAAGAACCTGCAAGCGTCTGGCCGAGTGAGGGACAGGGACGAGAGGGTGGCATGCTAGCAGAGGGTGGTGGTGGCAATGAGGCCATGGTGTGAGAGAAGCTAGAGCGCGTCTTGGGAAGACGGAGGAGAGAGGGAGGTGCTCGGCGCTGGCTGGAGGAGGAAGAAGCCAGTGGGAAGAGACAAGGCGCCGGGTGGGCTAGAAAAGAAAAGGCCGGGGCCAAAGGGGAGTTGGGCCGGGGCAGCTGGGCCAACGAGCCGAGAAAGGAGAAAAGAAGGCCCACGGGAGGTTGGGCCGGCCCAAAAAGAGAAGGAGGCCAAAAGAGAAAGGACCCAAAAATTCAAAAGAGAGGGATTCAAACTGGAAATTAAATTTCAAAGGTCAAGGGTATTTGAAACACATACCCGAGCTAAAAGAAGGAAGGAGGTTTTTGCAAATAGTTTGGTAATTTGAATTATGGCGAAGAACAAAAACCAGAACAGTAAACACTATTTATCGTTCGAAAATGGGACATTACATCAAGGCCGAGGTTGACGCACGACTCCACCGTCGGGACTACCTCCGCCTCCTTCTCCGGTGACGGCGGGGGAGACGAAGACGAAGAGGCGTTGGAGCGGTCGACGCCGAAGAGGGGGCAAACGAAGGATAGGGTTCGGAGGGTGGGGTTGGGGATTCCGCCGCCGTCGGAGGGAAGGGAGAGGTAGGATCGGAGAGCTGCGGCTGCTGTGGTAGCCGTCATTGTGGTTTCGAAGGGAGAAGACGAAGGGTGAGGTGGTCGTTTTTCTCATTATCCTGATGAAAGTATTTTCCTGTGTGACTGTGGGAGGAGGAAATTGTTCATCAACACTCAAAAAAAAGGGTGATGTCGCAGCTAGGCCACTCTATTATGATTTAGTGATGGATAATGCTATGACCCATATGTCCGGATGGATGACTAAAAATCGGATGTCGCCCATGGGCCACCTGTCGTTTTCACAAATCAATAGCCCACCAGTTGCTTTCACCTAGGGGTGGATAACAAGCTAGCTCAGCTTGGCTCGGCTCAACTCATTAAGGCTCGTTAAGGAAACGAGCTCGGCTCATTAAGCTAACGAGCATAATAACAAACTAAGCTCGGCTCGTTCAAAATCGTTAAATCGGCTCGTTAGGCTCGTTACTAACAATTAAAGCTAAACTCGTTACTAACAAACTCGTTAACTTGGCTCGTTAAGGCTTCTTAACTCGGCACTATGAACAGTGGGCTGGGCCTGGTTTTCTTAACGAGCTAAATGAGCAACTCGTGAGCCAACTCGAACTCGGCTCGTTAAGAAAACGAGCTAAATTGCTGACTCGCTCGGCTCGTTAAGGGACCGAGTTTGAGCCGAATCGAGCCGAATTCTTAACGAGCCGAGCTGGCTCGCAAGTTTCGGGCTTTTTTCCACCCTTACTTTTACCACTCAATGTTCGTCTCTTCCCACATCCTGGTCTCTTGCTTTTATTTTTTCCCCAACCCACTTCACCCAGCCATATGCTTACCCTTCGACGAGGATTGCGCAATGACGACAATGCCGATGGTTCTTTGGAGCCTCTGGGGATGGTGGTGAGGGACCGGTGCGGCGGATGCTCATCCTCCCCCACGGCAATGGCCTCGGCCATAGACACCACATTTGGTGTGGTAGATTCCGCGATTTGATGTGATTGGATGGAAGGGGGGGGTCAAATCTTGTGATCAATTTGGGGGGAAACATGTTTTGAGGGTAGTATTGCTATTTGGGCAATGAAGGAGCAATTAAGGCAATCAGTCGTTGTTTGCTTTTTTTTTCTGAAGCCATGTTGCGCCGTTCAAAAAAAAATGTTGCGACTGTTGAAAAAAGATGTTGCAAACTAGCCCTTGTTCTTCTGCATCTGAGATTTTTTGAGATGTTTCTTTGAAATGTTTGCATCTGGTTTCTTATGTTGTATCCTCCCCATCACCTCTTCTTGGATGAACAAGACTTTTTTTGTTGCAAGCATTAAAAAAAATGTTGCGACACGATGTAGAAAATATTGCACACGAGGAAAAAAAAATGTTACATATGAATTATGAGATGTTGCATCTTTTTTTTTTATATGTTGGTGTCCTTTTCCAGATGTTTGTTTTGATTCTGAAATTTTTGAGATATCCTCTTCTTTGAAATGTTGCATATGAATTTTTTATATGTTGCCACAAGTGAAAAAAAATATTACAATTGTGTCAAAGAGGAGCGTATGGTGCTAGTGCTCGGACCGTACATCCGAGCGCTAGTCGCGCCCTTAATGACGCTCTACAGCGAGGCCTAAATTTCCCTATTTTGATTTAACTAGAAAGTGACCTGCGCCAATGGTGCAGATACAAAAGGTGATAGGGATGGTGAAGCCATCTCTTTTTTTTTAAGATAGTAAATATCACTATGAGGATAAAACGTCTATTGTTAGTATGGTTTGCTTTGTATACGTTGTAGGTCTACAAAATGAACCAATGTATATTATCTGTTACGTAAAAATGTAATGTGTATAAGTTTTTTTTTATAAATAATTTGAGGAGAGAAAACTTAAAATGTAATAAGTAGCATCTTGGACGGCGGATGAGGGGGTGGTATAAGGTGGCTAATTGTTTAGTATGTTTGAAGCATGTGCACCGAGTTTAAGCGAAATGAAATAGAAATCGATAAATAGAGAGGAAAAAGTGGATTTTTTAGTGCAGGAATTAAAGAGATAGAAGCTAACCCGCGCCAAATGGCGTGGGGGCTCGGATGATGTTGTTGTCTTTCTTTTTTTTGTCAGGCATGAATGCGGAACATCGATAGGTACAATGACGTAGATAAGTTAATATTTTGCTACTTGTCCCTCTTTGCATGAGTCTAATACTAATAATGGATAACTTAGTAGTATGAATACTAATAATAGATAACTTAGTAGTATAGAAGTATGTAAATTCGAATGTATAACACGTATAAAGTAGCAGTACGTAAGCATAATGAATAGAAGCCTGAATTAAAATAATCTATTACAACAGAGACCATGTATTGGTATATATAAAAGTTCAACATATGCGGTAAAAAAGCTCTAATAGAAAAGATAGAAATTCAAGAAACTGTCGTAACAAATCGGAACATCGGGGCCTTGTTTAGGTGATTATTAATGGTCATATGTTCATGATTATGAATATTAGCGCGTTCAGTGGTCGCATAATCTAAGCATGTTATTAGAAAATTTAAGAAAGGTGGCATATTAGTGAGAGTACCATTTACATAATTTCTGGAATGGTAGACGAAAATACTCTTGGGGTGGTTTGTTTGACTTTGACCTTATCTAAAAAAGCAAAGCTACTCCTTTTTTAAAAAAGAGGCAAACATGAGTGTTCGAACTTTGAAAGGTTGTTCAATGGGAGATTAGAACATGAAGTGTAAAAGCGATATTGTACTATTAGGCGAGACTATTTCCACTTAAGCATAAAAATAACCCAAAAGAAGTATGGAAGCATCATTCACCTAGTCTTCATAAGAATCATGTTAAATTTTCCCTAAACTGATCGCTAAACAAATAACCCTATTTATTTATTTCTCTATGTTGCATACAGACTAACAATTAAGATTCCTCAACAGCAAGCAAAGCCGCGTACCACAAAGGAATATATCATCCGGTCGAATCATGCTTGTATTAAAAAAAAATGATTGGAGTTCAGATTAGTAGAATCCTATAGTGTGAATGTTTTGACACTAACTATTCATCTATCTTTTTTTGTGCTGTGTGTGTGTGTTACCTCTAAGTTTGTGTCTACATTTAGACATCATATCCTGTCTTAAACCTTTTCTACTACAAAGGACGAAGCACAAGCACCTAAAACACAAAAAGAGCAAAGAGGTCATGGCGAATACATATATAGTGTTTTTTAGACAATAGAAACAACAGTTCGATAGTGTAGTCCATTACAATATAGATTCCATTGCTAGTACAAAGCCAAGTAGCAAAGGTAGTTCAAATTAACAATTATTATATAAATCCAGTCAGGCAAATAACAAAATAACTTTTTAGATTTACTTATAAAAGCTATTTTCATCATTAGAGGAATATAATGCAAGCAAATCTATTGTACGACGCAGCCTAGGACAATTGACAAAATTGTAAAATAGGAGAGGCAAAATTCTATATAACACAAAGGTGCAACTCACTTTTAAGGTATTGGTCCTCTGCAGAGGCAAAATTATATATAACACAAACACACACATCACTTTTAAGGTATTGGTCCTCTGCATGCAGCTCCTCTTACATGCATGCAAATACACGAATATATGATTGAGTAGATGCGATAGGTCTGGTCATCATGTAACATGATAGATTATAGTTTTTAGCACATATGAAATTGGGAAGGGCAAAATGAAAAAAACTTGTATCTTGAACTGAGGAAAAAAAATCATTGCATAGCTTCACAAGTATATAGCATGTACATTGTACTAAAGAAATAAACAAAATATGCACCATTGGGAAGAATAGAGTACGTCTTTGGTGTTCTCATAGAAGAAAATGAAAAAGGATGTAAAAGCATATATGTTCTATGCATGAAAAGCCACAAACCTGCAGTAGTTTGTGAAAAAGCTCTATATTAATACAATCATACACCATCTAAGGGAACATCACTTTGGTTAAGCTTGTGCATGTAGTTACTAAGCTATTATTGGTTCCATGATGATGTTCTATGGTTTATGAGCAATAGCAATCACTTGGGATACACCGTGGCCAATGGTTCTAATTGCAGGCAGGATACAAAACAACATCATCTTGCCATTGCCACTTTTAGTATATATATATAAGTAGAATGAGAAGATCAACCAGCATAATTTAGCTATATGAGTCCATTCTCTGCGAGAGAAACAATGTATGTTCAATGTTCATATGAAGAATGCTCAAAAGAACATGCAGATCAACTCTGTACATATATTCAAGTTACGTAAGACACGCTGTTATCAAGCAAACAACTCATTTCATGTAATGATGACATTCTTGAGCAATAAAAAGAAGACAACGTATATATGTAAGATGGTATAGGAAAGTTTATAATGGAGCTAAAAAAGGAATAGGTACATATGTATGGGTGAGTTATGTATTTATCTATTAGAGGATGTGTGTTTTTTCACGCACGAAATGTAGGTGTTGGTACCTTGTTGTATTAAATGTAGGTTTGGTTGCATGATGAAAAACGCTAGCACAAAAGAAAAATTGTTGTAAGAGACCACAAAGGCGTAGCAAATATATCTATGCAGCCATTTTTTAAAAAAAGGATTTGTTTTTTTAATAAGGATAATATGAATCTTAGGTATTACTACTAAAGAAATAAACAAAATATGCACCATTGGGAAGAATAGCGTATGTCTTTGGTGTTCTCATAGAAGAAAATGAAAAAGGATGTAAAAGCATATATGTTCTATGCATGAAAAGCCACAAACCTGCAGTAGTTTGTGAAAAAGCTCTATATTAATACAATCATACACCATCTAAGGGAACATCACTTTGGTTAAGCCTGTACATGTAGTTACTAAGCTATTATTGGTTCCATGATGATGTTCTATTGTTTATGAGCAATAGCAATCACTTGGGATACACCGTGGCCAATGGTTCTAATTGCAGGTAGGATACAAAAAAGCATCATCTTGCCATTCCCACTTTCAGTATATATATAAGTAGAATGAGAAGATCAACCAGCAGAATTTAGCTATATGAGTCCATTCTCTGCGAGAGAAACAATGTATGCTCAATGTTCATATGAAGAATGCTCAAAAGAACATGCAGATCAACTCTATACATATGTTCAAGTTACGTAAGACACATTGTTATCAAGCAAATAACTCATTTCATGTAATGATGACATTCTTGAGCAATAAAAAGAAGACGACGTATATATGTAAGATGGTATAGGAAAGCTTATAATGGAGCTAAAAAAGGAATAGGTACATATGTATGGGTGAGTTATGTATTTATCTGTTAGAGGATGTGTGTTTTTTCCCGCACGAAATGTAGGTGTTGGTACCTTGTTGTATTAAATGTAGGTTTGGTTGCATGATGAAAAACGCTAGCACAAAAGAAAAATTGTTGTAAGAGACCACAAAGGCGTAGCAAATATATCTATCTGACCATTTTTTAAAAAAGGATTTGTTTTTTAATAAGGATAATATGAATCTTAGGTATTACTACTAAAGAAATAAACAAAATATGCACCATTGGGAAGAATAGCGTATGTCTTTGGTGTTCTCATAGAAAAAAATGAAAAAGGATGTAAAAGCATATATGTTCTATGCATGAAAAGCCACAAACTTGCAGTAGTTTGTGAAAAAGCTCTATATTAATACAATCATACACCATCTAAGGGAACATCACTTTGGTTAAGCCTGTACATGTAGTTACTAAGCTATTATTGGTTTCATGATGATGTTCTATGGTTTATGAGCAATAGCAATCACTTGGGATACACCGTGGCCAATGGTTCTAATTGCAGGTAGGATACAAAAAAGCATCATCTTGCCATTGCCACTTTCAGTACATATATAAGTAGAATGAGAAGATCAACCAGTAGAATTTAGCTATATGAGTCCATTCTCTGCGAGAGAAACAATGTATGCTTAATGTTCATACGAAGAATGCTCAAAAGAACATGCAGATCAACTCTATACATATGTTCAAGTTACGTAAGACACACTGTTATCAAGCAAACAACTAATTTCATGTAATGATGACATTCTTGAGCAATAAAAAGAAGACGACGTATATATGTAAGATGGTATAGGAAAGTTTATAATGGAGCTAAAAAAGGAATAGGTACATATGTATGGGTGAGTTATGTATTTATCTGTTAGAGGATGTGTGTTTTTTCCCGCACGAAATGTAGGTGTTGGTACCTTGTTCTATTAAATGTAGGTTTGGTTGCATGATGAAAAATGCTAGCACAAAAGCAAAATTGTTGTAAGAGACCACAAAGGCGTAGCAAATATATGTATGCAGCCATTTTTTAAAAAGGATTTGTTTTTTTGAATAAGGAATTAAGGATAATACGAATCTTAGGTATTACTATGTAAGTACTGAAACGATGCTGTTTGTAATTTATGTATAGAACTATTTTTTCGCATAAAGTCTGTAGGTGTACCTCAGTGTCCATGGCTTGTCTCGTAGATGTATGGTCAGGAAATCAAGCTCTGCGAATACTTTGCGGTACAAGAATCTTTTTGTACTGCATTGAATAATACTTAGCTGGAGGCTCGATGAAAGAGAAAAGCTACGACCAAAATAGGAAATAGCAGCGTCAAGCAATGAGATCAGGATTTAAAGATAAATTCTTAAAAAGGCTTTCTTTAAATTAAGATCTTTAAAAGGTTATCTTCTAGAATCAATGACATAAACTCCTAAATTTTATAGCCTCCATATTCGCTATGAAGGCAGTGCAGAAAAGCTACATAAAAAATGTCATGGAATCTTCAATTAAGATGTTGATGCTAAAGAAGAGCCTTACTTTTCCGTGACTCTCTCATCACCATGTTCGGATGATGAGTTTCCTCTGCACGAATATTGCCCTATGCCACATTTTCGACACGTGAAATCATAGTAGCTGTTCCCATCACCAATAATGCATTGCAAATGAAAAGATACACAAACAATTTTTTCAGGAACTTTTCAAGACAATAAAACAAAAGAAAGTAATTCAATCACTTCAATGTGGAGCTCTCTGGAAAATAGAACAAAAAAAACGAAAAAGCGATTCGGTATGCTTAAAGCATTTATCTTGTCCGATATGATCTACGCTACTAATAAAGGAAATCGGCATTTTGATTCTATTATATGGGGATACATGATCTATCGGTATGAACATGTGAACAAACAACATCGAGATAGCCTCATGAATTACAAATCTAGCATCGTAAACATAAACTCATGTCGTAATTGGAGCACAGATCTATTGACGATGCGAGACAACGGAGGATGAACCCCTTACGTTAGAGGAAGACGATGGTAGAGACTCTCTACTAATAGAATACTGAAAATAGCTAGATACAAAAAAACATCCGAAAGACAACCGAAGTATCTACCATGGCATCCCTACGCAAGAAAAACACTAAACACTGATTACAAAACCAGACAAACAAACCTCATAGAAATGTGATCAATATCACGGTGACAATCAGCTGGGCGATAACGCGATGCACAAACATTCTACACTTCTATATATATTGGACGATAAATGAAGGAACAATCCTTCTGGAAAAGGAAAAGTTGCTTAAATTATCAAAATTGCGCAACGCAAAAACTGAACATTGATGGTAAAATCAGACCAACAAACCTCCTCGAATACCCTACGGGGATCTAATCGGTCTGCCTCTGATCGGGAGTTCAAAAGGGAGCAAGGGCTCGGTCGCGTACCTTGGAGGCTCCGCGGTGGTGCGTCCAGGAGCCCCAGGCAAAGGCGTAGGGCTCGACGATGGTGTAGGGTAAGTCCTTGAGGCCCAATCACGGATCCGTGACCACCTCCTTGAGGAACCTAAACATTTTGCAAGAGGAGAGGCGGTTGGGAGGAAGGGTAGGGAGGAGCGGGCGGCGTGGCAGGGGTAGGGAGGCCAAGGGGATGGGCGGGAAGAAGAGGTAAGGATCGTGGTGGTGAAGAGGGCAAGGAGGAGGGAGAGGAGTCAAGAGCCGGCGGGGGAAGGAGAGCGGCCACCCGTAGTCGGCCGCGAGGTAGAGCGAGGACCGTGGAAGAGAGGAGGCGAAGAGGCAGCGAGGAGGAGGAAGACTTGGCGAGGCAGCGCGAGGTAAGGAGACGGCCGGCCGGGCATGAGAGAGCGTAGGGGCGAAACGCCAGAGAGAGAGGAGGTGGAGAGGACTGCGGCGGTGGCGGCGGCGAGGAGGAGGCGTTGGAGGATCTAGGGAGGAGAGGGCTCAGCGGAGAGGAGGCGGAGAGGACTGTGGCAGCAGCGGCGGCGAGGAGGAGGCGTTGGAGAGGGGGAGAGGGTGCGCGTGAGGGCAGGCGAGGCGAGGCAGAGCTCGGGCTGGAGACGTGGGGCGACGTGGATTGCGCTTGACCGCACCCGCTCGCGAAGCGCATCGTGTCAGATCGAACGGCGCGGAGGCGGGCGCGCGCACGATCGGAGGGCCACCGAAATCCGGGTGACGTGTACGCGCGGGGAGGAGCGATTCCCACCGGCTGTTAAATATGTGAATGATGCTCTAGAGCGAGGCCACTCTATTATGAAAAGCGGATCAAATTAGTTTGGACAATGTAGCAGCTAATATAGTGTTTTTATGATAAATTTAATTTTGTAATAATTATGTCATTATTTCCTTCCATAGACCTAAAAAAAATTAAAACTTCTTATACATGTCTTGGAAAATCTGTGCACATGTTGATTGCAGTTAAAACTGATGTTCTGACACAAAGGGGTCACAAGAGGCCACAGTTTTTTTTTAATACCGGGTTAAAACTGATGTTAGGTTATAATAAGTCACAAAAGTATCTCATAAGAAAGCATTGCTGATGGCAAGCTCATGCGGAGCACCAACAAAAGCTTACTTGCGAAATTGTTGAATGAACAATACGTATATACGTGAATGCACTATTTTTGCCGTCCACCTAAAAATAATATGGTTGATACTACCACCCCAAAGGACTTTAGATCAATCTGTAGATGGTTGTGAGCGGTGAAGTGATAGATAACGCGGGCACCAATATGCAACGTCAACCTTTTATCTGTGGTCGTGGGGTAGTAGTGAAGGAACAGAACGTTGAGCCGTGAGGCAGGGAAGGTGCAAGAGGACGAAGAAAGGGACATGGGAAGATCATCGTCCGACAATGGTGGCATAGATTCTCGCTAATTAGAGCCCCTCAATAATATATAGCATTTTCTTAAAATAAGTTAACAATCCAAAATTAAAATGAGTCCCTCAATGAAAATGTTTTGAGTTTTGTGGTTGAGAACATTTGGATCTCATGTTTCATAGATAGTTGAACTGTTCCGAGCAAATATGTCGTGTTGAAGAATTTTATTGGTTCTTAATTAGTTCTTGTGGTTTGGACTAAAGAACTTATCTTGTTCGTTGTGGCAAAGTGTTGTTATTGTCAAAAGGGTTAGTTTTAGTGTTAAAGGAAAGAGTGCAGTAGAAGTACTTGAGAATTGAAGTTAAGTTTTGTAACTTGTGGTTATTCGAATCGTGCCTAAACCTTCTGCTCTTTCCGCACAAGAGTTGTCGAGTTTCAATCGCAATGTCAATTTCTTATTGGTTGTTATTTGCTATTCCATTTTTGAGGGATGTGTGCCCTCATCGGTGAACTCAACTTTTGTTTCCCAAGATCATCGTTATCAGATTATTTCTTTTGGTTTCGTGCTCGCTGTGAGGAGCAACGTTTTCCTGTGTGACGAAACTTGTCATTGTTCGTCTTTTCCTTTTGAGAAAGGATCAGCAGTTTTGTGTTGCAAAGTTTTACAAAGTGTAATTTTGGCAACTATTGGTGGTGGATAAGAAATTGTAATGGTGAGATTTTGCTTCTAAGCTATTGGAGGAGTAGTAGAAGATGAATTGGTTCGATCTGTACCTCTTGGAGGAAATTTGATTCAAATGGAATGTTTGGCTTCGAAGTAAATCTGAATAGTGTTACGACTGAGTAGAACCTATGGTATAGTGAAATTCCAAAACTTCAGTTCATGTTGAAAGGTTGGGGATTATCGAAGGTATGGAAACCTTGATTAATTTTATAGAGTAACGCAATTGGATAGTATTGCGAGATTGTGTGGGTGATTTCTGATGATGTCAATGAGTGAGTATGTTAGAATTGTAGGGATGTTAGAGATTTAATCCGATGATTTCACTATCTGTTATAAGAGAAATTTGTTGTAGAGATCTTGGAGGTTAAATCTGGGCTTTGCATTTTTATGCTAGACCTTTGGTCACACAATGATTGTGTGTAGAGAAAGTAGAATAATGGCATTTCCTGAGCAGTGGAATGATCGTTGATAGAACCCTTCTGATATAGTACATGAGCGTGTGTACTAGGATTTTGAGTTGTTGTTCTTGAAAATTGGAGGTAATGTGATTGCGTGGGACCTATTTTGTGGTGCTTTGGGTGCCTTCTATCAAATTAATTTCGTCAGTAGAATGAGTTGCCTAGAGTATTCGGTGGATTCAATAGAGCCTCTCCACAATGGTGTGGATGATGTATTTCAGTTTGAGCATAATTTGAGGATGTTTAATTAAGAGGTTTAAGCCCGTGTGGTATGCGATGAATTCAAATTCCAAGGTTTGAGAGAAGTTTTATTCCTAAAAGAGAAACTGAGAAAAAGGATGTTTCCTCGGGTAGTGAAGCGTTTTCTTGATTCTCGTTTGAACTTTGTGTGGTTGACTGATGTCTTCTGCAATTCGAGTTGGCGCGGTGTTGGCATGTTTGATTCTTTTCAATTCAGACAAACCAAAAGAAGTATTTGGTTTGGGCACTCGAGTGATTTCTCCTTTGGCTTTCGTGGTATTCATTCATAAACTGTCTATTTAGAAAGTGTAATTGTTTTTGTGATAAATTGTCAAATTTGGGATTTTTACCCTTTTGGTGGAGAGTTAGTATTGCGTGGATGCGATGAGAACTCTCTATTTCCAGTTGGATTCTCTTTGTGATTCAGTGGTTTAAGAACCAGTTCTGTTGTGCATTCTTGTTTAAAGGAGGTGTCCCTTGTTAGATGAAGAGTTCGATTTTGAGCATGTTGTGTGCTATCGTACCAAAGGGGAAGGTGGCCCAGGTACATTCGTTCGTTTCCGACAGTTGCAGAAATTAGGAAGTTGGCGTATCGCTTTGATTGTCTCAGGTACATACACTAAGTACGCAACGTTTGGTGTGTTCTGGTGCTGAGTGAGTAACTGAGCAGTTCAAAGCTTAGGTTTTCGTTAAAGACGTTGACCATTGAGTAGGGTCCTACATTCGATTCTCTTCTGATGAGTGTACCTGGAAAGGGTCGGGTTGAGTGTTAGGACAGACATCGTTTTATATCCTTGTGTTGTGGACTCATCAGTTCGAGAGAGAGGCCACCTGGAAGATGGAGTTTCGTATGCGCAAACAATATCCGGATTCGTTCGCAACAGGTGCGTGTTTGTCATTGTTTCATTCCAGTTGCAGTTTTCTTTCAGGAAGGTCAGTGATTTGATTCGGGGTCAAATCTTGTTAAGGGGGTAGAATGTAATACCCCTGACGAGGATATAATAATCCTCATTTTATCTTTTATCTATAATTCTTATTATAGGTAAATATGACGTCATGTGGACCCTAAGTGTACCCCTTAACATTATGAGGGAAGAGCCTAATGGGTGGTCGTAAGTTCTTCTACGACCACCCCCATAGTCGTAAGTTATGCTACGACTATCCCATAGTCGTAAGTCTTGCTACGACTACCTCATGGTCGTAGGCTCCTCTCACGACTAGGTCATTCGACCACCTTATGATCAAATAAACCTCTGAGACAAGTGGGCCTTATTGATCAAAGGATTCAAACGATCATCATCTGCTGTTATTCTGCGGAGTAATGGCACATAATACTCCATTATCTCTGGTATATAGCTGTTGAGCGACGTGGAGGAGTTATACGCCGGTGATAACTACCAACGTGCGTCCGTTACAGGATGTAATGAGGCGCCGCTTCACCTGGAGTAACTGCCGCTCCTTCACGTACTATATAAAGGCGACAATCAGAGAAAGGAAGGGCGGATCGATCGGGCCATCAGGAATACAAGCACTATCTGTAATAGTCTTAGTTTTTCCCCTGATTGTTCAGAATATACTCAATACCATACACACACAGGAGTAGGGTTCTTATTCTCTCCGGAGAAGGCCTGAACCTGTATAAAAATCCCCGTGTCAATCTCTCTGCATGATTCCATTCTAGGAGACCCCCCGAATCAAACAATCTTTACGTAAGTTCGGTTCAAAAACACCGACAGTTGGCGCCGACCGTGGGGATCTTCCGGTAATCTCTTGTCAACATTCTCTCTGTTTTCCAAATCTCATGCACTCATGGCGGAGAATGGAGCGAGGAGAAGCTGGTTTGACTTGGCGGATTATCTTGACGTTGACATGGATGCGGTTTCGATTATGAGCCAAGTGACGACTCATCCGATGGTACTGCTGCCTCCGGTGATCTTCCCACAGATCCAGGAGACAATACCACTGATGGAGTTGAGGAGGGATCCTTATCCCCCACAACAGTACGTCCGAGAGAGGAATCTACCCTCTCAAAGGACAAGGGTCAATTTGACCAGGACCACACCCAGGTGGACTCACAACACAACGAGAGTTTTTCCTCGAAGTGTCCGAGTCCCCCTGAGACGGTCCGATTGGTGAGGCAAGCACCTTTGGAAGCCACACTCGGAACTTCACCGGCATCTGGTGATCATCTCTCCGGATGATATCGAGACGGCGGGATCAAGCATGCTTTTCTGCAAATTCGACCATCTCTCCGTAGGTCACACTGCCGAGCGGAGGCGGTTATAACCGGACTTCCCTACATGGAGGGATTACTCCAAAGTCGCCAGATGGTGTCTCGGCGACTCCTCAAGCGAGGAGGCCTCGGCGCAAGTGAGAATCATCAGCAGGAGGTCTTCGTCCTTCCCTCGGATCAAGGTCAATCTCCTAGAGGCCGAGATAGAGACTCTCCCGAAGATCACACTGCTGCGCCCCCTCGTGGCAATGGCTGGACACCACCATGGCGGATACAACCAACACCTTCATGAGCGCCAGGAAATCCTCGAAATTCTCGCTTCATTAAGGCAATCTCAAGAGTCGACATGGAAAATCTTGAGGCAATTCGAAGGAAGAAGATTGAAGCTCAGAAGAATTTGCCTAGGCGCGTTCAATATCAATCAGAGGAAGCTCGAGAGCTCCAGCACATCAATGACTTGCTCGAGAACCCAACTCAAGAGCTAGCGGCGAAGGCGAGCTATGACCTCTTCGTTGAAGAGATCGCACAAAGGCTTCGGAGTATGATGAATAAGCTGGAAGCTCCTCGCCGATATCATTCAAGTAGTCGTAGCCATACGACTTCTTCAGCTACCAGTCGATCAAACATATCACCACGAAGGAATCGACGCAACAATAAGTCGCGTCGATCTCCTACTCGGAGAAATGTCTCCCGAATGACTGATGATCAACAAGCTCCTCGGAGAGGTGATCGCTCACCACTCCGACATGAAAATCTGCAGCAGCAGATAGATTACGAGGAGTATTCCCCTCGTAGGGCCGAGACCTACTATAGGTCGGGTCAACCTGTCACTAGGTATCGTCGAGAACGACCACCTGGTGATGTCAACCCTTCTTTCCTGCAAAGGAGGCGTCAAGAAATCATAACTGGATGTCGGGCATTCTCTCCAGATCTCCGAGCTGTTCGCTGGCCACCTCGATTTCGACCAGTGAACATGGAGAAGTTTGATGGTTCTCAAAATCCCATCGAATTCCTTCAAATCTACACAACAGCTGTCCGAGCAGTAGGAGGAGGGGAGCTTGTAATGGCGAATTACCTTCTAACTGTGCTCGAAGGGTCTGCTCGATCGTGGTTACTTAACCAACCACTCGAGTCGATCTATTCTTGGCAACATCTCTACGACCTTCTACTGGCGAATTTTCAAGGCACATACAATGCATACTCGAAAGGAGGGCGACTTGCCGGATGAGACGAGCGACAACGAGACATTGCGCCAATTCATCAAGCGCTTTAGTCGGGTTCGTAACTCAATTTCGGAAGTTTCTGATTCATCTGTCATCAGGGCATTCA
Source organism: Phyllostachys edulis (assembly GCA_036346405.1). Lineage (NCBI taxonomy): Eukaryota > Viridiplantae > Streptophyta > Magnoliopsida > Poales > Poaceae > Phyllostachys > Phyllostachys edulis. Next base: position 100,565,978 of record CM070545.1, on the reverse strand, counting down.
AGCAGGGAGTTCGTAGTAGAAGGATAACAGAGGATATTGCTTTAAATCCTCCATACATCGCGCGAACTCTTGAAATGGCCGATCGATATCGATCGCTTCCGAGGCGGTCGAGTGGAACAACACAATCGATCGCGAAGACAATCCATCTCGAGAGCAAGGCGAAGTTGGTAAGAAGAAGGATAAGAAAGCAAAAAAGTCCAAGAACATGGCGAAGGGTCAAAAACTCCAAGCTAGCGGTTCCAAGGAGGTATTGGTGGTGTGAATGATAAAGAGCCACGCACATCAAGCCGCACTCAAGACAGAGGCAAAGGTAAGCATACTGATCGGAAAAATGATAAGCCTAGGTGGTGTCCTTTCCATAAAAAGGAATGGCATGACCTTCCATAGCTAGGGTCTTCAGCGAAAGCTTGAAGACTACTATAACGACAAGGACCACTTCCACTCTCGAGCAGGTAGGACAAGCGAGTGGTCATAAATCTTCGGATAGCGAAGAGGAGATGCCGTTCGGGATCCGCAACACACCGTCGAACACATCTACGGGGATCATTGGCATATGAATCAAAGCGACCGCTTAAAATTGCTGAGCGTGAGGTAAACTCCATAGATCCTCCTCTCGTCAATAAATTGCGAAGTGGTGGAAGTCACCATCTCTTTCGAGAAGGGTGATCGCCGATTCCTTCGACTCGACAGTCGATATCAATCGTGGTCGAACCCACCATCAACAATTGTCGGGTCAATCGAGTTTTGGTTGATGGTGGTAGCTCGTTAAATATTTTATTCTGAGTGCCTGGATGACATGCAAGTACCGGGACCAAAGTAAGACCGATGCGATACTCTTTCCATGGGATCGTACTAGGATCTTGACCAAACCAATTGGTCAAGTTTCTCTTCCTTTAACATTTGGTTCACCAAGTAATTTCGGAGACGAGAAAATCTCCTTTGATGTGGTCGATTTCGATACGGCCTATAACGCCATACTCGGACGACCAACTTTGGCAAAATTCCTAATGGCTACTCATTATGGATATCAATGTATTAAGATGCCAGGTCCCAAAGGAGTAATCACAATCCATTGTGACAAAAAGATGGCGCATACCTGCGACCGTCGATCCCTCGAGATGGTTGGACAAATACCAACTCGAGAAGAAAGTCAGCCTTCGACTAGCAAGTCGAAGCCTAATGCTGCACCAAAGCCGAACGACAAAGTCAAAGAGGTTCCTCTGGACGCAGGGGAGCCCTCAAAGACTGTTCGCATCGGGGATGCTTCCGACCCCAAATAGGAAGACGCCCTCATTACCTTCCTCCGAGCTAACGCAGATGTCTTCGTGTGGCAAGCATCTGACATGCCCGAAGTCCCCAGGGAGGTGATCGAGCACAGGCTAGCTTTACGGCCTGATAAAGTACCCGTAAAACAAAAGTTACGAAGATTTTCCCCTGATCGACGAGATGCTATTAAATCAGAATTGGATAAGCTACTTCAAGCAGGCTTTATAAGAGAGGTCAACCACCCAAAATAGTTGGCTAACCCTGTAATGGTTAGAAAGTCAAACGGCAAATGGCGTATGTGCGTAGACTTTACTGATCTCAATAAAGCTTGTCCAAAAGACGATTTTCCTTTACCTCGTATCGATCAGTTGGTTGAGTCTACTGCAGGTTGTGAAATGTTAAGTTTTTTAGATGCATATTCTGGATACCACCAGATCAATATGTGTCTAGACGATGAAGAAAAGACCGCATTTATTACACCATTTGGTATATTTTGCTATGTCAAAATGCCATTTGGTCTAAAAATGCGGCGTTTCTTTTCAGCGCTTGATGCGAGCAACTTTTTCATCTCAATTAGGTCGAAATCTAGAAGCCTATGTTGATGATCTAGTTGTCAAAAGCATCAAGAGACTTAATCATATTCTTGACACGCAAGAAACATTCGACAATCTCAGAAAACATCGCTTAAAACTTAATCCTGAGAAGTGTGTATTTGGAATCTCTTCAGGGAAATTGCTTGGATTCCTAGTATCAATACGAGGAATCGAAGCAAACCCCGAAAGATAAAAGCCATTTTACAAATCGCCCTCAACTACTACGGAAAGAGCGTCCGAAACTCACTTTGGGTGCATGGCGGCTTTAAGTCGTTCATCGCCTGTTGGGAGAAAAGGGACTACCTTTCTTTAAACTTCTAAGGAAACACGAAGGTTTTGAGTGGTCGAAAGAGGCAAACGCTGCCTTTGAGGATGTCAAGAGGTATCTTCTGAGTGCTCCTATTCGGTCTCTCCGAGGGCGGAAGAAAGCGCTCTTGGTTTACCTAGGCTGCCACGCCACAGCGATAAAGCGCGATAGTGGTCGTAGAAGCGTGAAAATGTACAACGACCGGTCTACTACGTAAGTGAAGTCTTACACGGACCTAAGGGCGTTACCCTCGGGTCCAAAAACTTCTATATGCCCTCCTCATGTCTTGAGGCGAGGCATTATTTTCAGCGCACAAACTAGTTTGTCTTGCCCGAGTTTCCCTTGGGAGCGATCCTCGAGAATAGGGAAGCAATGAGGCGCATGGCAAAATGGTCGGTCGAACTTGGGGAGTTCGACATCCATTCGTGTCGACGGCCGTTAAATCGAGATCTTGGCGGACTTTGTCGTCGAATGGACAAATCTGAACATTGGGATCCCGATCTGATTCCCGACCGATGGGCGATGTACTGACGGGTCGCTTACTTTCGATGGCTCGAAATTTGGGGTGGTCTGGTATCTCCTCTAGGAGAGACCTTAAAGTATGCCATACAATTAAACTTTCGGGCCACTAATAATGTGGCGAATCTGAAGGTTTGCTAGGTGGTATCTGAGCGTGAAAGCGCTCTCGATTCGCCGACTACTCGTGAGGCGAGACTCTCAACTAGTCGTGAATCAAGTCGGCAAAAAGTACCGGTGCTCTAACCCGACAATGTCTCGGTACTTATCGAAGTCGAAAGCTAGAAAAGCATTTTTAGGTTTGAGGCACAATTCATCCTCGAAGGATAATTTCCCCATGAGACAGTTGCTCCAATAGCTTCTTCCGATCTGTAGTACCAAAAGGAGTCTTTTTGGAACAACTCCGAAGCCTTCTCAGTCGATGAACCGAGACACCTCCTATTGAGACAGCCTCTCTAGAGTACGAGGATACATGGATGGCACCCATCTATGATTATCTTGAAGGGTTACATGCGAAAGGCGATCTCGAGGCGGATCGCTTATCGAAAAAGCCAAAATGTATACTTTGGTGAAGGAGTTCTCTATAAGCGAGGTACTCAAGGGGTGCTCATGCGATGCATTCATGAGCGAAGGATTAACACTCCTTCACGACATACATGATGGCATCTGTGGAAATCATGCTTCCTCTGAGCGTTGGTCGGCAAGGCTTTTCGACAAGGTTTTACCGCCAATGACCCTATCGATGCTAAAGAGTTGGTCAAAAGTGTGTCGATGCTAGTTTCATAGCGAGCAAATACACCAACCAGCTCGGGCATTACAAACAATACCTCTATCTTGGCCTTTTGCGACACAGGGTCTCGATATCCTAGGACCGTTCCCCAAAGCTCCGGAGGTTTGAGTTCCTTTGTGGCTATTGATCGTTCACAAAATGGATTGAAGCGAACTTGTGGATGGGATAACAACGAAGCGGCAAAAGCGGTTTATGATGAGATGCGTAATTACTCGATTTGGAGTACCGAGTCGAATAATTACAGATAATGGTAAACAATTTTCGAGCGCAAAATTTCAGGAATTCTGCGACGAGTTGGGTACCAAGCTTTGTTATGCTTCTGTTGCACATCCCCAGAGCAATGGGGCAGTCGAACGTGCAAACGGCCAACTAATGCGAGGAATTAAAACTCGAGTCTACGACCAGCTCATCAAGCGCTCGGGGCTTGGGTACAAAAATTACCCTCGTATTATGGGCGGTTAAATGCGACCACTAGTCGTGCCACAGGTGAAACACCCTTTTTCTAGTCTTGAATGAAGCCATGCTTCCTCCGGGCTGAAATGCGGTCGACCACAGTGAAACTTTCAATGACTCAACCAGAACACCTTGAGTAGATGACATCAACCTACTCGAAGAAAGGAGAAACCAGGCCTTAATCCGTTCGGCGGTCTACCAACAAGCCTGCTTGCAGATACTACGATCGTAGGTCCAACCTCGCTGACCTTCTTTGTAGGGGACTTAGTATTGAGGCTCTGCCAATCCAAGTCTAATCGGAATAAACTTTCTCCCAAGTGGGAAGGTCCTTACGATGGTCGAAGTTACTCGGCGAGTCGATCTGACTAGCAATGGAGGATGGCTAGGTTCTCTCGAATTCTTGGAACATCGACCCGATTCATAAATTTTATGTGTAACCAACCATTAGGACAATAAAGACTCGGAGTTCTTTCTACCTCTATTGTCTTAATTTTTGAGTAGTGCTTTCATAACCTTTCGACTATATTCCAAACACGGTTTTTTCTTTACCTTTGGTCGAAGGCAGTAACACCATCTAGTCAAGTCTCTCCTCTCATCGTGGTCACGCCCACTAGAAGGAACTTCCTAGCTTTGTTCGATTTCCTACTCTTGCTACCGGGACAGACTTATCGAGTCCAACGGAGAAGGGCGAGTAAATATTTTAAAGTCCTCTAGAGCGTTTGCTTAACTCAAGTTGCCGTTCTCGATTTGATTAAACTAGTGGGAGATGTTAACATTACCTAGTCGAAGCCTCTCCTCTCTGCGTGGTCACGCCCACTAGAAGGAACTTCCTAGTGTCAATTCGTTACCACTCTTTCGACCGATTGCATGACAATTGAGGCCAAAAACTACAAGTTAAACAAACCTCTCTTTTTTGAAACCCTTTCTAAAGACTATTTACTTAGTTTGTCTAAACAAACTCGGCAAATAGTCGGGGCTAGAATAATTTGATTTCAATTCTTAGTCTTTATTTCGTTAATTATCTTTTGAGTTCCTAACTACTCGACAAGGTGATTTGTAGAGACAAGACTATTTACTTAGTTTCAACAAACTAAGCAAATAGTCGAGGAGCTAGGATAAAAGTCATTAATTTGACTTCAATTTTAGTCTTTAAATTAGTTAATTATCTTTTGAGTTATTAACTACTCGACAAGATAATTTGCGAGAAACAAGATGGATTATATATTACATCAACAAAAGATTGTTTTTCACGGGTTCATTCAGACTACTCGAAGAGGAGAGCCCAGTTGCATCTCCTCTGAAACTTTTAAACCAAGCTGTTTGCATCTCCTCCATCGAGCGTCTTCATACCTTGAGCGATCGAAGTCGGCCAGTGGTTGCACATTAAGGTTGGGGTCATGAGCTTTAAGTTTTGCTAATGCATAACTTCTGCGATTCATTGCCTCCTTTATCGATTCAAACTTGGTTGGCCTTGAGTGGTCACTAGATCTTGCAAAGTCGACTTGATCCCCAATGGTACTTGCGTGGCGACTATCGTATCATCTTGAGGAGTCTTTCCTCACTATGTAGCTCACCAAGCACATTGTTGAGGCGTGATATTGCCTTGAAGTTTAATCTTCATTGCTTCCATCTCTGTTGGAGTGCGTGTCGAAGCCTCATGAACTTTTTGTTTCGACCACTTGTTACGAAGAAAATAAAATGGTCAAACAAAAATAAACTCCTAGAGGAAGAAAACAAAAATAATCACGGGTAAAAGAATTTCTTACCCACTAGTCGAGAATCCAACTTCTTGACCTCTTCATTATGGGAAGCAACGGTCTCAGCATGCATTTTCTCCCATGATCTAATATCCTCTACATTCTTCTTTGCAATAAGGATGGTCTGGTTATAAATCACGATTTTATCCGTGATTTCAGTCTCAAGTTTTCTCAATTCAACGTCCATTGCTAGAAAAGAAGTGGAAGTGAGAAAAGGGAAATAGCTCGTAAAGGACTGCAGGTAAAGAATTACTTACCTGATATTCGAGTTCTCAGCGTCTCAAGGTCTTGATCTTTATTTTTGGACATACGAGTAAGCTCGTGAATGACTGAAGTTTTCTCTTTAACTTCATTCTGGAGCTTTTTCGTCTCATCTTCTTTTTCTGAAAAGAAGCAAGAATTAGGTAAAGATCAAAGATATAAGCAGTCTTAAGTTCAGCACTTACTGTTTAATTTTTCCTGCGACTTCATGGTTGCAGAGTCAGCTTCTTTAAGCTTCTTCCGGAGGTCTATTACCTCTTCCCTAAACTTTTTCGACTCCTCTTTTTCATAATCGAGCGAGTCGGCTAAGATCTTTAAATCCTTTGTTTAACCTGCAAAGGATCAAAGTGGACATAAGCATGGGTCAATCGGTTGTAAGTTCTTCTACAACCATCGACCTAGTCGTAAGTTTTTCTCGACAAAATTACCTAGTCGTAAGTTCTTCTCGACAAAGCCTTTGTCGTAAGTCTTTTACGACCGATTACCTAATCGTAAGTTCTTCTCGACAAAGCCATCGGTCGTAAGTCTTTTACGACCGATTACCTAGTCGTGAGTTTTTCCATGATAAATCCATAAGCACTATATAAGTAGTCAAATCCAGCGACTATGAATAACGGTGACTTACCAACTCTCTGTCCCTTTGCGAGTTCCTCTCTTTCTGTCGTAGCTCTAGAAGTTGTCGATGATATTCACCAACAACGGCAATTTGTTCTATAACTTTACGCAAAAAAAAAAGCGGTGAGAAACAAGGAAGACCACATATACAAGTATGCTTAAGTACTTACATTCATGGTTGATCGAGCAAAATCGAGTAAACCGACTCAGGATCTTGACTTGTCTACCCTCGCGACTTGATCCACAAACCTTCTCAAGGCGCTCATTGTCAAAGGTGTCCCCATTGTTGGGAATATCGTTGGGATGGGGACTCGGTCTCGAAGTGCAGCGAAGACCCTACGTTGAAGCAGGCCTAAAAAGTCGGCCTGAAGTTGAAATATTCTTCATCTTGATTACGTAACCAGTTTCTCTTTAGTGCAGGGAGGAACATCATAGCGATCTCCTTTCCAAGACGATGGGCGGGACCGCCGCCATCTTGACGGAGAGCCTGCGGCTACCTCTGTTCTCTCCACGACCATTTCAGTGGTCGTAGCGACTATCTTAGTGGTCGCAACTGCTGCTAGAGTCTCCACAACCATCTCAGTGGTCGCCGCTGCTACTTCAATGATCGTAGCTGCTACTTCAGAAACTGTAGGTACAATAGGTACCTCAGTGGTTGTCATAACCATTTCAGGCGCCACGACTCTCTTCACCACCTGAACTGAGGATGAACCTTCAACCACGTCCATTGCTATCTCTCCAGCAACTGAAGAGGTGGCGATGGGCTTCTCAATTGAAGCATTCCCGGGGGCTAAAGGAGTCGGGCTAAAATTAACAAAAGGAAAGCAAGTCAGGATTGTGAAAAGGAAAAAGGTAAATGTTGTTCTTACACTTTAGTATATTTCACATACCTCTGCACCTTGGATCTAAACGAGAATTTGGGAGTCACTTTCCCAATGGAAGATTTCTTCTTCTCTACGACCACGTCTGGTCGGGGTTCGAGTTGAAGAATGGGATCAGCCACGACCACGTCTGGTCGTGGATTTTGAACAGGGACCATCTCTCTGGTCTTCTAACTTTCTTGATGGCCGAGATCAGTCTCGACCACTCCAAGAGCAGCGCTGCCCTCAGCCATAGGCTCTACCGGAGCGGCATTATTCTTCACAAAAGACATAAAATCCTTCCAGATCTCCTTTTTTAAGTACTTGACAAAACCAGGAGTGGCAGAAACTGCGAAAGATTTTTTGTCATAATAGAAGGGTACCTTGACCTTGCGAGGTTTGCGCTTAAGAGGTTCAGTTGCTTCGACCTCCTCAGCCTCAGCTGCTTTAGCCTCGGCCTCAATCGCGGCTATGTCTGCCACAGGTTTTGCAGAGGATCTGGTTGAAGGGCTAGAACTTGAGCTCGTCTCTCCCTTGTCGACACCTCTCGTAAGTCGACGTCTCTTGGACGGAGGAGCTGAGCCTTTGTCCTTTGTCAACCCTGCACCGATGGTTATCAGTACAGCTTCTTCTTCGTCCCGACGATCTTCCATGCCCACTTTCTGCAAAGTAAAAGCAGAAAAAGAAGAATTACTAACTGGTCGTAAGATCTTCTACGACCAGTATCAAGTCGTAAGTTTTTCTACGACCTTTCCTCGACCGCAAGATTTTCTACGGTCACCATCAAGTCGTAATTTTTTCTACGACATTACCTCGATTGTAAGATATTCTACAATCACTATCAGTCGTAAGTTCATTCTACGACCATAAAGTCCTAAAGGTAAAATCAACTTTTGATTACCTTTAGGCGCTCCATCTTTTCCTTTGTGGGTAAAATCGCAAGGATTCGAGGAATCGATGCTCGGGATGACGGAGGTTTCTCACAAATGAGTTTGAGTCTAACTTCAATCTCTGTCTGTGAAAGATCTGTGTAAACAAATAAAAACATTCATCAGATAACTTTGAGAAAGACCAAACCGAGAGCTAAGTCGAAAATTTCACTTACCTTCCTCGAAGTCCCTGGTCGGATCTTTTGATCCCAAGTATCTCCACATAGGAGATGCTCGTTTCTTCAAAGGACTGATTTGACGAGTGATGAAATCTCTCACCACATGCCATCCGGTCAGTCCCTCCTTTTTCAAGTCCTTAATGGCTTGAATGTAGGGGGCAATTCGACTGATATCTTCAGGGGTCGAATCCCATGAAGAAACCTTCTCGGCAGCCTTCCCCACGAAAGAAAGGCTGTCCTCTGAGGTGACTTTCCAGTAAAACCACCTCTTCCTCCACAACGGCCACGAAGATCGAGTAAAACTCTGGATATATTCCTTCGATTTCCCCTCGTGGAGTTTCAGACCACAACTTTCGACAATTCCAGATTGCCGGGCCATTCCATAGTAATACTGGAAAAGCTCGAGGTCTGCTGGAATTCCCAGGTACGCCTCACACAGGTACACAAAAACACTTAGCATGGTGATGGAATTAGGACCTAGGTTTATTAATTCCACCTCAAAGTGATTGAGTATGGCTGTGAGAAAGGGGTGAGCAGGCAGTCGAAGACCACACTCACAGAAAGCCTGGAAGACGGGGATGTGTCCTTTCTCCCCCGACGGCCAATGCTGCCCAATCGCCGGAATCCATTTCACAAGACTCTTCGCTAGAATCTTCCCGGCGTCTTCTAGGGCTTGAATCTTCGCCGCGTCCATCTCAGACTCGGCCCATTCAGAAACTTTCCCAGTCATTTCTCTCAGAAAGGGGAGGTTTCGAGTTGAGGAAGAGTTTCAGAGGGCACGATTGCGGCGGTGGCGGAGAAGGCGAGAGCTTGAAGAACAGTAGAGTGATTTGGGGAAAAGTAAGATCTTAGGTTTTACCCCCCGGTAGGTATTTATAACCGCGTACTTTGAGCCGGAGGCGTGACATTCCAAGGGTCGCCACCGTCTCAGGAACCGCTTCAACAGACAGGCTAATGGGCGTCGTTTGAAGTTCCCCAGTGTGTCTGTTCGAGAAAATCAGGTTTGCTTTTACACCTCAAGTGAAATTACTTCCTTGGTTAGATCTTTTGAACCAAAGGAAACGATAATCGGAAAGTTATTTCTTCCGATCATTATACTACGACCACCTTGTGATCGTAGGAATGCCTTTACGACTACTTAATAGTCGTAGGTGATTTTCTTGACCAAGCATATTTCTGGTCAAAGTAATATACAATAATATCGAAGAGTTTTTCCTTCGACTATCTTTTACGATCCTCTCGTGGTCGTAAGGCCATCTATAACTCCTTTACCAAGTAAGTTGCATTCACTTGAAGTGGGGGCTAGATGACGAGGATATAATAATCCTCATTTTATCTTTTATCTATAATTCTTATTATAGGTAAATATGGCGTCATGTGGACCCTGAGTGTACCCCTTAACATTATGAGGGAAGAGCCTAATGGGTGGTCGTAAGTTCTTCTCGACCACCCCCATAGTCGTAAGTTATGCTACGACTATCCCATAGTCGTAAGTCTTGCTACGACTACCTTATAAGTCGTAGGCTCCTCTACGACTAGGTCACCATCTCGACCACCTTATGATCAAATAAACCTCTGAGACAAGTGGGCCTTATTGATCAAGGGATTCAAACATCATCATCTGTCGTTATTCTCATGAGATAATGGCACATAATACTCCATTATCTACGGTATATAGTTGTTGAGCGGCGTGGAGGAGTTATCGCCGGTGATAACTACCAACGTCGTCCGTTCTGAGATGTAATGGTAGCCGCTTCACTGGAGATGCTCGCCGCTCCTTCACGTACTATATAAAGCGACAATCGAGAAAGGAAGGGCGGATCGATCGGGCCATCAGAATACAAGCACTATCTGTAATAGTCTTAGTTTTTCCCCGATTGTTGAGAATATACTCAATACCATACACACACAGAGTAGGGTTCTTATTCTCTCCGGAGAAGGCTGAACACAGTATAAAATCCCGTGTCAATCTCTCTGCATGATTCCATTCTAGGAGACCCCCCGAATCAAACAATCTTTACGTAAGTTCGGTTCTAAAACACCGACAACCCCAAATTTCAATCAGAGAGAATAACATTCGGGAAAGAAAAATTTATTCAAATTCGAATGCAGTAAAGTTAGAGATGGATTTAAGTTAAAAAAATTCAAATCTTATTAGAGATTTTGGACCTTGGGCCCTCGGCCCAAGACAAGAAGAAGGCCCAAGTGGGCCGGCCAAAGTAGGCAAAAAGGGGGGGCGCCACCTCCCTAACCCTAGCCGCCCCTTGCCTCCTCCCTTTGGCCGTTCCCCTCCACCCTCTCCCTCTTGTTGGCCACCACCTCCTTGCCCTCTCCATGGCGCCTCCATCCCCATCTCCATCTCTCAAGATCGAGCCCTCCATTGCTGCCCGCTATTGGATCTCTCCCGCAGTTGGCCGGCCACAAGGAAGAGGAAGGAGAGGGAGAAGAGGGGAAAAAGGAGGAGAAGAGGAGAGATTGTTCTTGTGGGATGTTCTTCGTCTTCCTACGAGTCTTCAAGGGTAACGGATGTCATTCTTCGTTGTTTGATTAGTAGTAGATGCGAATTCGATTAGAATTGATTGGATCGAATTCTTTCTGTTGTAGTTCAGTTCTGTCCAGTAGATTGCGTGGCCAATTTTGGGTTCTTAGAGGCCGAATTGGAGATTTCCATATTCTAGATATATTTAGATATTGTTCTTAGCTTTCCGTAGCCGCCAAGAACAATTAATTCCAATGTACGAATCAAAAGTTATGGTACGATCTTTCCTGCTGTCCTAAATTTCCGACGAGAATGAACTGTCAAGTTGTCTTCTAAATTATGATTATGTTAATGGCAGATGCAGGGTTTTCACTCAACTAGGTTGTTGTAGAAATTTTTATAACATTTCCATAATGATAAAGAACGCCCTAATCGGAGTTGTAGATCAAAAGTTGTAATCTGTTCTTTACTGTTGTCTTTTTCGTCTAGACAGATTCTGTCTTATACTTTTATCTACCTGTTAGCATATTCTTTTGGCCAAATTGGGAGATCTCGCCAACTAGACTTTTGTAGATATGTTCATTAAGTTTCCTTAGGATCTGGGCTCACCTCGTTCCGAGTCTCAGATCAATAGTTGTGATTTATTCCGTGCTGCTGTCCAGATTCGTTTTACGTGATTGTGTTGTGCATTTGAATAGGTCTAATAGTTAATTCTTAGGTTGTCGGGAAGGTGTTGTAGAACGTTCTTTGGTAGTGTCCTGTACCATGTTGTTCTTATTTCAAGTACTTACTTGTGTGGCGGAGAGGCTTTGGGTTTAGGCGCACCTTCGTTGCCTACTAAGCAGCGTTACTGCTTGGAAGGCAAGTACTTTAATATTCTAAAGGCTAGTGAATGCTGAATGCTTGATGTTCGCACTGTGTTTTCCTATGATCCATGAGAAGTTTCAGTGTTTATGTTTCATTTCATATTCGTTACTCCATGTTTAAAGATGATGTCTTTTATTATTCATAGTTCATTACATGCATCCATTGTTCATGTCTCATCCACGGGAGTGGATTTTAAAGACCCATTAATTCTAGTATGGGCACGTAAGACCCACCATTCCAATGTGTGCAGATTTGGATACATGTATGAAACGTTCTTCATACGGGATTTGGATCCCTATATTTTGTTAAATGCGGGCTTAAGTGAACACCGACGAGTGTGTCACTAGCTATACCGGTATAAGCAGGAGTGCAGTCCATTCATTACATTCAACCCATTCATTCCATTCATTCACATGTTCTTTCGGTGATATGTTCATACTCTTCAATGATGTTGACTTGTTCATATTTATTGTATGTCCAATTATTCTTTGTACTTGCTGAGTCTCGGACTCATTCTTGCCTTTGTTGTTTATTTTAGGTGATCGTTGATGATGGCATTTTTGGGAGGGAGTAGTCACACACTATTCATTCACTTCACCATATTCAAATTTCAATAATATGTTTTGTTTCTGTATACCATTCGTTAAGTGATGAACTGTAATAAATAAAGTTAGATGGTGGATGATACCTTTCCCTATGTTATGGTTGATTAAGTACTGCTTGCGATCCTTGATCACCCCTTTGAGGTAATTAGTTGGATTCAGATTACATTCCTGCCATTGTTCTATTAAATGTTGAACTCTTTATGTCATTAGATGAGATATTGTCTAAATTCTTACGCATTATGGTTGTATATTAGTTTATTTAGGTGACAACTTGGCTTCCGAATAGCCAGGGTGTTACAATTTGGTTGAAAATGTTATATTTTGAAGAAGGGTGTTCGTCTTTCAAAATTTACAAGTCGTTGTGATATTGGTTTCTTGCTTGGTTATTCTTCAAATAGCAGAGCTTATCGTGTCTTTAACCAAAACTCCGATTTAGTTGAAGAAAGGCACGATGTGTAATTTGATGAAACTAATGGCTCTCAAGAAGAGCATAAGAATTTGGATTATGTAGGTGATGAAGCCTTAAGAAAAGCAACGGAGTATATGCAAATAGGCGGCATCAAGTCCGAAGATAATCCATCATCTTCCACTCAGGTTGAGCCTTCTACCTCTTCCACAGGTCAAGTACAAATTAATGAAGAGGATAACAAGGAAGATAATCAACCATCCAACCTACCACCAAAAATTCACAATGCAATTGCAAAGGATCATTTCTATGCACATGTTTAGGGGGAGCTTTCTTTAAATAGGATTTAACAAGAAAATAATTCTCAAAACTCATTCGAGCTTATTGCAAGAATTATTTTGTTGTTAAGTCATCAAAAGAATATACACTCTAAGTATATTCAAAATAATCTTTCTCACATATTAGTTGTGTTGTCATCAATTACCAAAAAGGGGGGAGATTGAAAGCATCTAGGCCCCTAAAAATTGTTTTGGTAATCAATGATAATATGTGAATATGGGATTAACGTGCTTATTGAGTATTTACAAGGTTAAGTCCCATTGGTGAGTTTGATGACGTAAATATGCATGCTAAAAGACTCAATGAAGATCTACATGGCTTAAAGACAAGGTACAAGTAGTCTAGGATCCTTTTTTATATCTTACCGGTCTTAGGAGAATTGGTTGGAAGACCGGATTATAGGTTAAATATCGTACTATTAAGAGGGATCGTGACTAGTAGCATGATAGCATGTTCTTGTGCAAATTGGATCAACTTAGGATCATGCATATATTTGAATTTGAATTTGAAAGCTCTAAGTGCTTTTGTCAGAAATCAGTAGTACCGGAGTTAAACTGGCGATTGTACCACTTGAAGCGGTATGACCGCGCTTTACTTGGCGGTTTTACTGGGTTCTGAACATCTCAGCTAACTAATCACTAATGCGGTACAACCGGCTCTTGCAGCAGTACTACCGCATTGCGGTCGTTCCGATTCTTAGTTGGTAGTACGATAAAAACAGAAGCGATGTATTTTGGCTCAGTGGCTCTCCTTGATAATCGGTCGTACCGCATTTTAGAAATGGCTGTACCGCTCAGCGGTTGTACCGATTTTTATAAGGCGGTACGTATTTTCCAGAGAGCATGTCTTTTGGCGAAATTTGGAAACCCTACGATCGGTTGTACCGCTCCTCTGTGCGGTATGATCGGGTGATGCGGTAGTACTGCACTTTGGTTGGCGGTCGTACCGCTCGGGGATTTTCAACGGCTATGTCAGAGTAATTAAGGCCACTGTTCTAGCCGTTACTGTGCTCTGACATGGGTGCGGTCGTACCACAACTTAGTTGGCGGTCATACCGCATTTCGTTGAAAGTTGGAGACTCCCTCCCCAACGGTCATAATTGTTGGTGGGGGTTATAAATACCCCTCTACCTGCTCAAGTATATAGTGCTAGAGTTCATTTATCATCTATAGAGCCTTGAGCATCCTCTCAACACCCAAAACCTTCTTGTGCATCCATTGTGAGGTTGTTGAGTTCATTCAAGTGCATTCACTCATCTTAGTTGATCCTCTTGCACTTGAGTGCCGTCAAGTGAAGGCTAATGATTTGTTACTCTTGGAGTTTTGCTGAACTTCTAGACGGCTTGGCGGTGATCGCACGGTGACCTCTTCAAGAAGCTTGTGAAGAGGCCTAGTGCCAAGATTGTGATTGGCTTGGTGTTCACCATCTCCAGAGCAGAGGAAGAACAACCATAGTGATCGAGGGAAGGCTTAATTCGTGGAGCCGGCTTGAGTTGTCAAGCTTTCTCAACGTGAACTAGTGAAGACCAGCAAGTCTTTGATACCACGGAAAAAACATCATTGTCTCATTGTGGTTATTTCTTGTCTTTACTTATTCCATATTTACAATTCTAGCTTATTTCTTGTGTTGATTTGCTTAGCTAGAATTGTATCTAGTTTAGACTAAGTTATTAATTGGCTTAAATTGTTAAATTGTCAAAAAGTTTTAAACCTCCTGTTCACCCCCCTCTAGTCGGTTATCCTTGATCCTACATAGACTTGGCTCTAATGTCCACCGATTTTAGGAGTACATACATGCACGTGAGCATTTAGTGTGAAAGTGTGTGCACGCGCTCTATGAGACCTTGGATACCTCCGATAAATTCCTATTGCGTGTAGGAGATGCGCACGCTCATGTGTGCTTGGGTGGTGTGAGTGTGGTGTGTGTTGAGTGTGTGCGTCTGCCCTGTGCTCTCTAAAAAGAAGTTAATAGCCAAATTAATGCGACAATCCAAGTGACTTACATGGGTATTTGTATTATTTTTTGAGGGAAGGCAAATATTATAAACTTATAATAGGGCCTAGAAATCGCGCTCTATCAGCGCTCCTAGGTGATTTTCTTCCAATCACGTGTTTACGTCTGTCAGCAGCCCCGGTTAGGGGCGAACTTACTTTTTATATGTCGCATTTTTGTGTCTTCTACTCGTGAGAACCATCCAGCGAGCGTTGTCATGTGTACTTAGGCTTGCTTTTCCTGTCGTGTTTTCTGGGCTGCATAGTGCCTCGCCTAGCACCCCGCACAATGCTCGAACATCAACTCGATCTCTATGCGTAGCGTGTGTTCCCTGCTGCTCGATCCTCAAGCTATTTGCTGTTGCATCGTTCCTTCATTCCCTTAGTTTTTGCCTCACAGGTTACCTCGTGTATGACATGTGGGCCTTCGGTTCTTGCAGTTCGTTTGCCGATTAGTAACACTGTCGTGGATATGCTTTTTGGTGGCCCGTGCTTGTTGCACATGTTCGGCCGACTACCTCGGTTCATACCCAAACCAACTGCCTTCCCCTTGACTCGACGAAGATTGCGAGAGAGACCTTCGCCTGTTTCATGTGCTTTCCTCCCGCCCTCCTCTCGCGACTCAGGGTGCCTTCGGCCATGACTGAGGTTAGCCACATCGCCGCCACAACCCTTTTTCCCGTTGCTTCCAACCTTTTATTCTTTGTTTGCTCACCGTTTTGCTTCCTTCATGTGCTCTCTCCTCCGGATGCGTACGATTTCCTGCGGTGTTGACAATGCTGCGGATGTTCTTTCGGTGAATGCCGTCGTCCTGCACTAATTTCTTGGTAGATTCATCGTTCGGGTAGACAGTCCTGTTCAATCCTCTTGTTATCGACTTCGCTACCTTAATGTTACTGCCTTTCGTGAATCCGTTGGTCCCCTCATTGTTCTTTGCTGCCCTACAGGTGTGTGTGCATCGTGCGGATCGCCGATGGTCCATCGACCCCAGTTTTGTGCTGGTGCTGAGGTGAGATGATCTTTTTTTGGTATCAATGTGTTCTTTGTATCGATATGTTCCAATGTGCTTTTATATGCTTCCGTTCCACTTGCATTCCTTTTGTTACGCTTCCGCCATGCTTTTGTGTGTATAAAAGAGTGCCAATTGTTCATAACTGCCTTCAAAAAGAGGGTATTCTCCCATGGAAGAAAATATACAGCGTCCCCTTCCGAATCCAATAATTCCATTAAATTTAGTGTGAGCACAAGTGTGATGCCATCTATTACGGCCTACATATGATTCATCAGACACTTCTTCATCTTCCCGACCAGCGATTTCAGATCATCAACAGATCTCGGGCATAACCATTGCCAACCCACCTCCTCCAGCAACCTTACCCCATGGAAAAAAAAGATCAACGCCGTTGAACGTTACGATTCCAACCCACCACCGGAGGCCATCCCCATCCACTGTCCTGCTACAATGATCACTTTGTCCATTTCATCGCAGAGCTCTTGTGTTCTCACACATATACAAATGCTATCATATAATTGGTATTGCACCTGTTAGAAATTTTCCTTCTCTATTTCTTTTCTTCAATTCAACTCCTCAAACTCTTGACCCTTACAATGCATGACTGTTGGTCCTTATAAAGGCTCAATATACTACTACTATTCGGACTCAACATCCGACTCAATATCTACTTGGACTCACAACTTTCCAAGACAGAAATCAGAAACGGACTCAACTTCTAAAAACGAGATTAATTCTAACAATCACCCCCTTAATCTCGTTTCTTCACTTTGATCATGCTGATCTTCTCTCTCATCTGAACTTCCAAGTCTTCCTCTTTTACCTGCACTTTTGTACGCCGTTCTTTCCTGGGCCAATACCGCCCTACCGCCTGTGCTTGCTCCATCCTGAGCCATACACAAACCAACGCTTGTTGCCTCTACTTTGGTGAACTCGTCCTTCCTTGCACACCCGCCTGGGCTGGAGCACCTGCTCCCACGACCGCCTAGGCTGGAGCACCTGCTCCCACGACCATCTCGGTTTCATCATTACCTGAGCCTCCCGCTCTTCTCTCTTGGACCAAGTCTGTCCACTTCCCCGCGTACATCTTAGCTGAGGCTACACCGCCTCTTCCTCCTGCATCAATTTCGTGTACACCGCGCCCTTCATGCGCGTGGGACTCACCACCCCCTGCAGCTCTCTGTACGCCTTGCTGCGTACTGTCTGGATCTCCTCCTGAGATTCCGTCTGCTGCGCCTCTTGCGCCAACTGCGTGCCACTTCTGGGTCCCGCCATGTCCTTGGCCAATATCTAAGTTCCACTCTGGCTCCTCCAAACTGTCCTTCACACAAACCGACTTACAAGTTTTAAGAGAAATTTTGTACAACCGGTTTGGGGATCTTTTTACCTTCATCAACAGATCTTTGTTCTTGTCATAGACACGCAAGAACTCACCCTGCAGCTCCACCTGCACCTCGTTACGCTAACCGCGAGAGATCGAGTATGTTGTTGCATAAACTTGGTATAAAGTAAATATCAGGCAGCATCTTCAGATCACCGTTCTTGCATCGCAACAACATTGTACCTTTGCCTTTTATTTGTCTTTGTGGAGCCGTTGCCAAACTTGATTTCTCCCGAAATCTTCTCGTCGAGCTCATGGAACATGGGCGATCTCCGTCATATGATTGCTTGCTCCTTTGTCCAAGTACCATTCATCAAGATATGATCGTGATTTCCTCCTCCGTGCGTAGTTTAGGAAATACGTTATCCTCGTTCAACTTCACCATGACGGCGCCTTGTTGACACATAAGGAGAGAAAGGTAGGATCGTCGTCTTCATCTTCACGACCGGATGAGGTTTACCTCCTCGTTCTTTTTCTTGTTTCGGCAATTCGAAGCATAGTGCCCATACTTGTCACAGTTGAAGCACTTTATGTGGCTGCGGCACTCCAATACGTAGTGACCATACTTATCACATTTGATATGTGACTTATCACGGGATCTGTCACCATCGCCTTGCCCAACCTTGTCTTCACGGCCACCTCTGCCAAATCGTCTGCCATCGTTTCTTGTATCTCCCTTTACTAGCAACGCCTGCTCGTTATGGGACTGATACCTTTGCTCGTTACGGGATTTATACCCCTTCAGTAGCTCCTCATGCGCCTTGAGGGAACCGGTAATCTCCTCGATCTTCTTTTGCTCCAAATCCGGGGAGTACATGAGCGTGGTGACGACAGGTACAAACTTTTCTGGTAGCACACGCAGGTACTTCTTCACTGCTACGGATTCATCCATCTTGTCGCCGAGAGAGACAATCTGATTATACAATGAAGACAACTTACCGGCGAACTTGTCCACCGACTCGGTTTCTCCCATCTGGAGATTCTCGAACTCGGTATGCAAATTCTGGAGCCGTACCTCCTTCACACGATCAATTCCCTCGTGCATCTTTTGAAGCGTCACCCACGCCTCACGTGCCGTCTCCTTGCCGATGAGCTGCCGCATCATGGAGTCTGGCACCGCCTGGTAGATGATGGCCAAAGCCGTCTGGTCTACCTTGTTGTCCACCTCCTTGTCCTTTGCCTTCGGATCGACTGTACCCCAGACTCCCTGGGCGCGCATATTCGCCTTCATCTTCATAGCCCACACTGGATAATTGTCGGTCGTCAGGACAGGATATAGGAGGGAGATCGGCCCATCCCGGGTCTTCGCCTTGTCGCCCATGATCTTCAGATGGCACCGAGATCAACAGGCTCTGATACCACTTGTTAGAAATTTTCCTTCTCTATTTCTTTTCTTCAATTCAACTCCTCAAACTCTTGACCCTTACAATGCATGACTGTTGGTCCTTATAAAGGCTCAATATACTACTACTATTCGGACTCAACATCCGACTCAATATCTACTTGGACTCACAACTTTCCAAGACAGAAATCAAAAACGGACTCAACTTTTAAAAACGAGATTAATTCTAACAGCACCCAACATTCTCATCATATATTTACTTTCATCATCCTCCCTGTTTGCTTGTTGTTATAGTTTGCTTCCATAGTGCCATCGGAAAAAAATGCTTACACACAACAAGACAATACGCCTATAGACAAAAGCCACAGACATATTTCAGAAACACACACGGAACATCCTATCAGCCTTTATCAACTCATCCATACAGTTCCATATCGACAGTACCTTCAACGGAACATTCGTCGGTAAGTCTCCTGGTTCACAAAAAAATAGACAACTCTATCCTTCACTGATTCCACATATCTTATTTTATTGTGATGCAGCTCACTCCCTTGCAATCCGCGGAAAAAAGGTTGACAATCCAAGACACAACCCCAGTGGAAAAATGAAAATGTTGCTCCACGGACCATCTCTAAAAGGTACAATTCGTGTTTACTTTACTGCTCTGTGTTAAATCAGCTATAGACAACTGACCAAACACATCAACATTGAAACTCTCCTGCAAGTATACTAAGCAAAGGAAGAGCCAATACAAGTACGCATACAAAGGATATTTACCTACATGCAGCACCTTAGTTGGCTATGTTCCCAAGTATACATACAGAGGATATTTACCTACATATAGCACCTTAGTTGGCTCTGTTCCCAACTTTAATGTGCTCCATAAATAATCCATGATGTACATGTGTCTTTTCAGACAACTCATGTCATATATAACACAAAACTTTAGTACGCCCTACTACTAACAAAGGATTTCAGTTTGCAACACAATTTAGACACTTTGTCGATTTCTCTATCAATTAAACATGTTCCTGATACGGATCAATCTCAAGATGAGATTAAATTCGTAGGTTGTCCTATTTTTTACGGTGGAAATTCTCGAACAAGTATAGGGAGCACGAATTACAGGATACAACTCGCACTTTGATAAATAAATCTCACACCCGTGCACACCACAGTACACGAATGAGAAATAGGGATCAAAGATCCAACGAGAAACTCCTAGCACTACAGCTAGAAACCCTCACACCAAGATGAAATCCAAAATTAGAATTCACAAGAATACTCATAGAACAGGGATGAACCCTAATAGCCAAAAGCCAACACACACGTGTTTTTAATTCATATCTCAAAACTTAAAACTCTCCTTACAATCACGCAATACCTTGGCTTTTATAGGCTTACATGCGTTCGGCCAAACGGCAAACTGGCTGACTGCTAACCGACACAAGCCATCTAGATAATTTGTACTCATCTAATTAGCCTAACACGTTGTGGGCTAATAAAATAAACAAAGTGCATGCAAACTAACCCGCGTAGACTAATGTGATATGTAACAACTAATGTGATAAGTGTACACATGCAAAGCAACTAGGACTCACGTTGGTGTAGCACACGTCACATTACATGCAGGTGGGCCCCATCCAAGTGCACAAAGAGAAAGGAAGGAACGCGCTGATAGAAATAGAAACGAAGACGCGTTGATTGCTTGCCGTTTAAACTGATAATCTGCTTCTTTATGTCCTAAAATTGATCCTGAAAACGTATGGCAGAAGGACTCCTTTTGTGCTTGCCTGTTTTGACTTCCTCCTGGATCGAACACCATCTGCTGCACACACACGTCTCCCTGGTTCGGCTCAAGCACAAGTACGTGCACAGCAGACACACCCGCATGGATCAGCTCATGTGTGCCGGCACATGCACATGCATAACTCGACTCGATGCACAGCTTAAGCACGCCATACATGCATGCAGTTTTCTTTTCTCGGCCGTGAACAGCATACGTGACATCCTTATGCACCACAGCAGTCTTGATAATGTCATGCTTATTGTTTCGATCAAGTTAAACAAGAAAAATCAGAAGCATTTGTTATAGATAATCAGGCCGCATCATCCTCCCCTCCTTCAAGCGAAACCGTCCTCGGTTTCGAGTTGGTCTTGTCACCATCTTCTGCAGCTTGAACAGGGACTGAAAATTTTTCAACAGCTTCGACCTCTTTTTTCTTCGCTTCTTCCCGTGCCCTTCTTTCTAGCAGCTTCTTCTTCCAATCACATTGAATCAACTGGACGTCTATGGGAAGCAAATGGATTGGTGTATCCTTAGATGTACAGGTACAACCTTGGGTACTCCAATTACGTGTAACCACGCCTTGTTGCTCGCACTATGGTCCTCCCAACAATAGATGACACGAAACCATAACGACTGGTATAACATCACACAAAACCTCGCAAGAGAATTTGCCCAATGAAAACAGTACCTTGACTTGGTTCGTGATCTTGAGCAACCTTGGGTACTCCAATTACGTGTAACCACGCCTTGTTGCTCGCACTATGGTCCTCCCAACAATAGATGACACGAAACCATAACGACTGGTATAACATCACACAAAACCTCGCAAGAGAATTTGCCCAATGAAAACAGTACCTTGACTTGGTTCGTGATCTTGAGCACGCCGGAATACCACTTCATGACATAAGGTTGCGGATGCAGTGTCATTGACAACCCCAACTTCTCAACTAGTTCGATACTAGCAGCATTAATCGAACTCTCGCGGTTAATTGATATGGCACAAACTATCTCCCTCACTTTGCAGCGAGAGTGAAAAGTCCAGTCCACACTATAGCCTTCTTCTTCATACAGGACGTTACAACTCAACTTCGTGAAGCTCTCCTCCGAAGATGTCATTGCAGCGCCAAAACCACTCAATTTTGGCAGCAACAAGAAGTTGTATATGGTGTATGTGCAACAGCGTTCAGCCCCTCTCTCCTGGACTACTCAAACAATAGTGAATATATTATATTCTTCAATCAATGTGTGCAGCCCCAACATTAACCGATGGAAGTCAGCAGTAAAGAAGATAAAACTCTCTCGGCTAGACACAAACGAAAAAGCAGCAGCACCAAGTGATTAATGCCCCTGTAGAGATGAATAAACACTTCGCCTATTGCGGATGAAATCACCACGTGACTTTCGGCCGGCACGCAACGACCGAAATTCCAGCGGCTCCTCTCAAGCACGAACAGAAAACCGCCTCCAACAGCAATACACACAGCAGCACTCAATTCGATTTGATGGACTCAGTGGAGATGCAATAAATAATTCAGAAATTGGATTTGAAGTCGCAGCGTGACTTCTCTCGGCCGGTAAGCACAGAATTGACACTTGATGCCAATTTTCAGCAGCAATTAAGAAAATCGCAGTCGGCTTCTTGATCTGATGACGCCAATCAACGGAAAGGATCTCGATGATTCCAGTCGCAAGTTTCAGTACTGTGAACATCTTGGCGCTCTGATACCACCTGATATGGATCAATCTCAAGATGAGATTAAATCCGTGGGTTGCCCGATCTTTCACGGTGGAAATTTTTCAGTTTCTAATCTTAATCATATTTGTGGTGGTCGGGATTTTTTGTGGCATTTTTCTCCATCACAAGGTCGTTCGGGGGTATCTTTTTAGGGGTAGACCCTCAGGTTTATGATATTGGTTTTATTGATGCTGACGATTTCTATGTTAAGTTTCATCTTAAAAATAGAGAAGATGATTTTCAATGGGTTATTGTGGCTGTTTACGGTGCAGCTCAAGCTCAATTTAAGGAAAAGTTCCTCAATGAATTGGTTCAAGTTTGTAGTAAAGAATCACTTCCCATTTTAGTTGGGGGCGATTTTAATATCATTAGGCATTCGGACGAAAAAAATAAGGATAATTTTGATTCTAGATGGCTTTTTTTATTTAATGCCGTCATTAATAATTTGGATTTACGGGAAATAGATTTATCTGGAAGGCGATATACTTGGGCCAATTCGTTAAATAATCCAACCTTTGAAAAGTTGGATAGAGTTTTAATGAGTATAGACTGGGAGCAAAAATTTCCTTTGGTCACAGTCAATGCTCTTAAACGGTCTTTGTCTGATCACATGCCGTTGTTTTTAAATACGGGAGCGGCCTCTCTTATAGGGAATCGGCATTTATTTAAATTTGAATTAGGTTGGTTGTGTAGAGAAGGATTTAGGGAGATGGTGAATGAGGTTTGGAAAATGAAAAATAGAGGTCGAAGTGCTTTACAAATTTGGCAATGGAAAATTAGATCTCTTAGACAATACCTTCATGGTTGGGCTAAAAATTACAGTGGGACTTATAAAAAAGAAAAGATAGCACTTAACTTGATAATTGATGAGCTAGATAAAAAAGCTGACATTTTGAGTTTATCTAATGAGGACCTTGATCTTAAAAGATTAGCTAATGAGAGATTGGTACAACTTTTAAGAGAAGAAGAGATTAAATGGTATCAAAGGTCCAAAGCGAAATTCCTTTTGGAGGGAGATAGGAATACACGATTCTATAATTTGATTGCGAATGGTAAATATAGACGACAAAGAATTTTTCAGCTCGAACAAAATGAGGGGATAATTCAGGGTGATGTACAATTAAAAAAGTATATCACCAATTATTACAAAGGTCTTTTTGGACCTTCCGAAGATAATCAGGTATCCATAATCGATGGTTTCAGGAATGATATACCTCAAGTTTCTGATACTGATAACATTTTACTTACAATGCCTTTTAATGAGAAGGAGGTGAAAGAAGCAATTTTTCAAATAGAGAATAACAAAGCACCTGGGCCAGATGGTTTCCCTGCTGAGTTTTATCATGTGTTTTGGGAAGTTATTAAAAATGATATGATGGCTATGTTCCATGATTTGCATAGTTGCTCTATGCCTCTTTTTAGCTTGAATTTTGGGATTATTACACTAATTCCCAAAAAAACGAAAGTTAAACAAATCCAGTAGTATAGACCTATTTGTCTTCTGAATGTTAGTTTTAAAGTGTTTTCTAAAGTAATCAGTAATAGAATTACTAATGTAGCGCAGAAGATTGTTAGAACATCCCAGACAACATTTATGCAAGGGAGATACATTCTTGATGGAGTTGTTATTCTTGATGAAACCATTCATGAACTTCATAAAGAAAAGTTGGATGGGATTGTTCTCAAGCTTGATTTTGAAAAAGCTTACGACAAAGTAAAATGGCCGTTTTTACTCCAAACTTTGAGGATAAAAGGATTTTCAGCTAAGTGGTGTTGCTGGGTGGAAAGTTTAGTTAAAGAAGGGAGTGTTGGAATAAAAGTTAATGATGACTTAGGATCTTTCTTTCAAACTAAGAAAGGTCTTAGACAAGGAGACCATATGTCCCCAATTCTTTTTAACTTTGTTGTGGACATGCTAGCCATCTTTATTTCAAGAGCTAAGGAAGAAGGTCTTATGACGGGAGTAGTTCCTCATTTGATTGATGATGGATTGTCAATATTACAATATGCGGATGACACTGTTCTTTTTTTTTGAATAATGACATAGAGCAAGCAAAAAATCTGAAACTTCTTCTGTGTGTCTTTGAACAATTATCAGGTTTAAAGATCAAATTTCATAAGAGTGAAATATTTTATTTTGGCAAAGCCAAAGAAGCTGAACCGCAATATACTCATTTATTTGGTTGCGAAAGGGGTGTCTTCCCTTTCAGGTACTTAGGTATTCAATTCACTATCGAAGATTAAGGAATAGTGATTGGAAAGGGGTTGAAGATAGAGTTGAAAGGAAACTTCGATAGTTGGAAAGGAAAATATATACATTGGTGGGCGCTTGGTGCTTATTAACTCGGTGTTAAGTAGCCTACCTATGTTTATGATGTCTTTTTTTGAGATCCCAAGGGAAGTTCTCAAAAGACTAGATTTTTATAGATCTAGATTTTTTTTGGCAGAGTGATAGTCAGAAGAGGAAATATAGGCTTGCTAAATGGAGTTTAGTATGTACTCCCAAAGAACAGGGCGGTCTAGGCATTCAGAACTTAGACACAAAAAACAAAAGTTTATTGGGGAAATGGCTTTTTAAGTTGCTTAATGAAGAAGGGGTTTGGCAAACTTTGCCAACTATGAAATATTTGGGTGAGAAGAGCCTTTCACAGGTGATTAACAAACCTGTGACTTCCCACTTTTGGTCGAGTTTAATGAAAGTTAAACATAATTTTTTTCGCTTTGGATCATTCCAGGTTGAAAATGGAAAGCAAACTAGATTCTGGGAAGATATTTGGTTAGGAGATTCTCCTCTAAAAAGTCAATATCCCATCCTTTACCATGCGGTGAGGAAAAAGGACGATACAATAGCAAAGATTATGAGTTCGGCTCCTCTAAATATTTCTTTTCGTCGACCTATTATTGGGCCTAAGCTACAGGCTTGGAATGAGTTAATTTTGAGAATTGCCAATTTACAATTGAGTTCTCAAAAAGATGTTTTTAGATGGAATTTGAATAAGTCCGGATTATTTTTGGTACAATCTTTTTATACAGCACTTATTGGAAGGTATAGAGCCCCCAATAGTAATTTAATTTGGTTACTTAAAATTCCTTTAAAAGTGAAAATCTTTCTATGGTATCTCAAAAGAGGGGTAGTCTTAACTAAGGATAATCTGTACAAAAGAAATTGGAGGGGAAATAAAAAGTGTTGTTTCTGTATTATAGAGGAAACAATTCATCACCTTTTTATTGATTGTCCATTTACACGGCTTACTTGGTGGGCTGTTCAATGTGCGTTTAATTTATCCCCTCCTGTGAATATGGCCAACATGTTTGGAAATTGGTTAACCGGTATTCCAAAAACTTTAAAATCACAACTCCTTGTGGGAGCCAGTGCATTATGTTAGTCTATTTGGTTATATCGGAATGATGCAGTTTTTGATAAAAAAGATTATTACTAATCCCTTGCAAGTTATCTTTCTGAGTGGGCAATGGATGAGAGCTTTGGCAAGTATGCAAAAACCAGCCCAGAAGGAGCCCTTGATGAGTGGAAGTGCCAGGTTGGAATATGTGGCGAAGCAAATCTTCAACAACCATGGGTGGCGGTTTAGTCACAGGATCTGTAATGACTAAATTTAAACTTCAGTAGTATTTTGGTTGTAAGGCTTCGAGCCACTGTCAACTTTATGGATATTTTTGAACTTAGAATTTTGTAATAAACTAGGCTGTGTCTATCTTTGATGCAGAGGTCGGAAGGGTTTTGTGACGACCCAGTCTTAGGGCACCCGAGAGATCCTTCATGACCTTCTGAAAAGTCCATCAGGACCTCCCAGGAGGTCCACAAAGGACCTCTCGGACTAACCACCAAGACCTCCCAGGAGGTCCAGTAGGACTTCCTGGAGGTCCAGGGGATCATGACCCGAGAGGGTCTTGAAGCCAAGGAGCACCCGAGGGCCTTGCCACGGCCAAACAGAGAAGGATGAGGAGGTCTGAGAGCATTCCCAAGACCTCCCACGACCCTCCAGAGGAGGTCGTGAAGAGCTGGGACCACTCCAGCACCTCCTGCATTCACTCCACTGTGTGGACATGGAGGTCCAAGCATACTCCAGGGTTCCCTGTGAAACCCGAGCCAGTCCCAAGGATCATGGCTAGCTCTTCACAGCACAAACACATAGGTGGTGACATCCAGAACACACCTTTATTTATACAACATGTTAACAAAGTCGTTTACAAGGTGGCCTTGGGCCAAACATAAATACATAAAAGCAAAAGAGAGCAAAAGAAAGCACGAGAGTCCATCAACACGCCACAGGCAGCTGACTGGAGGGCATAACCTAGCTGCTTCGATCTTCATCACTGCCAATATCTTCTCCTGGCAAAATTTGTAATGAGCAAGAGTGAGCACTACCCTTTGTGCTCGCAAGTTACACCAATGGGTTAACAATATGACATGCATAAATGGATAATCAAAGGATGGCATAATAGGGTGATCTTGCACAAAGCCCATTTTCTTTCAAATACCATTACTAAGTTCCAAAGGGTCTTTCAATAGATAAAATTCATTTTACCAAAGCAATTTTTCAGTTGGATAGCATTCATCATTATTTGGTGAAGGATACCCTCGACATTAGGCTCCTCGCCCAAACCCATGGGACGGCGGTCCCAAAACAGATTTGAAAATCATTTTAAATTCCCAAAGTCAACAATTAACTTCAAGTGGCCTTTGCCAAGACGTCCTTGACCGTGGACACGGCTATTGAATAGATTTAACTCTGCAGAGGTTGTGCACTTTACCCACACGACATGAGTACTCTAGTTTGTCCGGCATTCGTCAATACCACCTCTCACTTCCAAAGGTAAGAGATCTAGAGCTCATGACAAGGCCTTTACAATGCATTGCTCCACCACAGCCTTTCCTTGCTAAGGTTTCACCCCCCTATGGATAGCCATCCGGCGGGAAGCCCCCTCTTGCACCAGTGGGAACAATGGGTCATCAAAGACCTCTAGCCAACAAGACCTCCCACACCACCAATGGAGCAAAGATGTAGTGGAGTTTTGCAAATTATTCAGCCAGGTCCCACACCCCATTCTGGAGACATGTGGTTGCACGATTGTGGCATAGCCCATTATAGGCATGGCATTGGTCGCTCAAAGACCGGTCCTCAAATGACTAGGGCGACTTCCACAAACCCAAGGGCATCGATCTACCATAAGGCACGATCCCGTGCATCAACTTGCACCAACCAAGTCAACCAATTCGCCCCAGTCAAAAATCCATTTTCATAACTTTGCTTCCTCAGCAATACTTTCATACCTCCATGACAACCCAATGCCATGGTGAAAACATTTAAAACATTATTTAGTTATGTTGGTAAAGATTTCCCAAATCAATAGTTTTGGTCTAAGCATAAGCGAGCATATGTTTTTCAAATGGTCTTGACTCATACTCTCAGATAGCCAAGTTTGACCTAAAGGTGACAATGTGTTCTGTACCAAACCAACAGAGGTCATACAAAGGAAGTGGGTATAACTATAACGTTAAAACTGGTATTGAACTAACTTGATAAAAATAAGCATGCAGTACACATTAAAACAGAACATAATTAGTTTAAATTACTGGGTGCAATATGATCAAGAGTGTAACTTGCCTTGCTCACTACTTAGAGATTCTTCTTCTTCAGAACTTTCGGATTCCCCGGAATCTTCACAATCTACATATATATAGAAGGCAAATTCAAAGAAGATTCAAACATAGATCCAATAAAGATCCAAATAAAGAACCAGAGAACTCAGAGAAATCTCAAAACCCAATTAATGTAAGAGTATTGTATTTAGATTAGGTTCTTTTGGAGAAGGTCTAGCTTACCAAAGGAAAAAGGGGTCTTTGGAAAAAGGTCCCGAAGGTGTGACCTAGGCAGTGGGCAGAGAAGTCCCGAGGCCAAAAATGCTTACGCAAGGTCCGGAGAGAAGGTCCTCACACGAGCACCACAGAATTCCAAAAGAAACCCACCAGAGAAGGTCCTGTGAAAAACATGGCCAGCTCAGGGTAGTGGTAAACACAAAGGTGGAGGAGATCATCAAAGAACTTACCAAGGGCAAGAAGCTATGGATGAAAGGGGAGGTCGTAAGAGCCAAGCTCTCCCGAGAAGGCCTCTGATCCAAAACCGAGAGATTGAAAATGGAGAAGGTGGAGCGGTGGAATTTCTTAGACAAGTTGTAGTCAAAGTGGTGAAGAAAACTAGAAATACACGAGTCCAGGATAAGTATGGAAATGGGTCAAAGGTAGGTAGTGGCAGGGCAGGTGTCACTACGATTCTGGGCAAAAGGTACGAGGAAGGACAATGTATGTTGCTTGGGAAGGAACAAAGAAAAATGTCGAGTATGCGGTTAAGTGACCCAATTCAAAGTAAAACACCACGTATATGGATGCATTTAATGTGACAAGACCCGCATTAAATGCTCAATATAATAATGTGGCGGAAGAATTGAGAATGGTTAAGACTGGCAGGTGGGGCCAGTCAATTTAGAAACAGTCGGGTCAAAATAGGGGAGGTCTTGACCCACAATAGAGGTCCTCAAGGAGGTCCGAGCGGCTTAGGAGGTCCTAAGCCCAAGGACGGGAAGGTCTAAAGATTGAGGAGGTCTAGACAGGGGAAGGTCTGGACAGGGGGAGGTCCTGACGGTCAGGATCTCACCAAGGGTGGTCTGGCGGGGAGGTCTGGGCGGTTGGATCTCCAAGAGGGAGGTCCAACAGCCAAGACCAGCGCGAAGGGGGAGGTCCCCAAAGAAAAACAACGCGTGAGGAGGTCTGGGCCCTCGGACTTAAAGCGAGGGGAGGTCCAAACCATTAGATTCAATACAGAGGGGAGGTCTGAACCGTTCGATTCAGACCAAAGGGAGGTCTGAACCGTTCGATTCAGAACAAAGGGGAGGTCCACGAAGGGACATAGCGCATGGGAGGTCTAGACCCTTGGATTGGAAATGGGAAGAGGTCTGGACCGCTAGATCCAAAGACAAGGGAGGTCCTTTCGCCAAGAAAGGATATCCAAGGATTTACATGAATTCAGGAGGTCCGCAGTGAACAAGAAGCTCTTTGGAACACACGGATGTCCCAATGAAAGGAGGTGCGGGCATAGAGAGGCGCCCAGACAAAGAAGAGGTTTAGACTTAAGAAAAGTCTCGAGCAGTAAAAGAGGTCTGAACCCTAAGAGATCCAAACCAACAAAGAGGTCCAAGTGACCACTTTCAAAGAACAAGCCCGACGAGGAATACGTCCAAGCTGTGAGAAGGTTTAAGCCTCACGGGAGGCTTAACCTCACATGCCATCTGGGAGGTCTAGACCACAGAGGAGGTCTAAACCTACACACCCAAAGAAGATATACTAAGGGGAGGTCTCTGGGCACACCAAAAGGAGGTCTCGACAATTCAAACCTCTCCAACCGAACCAAACTTGAAATTCTCATTAAAATAAAATTGCTTTAATTTATTTTACACATTTAAAAAGGATTTAGAAAATCGAATGTTACAAACACGCCCCTTAAAGGAATCCCGTCCTCGAGATTCAAGCAGAATCAACAAAGAGATAGGGTAGTTAATCTTGAGGTCCTCTTCTTTTTCCCATGTAGCTTCACTTTTCGGATGATGGCTCCCTTTGCACCTTGTATGACTTGATAATTCTACTCCTGGTGACTCGCTCTGCAACATCCAGAATTTTGATTGGTTGCTCCACATAAGTGAGGTATTCCTGTAAGTCCAAGTCCTCTATCATAGTATGGTCTTCAGGAAACCGTAGGCACTTTCTTAATTGTGATACATGAAAAATATTGTGTACTGCCGACAAGGACTCTGGAAGTTCCAGTTTGTAAGCTACTTCACCTTGTCTTGCTAAAATCTTGTAGGGTCCTACAAATCTTGGTGCCAACTTTCCTCTCATCCGAAATCTTCTAACTCCCCGAATTGGTGTTACTCTGAGGTATACAAAGTCACCAACCTCAAAAGATAAATCTCTGCGTCGGGTGTCAGCATAGCTCTTTTGTCGGGACTGGGCCACTCTCAATCGTTCCTTAATCAATTTCACTTTGCTCTCATCATCTTTGATCAGGTCCGACCCATACAGTTGATGTTCTCCAACTTCATCCCAGAGGAGAGGTGTTCTACAAGGTCTTCCATACAAAGCCTCAAATGGAGACATTTGTAGGCTAGCTTGATAGCTATTATTGTAAAAAATTCAGCATAGGGCAAGTTTTTGTCCCAGCTTTTTCCAAAATCCAGGGCACATGCCCTAAGCATATCTTCCAATATCTGATTCACTCTCTCTGTTTGCCCATCGGTTTGGGGATGATAAGCCGTACTAAAATTAAGTTTAGTACCTAGAGCTTCATGCAAACTCTGCCAAAACCTTGAGGTAAATTGAGATCCTCTGTCTGATACTATTCTTTTGGGCACTCCATGTAAACAAACAATTCTGGCCATATATAGATCTGCCAAGACATTGCTACTATAGGTGGTCTTAACTGGTATGAAATGGGCTACCTTAGTTAGTCTATCAACCACCACCCATATGGAATCATACCCAGACTGAGTCCTGGGCAATCCAGTGATAAAATCCATGCCCACTTGCTCCCATTTCCATTCGGGTATGGGCAAGGGTTGTAATAAACCTGCTGGTTTTTGGTGTAGAGCCTTAACTCTCATACACACATCACATTGGGCTACATATTTAGCCACATCTTGCTTCATACTGGTCCACCAGTACCTCTCTTTAAGGTCTTGATACATTTTGGTGCTGCCCGGGTGGATGGAGTATGGTGATCCGTGTGCTTCCATTAAAATGAGCCGTTTGATCTCCTGGTTGTTTGGCACACAGATTCGGCTACCAAACCATACTACTCCTTGCTCGTCCTCTGTGAAGCCTGGGGCTTTACCTCTTCTCATATTTTTCTTAATTTCTTGGATGTCTTCATCTCTTTCTTGTTGTTCCTTAATTTGATCCAGAACAATTGGATGTACCTCCAAGGTATTTATACAACCTTGCTCTACTATCTCCAAATTGAGGTACTTCATTTCCTCATATAGCCTTGGTTGTTGTTGCTGGACCGACAAGGTATTACAGTATCCTTTTCGGCTTAAAGCATCAGCCACTGTGTTGGCTTTACCTGGGTGATAGTGTATCCCAAGGTCATAGTCCTTAATTAATTCTAACCACCTCCTTTGTCTTAAGTTCAGCTCTGTTTGTGTGAAAATATATTTCAAACTTTTGTGGTCAGTGTATACCTCACATCGGTTGCCAATGAGGTAGTGCCGCCATATCTTTAAGGCATGCACAACAGCTGCTAGCTCAAGATCATGTGTTGGGTAGTTCTCCTCATGAGGTCTCAACTGTCTAGAGGCATGTGCCACTACCCTCTTATCTTGCATTAACACACATCCCAGACCGTGATGAGATGCATCACAAAATACTTCAAAGTCTTTTTGGATGTCTGGGAGTATCAACACAGGAGCTGTGGTAAGTTTTTCCTTCAATCTCTGAAAACTTTGTTCACAGGTTTCAGTCCATTCAAACATCTTTTCCTTTTTCAAAAGTTGAGTAAGAGGTCTTGCAATCTTGGAAAAACCTTCAATAAATCTTCTATAATAACCAGCTAGTCCAAGAAAGCTTCTTACCTCAGTCACTGTCTTAGGAGGTCTCCAGTTCAGGACTGCTTCAACCTTTGAGGGGTCTACAGCCACTCCTTTGGCCGAAATAATATGACCAAGGAAGGCTACTTGACTTAGCCAAAACTCACATTTACTAAATTTGGCATAGAGGTGCTGCTCTCTAAGTCTTCCCAACACCATTCTTAGGTGTTCCTCATGTTCTGCTTCATTTTTGGAATAGATGAGAATATCATCAATAAATACCACTACAAACTTGTCAAGGAAGTCCATGAATACTTTGTTCATCATGCTCATAAAATAAGCTGGAGCATTTGTCAGTCCAAATGACATTACAGTGAACTCATATAGTCCATACCTTGTGGTAAAAGCTGTTTTGGGGATGTCCTCTGGCCTGATTTTAAGTTGATGGTAACCAGACCTTAGGTCTATTTTGGAGAACACACTTGCCCCCTTAAGTTGGTCAAAGAGGTCATCTATCCTTGGTAATGGATATTTATTCTTAATAGTGACCTCATTGAGTGATCTATAATCCACACACATTCTCAAGCTACTGTCCTTCTTTTTAACAAATAGCACAGGTGCTCCCCATGGTGAAGAACTTGGTCTGATGAATCCTTTTTCCTTCAATTCTTGGATCTGCTTCTTTAGTTCTACAAGTTCATTCACAGGCATCCTGTAAGGTCTCTTTGAGATGGGTGCTGTCCCAGGGACCAGGTCAATTAGGAAAGAGATATCCCTATCGGGTGGCATTCTAGGGAGTTTCTCAGGGAACACATCCATATATTCTCTGACCACTGGGAGGTCTTCCAGCTTCACTACCTCCTTTACATTAGTTAGAAGAAGTCCTGTCTTAAGGGAGGTCTTTGGCTTAAACTCTACCCGACTTCCTTGTTCATTGGTGAGTGTTATAGACTTAGTAGCACAATCAATCTGACCTTTATTCTTAGCCAATCAGTTCATTCCAAGGATTACGTCCAGTCCTTGAGTTGGCAAGACTATCAAGTCTGCATGAAATAAAACTCCAGAAATTTCTAAAATGAGATTTGGGCAGAGGGTATTAGTCCTCATATCTATGCCCGGGACATGTATTAGCATGGGGTTTACCAAAGGAATTGTAGACAACCCACAATTTCCCACAAATTTGCTAGAAACAAAAGAATGGGAAGCCCCCGAGTCAAATAAAACTAAGTCGGCTGAATTGACAGGAACGCATCGAGAACCACATCAGGTGCATCATGTGCCTCTTTTGCCGTGACATGTGTGACACGGCCCTTGATAACCTTAGCGGCAGGCTTCACACTTGAGGCACTTCCTTGAGCCGATGCTCCTTGTTCAGATCTGATCGATGCAAAGAACTTGTTGCTTCTTTGGGCACTTATTAGCGTAGTGCCCAATTTCATTACAAAAGAAACAGGTCACTCCGGCCGAGGAGGTCATGGAAGGTTTCTTTTGAAATTGACTCCCAGAAGAGGTCCTAGACCTAGGAAATCCTCCAGGGTTAAACCTTTGTGCAGTTTTCTTTCTCTTTCGGCCCTCCATCTTTTGGAGTTTATCCTCTTGTCGGATGGCCTTGCTCACAAGCTGCTGGAAGTCCGTATGTTCCTGGGAAACCAGATGAACAGAAATGTCATCATTCAACCCTTCCAAAAAGTGTTCTTGCTTGCTTTAATCAGTAGCAACATCCCCAGGAGCATATCTTGCTAGTTGGTTAAATTTATGCATATACTCATTGACAGTACGACTGCCTTGCTTCAAGGTACGAAATTCTGTCCTCTTTAATGACATCATGCCGGGTGGGAGATGAGCACGATGAAAAGCTTTCTTGAACTCATCCCATGTGATGGCATGAGGATCAGCATGAGATTGACTAAAATTGTCCCACCACTCAGAGGCTGGTCCACTGAGTTGGTGAGAAGCAAAAAGCACTCTCTCATGGTCTGTACATGGCACCATGTCTAATTTCCTGCTCACTGCCCTTAACCAGTCATCAGCATCCATTGGCTCGGCACTGCTGGAAAAAGTTGGAGGGCGCAACCTCATAAATTCTGCAATGCTAGACCTTGGTGGAGGTGGAGCTTGAGCTTGAGGTTGAGGTACTGCTGCAGCTTGCAGAGATTGAGTGTTGGCAATAGACTGTGAGAGCAAGTTTATCAACTGAGTTTGATTTGCCAACAATTGTGTCCAAGTAGGGCCTTCAGCTGGAGGTGGGGGTGGCTGTGATGTTGGTTGCCCTTGCTCACCCTCAACTCCTCTATTCTGATTGGTCCATATAGCAGGGTTCTCAGCCTCTTCCTCAGCTTGTCGGCTGTGATGGCTTGAGTTACCACTGCCATTTCTAGAGGTGGCCATAGTGTCCAAGCACCAAGGCTGGAAAAGAAAAGAGAAGAGGCTAAGGAAAACTAGCCCAACCAAACATTTCAGCAACAAAAATCCAATAAAAGAAAACAGCAATAAGAGCCTTCTCAAGGTTTATAATAACCAACCATCATGCTACTCATGTCTTACCTTTTTAAGGGAGGTCCTAAGCACCAAACTTAACTCAAGACCTCTAATAAGAAGTTGCAAGGATAAGGCAGTCCATTTAACTTAATAAATGGGTGTGTAGAAAGAAACATGATAAGATGAGATTGAGGTAAGAAAAAGAACCAGAACAAGGTAAGAATGGAAAGATGATCTAGGTAAGAAAGAACATTTTATTCTTCTTTTGTCATAAAGTAATTTTGAAATTCTACAACCATTCTACTAGGTTACGACCTACAGTCAGAAGTGCTCTGATACCACTTTTGTGACGACCCAGTCTTAAGGCACCCGAGAGATCCTTCATGACCTTCTGAAAAGTCCATCAGGACCTCCCAGGAGGTCCACAAAGGACCTCTCGGACTGACCACCAAGACCTCCCAGGAGGTCCAGTAGGACGTCCTGGAGGTCCAGGGGATCATGACCCGAGAGGGTCTTGGAGCCAAGGAGCACCCGAGGGCCTTGCCACGGCCAAACAGAGAAGGATGAGGAGGTCTGAGAGCATTCCCAAGACCTCCCACGACCCTCCAGAGGAGGTCGTGAAGAGCTGGGACCACTCCAGCACCTCCTGCATTCACTCCACTGTGTGGACATGGAGGTCCAAGCATACTCCAGGGTTCCCTGTGAAACCCGAGCCAGTCCCAAGGATCATGGCTAGCTCTTCACAAAGACAAACACATAGGTGGTGACATCCGAACACACCTTTATTTATACAACATGTTAACAAAGTCGTTTACAAGGTGGCCTTGGGCCAAACATAAATACATAAAAGCAAAAGAGAGCAAAAGAAAGCACGAGAGTCCATCAACACGCCACAGGCAGCTAACTGGAGGGCATAACCTAGCTGCTTCGATCTTCATCACTGCCAATATCTTCTCCCGCAAAATTTGTAATGAGCAAGAGTGAGCACTACCATCGTGTTTCGCAAGTTACACTGTGGGTTAACAATATGACATGCATAAATGGATAATCAAAGGATGGCATAATAGGGTGATCTTGCACAAAGCCCATTTTCTTTCAAATACCATTACTAAGTTCCAAAGGTGTCTTTCAATAGATAAAATTCATTTTACCAAAGCAATTTTTCAGGTTGGATAGCATTCATCATTATTTGGTGAAGGATACCCTCGACATTAGGCTCCTCGCCCAAACCCATGGGACGGCAGTCCCAAAACAGATTTGAAAATCATTTCCAGAAGCAATTTTTCAGTTGGATAGCATTCATCATTATTTGGTGAAGGATACCCTCGACATTAGGCTCCTGCCCAAACCCATGGGACGGCGGTCCCAAAACAGATTTGAAAATCATTTTAAATTCCCAAAGTCAACAATTAACTTCAAGTGGCCTTTGCCAAGACGTCCTTGACCGTGGACACGGCTATTCAATAGATTTAACTCTGCAGAGGTTGTGCACTTTACCCACACGACATGAGTACTCTAGTTTGTCGGCATTCGTCAATACCACCTCTCACTTCCAAAGGTAAGAGATCTAGAGCTCATGACAAGGCCTTTACAATGCATTGCTCCACCACGCCTTTGCTAAGGTTTCACCCCCTATGGATAGCCATCCCGTGAAGCCCCTCTTGCACCGTGGGAACAATGGGTCATCAAAGACCTCTAGCCAACAAGACCTCCCACACCACCAATGGAGCAAAGATGTAGTGGAGTTTTGCAAATTATTCACCAGTCCCACACCCCATTCGGAGATATGTGGTTGCACGATTGTGGCATAGCCCATTATAGGCATGGCATTGGTCGCTCAAAGACCGGTCCTCAAATGACTAGGGCGACTTCCACAAACCCAAGGGCATCGATCTACCATAAGGCACGATCCGTGCATCAACTTGCACCAACCAAGTCAACCAATTCGCCCCAGTCAAAAATCCATTTTCATAACTTTGCTTCCTCAGCAATACTTTCATACCTCCATGACAACCCAATGCCATGGTGAAAACATTTAAAACATTATTTAGTTATGTTGGTAAAGATTTCCCCAAATCAATAGTTTTGGTCTAAGCATAACTGAGCATATGTTTTTCAAATGGTCTTGACTCATACTATCAGATTAGCCAAGTTTGACCTAAAGGTGACAATGTGTTCTGTACCAAACCAACAGAGGTCATACAAAGGAAGTGGGTATAACTATAACGTTAAAACTGGTATTGAACTAACTTGATAAAAATAAGCATGCAGTACACATTAAAACAGAACATAATTAGTTTAAATTACTGGGTGCAATATGATCAAGAGTGTAACTTGCCTTGCTCACTACTTAGAGATTCTTCTTCTTCAGAACTTTCGGATTCCCCGGAATCTTCACAATCTACATATATATAGAAGGCAAATTCAAAGAAGATTCAAACATAGATCCAATAAAGATCCAAATAAAGAACCAGGAGAACTCCAGAGAAATCTCAAAAACCCAATTAACAGAAGAGTATTGTATTTAGATTAGGTTCTTTTGGAGAAGGTCTAGCTTACCAAAGGAAAAAGGGGTCTTTGGAAAAAGGTCCCGAAGGTGTGACCTAGGCAGTGGGCAGAGAAGTCCCGAGGCCAAAATGCTTGCAAGGTCCGGAGAGAAGGTCCTCACACGAGCACCACAGAATTCCAAAGAAACCCACCAGAGAAGGTCTGTGAAAAACATGGCCAGCTCGGGGTAGTGGTAAACACAAAGGTGGAGGAGATCATCAAAGAACTTACCAAGGGCAAGAAGCTATGGATGAAAGGGGAGGTCGTAAGAGCCAAGCTCTCCCGGGAAGGCCTCTGATCCAAAACCGAGAGAGTGAAAATGGAGAAGGTGGAGCGGTGGAATTTCTTAGACAAGTTGTAGTCAAAGTGGTGAAGAAAACTAGAAATACACGAGTCCAGGATAAGTATGGAAATGGGTCAAAGGTAGGTAGTGGCAGGGCAGGTGTCACTACGATTCTGGGCAAAAGGTACGAGGAAGGACAATGTATGTTGCTTGGGAAGGAACAAAGAAAAATATCAGGGTACGGTTAAGTGACCCAATTCAAAGTAAAACACCACGTATATGGATGCATTTAATGTGACAAGACCCGCATTAAATGCTCAATATAATAATGTGGCGGAAGAATTGAGAATGGTTAAGACTGGCAGGTGGGGCCAGTCAATTTAGAAACAGTCGGGTCAAAATAGGGGAGGTCTTGACCCACAATAGAGGTCCTCGAGGAGGTCCGAGCGGCTTAGGAGGTCCTAAGCCCAAGGACGGGAAGGTCTAAAGATTGAGGAGGTCTAGACAGGGAAGGTCTCGACAGGGGAGGTCCC
Organism: Phyllostachys edulis; assembly: GCA_036346405.1. Lineage (NCBI taxonomy): Eukaryota > Viridiplantae > Streptophyta > Magnoliopsida > Poales > Poaceae > Phyllostachys > Phyllostachys edulis. Next base: position 100,528,068 of record CM070545.1, on the reverse strand, counting down.
GACGGTCGATCTCACCAAGGGTGGTCTCAAGGGAGGTTTGGGCGGTTGGATCTCCAAGAGGGAGGTCCAACAGCCAAGACCAGCGCGAAGGGGGAGGTCCCCAAAGAAAAACAACGCGTGAGGAGGTCTGGGCCCTCGGACTTAAAGCGAGGGAGGTCCAAACCATTAGATTCAATCTGAGAGGAGGTCCGAACTGCTCGATCTGAGACAAGGGAGGTCTCGAACTGCTCGATTGAGAACAAAGGGAGGTCCACGAAGGGACATAGCGCATGGGAGGTCTAGACCCTTGGATTGGAAATGGGAAGAGGTGCGGACCGCTAGATCCAAAGACAAGGGAGGTCCTTTCGCCAAGAAAGGATATCCAAGGATTTACATGAATTTGGAGGTCCGCAGTGAACAAGAAGCTCACCGAACACACGGATGTCCCAATGAAAGGAGGTCGGGCATAGAGAGGCGCCCAGACAAGAAGAGGTTTAGACTTAAGAAAAGTCTCGAGCAGTAAAAGAGGTCTGAACCCTAAGAGATCCAAACCAACAAAGAGGTCCAAGTGACCACTTTCAAAGAACAAGCCCGACGAGGAATACGTCCAAGCTGTGAGAAGGTTTAAGCCTCACGGGAGGCTTAACCTCACATGCCACTGGGGAGGTCTAGACCACAGAGGAGGTCTAAACCTACACACCCAAAGAAGATATACTAAGGGGAGGTCTACTGGGCACACCAAAAGGAGGTCTCAGCAATTCAAACCTCTCCAACCGAACCAAACTTGAAATTCTCATTAAAATAAAATAGCTTTAATTTATTTTACACATTTAAAAAGGATTTAGAAAATTAGAATGTTACAGGTTTTCTCTTGGTTCAGGGCGGTCTAGGCATTCAGAACTTGGACACAAAAAACAAAAGTTTATTAGGGAAATGGCTTTTAAGTTGCTTAATGAAGAAGGGGTTTGGCAAACTTTGCCAACTAGGAAATATTTGGGTGAGAAGAGCCTTTCACAGGTGATTAACAAACCTGTGACTTCCCACTTTTGGTCGAGTTTAATGAAAGTTAAACATAATTTTTTTCGCTTTGGATCATTCCAGGTTGAAAATGGAAAGCAAACTAGATTCTGGGAAGATATTTGGTTAGGAGATTCTCCTCTAAAAAGTCAATATCCCATCCTTTACCATGTGGTGAGGAAAAAGGACGATACAATAGCAAAGATTATGAGTTCGGCTCCTCTAAATATTTCTTTTCGTTGACCTATTATTGGGCCTAAGCTACAGGCTTGGAATGAGTTAATTTTGAGAATTGCCAATTTACAATTGAGTTCTCAAAAAGATGTTTTTAGATGGAATTTGAATAAGTCCGGATTATTTTTGGTACAATCTTTTTATACAGCACTTATTGGAAGGTATAGAGCCCCCAATAGTAATTTAATTTGGTTACTTAAAATTCCTTTAAAAGTGAAAATCTTTCTATGGTATCTCAAAAGAGGGGTAGTCTTAACTAAGGATAATCTGTACAAAAGAAATTGGAGGGGAAGTAAAAAGTGTTGTTTCTGTATTATAGAGGAAACAATTCATCACCTTTTTATTGATTGTCCATTTACACGGCTTACTTGGTGGGCTGTTCAATGTGCGTTTAATTTATCCCCTCCTGTGAATATGGTCAACATGTTTGGAAATTGGTTAACCGGTATTCCAAAAACTTTAAAATCACAACTCCTTGTGGGAGCCAGTGCATTATGTTGGTCTATTTGGTTATATCGGAATGATGCAGTTTTTGATAAAAAGATTATTACTAATCCCTTGCAAGTTATCTTTCTGAGTGGGCAATGGATGAGAGCTTTGGCAAGTATGCAAAAATCAGCCCAGAAGGAGCCCTTGATGAGTGGAAGTGCCAGGTTGGAATATGTGGCGAAGCAAATCTTCAACAACCATGGGTGACGGTTTAGTCACAGGATCTGTAATGACTGAATTTAAACTTCAGTAGTATTTTGGTTGTAAGGCTTCGAGCCACTGTCAACTTTATGGATATTTTTGAACTTAGAATTTTGTAATAAACTAGGCTGTGTCTATCTTTGATGCAGATGTCGGAAGGGTTTTCTCTTCCATTATCTAAAAAAAATTAAACCTGTAAAGAAAATAGCAAACCAATCACAACATAGACCGACACTTTAGGATTTTGTAAGCCTTTCTATACAACCCCTAAGTAGGGAATGTAGTAAAAAAAAACTCAAAACTAGTACTACTAACACAGGCTGAAGAGGATCACGTTGAAAAAAAATACAAGTAAACATGTGACCTTCCCTCCAAGCACATATATGGATATGGGGCGCTGCTTTCCACCGTAAAAAAGAAAAGCGACAAATGGCTTCCTTTGCTTATCAATACATAGGCTTCCTTCCGTATGGTTGTTTTCAAATGAAAAGATAAACAGGAAACTGATGTAGTAGCCTCGTTTCATGAGTGCTTCCAAACTCGATTGTACACTATTCCAAGCTAAAACATAAGTGTACTACTTGGAATAGGTAGATAGAAATTAAGAAGGCCATATCTTCCATCTTATCCATTATATATTCTATTCCCGCCATTCACAGCAACTCACTCCTTTCGAGCTAGACTTTCAAACTGTTCTGCCAAATAGATTACCACAAATAACATTACATGCCTAATTCCAACATCATTGTTGTGCTTACAGACGCATCTCCTCTGGAGGGATTTCAAAGACGGCTAAGAAATTGTTCAAATATGATGATGGCAAACCCATCGATACAAGGTAAATCTGTTATACACGTATTTCCTTTACAGATATAACATCAATGCTGCTACCACTGACTTCAACTCCATATTTTGTAGGCCAAACTGATGATCCTTACCATGCCAATTATACTATTTTAGTGTATAGCTTTTGGTTCACCGACTTGACTTTTGCTACTAGGATTGATTTTCGTATTCTCGTACGTGCTGGATCCTCCTTTTGTTACATGTACGCACACGCTGCTGCCCTTACCCTCGCCACCTCCCCTTGTTCCTCCGCCCTGCTTCTTTCCTTTCCTTCCCCGCTGAAACCATAGCACACTCTGAACGGAGCCGCCGCCACCGATCCGCTGTCTTGCGCCATCGATCTGGCCACTTGCTCACCTTCCTTGTTGTCGTCGTAGTCCCTGGGTGGCCACCCGACAAAACCTAGGTCGCCCTAGGTTGTGAGGGCTCCACGAGGTGGCGCTCCCATTCTCCCTCCCTCCCGCTCCACTTCGCTTAGGTGTGCCGCTGTCTGTCCTGCTCAAGTACCACCGCCGCTCCACCTACTCCCTACCGATTCGTTCCCCTCGCCCCTCTCCTTCACGGCTTCACCCCTCCTTCCCCCTCCCCATCTTCTGGACCCACAGGTTGCGAATCAACCATGGACGAGAACTTGTGTGTAGGTGATGAATAGCTTTCTAAAGCATGACACATTGATGATTTCCTTTCAAAAAACTTCACTATTAGATTTTGTGGTCTTCTGTGTAAATCAATTCGATCATCCTACATAGCGCTAGATGATTTTGTAATATGATTTGTGTGTAGAGAAATCCTACCTTTAGACTCATTCAAAATATTAAAGGTCCCTGATAAGATTTGAGGAAACCACTTCAAGATTTGGTAAATTTTGGTGTACAAGAAGGGCTCGGCCATCCCAAAGCCCTCAACGGCCTCCTTGGCCTACACGCCGCCGCCGCCACCGATGGTCAAGCGCCGCTGTCGCCACTCCAATTTATCCTCTGGTGAGCTGTTTATTACTCCTTTCCACTCTCTTTGGGGTTAATCTCTCCATCTTTTGATGCAATACTTTTATGTTATGGTTGAAATTAGTTTTGTAGGATGTCTAGGTTTGTGATTTCCAGTGATCCAACCATTTGAACTTGTGCAAGCAGGATTATATGTGCTCTTCTATCTCCATGTCGCGGCTTGGGTTCTACGCCATCGACTTCGTTCCGCGGTGGCTTCGATCGGCGTCGAAGGTTGGGCACCACACTAACCCAAGTAGAGAGCCTCTGTCATATTCTTCCTCTGCGGTAAGGGGTTCATGCTCCATTACCTCAAGCTGATAAATGGATTTATGCTCCAGTAGTTCTGCCATGAGTTTCTTGTTTGTGTGTTTGCGAGATTTGATTCAGGAGCCCTTTGGTTTCTTTGTGACATCGCCTCAAACACCCCGTGAACACCGGTTCGTTGTTCTGGACAATAGGTTTGATTTGATTTGTTTTCTGGTCCTAGCAGTACCTTAACATGTTTGTTTTTCTGTGAATGCCATGAAATTGTTGTTGAATATTGTGGGATAGACTCTAGAGTTAGTTAGGCACAATTCTTTTAGTGCATCTACATGTTCTCTAGGCAAATGCAGAGTGCGAATGATTCGTTCTGGTGGCTTAATTCCAATCCATTTTCTTGTGCCTGCAACACCATGGCATGGTTCATCTAACATTCTTACATCTTGTGAGTGTTCTATGAAAATATTGTGTTGTTTCATTTGGTGGCTGTGGCTATTTGCCCTTAAAGCCGTAAAATTCAAGCAGTGTTTTAGTGAGTCAGTATAATGGACATTGAATGAATTCAGCTGCTGCTACTTTGGCCAATGCAAATGAGATTCCTTTCTTCGATGTTGTTTTCCTGATAACTGTTGGATATCAACTTGGTCAATGCAGAACTAGAAATTGCAGTTAACTTATTTTGTGCAACTCTTCCATGGATTTTTGCCCAACATTTGCGACAACCGCTTATGGGCATAGCAAAATACTTTTTGGTTGATTAGTTTACATAATGTTTGAATATGGTTGAAGAAATGCTAGATTTGAGTGTCAAGGCACTCCTATAATATGGTGATATTTAAACTTTAGAATGGTCAATACTTTGTTCATATAAGATTAATTAGTCCAGTATTAATGCATAGGAGGCCAACAAAGGTTTGGATAGGAAGTCCTTATGCTTGAAGTTGTTTTCTCACTGAATTAGTATGGCATTTCAGGGATGGCATGATAGATCATTCTGTTGTCTTTGGGATGCTTTTTGGATGTGACTATTTTAAACATTATGTTGAACACTGAAGTCTGAACTAAAAGGATTTGGGTATTATCTGCATGTGTAGAACCCTACAAGCGCATGCAGTAAAAAGGTTTCCCCTTATATGCAGTACCTAGAGTAAGAGTAACCCACATATGCACTGTTTAGTTTTCATGCAGTTTGTCTTCTAGCTAGCTATGCTGAATTTTGATTGCTTCCTCTCCGGATGAAGTGAAATGCTATAGTCAGTATTACTGATGTTTTACTTGTGCTACCTTCGACCATTCTACCCTTGGTGAACCCCCGTCTTTTTGTATTCAGTTCTCACATCTTAGTGTTTTCGCTTTATATTGTCTTAAAATTGATCAGGAGGTAGTTCTTGGGCAAAAATTTTCACCATTATATTTAGCAGCTTTTGCTTCATGATGTCTGGTATTTATGAGTGATTTGCTTAAGTTACAGTAAGATGTGCCAAGTAATATATTTATGCTTACCTTTGCTTACCACAGTGCACTAGCTGACACATGCATATGCTTGGCAATGAAACAACTCTCTATATAAACGTATGTTTGCAGAGACTTTGCCAGTTGCACATTAGGATAGTTAGCGTTTGTCTTCTCTTTTTTTTTGTCCTTGCCTAGAGCTGTGTATCCTAAAAGCACATCGGCATTTAATAGTTCCATCAATTTGTGATAGCCATTTTTATGGACCGATCCATAGTTTATTTGTTGTTCCATCAATTGGAAAATTCGTTGGTGCCGGTATTATTTGAAGTGGAAAAAGGATATTGCACCCTGATGTTTCTTACTGGAACCATGCCCCAAGCTCCCACATTGATGACTGATATCTTTGGAAATAATTCTTTGTCTGAATTTATACAAATATTAATTTAATTAGGTCTCCTCTAGCAGCAAAAAAATGATAGCTAGGTTTGCGGGTGGCAATTCTGATATCTACCATAGAACAACTTCTAAACTTAGCATAGCCTTCGAGTGTAATGGTTTATTTCCTGTTAGTATGTGGGTCCCATTTTAGATTGTTTGGGTGTTATATTGGTTTTGGATACAAAACGCATTTGATGTCATGCGCAATGCTTATTTGTGCAAGAGCGAGCTTCCATGTTTGGGCCTTAGCATTATCATCCATTTAGTTTGTATTTGGCCTTGATTTATCTAAATAGTGATGCATTATGTATTTGAACCGGTTACCACCATCTACTAAAGTGATTACATCTACGCATCTCTAGTTATACAAAGGCATTCAATGTCATTTTGCAGAGATTTTCGATTATATTTGTCTTCGACTTTAGTTAGTGATTTTCAGTTAATTTGCTGCAATAGCTAACTCCTTGGTTCTTTTTTGTCTAGAAGAGTGATGCCAGGTTTGCGCAGATCCATTCCATTAAAAAACTTGTGCTGAAATTCACATAAGTATGGTAGCACTATTTTAAAGCAATTTTGCATGGTTTAGGCTTATTGAGATTGCAGTGAGATGTTGAATTGTGAATATGAATAATTGAATTACTGAAAAAATATCATCTCACATTTCTTATTTCTAATTTTTGCCTGTAGGAACCGGTCGTAATGCTTATCATGCAGAAACCAATGCCGAAGAGGGGGAAAGAGATAGTTGCTCTTTTGATGTGGATGTTCTATTATAGCCTATAATTTTGCCTCATTTAACCTGGTAAGCAAAAGTACACATTAGGATCATCTTATTGTTACAGACTTATAGCCTTATAGATATGGTAGCACTATTTTATAGCCTTACAGACTTAAAAAACTTGTGCTGAAATTCACATAGGTATGGTAGCACTATTTTAAAGCAATTTTGCATGGTTTAGGCTTATTGAGATTGCAGTGAGATTTTGAATTGTGAATATGAATAATTGAATTATTGAAAAAATATCATCTCACATTTCTTATTTCTAATTTTTGCCCTTAGGAATCGGTTGTAATGCTTGTTATGCAGAGACCAATGCAAAAGAGGGGGAAAAAGATAGTTGCTCTTTTGATGTGGATGTTTTATTATAGCCTATAATTTTGCCTCATTTAACCTGGTAAGCGAAAGTACACATTAGCATCATCTTGTTGTTATAGACTTATAGCCTTATAGATTGTGATTACATTACTTTAGGTACTTTAGTCCTCGCCGCAAGTGGAGGCCTCTCTCTCTCTGGTGCACCCTCCTCCCATGGAAGCGGCAGCCTATGCCCGTATGGTGACGCCCCCACCGTGGCCTGCTCATAACCCTAGCTGTGCGGCGGCAACGGCGGCTGGCATCCCGGCGAGGGCGAGTGTCCACGAAGTGGAGCCGGAACCGGGCAAGGCAAGGGTGTGGTCATCCCTGTTCTTCCGATTGCGTCGCCTTCCCTCCCACCCATTGTTGTTGTTCACAAGCACAGAGGTCGGTGGTGCCCTGCTATGTATCTACTGCACCCCTTCCTCACACGGACACCTTGGCGAGGTTAGTAGGTTATGATTTCAATTGTGATTAGAGTTACGAATAGATCCACACCGTCTTCCTTCATATGGGGTGAAAAGAAATATGTATTGTTTTGTTGCTATGCCATGGATCTGTGAGTTAATTCAGCTTTTGTTGTTGATTTTTCCTTCAATGCAGGAGTAGATCGCCCAGACAACTCTCGCTGCACTATAGGAGGTTGGCCATCGAAGGTCCAAAATTTAGTTCGCTGCAGCAGGAAATGCTTGCAGCCTTCCGTACAACATTGCTGCCATCGTTCATATCATATTTTTGAATTCGTTTGGTCTCCGCTGATATTGAATGCACCATGTACTGCAAAAGGATGATGTCATCTGGTACTACTACTAATTTTAGTATGCAAAGCTAATTTATTAAACAATCTATTGGTGGTATTAATTCTTCCTCTTATATGCACGGATGCCTTACTGTCCAACAACTGAGTGGGATAAATAGACATATATTCAAAATGTATCACTCATCACTCTTTGGCCATTTATGAGGTAACATTTGATTGTGTCCTATTTTTGGTTCATTCAACATTTAGTTCATCTATTATTACTACTAATAACATAGGTTGTTTTTTCCTAGAATTTTTTTTGCATGTGCTGTACGTAATAAAAAACTTAACCGTGTTGTTGAAATGCTCTGGGTAGAGCATCTAAGGATTGCAAAACAAAGGCTTATACAGTTGCCATTGGAGGTGATCAAGCAAGCAAGGGCCACATCTACCAGACATGTAAGCTTCCTTTCATCATCCTATTTTCATATGAAAGATCTAATTTCCCCCCTAGACATGAATGTTTCGAACAATGCCATTTGCTATTTGCAGTTGCTCATGAGATCATATCATGTGCTCAAGTTTTCCATTGGTCTCATTAATGATTAGTTATAGGTTGGACCTCCCTTGTTCTTTGATGAGATTACCATCACTGTTGACTTTTCTTAGTTGATAATCTGACTCGGGAATGTGTTGTTCTATCCATGCAATAGGAATAGATGTCCTAAACCAAATCTCACTTTTGTGCAGGTGTGGAAAAAACTCATACAAATCTAACATTCAACTAAATCAAGACACAACATTGTTGATACACAAACATAACATTAAAATATGGGATCAATATGGTCAAAGAAGGGTGCTTGCCTTGCTCGTTGAACACTGGTTCCTGCTCTAGATCAACCTTAAACAATTCCGATACGTTGGTATCTAAACAAGAAAAGACAAGAAACACAAATGAACACCAAATAAATTTAAACAGAGACCAAAATTGATTAAAAAAAGCACTTGAAGAAAGAGCATCATTTTAGGAAAATTTAGAGACAAAAATCGCTTTGATCGGAGTTCGAATGGGAGAACAGGTCTTCCGAAGTTTTTCTGCGAGAGAAAATCCCATAAAAACAAGGGAGAAAACATTGTGCACTAGGGTTTCTGAATTTTAATTTATTTCATATTTTTATTTCTAAAATAAAATAAGGATTTATTGCATCATTAGACTGATGAGTGGGGCTACGTCCACGGTGAACCAAGTTCACGGCGGACAAAAGCGGTGGCGCTAGACACGGGCATGGCTTCAATGACGCTAACAAAGAGAAGCTTCGGCGAGCAACACGTAAGCATCAGGATCTCACCAGGAGTACTCCGGTGGGTTGGTGACGGCGAAGGTGTAACACCCCGACCCGCCACCTGGGTCCGGAATGCTACCACCACACATAACATAATACAAATATTGCGCAGCATATTTAACGATTAAACATCTTACAACAAAAGTGGAGTTTCTAAGGAGAAAGACTTGAATTATTACAAACTTGGCACAACCAACTTAACAATTAACCATATTACAACCACAAAAGTGAAACATATTGGGAGAAAGGTTTGCAAGAGAACTACGTGTGACGTGGATGATCTATCTCCCTTCCCGAAGCATGTTATTTGCAACGATCACCTAAAAACATTGATAAGCAAGGGTGAGTCCGAAGACTCAGCAAGCACATAATAGAAACGATAAACATTGCCAAATCAACAAAATCATAACTAGGTCATTATTCCCACCGCTAGCTTTCCATTAGTGCAACGCATCATTATTCTACATGCTCAATAGATCAATGCATTGCCCATACATGCGAATGCACCATCATGCTCATGCTCATATGCATCTCATCAGCTGATACCGGTATCGCAGAGTGTTCACCCGTCGATGAAACACTCTTCCCCCATCTTCGTTAGGATGGGGTCCTTACATTGTCGGACTCTATCTAGTCCCTACAGATGTAAGACTTTATCTAGAGCACACTGGACAAGCCATGTAACTTTTTCACCGACCTCACCGGATTAGTTACATGACTTTCTCACCGACCTGGCTCATACATTCTGCCATGATGCAAATGCACATGTCCCTTGTCATTAACATGAATCATCATTGTCATCATTGACAAGGTAGTTTCCTTGCTCACTTTGTCCCATCTTCATTGCCATCAACATGAAACCGTTATCATGTAAGCATCATCATTTAACATTGAAACCATTATCATGCAGCATTATGTAAACATTTCCAAGGAAGCATCACCATACAAACATTATCACGTAAGCATCATCACATAAGCATCATTATGAGAACATTATATCATGCGAACATCACATTCTTTTAGCACTTACAGGTTATCGCTTTACTATGTACTTGCCTGTTAACCAAGCGGAGCAGAGTAACGTGCGGACGACGCCGTTCCCGAACCTCCACCTGAACAAGCATGCAACCTGACTCAATATATATAGCAATACATGCACACACACACGAGCGGTGTTAATCCTACGCGCAAAGACGACACAATTAAACCCCTCTCACCGAGCATTATTCCACTAATCCCGGCGCCAACAATATTAATTAGTTAGGGTTCGCGCTGAATAAACTTGCAGATAAAAATTTAGGTGCGCGCCCCTAATTTGCTTTCCACCCCCTTCCTTTTATCTCTTTCTTTCCTCCTCCCCTTTCCTTTTTTCCTTTCCTCCCCCCTTTACCCCCGGTCGAAGCCGTCCACGGCTCCCCCCAGCCAACCCCATCACCTACCTCTCCCCTTCTCTCACCCTCATCCTCTCCCTCTCCCTCACAGTGACTCTCCCGACGCCACTGACGGCCCGGCCTGCTCTCCCTTGCCGGCCGCGCCCTCAGCTCCCCTTGCGCCTGCGCCTCCCTACGCCTAGCTCGGCTCCTCTACACCGCTCGGTCGGGCCACCCCCGGCCCGTCGTCGCCTCCTGCTCCTTCCCTTGCTTGCCCTTTCGCCTGGCTCGGCCGGCTCGGCCTCCGGCCGCCTCCCCTCGGTGCCGCTGCAGCGCCGCCTCTCCCTCAGCTCCCCTCCGGCCACCGGCGCCTCCCCCAAGCATCGTCGCCGCCCAAGCTCCACCCTAGGTATGCCATCTCTTACCCCTCCCTCTCTGTGATGCTAGCTCAAGGGGTTGGACAAACAAATGGGGGATTGGAGTATCTACTAGGTTTGCCGATTTTGGGTTGGACGTCGCCGTCGAAGCTTGCCGTGGCTGCCGCCTGGTGGTGCTTCCCTGGTGGTGCTTGCTGGAAGAAAAATGGAATGGGAGGAGAGAGTGGGCTGTGGCTTGGTCTTATCTTCCTCCTCCTCCTCCTCCTCTCTCTCTCTCTACCTCTCCTGTTGTTTTCCTTCTACTGTGGGGAGGTGACATGGTAAAGTGCAATCTCAGTTTTTACTTCCCTTCCCTTTCTATCCTTACTGGTATTACATTCCACCCCCTTAACAGAATTCGATCCTGAATTCTGATGTTCGACAATCCATACATCAGAACAAAAAAAATGAATCAACTGTACATAAATAATAACTCTAACTCATACCCGTAGAGAACAACTTTGGGAACTTCTCGCGCATACGAGACTCCAACTCCCAAGTCGCTTCTTGCTCAATTTGATGCAACCAAAGCACCTTAACACACTTTATCGATCTGTGCCTCAACACCTTCTCTGATTCCTCCAGAATCCGAACTGGACGGGACTCGAAGATGAGGTCTTGCTTAAGGGACAGCGGTTCTAGCACAATCTCATGCTCCGGATCTCTTAAGTACTTTCTCAACATAGAAACATGAAACACATTGTGCACTCCTCGCATGGATTCAGGAAGGTCTAGGAGATATGCCAACTTTCCAATTCGTGCCAGAATCGGAAATGGCTCAATGTACCGCAAGCTAAACTTCCCTTTGGTACCAAATCGCACAACTCCTTTAGTGGGAGATACTCTCAGGAGCACCTGATCCCCCACTTCGAACTCTAAGTCGTGCTTCCTCACATCCGCATAGCTTTTCTGCCTACTCTGGGCAGCTAACAGATTCTGTCTAATCTCCGCTACTCGTTCCACTGTTTGTTGGACCCAATCCGGACTACCCAATCCGGACCTAAAATAGCCTTCTCGCCTACGGCATCCCAACAAAGTGGCGATCTACATTTCCGTCCGTACATAACCTCGAATGGCGCTGCCCGAACACTGGAGTGGTAGCTGTTGTTGTAGGCAAACTCCACAAGTGCCAAATGATCCTCCCGGCTACCTTTCCAGGACAGAACACAGGACCTCAGCATGTCCTCTAGTGTTTGAATGGTGCGTTCGGACTGCCCATCCATGCGTGGGTGGAAAGCGGCATCTTGAGCGAAGCCGTGCCTAGTGCATCCTGCAAACTCTTCCAAAACATGGAGACAAACTTGGCATCTCTATCAGAAACTATCGTCTTGGGCACACCATGCAATCTTACTATCTCACGCATATAAATGGGTGCCAAGTCACTTGCCGAGTTCGTCGTACGAATAGGGATGAAGTGCGCGGATTTACTAAATCGATCCACCACTACCCAAATTGTGTCCTTACCTCGCTGGGTACTGGGTAAGCTGACTACGAAATCCATGGTAATGTCATCCTATGGCCACTGAGGAACATTCAAAGGCTGTAATAGCCCAGCGGGACGCATATGCTCAGCCTTCACCAGCTGGCAAACCCCGCAAGATGCCACATATCGAGTGACATCCACCTTCATTCTCTTCCACCAGAAACTCCTTTTCAAATCACGATACATCTTAGTCTCACCAGGATGTACCGTGTAAGGGGTACGATGCGCCTCTCTCAATGTATCGTCCTTGACCTAAGCCTTTTGTGGCACGCAAAGGCGGCCCTTAAACCGCAATGCGCCCGACTCGTCAAGGCTAAAGTTCCCCTTTTTCCCTTCATCAAGGCGCTTCACTTGTTGAAGCAACCAATCATGTTGTTGTGCTTCTCTCACTCGCTCTGGAATCGCCATTTCCAGCAGCAGCTGCGTCTCAGCTAGTGTTGTACCAGCATAACAATAGGATATTTCCATTCGATCGAAGTCAGCAATAAGACAACCTAGAGTGGAGGGCGTCTCCTTGCGACTAAGGGCATCTGCAACTACATTCGCCTTGCCCAGATGGTACTGGATAGTGAGATCATAGTCCTCGATCAATTCCAGCCACCTTCTTTGCCTCAAATTCAACTCTTTCTGTGTAAAGATGTACTTGAGGCTCTTGTGATCAGTAAAGATATCACAAGACTCTCCATACAAATAGTGCCTCCAAATCTTTAGAGCAAAAACCACTGCGGCTAGCTCTAAATCGTGAGTAGGGTAATTCTGTTCATGCTTCTTCAACTGTCGTGAGGCATACGTAATTACTTTGTTGTCTTGCATGAGCACGCAACCCACGTGAGGCGTCCGAGTAGACTGTGAAACGCTGCCCTGGCTCAGGGAGGATGAGAGCAGGGGCAGTAACTAACTTTTCTTTCAAAGTGCAGAAGCTGCACTCGCATTCATCGGTCCACTGGAATTTCACGCCCTTCCGCGTGAGCTGAGACATTGGGTTGGCAATAATTGAGAAGTTTTTCACGAAACGCCGGTAGTAACTAGCTAAGCCCAGAAAACTTCTCACTTCTTTGATATTCGTTGGCCTCTTCTAGTTCACTACAGTCGAAATCTTGGATGGATCTACTGAAATACCCTCCTGGTTAATTACATGACCCAGGAAGCCTACTTCAGAAATCCAAAACTCGCACTTCTTTAACTTAGCAAAGAACTGATTCTCCCTCAGAGTCTCAAGCACGAGCCTCAAATGCCGCTCATGCTCTCCTCGATCTTGGAATAAATCAGATATCGTCGATGAACACAACCACAAAGTCATCCAGGTACTTATGCAGCATGCTGTTCATCGTTTCCATAGAGATAGCAGGGGCATTCATTAGTCCAAAGGACATAACCTTATACTCATAGTGCCCGTACCTTGTAGAAAGCGGTCTTTTCTATATCTTGTCCCCAAGACTCGAATCGATTATACCCAGTGCGAGATCAATCTTGGAGAACACCTTGGCTCCCTTCAATTGATCAAACAAATCCTCGATACGAGGCAAAGGGTATTTATTCTTGATAGTCGCATGATTAAGAGCACGATAGTCGACACACATGCGCCAACTGCCATCCTTCTCAGTGAATAGGACAGGGGCTCCCCAAGGTGACACATTACGACGAATCAACCCCTTGGACAACAAATCATCCAATTGTTTCTTCAACTCTTCCTGGAAAGGCAGTGCCAACCGGTACGGGGATAAAGAAATAGGTCGTGTGCCAGGAACAAGATCAATCCTAAACTTCACATCCCTTTCGGGTGGCATACCCGGAAGCTCTTCGGGAAATACATCGGGATACTCACATACCACTGGAATATCCCCAATGCGCAAAGATGCGCTCGGCTTCTCCGCAAGTGCTAGAAGCGTACCAGACTTCACCATTCGTCGGCCAGGAAATAGGTTGGCCAACACAAAAAGAGAACATGGAGGTGCATTCCCCTGAAAAGTTATCTCCTCCCTAGAAGGAGCTTGCAAGGTGATTGTCCTCCAGAAGCAGGAAATCACAGCTCGGTAGCAATGCAACCAGTCTATGCCAAGAATAACATCAAAAGGTTCTATCTGCATAACTATTAAGTTGGCAACAAAATCCTCTCCATCTAACGTGACCACGCATCCAGGGCATACTGTGGAGCTAGCAATAATCCCCCCTGGAGAACTAACTATAACAGACTGCGAGATCTGCTGCATACTCAACTTTGCTTTTCTAGTGAACTCGCGGGACACAAAGGAATAGGAAGCACAAGTGTCAAAAAGAACAAAGGCGTCACACGAATCTACTAACAGGGTACCTGTCATCACGTCTGGTCGTCCCGCGGACTCAGCGGCAGGCAATGCGTAGACTCCATGTGGCGCCGGGGCGACGAGAGCCCCGGCACTCTCTGAGCAGAATCGAAATGGTGGCGGTGCGGTGTCTTTGAATCGAGCAAGCGGTGTAGGGTGCCAGTAATACCCGGCGGGTGGTGCCTAGGAAAGAGGAGGTTGCGGTGCAGGGGCAGCCACCAACGTCTGGACAGACCCCCGAGGCGTAACATGTATCGATGATGTAGGTGCCGGCTCCCACTTGATGATACTATAGGGGTTCTGACGACAAACCTTCTCCATGTGGCCCGACCGACCACAATGTCGACACTCTCCCGTCCAGGAACATTTAGCGGCACGGTGCCCACCACTGCACTTGAAACACATCATGCCCTGCCCTAGGACAGGACAATAGGTTGGGGTCGCTGATGACGTACGAGGCGCCGTAGAGGACAGCCTCGAAGATTTGGACTTGGATGACTGCGGGGGACACTGGCCCCACTTGGACTTCTTGGGAGTAGGTCGCTCAGATGACCCACCCTCCTCACTAAAACTCCTCTTCTGGTCACTACCAGAAGCACTTGAACCACTAGAGGGTTGCAGTCCTTTCGTGAGTTGCATTTCCATCTCCATCCCTCTGCTTGTTCTACCACTGACCTAAAATCACGTGGCGCAGTGGCTCCCATAACATGCTGAAACTCAGAGTTGAGCCCTCGGCGAAACCTTTTAACCTTCTCTAGATCATTGCCCGCAACCGATGGTATGAAACGGATCAAATCATTGAACCCTGCTTCGTACTCAGCTACGGTCTTCTTCCCCTACACGAAGGTCGACAAGGCAACCTCCATACTTTCCACAAATGATTACGGTAGTACTTCGCTTTGAAGCGCTTTCGACGAAGATCTCCCAAGTAGCGGGACCCTGGGCAGGGGTCCTAGCTGAAAGGACTCCCTCCCACTAGATATCCATCTGACCCTTTAACTGGAATGCCACATAGCGAGCTCTCAGCTGGGAGCTCATCTCTAGGGCTTCAAACTGTCTTCCCATATAACGCAATCAATCCGCAGCTTGGACTGGTGTACCCGCCCTATCGAAAGTGTCTAGACGTAACGCCAACCACTCACGAAGACTCATCCTTGCCTCTAACGTGGTTGGAACAAAGAGTATCAAGCAGTGCTGCATGCGGCAAGAATGCTGCCGGCGCTTGTTGGTGAAGCGCACGGACCTCTTCCATAAACTCTCGCGAAGAAGGCGCAGACCTTGCACGATTCCACTACTGGTGCTCGTGAAACAACCTCTGCATCAGGTGCTTCTTGCTGAGCCTGAAGCGGTGGCTCCGCTTGAGCACGGCCACGGCCACGACCGCGACCTCTACCTCTACCCCTCGGCATTTCTGTTAATCAAGCATTCACACCATCAATTCACAACCAATCACCTCGAAACATTGCACATCAACAACATACTAGCTAAAACATAAATGCAACGCTTGACCTGAAAACCCATCCTACTGTGCACCAGAGTGTGTCAAGTTTAATTTAATTATTTGGCCTAGGTCAAGTTTTAGTAATTAATCAACCTAAGTCTATAATTTTCACCACGGACCTAACGCCCGCTCTGATACCAACTGTAACACCCCGACCCGCCACCTGGGTCCGGAATGCTACCACCATACATAACATAATACAAATATTGCACAACATATTTAACGATTAAACATTTTACAACAAAAGTGGAGTTTCTAAGGAGAAAGACTTGAATTATTACAAACTTGGCACAACCAACTTAACAATTAACCATATTACAACCACAAAAGTGAAACATCTTGGGAGAAAGGTTTGCAAGAGAACTACGTGTGACGTGGATGATCTATCTCCCTTCCCGAAGCATGTTATTTGCAACGATCACCTAAAAACATTGATAAGCAAGGGTGAGTCCGAAGACTCAGTAAGCACATAATAGAAACGATAAACATTGCCAAATCAACAAAATCATAACCAGGTCATTATTCCCACCACAAGCTTTCCATTAGTGCAACACATCATTATTCTACATGCTCAATAGATCAATGCATTTCCCATACATGCGAATGCACCATCATGCTCATGCTCATATGCATCTCATCAGCTGATACCGGTATCGCGGAGTGTAAGACCAAGAGGTTTTTGGTCATGATTTTTGATGATGAACACATTGACAATAAGTAAGACTTAGTCTTGGGGTTTTAAGATGAATACATTGTCTTTGGAACATGCTTGTGATCTTAGTTCTCGATCTTTGTTGAGTTCTCATTTTCATCAAATATCAGTTTTTGTCAGGCTTTGCGGTAGTACCGGTCTCGTGTCCGTGGAACTACCGCTGAGAGGAACAACCGCGCAGTTGCTGGTGGTATGGATTTTCCCGAAGACTTGTGTTTGGCTTTTGAATTTTCTTGAGAACGGTAGTACCGACTTTGTATCTGCGGAACTATCGGATTGCGGTAGGATCGCTTGCTAAGCACGGTAGTACCGCAAGTTTTTGTTTCTGAATGGTGTTTTGGTCGAATCGTTAGATCTTGATCTGACGGCTCATATTGAGAGGAACGTTTGGACCGTCCGAACTCTTCAAGGACTGTGAGCCTTTGATTTGGAATCTGATGGCTGAAATCAAGGGGAACGTTTGGATTTTCTACAGTTCTCCTAAATCTGACGATGTTGAAGCGTGGTTCGATCGGCCCAAATCATCTGGAGCGTCCACGTATCTCAGGGCTTGTTTCTGAGTTCTTTTGCGCATTTCAGAGGTGCGGTAGTACCGTTTGAAATTTGCGGTAGTACCGCACATCGGTAATACCATTGTGTTTTTGGCGGTATGGAAAAACCGAACACTTGTTTTTGGACTTTGGATTTCTTCTTTGGCGGTATGACCGCGTCATGGATAATGTGTAGTACCGCGATAGGTTTTAGAGAGTTTCGACAAGCCTTTGTTAAGTGAAATTCGGTAGAAGCGTAGTCTTGGCGGTATGATCATGAGCAGTATGACCGTGCTTTGAACATAGGTAATACCGCTAGTTGGTATGATCATTTGATAAAGGTATGGAATTTCCAGAAAGTGTGTTTATGGAAGATTTTGAGATTTCACAAAGAGCGGTACTTCCACAGTGTTTCGAGCGGTACGACCGCGTGTGCGGTAGTACCGGGGCTAATGTGGAGGTAGTTCCGTTTATGCTCTGAAATATTGTCGTTTTGGGGATTTGACTGAGGATAAGTTAAAATCGTGAGTTTTATCGAGTTGCATGATGCATGATAGTGTTTATGCGTGTGAGTGAGCTAATGGATGGTCAAGTTGGAGAACTTGTGCCAAGATTTGGTTTCTTTGGTCTTTGCATGTGCAGGTCGAGCGTGAGGACAAAACACAGTTCGTGACAAGGTTGACTCGGACTAGGATAGGGAGATCTGAGGTCTAGGAGGTCGTGGATGTCACAAGGTGGTTTGGTTCACGCTGGAGCACGTGGAGATCAAGGCGTCTTGTATTGGAAGCTACGGGATGGAGTCTGGAGGCTTGCGGCGTGGAAATTTGAAAGATTGATTTGGAAGGAGTTCCAAATCTGGTGGATTTGAGATAGAGTCCGAATGTCGATTGTCGTGTTGGACATGGATAGGACTCTAGGGTATAAATAGAGGAGGGTTAGGAGCTAACCTGGTGGTTTTTGAGATTGGAGGTCGTGATTTTGAGTCACGGTTTTGAGTTGAGGTTCGTGCTGTGGCTTTTGTCAAAAAAGTTTTTGCAAGGTCTTCCGTTGAAGATTGTGAGAGGTGCTTGAAGGGCACCTTGTAGCCACACATCATTGTTTGAGCAATATACAACAGATTGTTTCTCTATTGTGTCTAGAGTTTCGTTTTGTTCTTGCTACGTTTGATAGTTTCTTGAGAAGCTCTTCTGGAGGTCTTTTGAAGATATCCAGAGAGGTTCTTGAGGTGATCTCAAAGAAGTCTTCAGAGAGGTTTAGCAATAATGGTTTCGGCTGAAGATCTTGAAGGTCAAATACGTTGCAAATTATTCACCCCCCCTCTGATTGTGCCATACGATCCTACACGGAGTGTTCACCCGTCGATGAAACACTCTTCCCCCATCTTCGTTAGGATGTGGTCCTTACATTGTCGGACTCTATCTAGTCCCTACAGATGTAAGACTTTATCTAGAGCACACCGGACTAGTCATGTAACTTTCCCACCGATCTCACCGGATTATTTACATGACTTTCTCACCGACCTGGCTCATGAATTCTGCCATGATGCAAATGCACATGTCCCTTGTCATTAACATGAATCATCATTGTCATCATTGACAAGGTAGTTTCATTGCTCACCTTGTCCCATCTTCATTGCCATCAACATGAAACCGTTATCATGTAAGCATCATCATTTAACATTGAAACCATTATCATGCAGCATCATGTAAACATTTCCAAGGAAGCATCACCATACAAACATTATCACGTAAGCATCATCACATAAGCATCATTATGAGAACATTATATCACGCGAACATCACATTCTTTTAGCACTTACAGGTTATCGCTTTACTATGCACTTGTCTGTTAACCAAGCGGAGCAGAGTAACGTGCGGACGACGCCGTTCCCGAACCTCCACCTGAACAGGCATGCAACCTGACTCAATATATATAGCAATACATGCACACACACACACACACACGAGCGGTGTTAATCCTACGCGTAAAGACGACACGATTAAACCCCTCTCACCGAGCATTATTCCACTAATCCCGGCGCCAACAATATTAATTAGTTAGGGTTCGCGCTGAATAAACTTGCAGATAAAAATTTAGGTGCGCGCCCTTAATTTCTTCCCCCCCCCTTCCTTTTCTCTCTTTCTTTCCTCCTTCCCTTTCCTTTTTCCTTTCCTCCCCCCTTTACCCCCGGCCGAAGCTGTCCACGTCTCCCCCCAGCCAACCCCATCACCTACCTCTCCCCTTCTCTTACCCTCATCCTCTCCCTCACGGTGACTCTCCCAGCGCCGCCGACGGCCCGGCCCGCTCTCCCCTGCCGGTCGCACCCTCGGCTCCCCTTGCGCCCGCGCCTCCTTGCGCCTGGCTTGGCTCCTCTATGCCGCTCGGTCGGGCCACCCGGCCCATGATCGCCTCGGCTCCTTCCCACGCGCCGCTCACACTGGCTCAGCCGGCTCGGCCTCTGGCCGCCAGCCGCCTCCCCTCGGTGCCGCTGCAGCGCCGCCTCTCCCTCGGCTCCCCTCCAGCCACTGGCGCCTCTCCCAAGCGTTGTCACCGCCCAAGCTCCACCCCGGGTATGCCATCTCTTACCCCTCCCTCTCTGTGATGCTAGCTCAAGGGGTTGGACAAACAAATGGGGGATTGGAGTACCTACTAGGTTTACCGATTTTGGGTTGGACATCACCGTCGAAGCTTGCCGTGGCTGCCGCCTGGTGGTGCTTGCTTGCTTGCTCGAAGAAACATGGAATGGGAGGAGAGAGTGGGCTGTGGCTTGGTCTTATCTTCCTCCTCTCTCTCTCTCTACCTCTCCTGTTGTTTTCCTTCTACTGTGGGGAGGTGAAATGGTAAAGTGCAATCTCAGTTTTTACTTCCTTTCCCTTTCTATCCTTACTGGCATTACAGGAGGATGTTTGGAGCGGCGGGACGACGGTGAACTGTGGTGACGACGATGGCTTTAACAACGACGGAGTCGTACAGTGAAGAAGAGCTGAAAGGAAGCACATGACGAGATTCAACGAGGCAAAGGGATGCTGAAAAAGACAACGATGAGGCTTAAGACTCATTGGAGAGGGAACTGTTAAGGGATGACAGCGACGACAGAGGTGGCGGCGATGACTTCACGGCGGCAACTTCCCACGGCATGAACTAGTAGAGACGGGGCGCATGGTGAGGTTCAAGGGGACAAGGCGAAGCTAAAATTGACCACATGCAAGGTTGAAGCTCACTAGAGGCAAAGCTATTCAACGATGATGGTGGCGGTTGGAGTTGGGGAAGACGACACAGATCCAGCGTTTTACTGAAGAAATGCAGAAATCATGTGAGGGGTTTAGACGAGGAGTGAAAATGGCAGAAAGTGATGCGGGTGTCGAGGAGTTAGCTCACTAGAAACGAAGTTTGCCTCAATGGAGTGTGCACATTGGAGCCAAGAACGACGACTGTGTTCCGGGCGAACCAAAGGAGTAAACTCATTGGAAAAGGGCAAAAAGGAAACAACATGGAGTGGAAGGAAGGAGACGACATTGGATTGGCTTTATACGGCGATACGAGGGCGCTGTGCCCGACGATTTCTCGTGACCGAATGGGAGAACTCGCAAAAATGACCGTCTCCGGTCTCTCCTGCATGCTAACAACTACAGGATACGAAGGAGACAAGGCGTGGCTTTGTGCAGGACGCTCGAGGCGGTGCAGACGGGCCGGCTTTTGCAGGTGAGAATGGGTGCATTGTAGCTTCTACATCACCTAGGAGCTCGCTAATGGTATTGACTCGAGCTGGACAATGACATCTGACAGGCGAGCCACACACATCAGCGGCCGCGGAGGGGACACGAGGGAGAAGGCGTAAATAGCCAAATATGCCTTCATGTGGAAGAAGCGAAAAGGAGAAAGCGGCTGCGCAAGGGATGGCAGGGGGGGGGGGCTATAGCTGGGTCAAAACAATAACAGGCCGACTAAGCCTGGGAAATCGACCTGCCAAAGATTTTTAATTTTTAAAACGTTTTCTCATCAATTTAATTCCGGAATGAATATCCATTTTAGATTTTTGGAAATTTTTTGGAGAGGCACTTTAGATTATTTAGAACCGGAATAAATTATTTCCAAGTTTTTATCAAGTTTTATTTAATTTCGAAAATGCATTTTCAGCAGCTGAAAATTAGGTAATGCTTTAATTAATGCAGAAATATTTATGAAAAAAGCACAAAAAAAAATCAGAGATGAGGTTTTGAACGTAAATATATAATAATTTTGAAATTTTGGCATGTTACAGACATGATTATTTTTCATGTTTTTTGTTGGTGTGATCTCATTTATACCAATTTATGGGACCATAGCAAGACTTTTCCGTTTGCCGGTCATTACCTATGCATTATTTGAGCACACAATTGCACTTGCGACATGCATTATCATGCTGTAAGATATATGCATGTTCATTGCTGAAATTAGTATTCTGTATATTTGGATTATCCTTCCTTGATGAATATGCACAGTCCAATTGTTAACATTTACTACAATATATGTTTGGATGATTGTGCAATTATTAATGTTTATTACAATGCATTTTTGGGTTTCATATGTCTGCCCACGAGGACACGCGTGGTACTGACTAGTTCCATACAAAATCTGAGGGAACTGTAATGCTTTGGCCTTCAACTTTGAGGCTTGAGCCATTGAAAAGTACATTTCTAGGGTCCGTTTGAAATAGAAATTTTTTAAAAAACACACGAATAGAAAAAATCATTTGGAACGGAGGAACGAAAAACACAGGAACAGAAAAAAAACACAGAAATATGATAGGAATACAGGTTGAAAACAGATGATCAAAAAACCCAGAAAATACAGAACAAGCCGTTCGGAGGGGCACAGGTAAAACATAGGTGACACACAAGACAAAATATGTTTGGATAGTTTATAACTGTCATTAACTTGAATAGCTAAGTAGGTTAACAAAATGAATAGCAAAGTAACCCATAAGCGTCCCTATCCAATCTCTCTCTCTCTCTCTCCTTTTCTGGAACACACCGAGAGGCATCGTACAGGGGGTTCCTCTTCTCGGTCTCCCTTCTCAGTCCAATCTCTCTCCTCTCGTGCTCAGCGCGATACAGTAGGGGCGAATGAAGCGGTGATCGGACCGGCTTCGGGGTTGGCGGCGGCGTTCGATTTGGCGCGTGATTTGACTGTAGAAGCGAGGCGACTCAGCGACGAGCGGTGGCGGCGGTGCAATATGGTGGCGACGCAATTTGTTGCTCGACTTCGGCGGGGGTGGCGTGATTTTGGCGACGAGCAGCAACGGCAATGGCGTCAGCTCAAAGGTCGCTTCGACGGTGAGTCTGTGTCTTTTCCCCCGCACGCTCGCTCGCTCGCGTAGGAATTTTTCCGTCCAGTCCGGCTGGTAGTGTTTTTTCCTATGGAATTCCTACGAAACCGCGGGTGGTGAACAGTAATCCTGTGAAATTCTTTGGGCGGTTTGTGCGAACCAAACGGCATCTACAGTAGCCAATTCCTATGGATTCTTGTTTCCTACGATTTTCCCGCGAAAATCCTAGGTTCCAGACGAGCCCTACAGTGTACTACAGATTCATCAATAGTGAGGGCTTGAAGGATATTTGCCGTCAAGTTACTGCTGCACAGTAAAACTAAATATAACTCACGAAACTAAATATATAGCTTACAAACATAAGTACTCGACCTTCTACTTAATCTGAAAAAGAAAAATTTTGTAAGAGAATGGCACAGTTGAAAATGAAGCTGAAGAAGATAAAAGTCAAAGAGTCGCAACGGCTTTCCAAATTGTTGGCAGATAACAATTGTTAGAAAAATAGGGACAAAGGAGACACGAATTTTTACGTGGAAAATCCTTGCGAGAAAAAACCACGAACGCCAATCGGCGATAATCACTATATGAGGAGCGATTACAAAACGCAGGGGATTACAATGAGGTGTCCCTCTCCCCATGCGGTTTACAAGAGGTATATAAAGGGGTAAAAGGACTTAGAGTCAAAGTAGGAAACTAATCTGCTAATATGGCTTATTCCATATATTTCCATATTAGAAATTCGGATCACATACGGATCCAAATATTAACAACAATCATGACAACTTTTACATTACATGAAACAAGAAATATGATGATGTACCTAAAGCGTGTTATGGAGAAAGGAGCGAGGCTGCGTAACGCGATCATGAACAGTACCGCAGGTACTGTAGCACGCATGAACAGTACCGGTGGTACTGTAGTGTAACATCTGTTTTCGGACGGATGAATAGTAATTAGATTTCCGTTTCGTTCTTCGCCGCAATTCAAGTATCAACTATTTTCGAAAACTCCCGTTCTTTCTCGGTTTGTGTTTCAAATGTAATGTCCGTAACATTTGAAATACAAATTAGCGGTTTGGAGTTTTTCTCCTCCGTTTTGTCTCCTCGGGCCAATTTCGAATTGGACCTCCTTTCCTTCTCGGGCTCAGCCCATTGCTCCCTCTGGGCCAAGCCTGTCACCGGCCTGGCCTGCTTTTTTTTTCCCCCGGCCCACCTCCCTTTCCCGGCCCAGGACGGCGCCAGCCCGCTCGGGTCATCTTCTTTCTCCCCTCTTCTCTCCTGGTCAAAAGAAGCGGCTTCGCTTGCTCCCGCCACCGCGGCAGACCACAGCTCACTTTGAAAGCAAAGAAGCGCCCCATCCCTTTGCTCCTCTGCGCCACCGCCCCATCTTTGCCGCCCTCTGCGCGCCTAGGTCTGGCGTCGGCCGACCCGCGTCCTCTCTGGCGACCGGAGGCCCCGGCGCAGACCTTGGCATCATCACGTCCTCGCCGCCCTCGTCAGCAGGTCGCCAAGTCAAGCCCAGGACACCAGCTCCCCGCCCCGTCGCCTCGGACCGTGCAAGCTCGCTCGTCACTGCCGCGTCATCGCCATGGACTAAGCCGCGCGCTGCGCAGCGCACACGTGCGCCCACGTCATCGCCCGTCACCCGCTCGTCCTCGCTGCGCTCAACCGCCCTCGCCCTGTCTTCTCCGCGCAGACGCCCCATGCCGCCGCCTCGGGACACAACACTGTCGCTCGTCCTCGCCTTGACCTCCCGCTCCCTCCTGTTGGACCCTCTCTCGCCCTTGGCTCTCTATAAAGCCCCCTTCTTCCCCCTGGAGCTCCCCCACGCCGCCCCATTGAAGAACGGTAAGCACCACCCCAAAACCGCCGCCTCCTCATTTCGGCCGCCGCCACCCCCACCGGCGTCTAGCCGCTTCGGCTACTCTCCGGCCACGCCACCCCCGTCACCGTGAGCCCCTCACCTCCAGGAGCATTTCCCCCAAGACCCCCTCGGCTATTGCCCCCTGTAGCCGCCGGATTTCACCGTCTTCCTCGCCTCCGGTCGCAACCTTCGCCACCACCCGCCGCCATCCACAGCCCTCCCCCGGCCTCCCCGCCTAGCCCATGAGCTTTGCCTCGCCGAGAGCTTCCCGGTGCTCCCCTTCACCGGTCCCGAGCGCCACCGGAGCCACCCTGCCGCCGTGGCCGTGCCGCCTCCGCCGCTCACCACCACCGCCCGCCATCGTCCACCTTTCGCGCCGCCACCCGTCATCACCTCCGCCTCTCGCCCGACTTCCGTCCATGCCCTCACTTTGCCCCCGCGCCCGAGCGCCCGGCGCGCCAGGCGAGCAGCCGAGCAGCGCCGCCAAGATCATGAAGCGCCAAGACGTGCCATGCGTGTCCGGTTCGGACATGCACAGTGTCGTCATTAGGGCGGTTAATGATGTCCTAATGACGGTCATTAAACGCCTTAATGACGCCCTAAGCCCCCCTTTGTGAGACTGCCATGTGGGACCCCCCCACCCTTGCACAGTAAACCGAAGCCAGCTCCCTCCCTCTCCCTGGCAAGTGGGCCCTCGCGCCCTGTTCCCGTAGACTCGAGCCGCCTCTGTTCACACAGTCCCGGTCCACACTGTTCCATGGACCGAAGGCCCTCTCTCTCTCTTTCTTTTTTTCCATTTAAGCTTCGTTAATTCGTATCTCCTCCGTTATAACTCCAAAAATTATGAATTAAATTTATAAAAATTTGTTAAATCAAGATCTTGCCAATGGCATAGGACTTGATTAATTTGGAGTTCATTTGTGTATTCTTTTGTATTTACTTGCTCTCTTTGTTGTTGTGCCCTTTTCCGGTAAATCGCCCGTTTAGGATTTGAAGACGCTGGAGACCCTCAAGTTGATCAAGACCAAGACTATCACGATCATCTTGCCTCTAACAAAGGCGAGTCAATACTTTGACCATGTTTCTCCTACATTTTATGTAAATTATATTCTTTTAAATTAATAAATTGCATGCTCTTAATTTCTTAATCAAATATATGTTAAAGCTTAAGGTAGTTAAATACCCACTTGATGTTTAATTAATTAATATGCCATCCTTGATAACTTGAATCCATTAGCCTTTGTCACCCTAGTAATTATATGGTAATACTAGTTATAGGGTGTACTTGAGCGACATGCTAGCCTTGCTCAAGTACCGGGGTATTAAATACCCCAATCATCATGTCTTCAAACATAAAATGTTTTGGGTAGTCATTGGTGGTCCATTGACTAAGGTGTGAAAATAATTTGGTTTACTCCTCGAAAACCCTAAAATGCTGATTCTATCTGGGCGGATGGTGAGGCGGTGGGTGCTCCGGGAGCACGAGAATGATTGGGTTGTGGAATGAACCGCCCAGATAACCCTAAGGACTTAATCTTGTCACGACCTCCCGTGTTAAACAAGTACAACCACAAGTCTGCAAAAATTTGCGACTTAGCTTAGTAGATTTATTGAACCTTGGATGCCATTTTGCTGGGCGGATAAAGGGGAGCCAAGCAGATTCATTCGGCTTGAATGGGACACCAAGAGGAGGGTGACGTTTGCCAGTCACTGAGGTATAGCACCGCTATGCCAGTCGCTGAGGTAAACATCCCGCTCAACATCATGGGCGTAACCCTATATGTGCGAAATGACAAAAGGGGCGAGATAAGTCGAAACGTTATTGTGACAACCTCTCGACTACACAACTAAGGAATTGTGTAGGGCAACGAGTTAATTGTCTCTTGTGGGTAAAGTGTACTACCTCTCCAGAGTATTAAACTGTTTAAACAGCCGTGCCTATGGTCAAAGGCGGATATGGGAACTTAACTTGAATTAGTTCTATTTCAAAACTTTGTGGGTGGTATAAAATGTGGCGGACTCACCTAGCCCTGAATTTGGTTTTCCCTGGGTGGATGTACCCCAGTGCTGTTAATATGGTGGATGTAACCATAATCAAAATAAGCATGAAGATGGAGGTAACCTCTGCTGAAATAATTATTGCACAATACTCTCTTTATCAAAATTGCAATTTGTTAAAAATGCTAAGTCATAGGATTTGTAATTATAATATTGAAAATCTTGCTTTCGCAAATAAAAGAACCCGAGCCACCCTTGTTAAGCCTTGCATATATATATTTGCATTGTGTGTGTTGGCTCGCGAGCACGGTAGTAGTGCTCATTCTCGCTCTTCCCCCAACCCTTCAGATCATGAAGATGAAGGAGACTATGCCTACTACGATGGACCACAAGATGATGGACAAGGATATGACGAGGAGTAGAATAGTTCTGTAGTTTAGGTCTCGCCCAGTCTAAGTAGACTCGTTGATACCCGCGTACAATCTATATTATCTAGTCCTTGGTTAATATCCGTCGTACACAGGTCACCCCAGTCGCTTGCCTGTGTGAGATGAGCCCTACCTACCCTTTTGCTTCCGCTGTAGATATAGTCGTCTTTTGTAATGTATTATATTTGGCCTTGTGCGGCCCTTTGTAAAACTCGACCCGATGAGGTCTATGTTACCCTGTGTTGTATTATATTTGTTTCAGTTCACGCCTTGTATGAATGATTCAGCAATGTGTACTGTGAAGTGCTAGCTACTGATCTAGGGAATAGCACAGTGTTTTCACAGAGGATTTGGATTCTCGGAATCTGGGTCCGACATGTAGCGACGTGATTTCCATACACGCTGGTTGGTTTCCTAGAATAACGAATAATTGGTTAGGTAGTATTTTGAGATTCCTTATCTATCTAGTCATTGTTAGGAATATGATTTTATTTATTAGGAAGGTTATTTTTAATAGTTGGAAAGATTAGATTGAATTGATAGGTTTTCTTATAGATTATTTCTTAGGCGTCAAGTCGGACTGTCTCTATAAAAGAGACAGCATGTATCCATTATCAATCAAGCAATGAGAAATCAAAAGTTCAACTAAGCCTCAGAGCCTCGCTACCTCGACAGGGAAGAGCCCTACCGGTGGTTAGATGAGGGCGAGTGCCCTACCCTCGGTCTTCGGACCCTACCCCAACAGTTACCACAACATTTGGTATCAGAGCCACCCACCATGGCTTCCGGTGCTGAATTATCTCCCTTCGTCATGTTGAAGGCTAGCAACGAAAAGATGATATCCTCAAGTGACAACATGATGGTCATCCTCCAAGAAACGTGGGCATTGATGGTCAAATTGAAGGAGCAGGACGAGGCATCGCGTGCCATTGCAATGGCGGCGCTACCGTCACCTTCCTCAACGGCACAACCAACATCACCCCAATGTGCATCGTTGCCCTTGGTTGCACCCCTCATGCGGCGCCGTTGGAGGAAGGATGCTGCTGTCCAGCGGCGATGTTTTCCACACGACCGGCCGATGCTGCGCCATAGGAAATACAGAGCACCGCGGCTGAGGGGACAACGCCGTCGTCGTGTCCTTTCCGCCATCGTCATGCTCCATGGCAGTAAGGGTGTAAATGCTCCCCTATGTCGGTTGCCCATGCCGCCGACGTCTTCCTCAACACCACGACATGCTAAGGCGTTTCTTTCTTGGGCGCCATATGTCGGAGTATCGCTGATTTACTCTCAGGTGAACCGACGCCGGTACCAGATACTCTTATCAACATGAGGCCACCAACGACTTCAACCGTGGCCACCACCGCAGCTCGAGGACAAGTTGCCTCGCCGCGAGGGGTGTAATGTTATGGAGAAAGGAGCGAGGCTGCGTAACGCGATCATGGACAGTACCACGGGTACTGTAGCACGCGTGAACAGTACCGGAGGTACTGTAGCGACGTGATTTCCATACACGCTGGTTGGTTTCCTAGAATAACGAATAATTGGTTAGGTAGTATTTTGAGATTCTTTATTTATCTAGTCATTGTTAGGAATATGAGCTTATTTATTAGGAAGGTTATTTTTAATAGTTGGAAAGATTAGATTGAATTGATAGGTTTCCTTATAGATTATTTCTTAGGCGTCAAGTCGAACTATCTCTATAAAAGAGACAGCATGTATTCATTATCAATCAAGCAATGAGAAATCAAAAGTTCAACTAAGCCTCAGAGCCTCGCTATCTCGACAGGGAAGAGCCCTACCAGTGGTTAGATGAGGGCAAGTGCCCTACCCTCGGTCTTTGGACCCGTACCTCAACAGTTACCACAACAAACGTCACAAATTCTTGGCATGGCTATATGTAAATAAAAGTGGAAGAATACTTAAACAAGATATCTTTCTGGGAACACACTTGTTTTGCATAAACAGATTTCAGCTGGACAAGCTGCATTGAATTTGCATCCTGGAACATATTACATTGAAAGAATATCCATCTATTCAAAGAGGTAATTCAAATTTAGGTATTCTAAGCTTTTTTATTATTAAATCTTGCAATTTAATGAGGCAAAATCTTTATAGGGGCATTCTCTTAAGGATGGCGAGTTTTGCAAGGGAATAGTTCTACTCCAAGTGAGCTCTTCTCCATCTGTATGTGTGGGAACAGTTCTGCAAAGAAGCTATACACAATCAATACCAGAAAAAGCTTAGGCCCTAAACAAACACTGCAAATAGTGTTAGAAGCATTTTGATTTGGCCCTAAAGATGGCAAGTGACTTCTTTCAATAGACTCGATATATCAGTAGAGCAAGAAGCATCAACTTAAATAAATTCTACTGGTACTTGTAAAAAATAAAGGATCCAGACAGTGTTGATATTACAAACCTGCTTGAGAACTTTCCTCGGTAATTCCATTGAAAGCTCACTCATCTTTACGGATGACATATTTCCACGTCCTTGGTTTCAATAGCCTAGGCCCTGATCACAAATGATGTCATAAGTCAGAACATATCTGTAAAAATTAATGTACCATAAAAAATTAGTGCTACAAAAGCAATAGGAAAACGAAGATTTTAAGTAAAAAGAATATACGTTCCATTTTTTGCTTGTACTTCTGATGCTATTATATCTAGCTCCAGATCCTCTGCATTACTGCAAGGTCTACTATGTGAACAATGTTTTGTGAGGAGGTGAAACACTAGCAATTGATCTAGAACTTTGATTTTCGATCGGATGGTGGAGATTGCTCCTAATGTTATACTACTGCAGATCTCTACATTGAATACTTCAATGCGAAAGATCCCAATCCATTATACCTATCTAACTACCTCATTTAATATTCACTGGTAAGTGTAGATGTGTAACACATGTTGGCTGTTACACAAAAAAAAAATCAACCTCTACTATCACATAAAATTTTCTAATTTGATGAACGATCCATTTTAAAACGGATGGCTCAAAACGGTTGTTTTTTATGGAACACCAACATTCTTATCAACCGTCCATCTAGCTTGATTGAAGGGCTCAGATTAAACGTGGTGACCTATTACCTCCTTTATTATTTGGCATATTTAGCACAAAAAAATAATTTGGAACGTAGCAATTATTTATGAAAACATATTATTGTAGACATGCTCATATCTAACTAGGGCATAATTCGCAAGTTGACATGAAAAGATATTATTCGCTTGAGCTAATGCATTCGTGAGCCAAACCTAATTGGACGCTAATAACTGAATACTAGATCAGGAAAATTTTTGTTGGCACGTGAAACGTGATGTAGGGTTGTAATACGAGACGAATTCCCTCTCGGTGCAGAGCACCACTGCTTGGTGCAACGAAAATTGAAAATTGCAGTTTCCATTTTGCAACCGGCTAATCAAGTTTAGACTATTCCCCACCAATCCCATCAATGGATTTGCATTTCAAGTGTGAACATAAAGATGACGAGGCGAATGGATGGAATGCTTGAATTTGTTGCTGAAATGTGGCAAAGAGAGAAATTGGTGTGTACCTTCGTAAAGGCCATCCAGACCTTTCAACTGGAGGCTGCCCAGTCGTTGCTCAAGGCATCTAGGGAGTGTTTTTATAGCAGGACACTCTTTAATTACAAGCACTTGGAGAGAGGAGTATGCTTGCGGCCCATCCGGTAGGGATGCCAGGGTTTTGCAGCGCTCAAGGTAGAGGCGTTCCAACGATGGGAGCTCTCCCGAGCGAGATTTCAGTGATTTCAACCTGTCACACCTATTTATTTGTAGTACCTTGATGGACTGGGGAAGATCGGGAAGCTCTGTCAAGCTATCACACCGTCGTATACGTAGAGATTCTAGACGTGGAGGAAGGAAATGCTCCCTTGCTGATGACGATGACTCTGGTACACTTGTGGAGGCACAGATTAAAGCTGTGGACGCCATGACGTCACTGTAAGACCCTTTAATTAATGCTGACTTGCCCTGCTGCTTGCCCAATATGGACTCAAGTTTATTGCACCCCGCAATAGTCATTTTCCTGAGAGATGCCGGGACGTTGAAGACCTCTACCAAACTTTCACAATCCCGTATCTCTAGAGACTCGAGACGTGGCAGGAGTTGACTACTTTCTGACGCTGATTTCTCTGGCCAATGGACAAGTGCGTCGCAGCTATCAATTCTCAAATCTTGAATCTGTACAAAACTTTCACAATACTCTATCTCTAGAGACTCGAGACGTGGCAGGAGTTGACTACTTTCTGACGTTGACTGCTCAGGAGCTTGTGCGTATCCAGTCAGTTTGTTGCACTCCCAAATAGTTAGACTCCTCAAGGATACCAAGCTTTGGAACTCTTTCTCTGGCCAGTGGACGAGCGCGTCGTACCTACCAATTTCCAAATCTTGAAGCTGTACGAAACATGCCCATAGCGCAAGTGCACCTGAGCGGAAGAAAAAGTTGCAGCCACGTAACTCCATAGCTGTCAGAGTGTACCTGAGCGATGTTGTTTCTGTGTCTTGGAGCTCCAAATTCAGGTCGGTCAATAAAGTCATATATCTAGCTACGCATGGGGAAATCTGTTGGTTGCCGTTCCGTATGTCTAATACACTGAGCTTTGGTGCTTCAGGTAGAGCTGTCAACTCTGGGCATCGAATATAAACACTCTGGAGGTTAGGGAAGATTGGCTGTTCACCATCTGTTCCTCCCGTCGCCCCCCAGCTCTTGAAACTTGTTAGACCATACAGTTTGACATTTTTCAATTCTGGAAATGCTGTGCATGCCGTGGTATGACCTCCAAGCGGGGGTGCTTCTGGTAACGCTGTCAGCTTGTAGCAATCCACAACTACCAGCTTCTCAAGTTGTGGAAACAACAGCTGCCCTCCTAGTCTCTCATTTGTTTCCCACCATCTCTCAAAATCCAGCAGGCTTCCTAGCTTAAGCTCCTTCAGTTTCAGAAATGTGAATGATGTATCACCGCTGCACAAGCATTGCAACTTTTTCAATCTTGCCAAATAAAGAACTCGTAGTTCTGGTAGCTTCCATAGTGGAGGAAGCATATGGGACTCATCACAACCAGATAGACAAAGCTCAACCAAGTTTTTCAACATACTGATCCATGCTGGAAAACATCTACTTTTGTATATCTTTAGAGCCCGCAGACCGTCATGCGGTTCGAGACCCTCCAGCACCTTATGATAATGTTGTTCCTCCTCCTCACGACTCGTCCATATTAAAGTCAGTTCGGTGAGTTCCTTCTTATTCCTGAGATTGGCCGCTTTTGCATCTTCTTCTGCCACATTTTCTAGCTGATGCAGCTCTAGTCGACCACCAAGGTTAAACTTCTGCAGCTCTCCAATATTACTACAGTCAGAGCCAGCACCCACTACAAAACATGTGAGTGTTTGTAGGGAAGTGAGTTTGTCTGAGGTCTGGAGGCATGCTCTTCAACTTTCGACATCCATGAGTGTAGAGGTGACGGAGGGCAGTCATATACTTCATATGCTTTGGAAGTCGACGCAGTTGGGAACAGCCAGAAAGGTTCAACGTTTGCAGATTATATAGAATGCTTATTTCTTCAGGAAGTGCTGTGATGTAACTACCAGAGAGATTTAGATACCTCAGGTGATGCAGATGCTTTGGTTTCAACAGGAATGCACTCTTATATTGTTTGAGTTGTAATGCACGCACGGAGCTGTATTTTGATAAATGCTGCAATGAACTACCCACAGGTTCATGACATAGCAGTGTTTGGATAGCTGGAGGTCTTTTCTTCAGAGAATCATTTAAAATGGCTTCTGGCTCATAACATGACAAAAATACATGGCAAGCAGGATTTGGAATCAACTCATTCGGACTAGGATTCTCAGTTATAGTACCACATTCTTTTTGCGTAATTGACAATGCAACATCATGCATAAGATCATGCATCTTGCATATAATTCTAGAGCAATAACCATGCTCGCTTTGGTATTTATCAAATGGGAGTCGCTTCAAATCCTGAAAGAATGACCTTGAGGCCAGCTCATCGAAAATATTTTTACCTGTGGTTTCAAGACGCACTCCTTTTTCTTCTGGGATAAAGCTATTTGCGATCCATAGTTGGACCAGCTTGTCCGCGTCAATCTCGTAATCCTTGGGAAACACAGCACAAAAAGCAAAGCACTGCTTCATGGTTGACGGCAAGTCGTCGTAGCTGAGCTTGAGTATAGGTAAAATTTCAGTGCCCCTGCTGTAGGCGCTGCTTTTGCTTAACACAGCCTTCCATTCTTCCTCGCTTGTCTTGGTACGTAGTACAGAGCCCAGTGCTTTCGCAGCTAAAGGAGAGCCAACACATCTCTTCACGATCTCATCAACCATGTCAACTAGCACACTAGGCCTTTCCTCTTCCTTTTGCAAACTGAATGCTCTTTTCATGATAATTTCCTTTATGAATTCAGTCTTCAAAGCTGTGAGGTTATAGGTTTCAACTGTACCCATTAGTTTAGCGA
Organism: Phyllostachys edulis; assembly: GCA_036346405.1. NCBI lineage: Eukaryota > Viridiplantae > Streptophyta > Magnoliopsida > Poales > Poaceae > Phyllostachys > Phyllostachys edulis. The sequence goes on along the minus strand of CM070545.1, from coordinate 100,494,542 downwards.
CTTTTTCATCGCGAGTTGTAGTCAACACTGCACTTCCAACACCACCATGTTGAAGGCAGGTCTTTAGCTTTTCCCACTTATCTTCCCACTCCCTATCAGTATCATGCTTCCATATGTCATCCAGAACAAGAAGGTATCTCTGCCCGCTCACTAAATTTTGAAGTTTACCCAGCGGTCTTGAGGATGTATCATCTTTTACTGGTTTACTATCATCCTTTTCTTCTTGGACACGATCCTTTGATTTACCATCCTTTACCTTGGGAGCTGCTTCAACTATGCTTTTAGCAACAAAATCAACATCAAAGTTGTCAGATACACACACCCATGGCAGCAACTGAAAATGCTCCCCAATTTCAGGGTCATTGTAGATGAGCTGTGCTAAGGTGGTCTTGCCCAGGCCCCCCATTCCAACTATGGGAAGGATCGTGAGCTCCTTCGGGTTGGCAGGATGAAGCAATTTCTTAACAATCTCTTGCTTATCTTCGTCTCTCGATCTGCTGGCAATATTCTCTGGGTCGATCATAACAGAATCCGTCTGCCTCCATTGCTTGGACACCAACGGTTGTGGTCGGTATTGAAACCTAAAGGCATTCATTTCAGTCACAAGGACCTCAATGGCCTGCAGGATCCTGTGGAGCTTGTTGCCCATCCTGTAACGGAACACAATACGATTGTGAGTGGGAAAGAGTTTTACTGCATCGAAGCCGAGCTTGCTGTAGTGCCCCTTCTTCTTGGCTTCGCGGCGTAGCGCCTCGTACTTGAACTCGTCCAAGACTTCGTTTGCCTCGTAAGCCACCTTCTTGAGCGCCTCAAGCCAGGCTTTTGCCCCTTTGCGTGCTGCCGCCTGCTCCTCGGCGTCGGTGATGACGTCAAGGATTGCTGGAAGCTTGCGCTTGAGGATTTCATGCATGTCCTCCATGCCATCCATCACCCCGTACTGCTCCAGGAGGTAGCTGGACGCCTTGTCGTTGACCATGGACACCAGTGGCCCGACCAGCATGCTGGTCACCAGCTCCGCCATTGTTGCACGCACTCACAGGAACACACAAACAGAGGAATGGAGAGAAAATGTGAAGATGCAATTGCGTAGTATCAGACAGACTGCCTATGTCCTTCCCTCTCTCCCTTTTGCCTTTCTCTTTACTTCTGAAGGACTACCATCCTTTAGCGTGTGTATATAACTAAGGAATTTTGGGTATGCTTGGATGCTTCTCAGGAAGAAAAGTGTGCGTCCGCACCTCAACCTTTGAAGCAATCCTAAAATTCGAAAGCAGATTTAATTTTAAACTATTTTTTCAGGATATTTAATTTAATAATCAAATTACTGTGGAAATCCATATTTTCATAGTTATTTTTTACAGTTATAAAATTATGAATTTCATTTTGTTTCTACTTTTAGTTTCAGTTCTTTTTGAAATAAGTCCATTTAGTTTCAGTTCTTTTTGAAATAAGTCCATTCTACCCTATCAACTCTTGCTTAATCCGAAAAACACCGCTCAAGTCCAAAACCGTTCGCTCTTTACCTTTGTCCGAAACCACCTTTTTTTTTTGGCTCACGTGGCACATATGTGTCCGAATTTCACTTTAGATGCATGCCTCAGGGATGACACTCCCATTTTTCTTTTTGTTCTATCAATCTCTTTTGCTGGCTCCCTCCCACGTCAACCTTTCTTTTCTAATTGAGATTTGCCGACTCAACATGAATACATGAATGCCATATCAGCTAAACATGTCCACGTATATGCCAAGTCAGCCAAAACCATGGTGGTTTTGAGTGAGGTGGGCGTTTTGCAACGGTTTAATAGTGTACTTTTCTTACTTGTGACTCTTTCTAGTGTATTTCTCCTTTTCTCGACTAGCATTGGGTGTTTTAAATATCAAACTCAAATTAAAATTTGGAAGCCAAAATATTCAATTTGAAATTTAATAGCAACCGTTCACTTTATTACTGAACCATTTTTTTCTATTTCCAATTTAAATTAATTTTTATAGTTGAATGGCTAGTTTTGCGGTTAATGCCATATGGAATCTAGTTAGTTTCGAGAATTATACTAATTACTGTAAAAATTTTCTTAAAAAGTTACATTTTAAGTACTTATCTATTATATAATAAAGGCTCACAACAATCGTTTTACAACTACTAAGCAAAATGATAAATATTCTAGAAATTCTCACAAAAAAGAAAAACATCCGGCCCTTAATTAGGTGGGCTCTAATTAAAGATGAACTGTAGCTGCCATCAGACGTTATCAGCACCCTTTGTCCACCTCGCCCTCGCCCTTGCTCGCCAGCGTGCCTTCGCCCGCACCGCTCGCTCGCCCACAGTTTTGCTCGCCGCTCACCGTTTTCGCACCTCACCTATTTCCGTCACCTACGCTTGGCTCCGCCTATGCTAACCATCTCCTTAATAGCGCCCAACTTCCCCACTGGCGGAGATGCCGAAGCTTGAGCGCGAGATTCTCGTCGCGGCCGCAAATTCTCGCCGCCTTTTTCACGCTCTACTCGCCTGTACTTAAGCCTCTGACCACGTCACAAAATTCCTAGCTCACCGTTCTCGCCTCCCACCAAGAACCATAGCTTCTCGCTCATTGGTTCGTCGGGAACGAGAGCGTCATTCTCGACGCCGGTGAGCAAGCTCAACAACGCCATCTTCTTTGATGAGCTTCCTTGCCCTCTCCAACCGCGCCATCACGTGTCCCTTACCTCACTAATGCTCCTTCCTTGTTTAATGTAGCTTCGGGAACCTGTAGCGCGGACAAGCCATCGTCTTCTTCACCTCTAGCGCACACCCCATTCTGGATCTTTGTGTTCCGAACATTCTGGTGATGTAACATCCCGAAATTATGGTTTGTATTTCAAATGTATAAAAGTGTGTCCTTTTTAAAACTTTTGATATCTTCTTTAGTCATTTGTTTTATCTGAACTTCTATTCTTGGATTTTGTTGTTTTTGTAAAACCTAAAACTATTATTTTATGAAAATGCAAGTAAAAAAGAAACTTCAAAGAATTTTAGAGAAAAAATATAGTACTTGAAACACCCTAGAAAATTTATACTAGAATCTACACTGTGACCTAAGCCTCCCCAAAAAATTTTAGAATTTTTGGAGTTGTTTTGCTAGGTCAAATAAATCCTAGAAACTTTCAACCTTTTCTAGTTAAAGAGAAATCAGAAAAAAAAACCCTTTTTCCCTTCTTCCGCTAACGGGTGGACCCCACCCGTCAGGTCTTCTATTCTTCCGACCGAGCCGGCCAAGCCATGTTGTAGTCCAACCAGTTCGGCGCAGCCACCCTTCATCCTTTCACTAGCAAGCGGGCCCGCTTGCCAGTCTTCTTCAACCACATGGCCGAGCGCCCGTGGCCAACACGCCCCCACCATGCCGCTCCACCCGTGCCACGCCAGCCACCGAGCTCCTCGCCGGATTTGCGCACGAACCCGCGGTTTCGACCGTGCGCCACTGGTTTTCTTCACCTTCGGCCACATCTCCCGCCTACATTAAACGCCAGTCAAATCCCCCACCGCTCGGCCATCACTCCGGCCCATGCCGAGCATTGGCACCCTCATGCGAACTCTCCGCCTCATCGGCTATAAAGAGCCAAATGCCACCCTGTGATCTTCCCTTACCACCTTAGTACTCCTTCCACCTTCTCCCTCTTTCAACTGAGCCCAAGCGCACGGTAAGAACCGAGCTCCGCTTTCGGTCATGGCATAGCCTTGTCGCCGCCGGCACTCCAGGGCTCCTCGTGTTCCACCAACCCCGTCACCATATGTTCTAGACCACCATCTAACTTTCCCCTAACTTAATTTTGAATTTCGTGCAGGAGCTCGCCGAAGCACCCCCTCTTCCTCAGCTCCGGCCAAAGCAACCAATCTAGCCGCCACCTTAGCTCCGGTGAGCCACTCCCCAATTAATCCCCCTCAGAGCATCTCCTAGCCTCACTGGTCCTTCTCCAACCTTTCTTTTCCTCTCTTGTGGCCCAAGCTAGCTCCTCCACATGAAGGCCATTTCCACCACCGCTATCCATTGCCGCCAGCTCGACTCCAAGCCCCTCCACCCTTCCTCCGAACTCTGGTGAGTTCCTAGGGCCGAGAGCTACTTGTGCACATGCCATTTGGTTAAAGGCGCCGCTCATTTTGGTACTTGTCGTTTGGGCCGAACCTCGCCGCCGCTCAACCATGCCGCACCGCTGCTGTGGGTCACCGGAGACCACGCCGCCGGTGCCGGCGGGTTCGCCTAGACCATTGGGATCCGCTTTGACCACCCAGTCGCGCCGCCATGGCCCCTATCGCCGGCGTTGAGCCGAAGCAAATCAAGCTCGGGAACTCCCAACTCTGTCCGAAACCGACCGTACTATAGCTCATCATTTAAAAACCAAATCGGTGTCGGAGTGTTGATTAATACCGAATCAATGTCTAAGCAGAGTTTTAACGCTAACCATCGGTTAATTAAATGCGTCGGTTCACTGCCTTGCGGACCCGCGAGCTTTAAGTGCACAGAAACCTTGGGTCATGAATCAGTAGACCAAGCTGTAGCATGTAGTCCATACACTGTGTGGTAGACTGTGTCAATGACACGTAGGTCCCACCTGTAAGGTTTTGGAAAGGGCGCCAATAGCAATGAGGATAATACGCTTTCCACTTTCGGAAAACGTAAACCTTAACAAGACAGAGGAAATACACTTTCCACTCTGGAAGACGTAAACTTCTTTAGAACAGCGAGAGAATACATTTTCTTAGTGAGGAGGCGTATTTCTCAATTTACTTGGAATTTATAAACCGAGCCAACTTAGAACCTTAATAACTTTTGCTAGGAAACTCCAAATGAGTTTATTATTGTCCCTAAATTCATGTAAAATCATACTCTACCTGAATATGCAAAAATATTTGAATTTGGTTACTGTTTGAATTGATTTGCATTATTTAATTGATTTCCAACTCTTTTTGTAATAGACGTTGATTGCGCGAATGAAATCTTCGACGACCAACCAACTTTATATCCAGAACAGCCTGAGCAAAGCAAGCACCCCCTTTGATCATATTGATCCCAGTATTTTTACTTATTGTACTTTGTTTGCAAATTCTATTATTGCATGTGCATATGTTTAATATTAAACTGCTATGTTTTGGGATATTGGTAGCTGTAAATCCTATTTGTTGCATGAATTCTCTTGACATATTAATATCCCTACTTTGTTAACATTAGGATATGAGCTAGACAATATATAATATCATTTGGGAATTTTGAGTGCGAGCTATCGCACAAATGCTTACTAGAACGATAGATTTTCTGGGAAGAGATGTAAAAGGACAATATGATAAATGTGAATTTGGGAGATTTATGAAAATGACCAGAGGGGAATGCCTCTGTTAGTTTGATTAAAAACAAAATGCAAAACCTAGTTTTGGACACAGGCAAGTTATATTATATTCTGAAAAAGTGGGAATTGAGTCTCACTAGTAGATAGGGAGAAATTCTCGCCCGAGTCAATTAAGGACCGAACGCTGGTATATCCGACCTAAGCGTAAGCGTACAACCACATATGTTGCACTGGGACAACCTTAGCTAATTAAGTCATCGAAAAACTAGCCTTGCACATAGGTAGGCCATAGAGTGCGGACAGGACCAAGGGACCGGCATGTCTGAAGGGGCTCCCTCACCGAGGTGTTGGGAATAAAGTTTGCCGACACAACTACGAAGCCTCACTCGACGGGTATACCTGGGTTCAGTGTGAAAAACGCAGCAATGAGACGGGTATACTCGGGTGTAGTGAGGATCAAACTTCGCTGGGCTAGTGCAAGGATAGGACTAGATGATGTAAAAGCTTTGACACGTGCTCTAGACTGCTTACCTAAGGAAGTGAGCGGTGGTACCCCGGATGCCAAACAAACTAGAAAATTCATGTTATGTGGGTAAAGTTGTACACCTCTATAGAGTGTAAATCTATTATAATAGCCGTGCTCACGATGATGAGCGTGCTTAGTGTAGTATTGCCGGGTATAGTCTTGATTTTTCCAAAAACTGTCTTATCGGGAAAAGCTTGGGAAATGGTTTGTGATTTAATTGACACAACCGCCATGGTGTGGCTGAACACGAATTTGGCTCGCAGCCAAGGAGGGATGCGAGATGTAGTTGTTATTATTGGTAATTCATTCAAATACTACTTACTGTCCTGTTATCCATTTAAAATGTTCTTTCAAATGCGGTTGCAAAGTACTACTTATGAATATTGCAAATAAAATCTGCTTAATGCAAAATAACTTATAGAATAGAGCCTTCTCTTTGATAGCCCTGCATCTAATATAACTTTTACGATACACTACAAGTCTTGCTGAGTACACAAGTACTCAAACTTGCTTATGTTGTTGTTTAGAGTTTGAAGAGGAGCCGATACCGGACGACGCGTTTTTCACACCCGGAACCGGAGGGTTCGGTGATGGGTCAATCTAGGACCTTGTACCTTGTTAGTTTTCCTGAGGGTTGGATGGGTAAACCACTGGGACTTGCTGCTTTTGCCTTTACTTCCGCTGCTACTCTACTCTGTTTAATACTTGTTTATATTTGGCTGGCCGGCCTTTGTAATGTAATAACTATACCGCTTGAGTTAAGTACCCTTTTGCTTTACTTTACATGTGAATGTCAAGTGTTGTGAATGTGTGTACTAGTCACTGATCATGGGACTAGTACGGTACACACATAAGGTCTTCGAGTATTCCACGCCCGGGGGTTTGACAGGTGAGCTTGAATCTCACCAGACCACATCACTTCATGTATGATACCTCACTGATGCTCCTCCCTCGGTTGATGAGGATTCAAACATAGGGAATCCCCGAATCGACCGTCTTCCTCAACTCTGGCCGCCGCAACTCTTTTTCAGTTAGCCGCCACCTCGGTGAGTCTTTGGTCGATTTCTTCTATCCCTACCATCCTCAGTGTGCATGCAAGCTAATGCGTACCTCCTTATCGCAACTCCATCCACATAGCACGCTGTCAGCGAGAGCCTCTTTTGCGCCGCCACTGCTCAACGTCGCCAAGCCGCTCCGATCATCCCCCGACGCCATCAAGGACCTTGGTGAGCTTCTAGTAGTCTCCTAGAGCTTTTGTGCGCATAGGAATGGTGAGCTTCTGGTAGTCTCCTAGAGTTTTTGCACGCATTAGATCGAAGGATTAGCTAGTGTAGCGTACACTTCGTCGTAGCAGGTCATGGCGCTGCCGCGGGAAGCCTTGTCGTTGCCACTCCGGTGACCATTGGTCCCTGAACCGCTACGTGTAGCATCGTAATAGCCTCCTAGAGCTAATGCTCACCTTCTTTTGCCATCGATTTGCCTCAATCGTGAAAACCAGCTTGAGCTCGAGGAGCTCCGCTGCTCATCTCCAGCGTAGCGCCACCTTCAGCCATCTCTCCAGCCTCCACCACCACCCGGTGGCATCGCTATCGAGAAAGGAATCCATTTTGCCCATCTCCGAGCCTTGCTGTCGCGCCGTTCACCGTCGGTGAGCTTGCCATGGCGCTCAGCCATGCGCGCCCAGCTTCTCCTTCCTCTTTCTCACTGTCAGTGGGACCCACGTGTTTAAACGATGATTAACGCTTAATGACAGTTGTTAAAGGTACCAAGTCAATGACAAGTGAGACCAGCCGAAAAGATAATCAAAAATTTAATTTCAAACGCATTTAGTGAATGAGTCACTGATACGTGAGACCACGCACCATTCTCGGTTTTAGAACAGTTTATGTTCATTCATAAAGTTGGAGGGCACTTGTAGGACCGGAAAGGCAACTAGAGGGGGGGGGGTGAATAGACGCTTTCTCTATTTTTCACCTTAAATAGATTCAACACGAACTTTTCTCTAATAGAAATGAAAGCTAAGAAGATCAGTAAGTACACAGTGGAAGCCTTGTGTTGAATCTAATTAACCCCCAAGGCAAAAGACCTAAAAGTGGAGACCAAGTCCTCTGGAGCGGTCAGACCGGCGTTCATTCTTGCGGTCGGGACCAGAGTCTTGATCTGACCGGCGGCATATGGCGGTCGACCGGTCCTTGTCGAAAGCAAGAAAAAAGCGACTCGAGTTTCAAAACAAAAAACGATCAAACTTTTGATCTTCACGGCCAAACTTCACCAAACTTGGAACACACCTTCCCAAAGATATCTAGGACCTATTCCAAGCGACGATCGTCCAGATCTACGTCAAAGTTTAGATCTTTTTCAGTTTTACCGAAGAAGGGTATAAAACCGAGCAAAACGAAAAACTTGATCCAACTCTTGCTCGTGGGAGATTGATGATCTAGGTGACCTTAGATACGTTCCCACATGTCACAGCAAGGTGTAAGAGGGCACAAGAACAACCAAAAACCATAGGATCAAGGAAGCACCCAAAATCATCAAAAGAGAAGGAAGAACACAAGAGGGGAGCTCATCTTTGGGAATCATCCATAGATTGATTCATGATGTTGCTGGTTACAGCCACTCCCTCAAGGAGGACAAGAGCTCAATCCATGAGCATACACATCAACACAAGAGGGGAGCTTATCTTTGGGAATCATCCTTCTAGATCCCTAAGCCTCTCTTTTCTACCCTAAACCCTAAAACCAAACTAGGGTTTGCAAATGAAGTGTTTGGGCTGCTGTGAACAGCACCCTCTCTATTTATATGAGGCCTAGAGCTTCTAGAAGGTTTAGTCCAAATGGGCTCTCGTTAGGCCCAATAACAAACGGGACACACACGCACGTATTTTAAAGCGTCGTCTTCACTTCTCTTGACCTAATCCACTTCTTGACACACCGTCTTGCGTCGCGGGTTGGCATTAGGTCACCAAGGCGGTATTTAGTGAAATTACCAAAATACCCCTTCTCGATCTTTTCCGAAGACCGAGTCCAAACTACGCGAAACACATCCCATGCTTCGCCACGTGTAGGTTGATCCAGCGGCTCTCATCGTGTCGGCAAGTCTCTCCCATCCGGTTCCCACCGGACAACCTTGGCACTTGCACCGACCCCCGCACCGCTTGATCAACCAGTCGCACCGAACTGCCCGTTCGGTCATCTTCATCCATTCTGCGCCATGCTTGAGTTACTTGACCTCACCTGGCATCCTTGATCGTTCTAGACCTCAGCTCTCCAAGCTTAGTCCCGATCCTCCTCGCCGTTGACCGTCGTTGACCTCCAAGCCATCTGCACAGCAATAGACAAGCAAACACGAATCCGGGAACAAGTTTTTCACAACTTGACCCACGTTAGCCAAAACATGCAATATGCAACACATATGCATTAACAAACAAGGATATGACCTATCCAAAATCAGTCCATAACTAACACCATTTATTAACATAGAAACCGGTTAGACCGTCGTTCTGGCCGGTCTGACCGCCCCTAGGACTGAACCAGAATCTCACTTAAGTCAAGGCCGGTCTGACCGCCGGATTGGCCGGTCTGACCGCCACTGGGACTAAATCAGAATTTCACTTAAAGCTTGCCCAGTCTGACCGCCCAAAATGCCGGTCTGACCGCCAATGACCTGACAGTCCAGAAACTTTGCCGAAAACACTTGAAACTTCAAACCAAAGGCAACATTGCCAATTGTTTCATCATCCTAAGATCATGGGTATATCCCCATGATATCCACAATCTCCCCCTTGATGAACACATTGGCAATCTATCAGAAAATGTAGTTTTGGGTTTTGAAACGTAAAGAACTCGCAGTTTTCGTGCAAAGGCACAGCTTGGTCCATTAGCAAGAGAAAGCAATGGAAATGACCAAGCTGGCTCCAGAATAGCATAAGCAAGTGAGATAAGGCAAAAGGAAGCACAAAAGCTTCAATTTCCAAAGAAGAGCCAAAAAATCTCACTTATGTCCATATGAAAGAACAATTGTTCTATTTGACCTTTGATCATTGTTAGTCTTCAAGAATTGCAATTCAAATTCAGAAAAAGCAAATAAGACCAAAAGAATGCAATTAAGATGATCCCACTCACTATGATCACCAAATCAATTTCTCCCTAAGACTCCAAAAAGCTCCAAAAACAACATTTTTGACCAATCTTTCTCCCCCTTTGACAATGGATTCATTAAGGTGCAAAGAAGAAGATAGAGCATGAATGTAATGGAATGGCTGCAATTTTTTAATTTTTTAGTTTTTTAGTTTTTTTTTAAATTTTTAGCATAAAGAAGCCATGAAGATTATCCAAAAAGACTGTACAAGTATTACACCAAGCCATATTATGTGAAGAAGCTATGTTGAATCATGGCAAAACATGTACAGCAAAGCTAAGGCCAAAATAGCGATATTCTGAGATTAAATGAATTGATAGCATGACAAAGTGCTCAAGATCATAGTTTAACTACATGTATCCAAAAATGAGTCGGGCCATGTCTATAAGCAAAATGGAGCCAAAAGCTAGAAAATGAGTCAATTTTGAGCATTCTGCGATCAATTGTGAATCAATTTGTTCAAGCATTTATAATTTAGCACTTTGAGCACTTTGCTGAAAATGATTGGTTTTATCTTAGTAAAGCAAGTCTTGGACTAGGAGCCATCCACAACTGCCTCCTAAGCTTCAACCAATTGCCAATTTGTTTTCTTAGCATTGTGCTAGATCTCAAGCCTCACTACGACCATCCCAAGCAACAAAAGCTTAAGAGAGTGGTCTAGGTCATCCAAAACTCCCCCTGAGTTCATGCCTAGTGCAATGGCAAGCAGTCTCATAAAAAAGAATTGGTGAGATCAGTTTTTTCGCACAGAAAAGCTCATTTTTCATTTGCTTGACTTAAGAATTATCAAAGCTCAATTTAAAACTCAGAATAAGTTCAAGACTCAATTAAGCCTATATGACATGGTATGAATCATGAGAGGATCACTATAGCAAAACTAGTCACAAGATCCAACAAGTCATATTTTGATTCAGTTTGCTCACAGATAATAAAGCTAGCATGGCAAAAGCTAAGCTATACATAAAAAGCCATAAAAGAAATCTAGCAAGCTAGCACAAGACAAGGCAGGGTATAAAGTATGAAAGCATGTCATACAAGGATAATAATCAAAGCTCCATAAGGTTATATTACAATGCAAGTTGCTGAATTTTAAAATGCATTATGGCACAATGAATGCAAAAAGAGCAAACTCCCCCTCAAAACAGGCCAAGAGGACTAACAACCCCCAACTCTCCCCGCAAAGAAGCAAAACGAGAAGAATCAAGAGCCTTAGTGAAGATATCCGCAACCTGATGCTCGAACTCAACAAAGTGAAGCACAACATCACCTTTTTCAACATGGTCTCTAAGGAAATGGCATCGAATGTCAATATGCTTAGTCCTAGAATGTTGCACTGGGTTTTTGGCAATATTAATGGCGCTAGTGTTGTCACAGAAAAGAGGAACACTACCCAAAGACAACCCATAGTCCCGAAGAGTAGATAAGATCACGAGAGCAACTCTCGGGCTTGACTACATACTCGGCCTCGGCGATGGGTACGTACAACAGGATTTGTTTCCTAGATGACCAAGAGATAAGAGATGTGCCTAAGAAATAACAAATGCCAGAAGTACTCTTCCTATCCACTCTACACCTGGCAAAATCAGCATCATAAAAAGCCCGAATAGAGAGAGCAAAAGAAGAAGAATACCAAAGTCCAAAGTTAAGAGTGTCCTGGAGGTACCTAAATATCGACGACCTTTGCTTGAGCGATGAGAAGCTCGAGGAAGCACGAAATCGGCGCCACAGACACCTGATGGTGTATGTCGGCCTCGTATTTGTGAGGTAGAGGAGGAGCCAATCATCTTTGCGGTACTCCTTCTGGTCCACGGGCTCTCCATCCTCATCTGGGTCCAGCACGGTGGTCGTGGCAATGGGAGTAGACATTGGTCTACTGCTTCCCATGTCAAAGCGCCGAAGAAGGTCCTTTGTATAGTTACTTTGATGAATGAAGGTGCCTTCTTTCAGTTACTTGACTTGAAGACCAAGGAAGAAGGTCAATTCGCCCATCATGCTCATCTCGAACTCCCTGCTCATAGAATCTGAAAATCTAGACACCAAAGCATGAGAGGAACCACCGAATATAATGTCATCCACATAAATCTGAACCAACAAAAAGTCACTGCCATGCCTGAGAGTGAACAAGGTTTTATCAACCATTCCCATTTTGAAATCATTTTTAAGCAGAAAACTCTTAAACCTATCATACCAAGCTCTAGGGGCTTGCTTCAATCCATACAAAGCTTTGGAGAGTTTAAAAACATGGTTTGGGAATTTTTGATTTTCAAAACCAGGTGGTTGCTTGACAAAGACCTCTTCTTCTATGAAACCATTCAAGAAAGCACTTTTGACATCCATTTGATAAAGCTTAAAACCCTTAGATGTCGCAAATGCTAATCAAAATGCGAAAGGCTTCTAATCTAGCTATAGGAGCAAAGGTCTCATCAAAGTCTAAGCCCTCTACTTGGGAATACCCTTGAGCTACAAGTCTAGCCTTGTTGCGAACTACCAACCCATCTTCACTTAGCTTATTTTTGAAAACCCATTTTGTTCCAATTACATTATGATGTGGTGGAGGTTCAACTAAAGACCAAACTTGATTTCTTTCAAAGTTTTCAAGTTCTTCATGCATGGCATTGACCCAAGAGGCATCAGAAAGAGCATGGGTGACATCTCGGGGTTCAAAAGAAGCAACAAAAGCAGAATGTGCAGGAGAATCAGGAGAAATGAACCTGGAGCGAGTGACTTGCTCATAGAGATCCCCAATGATCTGCTCAGGTGGATGTTGTCGCTGAATATGAAGAGGGGCTCCTAGTGCAGAAGTGGCCTCTACCTCACAGGCTGTGGAGGTAGGAATAGAGCCACTCTGATCGTCGGTGAAGGTAGGAAGAGGCTGCTCATCTGAAACTGGTGTAGTAGAAGCAGGCTCTCCAACCATGTTAGAAGGGACTTGAGGATGGATTGCGTCCTCATCCTCAGAGTCATCATCGACGAAGATGCTCTTAGAAACACTGTGTACTGCTGACATCGGGTCTAGTACCGGACTAGCCTCATCAAAAGTGACCATGAAGTCTCAATAATTTTGTTAGTGTCAAAATTAAGTACACGATAGCCACGAGAATGAGCAGGATATCCAAGAAATATGCCATCAGAACATCTAGATTCAAATTTATCAAGGTTGCCATGTTTAAGAATGAAACACTTGCAACCAAAAATCTTGAAATGAGAAACTTTGGGCTTATGACCAAATCTGAGCTCATAAGAAATCTTACCAATAACAGATCTCAAGAAAACCCTATTAGAGATATAACAGGCAGAAGAGATAGCCTCAGCCCAAAACCTCCTAGGAGTGGAATGCTCATCTAGCATGGTCCTGGCCATCTCTACAAGGGTCCTATTCTTCCTCTCTACAACACCATTCTGCTGGGGAACTCTAGGTGAAGAAAACTGGTGCTCTAGCCCCCTATCAGAACAGAAGGTGGCAAAGGAAGAATTCTTGAATTCTATCCCATTGTCACTCCTAATGGCTCTCAAAGCTCCAGGAAGATCAACAGCAAGTCGAAGGTCCAATTCTCTAAAGAAGCCAAAAGCCTCGTCCTTAGAAACCAGAAAATAGACCCATGAATACCTGGAGTAATCATCCACAATCACAAGCACATACCATTTACCACCGGCAGACTGGACTCTAGAAGGACCAACAGTGTCTAAGTGCAAGAGCTGTCCTGGTCCATCGGTCATCACTAAGGTAAGAGGTGGATGAGAAGCAGAAACCATCTTACCATGTCTACAGGGTGAGCAAACAAGGTCTCTAATGACCTTGACCTAGGCAAGCCTCTAATCAAATCCTTGCTCTCGACTCTAGTCAAGTGGTCGAAGCCTATGTGACCAAGCCTGCGATGCCACAACACTAGATCATGGGAGTCAGAAGCTACAAGACACCTAGGGCTAGAAGCAGAAGAGAGACTGAAATCAGCACAAAAGATCCTCTCAAAGCTAGAGATCTCAAAGACAAGCTCACTAGAGGAATCTATAACTGACGAGGATATAATAATCCTCATTTTATCTTTTATCTATAATTCTTATTATAGGTAAATATGACGTCATGTGGACCACGAGTGTACCCTTAACATTATGAGGAAGAGCCTAATGGGTGGTCGTAAGTTCTTCTCGACCACCCCCATAATCGTAAGTTATGCTACGACTATCCCATAGTCGTAGGTCTTGCACGACTACCTCATAATCGTAGGCTCCTCTCGACTAGGTCACCTCGACCACTTTATAATCAAATAAACCTCTGAGACAAGTGGGCCTTATTGATCAAGGGATTCAAGCGGTCATCATCGTTGTTATTCTCATGAGTAATGGCACATAATACTCCATTATCTCTGGTATATAGCTGTTGAGCGATGTGGAGGAGTTATACGCCGGTGATAACTATCAACGTGCGTCCATTACAGGATGCAATGAGGCGCCGCTTCACCTGGAGTAACTGCCGCTCCTTCACGTACTATATAAAGGCGACAATCAGAGAAAGGAAGGGCGGATCAATCGGGCCATCAGGAATACAAGCATTATCTGTAATAGTCTTAGTTTTTCCCCTGATTGTTCAGAATATACTCAATACCATACACACACAGGAGTAGGGTTCTTATTCTCTCCGGAGAAGGCCTGAACCTGTATAAAAATCCCCGTGTCAATCTCTCTGCATGATTCCATTCTAGGAGACCCCGAATCAAACAATCTTTCGTAAGTTCGGTTCTAAAACACAAGCGGTTGGCGCCGCATTGTGGGGATCTTCGGTAATCTCTTGTCAACATTCTCTCTGTTTTCCAAATCTCATGCACTCATGGCGGGAGAATGGAGCGAGGAGAAGCTGGTTCGACTTGGCGATTATCTGAACATCGACATGGATGCGGTTTCGATTATGAGCCAAGTGGCGACTCATCCGATGGTACTTGCGCCTCTGGTGATCTTCCCACAAATCCAGGAGACAATACCAGCGATGGAGTTGAGGAGGATCCTTATCCCCACAGCGATGCGTCCGAGAGAGAATCTACCCTCTCAAAGGACAAGGGTCAATTTGACGGGACCACATCGGTGGACTCACAACACAACGAGTTTTTCCTCGAAGTGTCCGAGTCCCCCGAGGCGGTCCGATTTGGTGAGCAAGCCTTGGAAGCCACAATTAGGAACTTCACCGACATCGGTGATCATCTCTCTGGATGATATCGAGGCAATGGGATCAAGCATGCTTTTCCTACAAATTCGACCATCTCTCCATGAGTCACACTGCCGACGGAGACAGTTATAACCCGGACTTCCCCTACATGGAGGGGATCACTCCAAGTCGCCAGATGGTGTCTCTTGACAACTCCTCAAGCGAGGAGGCCTCGAGCGCAAGTGAGAATCATCAACGGGAGGTCTTCGTCCTTCCCTCGGATCAAGGTCAATCTCCTAGAGACCGAGATAGAGACTCTCCCAGAAGATCACACACTGCGCCCCCTCGTGGCAATGGCCAGGACACCACCACTGGCGGATACAACCAACACCTTCATGAACGCCAGGGAAATCCTCGAAATTCTCGCGCTTCATTAAGGCAATCTCAAGAGTCTGACATGGAAAATCTTGAGGCAATTCGAAGGAAGAAGATTGAAGCTCAGAAGAATTTGCCTGGGCGCGTTCAATATCAATCAGAGGAAGCTCGAGAGCTCCAACACATCAATGACTTGCTCGAGAACCCAACTCAAGAGCTAGCCCGAGCGCCAGGCTATGACCTCTTCGTTGAAGAGATCGCACAAAGGCTTCGGAGTACGATGAATAAGCTGGAAGCTCCTCGCCGACATCATTCAAGTAGTCGTAGCCATACGACTTCTTCAGCTACCAGTCGATCAAACATATCACCACGAAGGAATCGACGCCTTAGCGATGAAGTCGCGTCGATCTCCTACTCGAATGTCTCCCGAATGGTGATGATCAACAAGCTCCTCGGAGGTGATCGCTCACCACTCCGACATGAAAATCTCTGACGAGATAGATTACGAGAGTATTCCCTCGTGGGGCCGAGACCTACTATAGGTCGGGTCAACTCACATCTTGGGTATCGTCGAAACGACCACTGGTGATGTCAACCCTTCTTTCTGCAAAGGAGGCGTCAAGAAATCATAAGCGGATGTCGGGCATTCTCTCCGGATCTCGGTACATTCATTGGCCACCTCGATTTCGACCCGGTGAACATGGAGAAGTTGATGGTTCTCAAAATCCCATCGAATTCCTTCAAATCTACTAGCAGGTTGTCCGAGCGGCGGGGAGGAGGAGAGCTTGTAATGGCGAATTACCTTCCAAGCGTGCTCGAAGGGTGCGCTTTCGATCGTGGTTACTTAACCAATCACTCGAGTCGATCTATTCTTGGCAACATCTCTGCGACCTTCTCTTGGCGAATTTTCAAGGCACATACAATGCATACAGAAAGGAGGGCGACTTGCACCGGATGAGGCGAGCGACAACGAGACATTGCGCCAATTCATCAAGCGCTTTAGTCGGGTTAAGTAACTCAATTCGAAAGTTTCGATTCATTTGTCATCGGGGCATTCAAGCGAGGAGTCCGTAGTAGAAGGATAATGAGAGGATATTGCTTTAAATCCTCTCATACATCGCGAACTCTTGAAATGGCCGATCGATATCATCGCTTCGGCGGTCGAGTGGAACAACACAATCGATCGCGAAGACAATCCATCTCGAGAGCAAGGCGAAGTTGGTAAGAAGAAGGATAAGAAAATAAAAAAGTCCAAGAACAAGGCGAAGGGTCAAAAACTCCAAGCCAGCGGTTCCAAGGAGGTATTGGCTGTGAATGATAAAGAGCCACGCACATCAAGCCGCACTCCGAGCAGAGGCAAAGGTAAGCGCCCTAATCGGAAAAATGATAAGCCTAGGTGGTGTCCTTTCCATAAAAGGAAGGGCATGACCTTCATAGCTGCCGGGTCTTCACGAAAGCTTGAAGACTACTACAGCGACAAGGACCATTTCCACTCTCGAGCAGGTGGGACAAGCGAGTGGTCATAAATCTTCGGATAGCGAAGAGGAGATCTTTGTTCGGGATCCGCAACACACCGTCGAACACATCTACGGGGATCATCGGCATATGAATCAAAGCGACGACTTAAGGTGCTGAGCGTGAGGTAAACTCCATAGATCCTCCCTCGTCAATAAATTACGAAGTGGTCGGAAGTCACCATCTCTTTCGAGAAGGGTGATTGCCGATTCCTTCGACTCGACAGTCGATATCAATCGTGGTCGAACCCACCATCAACAATTGTCGGGTCAATCGAGTTTTGGTTGATGGTGGTAGCTCGATAAATATTTTATTCTGAGTGCCCTGGATGACATGCAAGTACCGGGACCAAAGTAAGACCGAATGCGATTTCGTCTGACCTATAACGCCATACTCGGACGACCAACTTTGGCAAAATTCCTAATGCCTACTCATTATGGATATCAATGTATTAAGATGCCAGGCCCCAAAGGAGTAATCACAATCCATTGTGACAAAAAGATGGCGCATACTGCGGATCGTCGATCCCTCGAGATGGTTGGACAAATACCAACTCGAGAAGAAAATCGACCTTCGACTAGCAAGTCGAAGCCTAAAAACTACACCAAAGCGAGCGACAAAGTCAAAGAGGTTCCTCGGGCCAGGGAGCCCTCAAAGGCTCGCGCATCGGGATGCTTCCGACCCCAAATAGGAAGATGCCCTCATTACCTTCCTCAGAGCTACTTGAGATGTCTTAGCGTGGCAAGCATCCGACATGCCGAAGTCCCGTGGAGGTGATCGAGCCTGAGCTAGCTACGGCCGATAAAGTACCCGTAAAACAAAAGTTACGAAGATTTTCCCCTGATCGACGAGATGCTATTAAATCAGAATTGGATAAGCTACTTCAAGCAGGCTTTATAAGAGAGGTCAACCACCCAGAATGGTTAGCTAACCCTGTAATGGTTAGAAAGTCAAACGACAAATGACGTATGTGCGTAGACTTTACTGATCTCAATAAAGCTTGTCCAAAAGACGATTTTCCTTTACCTCGTATCGATCAGTTGGTTGACTCTACTGCAGGTTGTGAAATGTTAAGTTTTTTAGATGCATATTCTGGATACCACCAGATCAATATGTGTCTAGACGATGAAGAAAAGACCGCATTTATTACACCATTTGGTTTATTTTGCTATGTCAAAATGCCATTTGGTCTAAAAAATGCGGTAGCTTCTTTTCAGCGCTTGATGCGAGCAACTTTTCATCTCAATTAGGCGAAATCTAGAAGCCTATGTTGATGATCTAGTTGTCAAAAGCATCAAGAGACTTAATCATATTACTGACCTGCAAGAAACATTCGACAATCTCAGAAAACATCGCTTAAAACTTAATCCTGAGAAGTGTGTATTTGGAATCTCTTCAGGGAAATTGCTTGGATTCCTAGTATCAATACGAGGAATCGAAGCAAATCCCGAAAAGATAAAAGCCATTTTACAAATGCGCCCTCCAACTACACGGAAAGAAGTCCAGAAACTCACTTTGGGTGCATGGCGGCTTTAAGTCGTTTCATCGCCTGTTGGGAGAAAAGGACTACCTTTCTTTAAACTTCTAAGGAAACACGAAGGTTTTGAGTGGTCGAAAGAGGCAAAGCGCTGCCTTTGAGGATGTCAAGAGGTACCTTCTGAGTGCTCCTATTACGGTCTCTCCGAGGCGGAAGAAAGCGCTCTTGGTTTACCTAGCGCCACGCCCGAGGCGATAAGCTTGATAGTGGTCGTAGAAGCGTGAAAATGTACAACGACCGGTCTACTACGTAAGTGAAGTCTTACGGACCTAAGGGCGTTACCCTCGGGTCCAAAAACTTCTATATGCCCTCCTCATGTCTTGAGGCGAGGCATTATTTTGAGCGCACAAACTAGCTGTGTTGCGTCGAGTTTCCCTTGGGAGCGATCCTCCGAATAGGGAAGCAATGGGCGCATGGCAAAATGGTCGGTCGAACTTGGGGAGTTCGACATCCATTCGTGTCCCGACGGCCGTTAAATCCAGATCTTGGCGGACTTTGTCGCCGAATGGACAAATCTGAACTGTTCGGGATCCCGATCTGATTCCCACGACCGATTGGGCGATGTATTTTGACGGGTCGCTTACTTTCGGTGGCTCGAAGTGGGGTGGTCTGGTATCTCCTCTGGGAGAGACCTTAAAGTATGCCATACAATTAAACTTCGGGCCACTAATAATGTGGCGAGAATCTGAAGGTTTGCTAGGTTGGTATATGTCGACGATCGAATCACCGATCTTACGAAAATAAGCGAGAAAATGGCGTGGAATATCACGGAATGGAATGGGGTCGCTCTTTATTGATATGAGCTGGATTTACAAGATGTGGCTAAGTACTACCTGAATTACCTTGAATGGAGGAATGCTTAACGAGCAATCGGACTTAGAATATGAGTCTAAAGGTGATTATCTAACTTCTAATTCCACCGCTTAGGCTTACGTGCATATCTTTGCCTTGGCCTTGTTTTGTGTGTCGCCTATCGTCTCCCCTCTTTCTTCTCTGTGCTTCACCTTTAAATAACTTCGAAGAGATGGCGATTACTCTGGAGAAGCGTCCTGGTGAAGCGTTCCGTTGGTCGGAGCGGTAGAAAGTTAACAATGTGCTAACTTCCTTGCGGTTGCTTGTGAAAAGCTTAACCGTAGGGTAGTTAATAGTCGGTGTCTCGGGGTTGTACCATCGCATGGTTTGGAGCGTATAACACATGTTCCATTCATCATACGATAAGAAATACCGATTCGATAATTTTCGGCGGTTATACGGTGGGGATTAGGCACAAAGCCTCATCAGGCCGTGGTACCGATAAGTAACCTCTGAATACTAACGACCGGGAGGTCGTTAGTCTTAGGGAATTCGACCATGAAAACGTATGGTCTTTTACTATGCATTTAAAATAATACATAGAGGTTTTAATCCTCGTCGGCTAGCCCCGAACTTTAAATGGCTGGTCGTGTATATATCTTTTCCGATGAAATCGTATCAGGCGAACCCATTTAATGTAAGTGGTATCTGAAGTGATCGTGTTCACTTTAAAGTTGAGAACTTGCCTTGGGAAGCGAAGAGTTCCTCTGTCGTTTGAACAAAAAAAGCTTTTTGTCGGTTGGACTTTGTGGGAATCCTCTGAAAGTATCGGAAGTTCATAAAATCTTCCTCGCCGGGCTCTTAGAATTTTATGCTTCCAAAATCCTTCGATCCTTTAGCTTCTCGCCAAGAAATCCTCCGAGTCTTTTCTGTTCTTCCGACCACAAAGTATCCAACTTTTGCTACTCATTCTTGAGGATTTTCGCCATGTCGGAGCAGATTACAAAGTGGTTGCCTTGAATTGGGCAAGAAAAAGCTTGAGGCTTTGGCGAAGATGGGAATGCTCCCGGATAGGAATCGATTAATTGGAGACCGGCGAGTGGAGAGCATTTTTCGAGCCGTGAAGATGGCGAAATCCCTGTTTTCCTTGCCTACATCGAATGCGGGCTGAGACTACCGGTACACAAATTCCGCCTCCGCGTTCTTGAACATTACGGGGTGGAATTGGTGAATTATTAAATTCGATCGCAAATATTAGTATTTTCGCATATTTGTGCGAGGCATACTGGGAATACAACCGAACTTGAAGCTCTTTAGTTATTTCTACCGCATGGTGATGGGAAAATCTCTTGGCGAAATCTGAGGCAGCTCTGGGGAATGCACATTGCGTCTTCATGACGGGAAGGCGATGAGTACATCTTCATGTCGTGAAATCTTCGTGGTAAATCGTGGAAAAATCTTGGTTTTACATAGCGATTCTGAAAACGATGGCCTCTACTTGGCGGAACTAGAGCAAGTGAAAACTCCAAGTGGAAGGAAAGCGTAAAGAAGGCGAGGATAGTCAAAAGATGGGCGGATGCCATCTATGACTTCTTGAGTCGAGGGCCCGACCGTGGCATGTGGTGAAGGATTTCACCTTTCGTCGATTAGCCCATTGAAGCTCAGGACTCATTCCTGCTCTGGTGCCTTGATCGTGATGAAGCTACCTCGGAAGGTGGTAAGTCTTTGAGATAAATTCGATCGGTATTTTGATTTGATTAATGTATTACCTTAAAATCTGTCTATTCTTCCTACTGTTAAAGCTCTTTCCCAGGAAATTAGAGATCGAGTCGGGATGATCGTCTGGGGAGCACTGGAGAAAATTTGAATGCCCCAAGATCTTAGCCGTAACTCCTATTGAAGGAGGCGGCAAGGCTTAAGGTAATTTAATCAAAAATTCCTTTTACCATGTGTATACATATATTCCACCAGATTTCCAATCGTGCTCTACTTTTGCGATCGATCGGATTGCGAATCATACAATCTGGTGAGGATCAACGCCCCACCTTAGTTCCGACCGAGTCGTGCCACGAGGCACTTGAAGGAGATGAATCCTCGAGGTAATAGAACATTTTGGAATCATATATGTACGAATTTTTTTAGATAAAGGATTTCTTCACCCAATCAAATTTGTTCTTTGATTTAGGTGGATAAGCTTCGAGGGCCCATGAGAATGTAGCTGCGGAGGTCAGAGACTCGGAGTGGTCGTGCACGACCTTATGGTTATTCTTGAAACAAGCGATCCGGAGATTGATGAAACCACTCCCTCAGGCCGGATAGTCAAGAATGCGGTCCTTGATGGGCCGGTGAGGACATAACTTCAGACATCTTGTTGGAGGATGTGAGGTTCAACAAACCTTCTTTGGTCGAGAACCCGGCAAGATTGGAGAAGAAGAAAAGGAAGGCTAGCGGCCTGATTTCTCTCTTGCGCGTTTGAGTCAAATCCGGAGATTAACAAGGTATGTACAAATGAAAGTGATCGTATAAGTATGTACCTCTAATAATTCCTTGATGATTTGATACTTTGAACTTCCCATCTTCGGTTTGCATAGGTCTTACGGTGTTCGGTCGTTTAGACTGGTTCTTCTGAGGACTGGCACTGTGGAAGTTCAGAGCAGAGCACTTCTCGGGACAAAGTTCTGAGGAATAGTGGTCGAAGAAGCCCCGGCGGTGACAAGAACAGCGGTTGAGTTGGATCCTTTGGTGATTGAAACCCTTACGTGGAGGTAGATGCCTCGAGAGGTCTCAACGAGTTCCGATCACTGGCGATAACCCTTCCCAACCTAACAAGTTCCTTTTAGTCCCGATTCATCGAGGATAAGGAGCTTGATGAGGCGTGGCGAAAATATCAAATACTCGGCTCAAGATGCACCTGATTTGATTTTTGCGGTTATAATGACCAGACAATTGGGTAAGTATTCTCGACCAACTTCATAGCTCTTCTTTAAAAAGTTTATAAGAAACTTAAGAAAGAGAACGATATTTGTGTAGCATTTGGTCGAGAACTTTCTTTGTGATCGGAGGACCCGACCCAATGAGTTAAGGACTTGGAGCAAAAGCACTCGAGTTGGAAAGTAAGAACTTTTCCTTTTGAACTTTTGTTTCTTCTTCAATACTTTGCTCCTCTATAATTATTCTCCTTATCGCATTCGATAGATCTGGAGAAAATAAAAGAGGAGGTTGTGGTGAAAGCCAAGACGACTTTTCTTGAAGAAGAAATAAAAGCTAAGGACCGATCATTTCTTTGAAGCAAGTTGATTTAAAGACAGGTTGATCGTGAAGCAACGACCAAATATGAAACACTTAGCAAAACAAATGAAGGTAATATGTCGTAAGCTTGATTTTTCCTTCATTTATGCTTGTGTTCATTAAGCGATTTGTTTTTGCAGAGCAAGCGCAAATCTTGAGCAGAGTAAAAAAACTCGAAATTTGAAGCAGGATAAAGGGCGGCTCTTGCTCAAAATATTGATGAAAAGATTCATGCTTTGAACAAGATGATCTTTGATATGGGATCGAGGATCAAGCTTGCCTTCCTTAGGAGATCCAATAGAAAATGAACTATTTGGGTCAACTTCTAGGGGATCTTAAAGTTACGCTCAAAACTACTCGGACGAATTATGCGGGCCTAAAAACAAGCGTTGCAAGTGGAGTTAGTTTTGCTTTGGCAAAGAAAGCTTCCAACCCTCCATAGATCTCCAAGCTGTTAAAGATGACTTCAGCGCCCCATTGAGGAGGCGACCAAGTTCATGGAAGAACTCGGGCCACTCGGAGATATAGTTGTAGAGGAGATGGAGGTCGAATCTCCGACAAGCGAGAGTTAAGTGGGAATATTTCTTAGAGTAGGTTCTGCAAGTGTAAAAATATTTGAATATCTATGAAAACTTACCTTTTATGTCATTGACAAAGCTTTTGTTTATCTGTTTGACTTTTTTTAAATTCTCGTATATTTCCTAGCCCCGGCGCTTTATAGTAGAAGAGCGTTCTTGTACAAGCGGTGAGCCAAGAAAGAGAATAAAAAGAGGTCATAACCATGTATGTGAGTTTTTGAAGGTATGTTTGGACATGTAAGACAAAAGCGATCGTTAAAGATACTAGGAAATCAAATGTGGTCGGGACAGTATGATTTCGACTAGTTATAGATCTTTGTTTGTCATAATGGAAATACCCATAAAAACACTACATATGGTCGGAAAAAGACTTTGTCAAACTTGACATAAGAAGAAATGCAAATATGTATGCAACAAATTATAAGTGAACTTTGTTTATATCTATTGTCCCATAATCTGGTGGAACTAATGCTAAGACACGAAGGCATCGACACATTTCTTGAAAGCGTGTTCAAATTCTCAGATCCGATCGGTAGCGAGGATCGAAGAAAAGAACCGTCGCTAGGAAGCTCCTTCCGATTAGGCGGTGACCACGTCTAAAAAAGAGAGACTTGACTAGGAGGCTTTCCGTGTCGAGCGAGAGCTGGACAAGAATAGACGAGAATCTTAAAATAATGAAGCATAATCTTGAATCGTAAGCATATCATTCATGAGATAGTTAGTTGTGTGGCGCTCTGATTACTCATTTTCTTTGAGAAAAGAGTGTAGTCGCGCGTGGGAATCATTTGAAGAAAAATACTCACGACTAGGACCATAGAGTATCAGAGATCCTTAAAAAGGATATCGGAGAGAAAAATGTCTTCTCCGACCAGACTAACAATAATAAACGACCAGAATGTAGGTGTATATATATAAGCAAAGTTGCACTTCTTAATTAATTAATGAATTTAATGAAATTGAAATTGAAAGAAATGAAAGAATGAAAATTAAACATAGAACTTACGCAATTGATCGATGTTCCAAGAATTTGACAAAATTTGCCCATCAGACATAGCCAGTCGTACGGAACCTGGTCGGGTTACTTTGACCACAGTGTAAGGACCTTCCCATTTAGGAGAAAGTTTATTGCGATTTGTTTGGCTCTGAATTTTTTCGAGAACGGATCACCTCTGACAAAGGCTGCGAGGTGCACCTTACGACTATGGTACCTTCGCATGGCTTGTTGGTAGGCTCGCCGATCGTATAAGGGCTTGGTTTAAATCGTTCTTCAAGGAAATCGGCGTCGTCGAGTCGTCGTTCATTCGATCATTTTCGTCAAAACGATCGATTCGGCGAGCCAATTTTGAGTTACGGAGGAAGCATAGCTTCAAAGCACCATAAACCAAAAAGAATGGAGTTTCACCGGCCGCACGGTAGTGTCGTGGGTTCGAACGCCCATAACACGAGGAAGTTCTTTAACCCAAGTGCTCGACCGTTTGATTAAGCGGTGAATACTCGGCGTTTGATCCCGCATAAGGATACCATTAGCCGCTCAAGCGCTCCGTTGCTCTGCGGATGTGCAATGAAGCAAAATGAACTTTGACACCAAGTTCATCACGAAATTCTGGAATTGACCGCCTTTGAGAGGCGGGAACCATTATGCGTGATGATCTGTTGGGTACACCAAATCGCGTGATCACATTTTTCAGAGAAATCTCTTAGCGGCCTTAGTTGTTATTTTAACGGTGGCTCGGCTTCAATCCATTTTGTAAATGTGTCAATCATGACGAAAAGGAATTGAAGCCCCGGTGCTCTTAGGAAAGGTCCCGAATGTCGATCCCAGGTTGCAAAAGGCCAAGAAAGAGAATTGTTTGTAAGGCTTGTCTTTGGTGGTGTACTTATCGGCTATAAACCGACATTGTACACACTTCATCACAAGCTCCTTTGCATCATGAAGGCGCTTGGCGATAATAGCCTTTGGGAAGGCTTTACCGACCTGTGGTTCTCAGTAGGAATGGTGTGCTCATGAGACACCTTCATGTATTTGGTTAGCAACCTAATGCCATCCGTTTGAGATATGCATCTCATCAACACTCCATGAGATCCTCGTTTATACAAGGTACTTTCGATTAGAGTGTATGATTTGGCTTTTCGTGCTATACGATCAGCCTCTACATCATCTTCTGGAATTGTGTCATGCTGAAGATAATTGTAGATCGATGTCATCCAGTCTCTACCTTGATCGTGACAGCGCCAACCGTCAACATATCTGGTCAGCGCCAACCGTCAACGACCTGTGGAGCATCCATGTTCCCTTGATTAGTTTGTTCAACTTGCAAAGAATCATGTATGTTCTCGGAAGGCTCAACTACCGAGGGTGAATTGAGTTGCTCGAGAAAAACTCCGGGCGGGACGGTCGACCTCGTGGAGGCCATCCGTGCCAACTGGTCTGCCAGAAAGTTTTCCTTTCTAGGAATATGTTGGATCTGAAAACCGAAGAAGTGCTTTTCAAGTTTTCGTACTTCCGCCAGATAAGATGACATCTTGGTACTAGAGCATTGATACTCTTTCCCCACTTGATTCGCTACTAGTTGAGAATCGCCTTTCACTAGTAATCTGCGAATCTCGGCGAGCAATTTGCTCGAGTCCGCCGATAAACCTTCATATTCTGCCACATTATTGGTGGCAGGAAAATTTAACTGGATGGCGTACTTGATGTGTTCGCCGGTAGGGGATATCAAGACCACTCCAGCCCCCGATCCTTGTAACATCAAGGAACCGCGAAATACATTGTCCACTCGTCGTGGTGTTAGTACTTTCGGGTCCTTGGGTGGGTTCGAGGTTTGTCCATTCGCAATGAATTACGCTATTGCAGGACTTTATTGCTGTTAAGTGAAATAAAATGGAGATCGAACGCCCTAGCTCGACCGCCCATTTGGCTATTCGTCCGATGATTCCTGTTTCCAAGGACTTGACCAAGGGGATATCCGGTAGAATACGACCACTTTGTGGGCACGAAAGTAGTGCCTTAGCTTCCTTGAAGACATAAGGAGGCCATAGAGCAACTTTTGTACTGTGGGTATCTTTCCTTTGGTCCATGTAAGACTTCGCTACGTAATAGACCGGTCGTTGGATATTATTCCTTTCTACAACGAAGACACCGCTAAGCTATGCGTGGTGTTCTTTGCCCGTAAATTAGCAATGTTTCTCCGGTCTCGGAGAAACTAAAACCGGTACTTGTAAGGTACTTTTGAGTTCCTCAAAGGCATCGTTTGCCTCTTTAGTCCACTCGAAACTCCCATGTTTCGAAGAAGTTTAAAGAAAGGTAATCCTTTTTCCCTAATCTTGCTATGAAAGCGACTTAACGCCATCTGACGATTAGTTTTGGACTTCCTTCTTAAGTGGTCGGGGCGATGTCGGTCGATGGCGCAATTTTCTTTGGATTAGCTTCAATACCTCTAGCGAAACTAGGAAACCAAGCGGTTTTCAGCGAAACTCGAACACACACTTTTAGGATTTAACTTGAGGTTATGTCTTCTCAAGTTGTTAAAGGTTTCTTGTAAGTCGAGGAACGTGGTGGCGTTGGTGGTCTTTACGACCAGATCGTCAATATAAGCTTCTAGATTCCGACCGATTTGTGGACTAAAAGTTTTTTGCATCAACCTTTGAAAAGTTGCACCAGCATTTTTGAGACCAAATGGCATCTTAATATAACAGTAAGTACCATATGGGGTGATGAAGGAAGTTTTCTCCTCATCTTCTTTACACATACTAATCTGGTGGTACCCTGAATACGCATCTAAAAAACTTAGTAACTCGCACCCAAAAGTAGAGTCTACTAGTTGATCAATGCGAGGAAGGGGAAAGTCATCCTTCGGACAAGCTTTATTAAGATCGTAAAAGTCGATACACATTCGCCATTTCCCATTATTTTTCCTAACCATTACAGATTAGCAAGCCCTTTGTGGGTGGTCGACTTCACGAATAAATCCTGCTGGAGAAGCTTGTCAATCTCCATTGGATTGCTTCCTTCGATCGGGTGCAAAGCGTCGTAGTTTACGCTTGATCGGTTTTTATCGGTGGAGAGCAAGCACGTGCTCGATCACCTCGAGGGACTCGGGCATATCGGACGCTTGCCAAGCAAACACGTCTTGATTTGCTCGGAGGAAAGAGACGGCGACTCTTCCTATTTAGGGTCGAGTCTTGCCCGACCAGAATCTTGCGCGGTTGGATCTGGTTGTCTGACCCATGCGACGACTTGACGCTGTCCGAGAAGCGCTTTTGTCGAGTAGTACCTCCTTGGTGCAGTCGGATGGTTTGGCGTCATCTTTGGTTTCGAGTGCTTGACTCGCATGGGAGACGGATTAACCTCTCGGTCGGAAGTTCATCAACGATTGCAAAGGATTTCCGATCGCATCGTAAGCCATTTTCGATCTCCTCGGTGTGATGACTCCTTTGGCCCGGCATTTTCAAACTTTGATAACCGTAATGCGTGGCTATCAAGAATTTTGCTAATCTTTGACCGAGGATTCCGTTGCGCGGATTGAAGTTTACTACATCAAGCGGGATCTTCTCTGTTTGGAAATTGTCGAGTTTTCCAAACGTCACGGTAGGAAACTTGTCCTATCGGTTTAGCGGTAGAACCGGAACTATGCCATGAAAAGCATATTTCATGTGTTTCACCTTTGACATGGGGACTGCATTTCTTCTAAAGCTCCTACAAATAATATATTCAAGGAACTACCCCATCCACTAAGACCCGATTAACCCGACAATTATTAATAGTTGGTTCAGCGGCGATGGGGAACCTACCGGTCGAGTCGATGGGATGGTGCGATCGTCTTTCTTTGAAGAAATTATGCGGTGTCCGACCACTTCGAGTGCTTGATTACAGCTTGGAGATTCGACGAGGTTGACCTCCGCTCCATGGCCTTGAGATGGCGTCTGGACTCGTATGAAGAAGATCCTCCAAAAATCATGTTGGTGTGTGTTGGGGATCCGGTACTCCATCTCCTCGTCGCCATCCTTGTCCTTTTTGGAGCTCGTTTCTCCATGTTCTGTATTCTTTGAAATGGTCCTTTACCGCATAATAATCCTCCGGTTTCTTACGCAGACCACGGCAGTCTTGCAGATCATGCCACTCGCTTTGGTGAAGTGGACACCACTTTTATTAAATGCAGAATCCTTTGGTCGGAACTTTTGTTTTGCTTCGACCAAGCATAGTCCTTCTTGCCCTTCCTAATCTTATGCAGGCAGCGAGGACTT
Organism: Phyllostachys edulis; assembly: GCA_036346405.1. Taxonomy (NCBI): domain Eukaryota; kingdom Viridiplantae; phylum Streptophyta; class Magnoliopsida; order Poales; family Poaceae; genus Phyllostachys; species Phyllostachys edulis. Next base: position 100,466,094 of record CM070545.1, on the reverse strand, counting down.
CTTTGTCGTCGGGTCTGCGGTTCTTTTTCTTCTTGAGAGACTTCTTGTTCTTTTCTCTGTTTGTCGGCCGAGGTGGGGAATCTTGTCTTCCGATCGATGGCTTCACACCACTCGATTGCTTCACTAGCGATGACATATTTGTCGCCATATCAAAAAGCTCAGCGGTTGTTCTTGGAGGGTTCATTGCTATGTCCTCCGTAAACCGCCGATTCCTTAGACTGTTTTAAAAGCTTTGAATAACGAGAGGACTCTGCGACTTGGGTATAGAGTTCTGAAACTGGTGAACCTCTTGATATATTGGCGTAAAGTCTCATCGATCCTGCCGGATTACGTGGAGATCGTCCTCCTTCCTGAGCGATCGACGTACTCGAAGTTGGCAATCGAGAAGATCCTGAGTTGTTCCCAAGTATATATGGATCCGGCCGGTAAGTTTAACAACCACGATCAAGGCGGACCCTTCGAGCACGGTGGGTAAATAGTTGGCCATTACATTCTCATCGCCACCAGCAGCCACGATAGCGATGGTATATATTTGGAGAAATTCAATGGGTTTTGAGTTCCATTGAATTTGTCCAAGTTGGCCGGTCGGGCAAGCTAGGCTAACGCATGACTTGGAGCCCAGCAGAGAAGGCTCGACAACCCGTGATTGATTCATGGCGTCTTCTGCAGGAAGGTGCGGATTATGTCGATCGGAGACCGATCCCTAAGATTGAGAACGCTGGAACTCCGGTGTACCGATCCGGTCGTGGACATTGATATGATGTCCACGACCACCACTTGGTTCAAGCGATGTCGGAGATCGTTAGGTCCTAGTGGTGGTGGTTCTTCTCGGCCTTGATGGGGAGTACCCTCTTGAAATAGCCTTCTCCCTCGTGACTCCTTAGTCGGAATCTTGAGGAGGTCTTGGTATCGATCGCTCTCTGGTATGACCGTCTTTGTCCCCTCGAGGAGGAGGCGTTGGGGCGAAGTCCTAGTCGACTTCTGAACCCTCTGTTCTCGAGACGCTTCCGTTATTTGCATGGTGCATTGGAGAATTTGGGATACCGACCTACGAGTTATACAAAACTAGGCGTTCTGCTAGAGCAGATCGAATTATTTAACATGTTTTGAATCGCCGCAAGTTTTTGTACGATTCTGAAGGTCTCGTGGTTCATCTTGGTCGAGGTGTCGCTGTCGAACCTTCCCGACCTTCGGATTTGTTCGATCTGTCGGTCACCACTGGGTGGGGCGTGCAGGCGAGTTAAGCGATTGGCGTCGATTAGTTCCGTTGCCTCCGGAAGTTGGTGCTTGACGGCCGGATCATCTCTAACAACACGTGATGGCGTGGTAGAGAGTGTAGGACCCGCAGGCATCTTGATCTTCATCTCCGATCGCGTTGACTTCGTGCTTCCAGCATTGATCTTCCGATGAGCTTCCATCATAACTAATGGAGAGCTTGTCAGTGCTTCTGCCAGAATCTTCCACGATGGAGATCGGTCGGAGATGAGCACTTCGAGGTCTTTCGGCTGATCCGACGAACCGCCGATCGTATCTTTGAGTGTGATCATCCCCACATGGCCTCGACCGGTGGAGGTTTCATCGACACCGTTACGGTGACGGTTGACTCCTGGAATTGCCAGAAGTCGAAGGAGAGTATCTTTCAGCCATGATTTCATCAATGGTATAGAGTTTTCCGGGTGATGGAGCTGAAATTTCTTCACCTGTTTCGCCGGTCGAGAAGACCGGGCTTGAAGAGATCCTCTGGCATTCCGAACTGGTCGGAACGGCCGGTTCTCCTGGTTGCGCCACCGGTAGTGGCGGCGCATCTTCATCCATCCGTCGACCTCGCTAACGTCGTCGGCGACGCGAGCGGCGGAGGAGGATGAGGAGGATGACCTGCCATTTTCTTCCATGGCGCGGATACATCCTTCCATGTCGAGGTTGGCGTAGTCGCCGTCGAACCGATTTTCCTCATCCCAAACTCCGCATAGTCGCATGAGCGATTGCGAGTTTTTGGCGAGGATTTTCTTGAGCTAAAAAAAAAATTTCTTGAAACTTCGCCTTCTTCCCCACGGACGGCGCCAAATTGTCGGCGATCGAATCGCCGATCTTCGAAAATAAGCGAGGAAAATGGCGTGGAATATCACGGAATGGAATGGGGTCGCTCTTTATTGATATGAGCTGGATTTACAAGATGTGGCTAAGTACTACCTGAATTACCTTGAATGGAGGAATGTAGCAAGACAATCGGACTTAGAATATGAGTCTAAGGTGATTATCTAGCTTCTAATTCCACAGCTTAGGCTTCATGCATATCTTTGCCTTGGCCTTGTTTTTGTGTGTCGCCTATCGTCTCCCCTCTTTCTTCTCTGTGCTTCACCTTTAAATAACTTCCGAAGAGATGGCAGTTACTCCTGGAGAAGACGTCCCTGGTGAAGCGTTACGACTGGTCGGAACGGTAGAGAAGTTAGCAATGTGCTAACTTCCTTGCGGTTGCTTGTGAAAAGCTTAGTAGGGTAGTTAACGATCGATGTCTCGAGGTTGTACCATCGCATGGTTTGGAGCGTATAACACGTATTCCATTCATCATACGATAAGAAATACCGATTCATTAATTTTACGGCGGTTATCCGGTGAGGATTAGGCACAAAGCCTCATCAGGCAGGTACCCATTAAGTAACCTCTGAATACTAACGACCGTGGAGGTCGTTAGTCTTAGGGGTTACGACCATGAAAACGTATGGTCTTTTACTATGCATTTAAAATAATACATAGAGGTTTTAATCCTCGTCAGTATACGAGCAGCGAAAGCGCTCTCGATTCGCCGACTACTCGTGAGAGGAGACTCTCAACTAGTCGTGAATCAAGTCGGCAAAAGTACCAAAGTGCTCTAACCCGACAATGTCTCGGTACTTATTGGAAGTGCGAAAGCTAGAAAAGCATTTTTAGGTTTGAGGCTGGTCATCCTCGAAAGGATAATTTCCCATGAGACCCGGCTTGCTCGAATAGCTTCTTCCCGATCTGTAGTACCAAAAGGAGTCTTTTTGGAACAACTCCAGAAGCCTTCTCTGGTCGATGAACTAGAGACACCTCCTATTGAGGCGGCCTCTCTAGAATGCGAGGATACATGGATGGCACCCATCTATGATTATCTTGAAGGGTTACATGACGAAAGGCGATCTCGAGGCGGATCGCTTATCGAAAAGCCAAAATGTATACTTTGGTGAAGGAGTTCTCTATAAGCGAGGTACTCAAGGGGTGCTCATGCGATGCATTCCATGAGCGAAGGATTAACACTCCTTCACGACATACATGATGGCATCTGTGGAAATCATGCTTCTCTGAGAACATTGGTCGGCAAGGCTTTTCGACAAGGTTTTCTTGCCAACATGACCCTATCGATGCTAAAGAGTTGGTTAAAAAGTGTGTCGATGCGGTTTCATAGCGAGCAAATACACCAACCGGCTCGGGCATTACAAACAATACCTCTATCTTGGCCTTTTGCGACACAGGGGTCTCGATATCCTAGGACCGTTCCCCAAAGCTCCGGGAGGTTTGAGTTCCTTTTGTGGCTATTGATCGTTCACAAAATGGATTGAAGCGAACACATGGATTTGGGATAACAACGGAAGCGGCAAAACGGTTTATGATGAGATGCGTAATTACTCGATTTGGAGTACCGAGTCGAATAATTACAGATAATGGTAAACAATTTTCGAGCGCAAAATTTCAGGAATTCTGCGACGAGTTGGGTACCAAGCTTTGTTATGCTTCTGTTGCACATCCCCAGAGCAATGGGGCAGTCGAACGTGCAAACGGCCAACTAATGCGAGGAATTAAAACTCGAGTCTACGACCAGCTCATCAAGCGCTCGGGGGCTTGGGTACAAGAATTACCCTCTGTATTATGGGCAGTTCGTACGACCACTAGTCGTGCCACAGGTGAAACACCCTTTTTTCTAGTCTTCGGAGCCGAAGCCATGTTTCCTCCGGAACTGAAATTGCGGTCGACACGAGTCGAAACTTTCGATGACTCCAACCAGGAACACCTTCGAGTAGATGACATCAACCTACTCGAAGAAAGGAGAAACCAGACCTTAATCCGTTCAGCAGTCTACCAACAAGCCCTGCGCAGATACTACGATCGTAAGGTCCAACCTCGCAGCCTTGCTGTAGGGGACTTGGTATTGAGGCTTTGCCAATCCAAGTCTAATCGGAATAAACTTTCTCCCAAGTGGGAAGGTCCTTACACAGTGGTCGAAGTTACTCGGCGAGTCGATCTGACTAGCAATGGAGGATGGCCAGGTTCTCTCGAATTCTTGGAACATCGACCAGTTACGCAAATTTTATGTGTAACCAACCATTCGGACAATAAAGACTCAGGTTCTTTCTACCTCTATTGTCTTAATTTTTTGAGTAGTGCTTTCATAACCTTTCGACTATATTCCAAACACCCGGTTTTTCTTTACACTGGTCGAAAGACATGTAACACCACCTAGTCGAAGCCTCTCCTCTCTGCACGTGGTCCTGCCCACTAGAAGGAGCTTCCTGGTGTCGACTTGTTACTCACTTTTGCTGCCAATACAAAGAGCTCGGGTTCTACTTGGTCAAAATGTTTTTTAAGCCAACTCTTATCACCTTAGTTTATTTCTTCAATTATTTCGAAAAATACTCTAAGAAGAGTTCACTTTCTCAGATTTACTCAACCGCCTTGGGTGTACTCGTTTCGTCTCAACTGGTCGGAGGAAGAGACACATCTTGTCGAAGTATCTCCTCTCTGCACGTGGTCCTGCCCACTAGAAGGAACTTCCTAGCTTTGTTCAGTTTCCTACTCTTGCTACCAGGACAAACTTATCGAGTCCACCGGAGAAGGACGAGTAAATATTTTAAAGTCCTCTAGACGTTTGCTTAACTCAAGTTGCCGTTCTCGATTTGATTAAACTAGTCGGAGATGTTAACATTACCTAGTCGAAGCCTCCTCTCTCTGCGTGGTCCCGCCCACTAGAAGGAACTTCCTAGTGTCAATTCGTTACCACTCTTTCGACCAGTGCATGACAATTGAGGCCAAAAACTACAAGTTAAACAAACCTCTATGTTTTCAGAAACCCTTTCTAAAGACTATTTACTTAGTTTGTCTAAACAAACTCAGCAAATAGTCGGGGGCTAGGATAATTTGATTTCAATTCTTAGTCTTTATTTCGTTAATTATCTTTTGAGTTCCTAACTACTCGACAAGGTGATTTGCAGGAGACAAGACTATTTACTTAGTTTCAACAAACTAAGCAAATAGTCGAGGGCTAGGATAAAAGTCATTAATTTGACTTCAATTTTTAGTCTTTAAATTCGTTAATTATCTTTTGAGTTACTAACTACTCGACAAGATAATTTGCAGGAAACAAGATGGATTATATATTACATCAACAAAAGATTGTTTTTCACAGGTTCATTACAGACTACTCTGAAGAGGGAGAGCCCAGCTGCATCTCCTCTGAAACTTTCCGGCCAACTGTTTGCATCTCCTCCATCGACGCCGTCTTCTTACGCGGAGCGATCGAAGTCGGCTTCAAGTGGTTGCACATTAAGGTTGGGGTCATGAGCTTTAAGTTTTGCTAATGCATAACTTACTGCAGTTTCGACCGCCTCCTTTATCGATTCAGCTTGGTTGGCCTTCAGAGTGGTCACTAGATCTTGCAAAGTCCCGACTTGATCCCCAATGGTACTTGCGTGAGCAGCTATCGTATCATCTTGAGGAGTCTTTCCCTCACTATGTAGCTCACCAAGCACATTGTTCAGGAGCGTGATATTGCCTTGAAGTTTAATCTTCATTGCTTCCATCTCCTGTTGGGTACGAGTCGAAGCCTCGCGGAGCTTTTTGTTTTCGACCACTTGTTCTGAAGAAAATAAGACTGGTCAAACAAAAATAAACTTCTAGAGGAAAAGAAAACAAAAATAATTACGGGTAAAAGATTTCCTTACCTGCAAGTCGAGAATCCAATTTCTTGATTTCTTCATCATGGGAGGTAACAGTCTCAGCGTACTTCTTCTCCCATGATCTAATCTCCTCCGCATTTTCTTTAGCAATGCGGACAGTCTCAGTATAGATCACGGTTTTATCCCTGAGCTCAATTCCGAGCCTTTCCAGCTCGAGTTCCATTTCTAGAAAAGAAATGAGAATGAGAATATGGAAAGAACTCGTAAAAAATTGCAGGTAAAGAATTGCTTACCTGATATTCGAGATTTTAGTCTCGTAAGTTCTTCATCTTTCTCTCTGGAGATACGAGAAATCTCGTGAATGACCAAAGTTTTATTTTGGACTTCATTCTGCAGCTTTCTCATATCATCTTATTTTCCTAAAAGAAGTAACAGTCAGGCAAAGATCAAAAATATAAGCAGTCTTAAGTTCAGCACTTACTGCTTATCCTTTCCTACACCCTTTCGGTTGCAGAGTTAGCTTCTTTAAGCTTCCTCAGGAGAAATTCTACTTTCTCCTGTAACTTTCTTGACTCCTCTTTTTGATAATCGAGCGAATCGGCCAAAGTCTTTTCATCGCTGTTTAACCTATAAAGGTTAAAAGTGGACATGAACATTATTAAGTCGGTTGTAAGCTTTCCTACAACTATTGATCCAGTCGTAAGTTCTTCTACGACTATGAATCTAGTCGTAAGTTCTCCTACGACTAAACATCCGGTCATAAGTCTTTTACGATTAACACATAGTCGTGAGTTTTTCCACGACAAACCCTGTAAGCACTATATAAGTAGTCAAGCTAGAAACGACTATGAAAAATAGTAGCTTACCACCTCTCTACTGCTTGCGAGTTTCTCTTTCTGTCATGACTCTAGAAGTTGTCGATGATATTCACCGACAACAGCGATTTGCTCTATGGCTTTCTGCAAAAGAAAAGACAGTGAGAAACAAGAGAAGATTATACCGGTAGGTATTTATAACCGCGTACTTTGAGCCGGAGGCGTGACTTTCCAAGGGTCGCCACCGTCTCGGGAACCGCTTCGACAGACAGGCTAATGGGCGTCGTTTGAAGTTCCCCAGTGTGTCTGTTCGAGAAAATCAGGTTTGTTTTTACACCTCAAGTGAAATTACTTCCTTGGTTAGATCTTTTGAACCAAAGGAAACGATAATCGGAAAGTTATTTCTTCCGATCATTATACTACGACCACCTTGTGATCGTAGGAATGCCTTTACGACTACTTGATAGTCGTAGGTGATTTTCTTGACCAAGCATATTTCTAGTCAAAGTAATATACAATAATATCGAAGAGTTTTTCCTTCGACTATCTTTTTACGATCCTCTCGTGGTCGTAAGGCCATCTATAACTCCTTTACCAAGTAAGTTGCATTCACTTGAAGCTGGGGGGCTAGATGACGAGGATATAATAATCCTCATTTTATCTTTTATCTATAATTCTTATTATAGGTAAATATGATGTCATGTGGACCCTGAGTGTACCCCTTAACATTATGAGGGAAGAGCCTAATGGGTGGTCGTAAGTTCTTATACGACCACCCCCATAGTCGTAAGTTATGCTACGACTATCCCATAGTCGTAGGTCTTGCTATGACTACCTCATAGTCGTAGGCTCCTCTACGACTAGGTCAGCTACGACCACCTTATGATCAAATAAACCTACAGACAAGTGGGCCTTATTGATCAAGGGATTCAAACAGTCATCATACGTTGTTATTCTGCGGAGTAATGGCACATAATACTCCATTATCTCTGGTATATAGCTGTTGAGCGACGTGGAGGAGTTATACGTCGGTGATAACTATCAAGTGCGTCCGTTACAGGATGTAATGAGGCGCCGCTTCACCTGGAGTAACTGCTGCTCCTTCACGTACTATATAAAGGCGACAATCAGAGAAAGGAAGGGCGGATCAATCGGGCCATCAGGAATACAAGCACTATCTGTAATAGTCTTAGTTTTTCCCCTGATTATTCAGAATATACTCAATACCATACACACACAGGAGTAGGGTTCTTATTCTCTCCGGAGAAGGCCTGAACCTGTATAAAAATCCCCGTGTCAATCTCTCTGCATGATTCCATTCTAGGAGACCCCCCGAATCAAACAATCTTTACGTAAGTTCGGTTCTAAAACACCGACAATAACCCTGCACTCACCACTCTTAAATCTCACCTCTAGACCCTCATCAAGCGGTGAAAGCAGAAGCGATTATACCTCGGCTTACTTACCAAAGCGGCGTCCTTGAGCATGAACTTGTTGTTGGCCAAGACCGTGTGCCCTTGGTACATCACGATCCGGTAGAAGCATCCCCAAATGTGATCAATTCATTGCCGGATGCACGTGTGAGGGAGGAGAACCATCTAGAATCTCCGGTCATGTGTCGAGAACACCCAGAATCAACAAGCCATATGTCCTCCTTCCTCGCACGACGAACCTATAAGGCACGAACAGGAAACATCTGTGCCTCAGTATTGGGGTTAGTGATAAAAGACTTGGGAATCTAGTACTGAGTCACATGATACTTGGGCAAAGCAGTAGAAACAACAGTAAAATGGTTAGGAGCAAAATCATAAGAATGCACACGAGAACCACCTAGACCTCTCCGAATCGACCTACCAAAAGGTCGGTACTCCCCCTGTCTAGATGCTACCCGTGGTCTCTCCTCACGATATCCTAACCCAACACGCTGTCTAGAGCCACCAAAGGAGTCAAAGAAATCATCTACAAACCTAGCCCTATGTCTAGCAGGAAAGACAGACTGCTTGGCTCTAGAGACTACAGTAGGTGAAGGAACTCCTCTAATGGTTCTCAAGGCACTCATCCTCTCCTTCCTCTCAATCTTGGATCTACGAAAGTAGAACTCAACAATATGGCCATCCTTCTTACAGAAGGTGCAATGGTACTTGACCTTTTGAGGGGTTTGGCCTGATGAAGCAGAAGCACCTGTCTTGCTAGAAGGAGTTTGGGCAAAACCCGTAGATCTAAAGACAATCTTAGATGTCTTAGTGGGTTCTACCTCAAACAAGCCACTCTTAACAACTCTCGCAATCTTAGGTGGATGGTTCTTGGAATGCTCTAGGGAATCAAAACATATGCCACTATTGTTCACACTCACCTTAGATTTGTCTAGAATCATGTTGAGTTTATTCTGCCCGCTAGTAAATCTCTCAAGAGTCCTGTTAAGGTAGTCATTTTGTTTGGCTAGCTCATTACATGAGGCACACTCATTTGTTATGCTAACCTTATCATACTTGTCCTTATAGTGAGCTACCTCAGCTTTCAAAGCCTCACAAGACACACAATAATCATCTCTAATCCTATCCAACTGCTCTTTGAACTTAACTCTAAAAGCTTCTTGTATCCTATCTACATTATGCCCAATTTCAATGCAAAGATCACAAGAACTAGAATCAATAACTTTCTTGGAAGCAGTTATGGACATGGATTGTTCAATTTTAGCCTTTTCTACCAGTGTCTTGTTTAAAGCATCATTCTCAATTGTGAGTTTAACACAGTTTTCACATGAAGCAGTTTTAGAGTAAAGAATCATTTTAGACATCTCCTTCATTTTAATCTTATTTTTCTCACAATGAGAGTAGGTGTGACGAGCATCAAATTTCATTAATTCTTTAGTAGCACTATCCAATTTTAGTTCAAGCAAAGCACAATTTGAACAAGGTAAAGGAATAGCATCTACAGTAGTCACATCAAGGGCAATGGCATTCATGCAAGCAGGACTAGACTTGAGAGTCTCTAGTGCATCAATAGCATCTTTCGATTGATTCGCAACAGAGGAATGAGCAGATTCTAGATTGATCAATTCATTTTGCAAGCTAGAGCAAGAATCTCAAATATCAACAGGATTAACAGATTTAAGCCTAACAACCTCTAAGTTCAGATCATCAATCATGTTGTCCTGTCTCTTAATCAATTTAGCTTGCTTCTTCAAATTATGTTCAGCAATGACCAAAGCATGCTTCATATTAGCAAGTGAGGGACATACCTCATCTGGGTCGCTGAAAGGGTCGTCGTCGTTGGAGGAGTCGACGTCGTGGCTACCCCTGGCCATGAAACACATGCCGGTGAAGTCCTGAGCCTTCTTCTTGCCATGAGAGTCGTCGTCGTCGTCCTCCGTCTCCGAGTCCACATCGCTCATGTCAACACTCTCTAGAGCAGCAAGGACCCGGCTGACGAACTTACGATAGTTGGTCTTCTTGGGTTTCGCATCCCGAGCTTGAGGACGCTTCTTGAAGTTCTTCTCCTCCTTGCCCTTCAGCTTGGGGCATCTGGAACGAATGTGGTTTGGCTCACCACACTCAAAGCAAGTGATAGGACCACCTCTCTTCCTGAATTTCACTCTCATGAATTTTGTGGATAGGAGGGCTAAATCATCCTCAGGTAGCTTCTCAAGCTGCTCATCGCTCAAAGAGTGTAAAGCGGACAAAGAAAAGCCAGATGAGCCAAAATCAAAGGAATCAGACGAGCTACCCTTAGATGGGTCAACCACTAGAGCCATCGACTCTGTCTTGGGGAGTCGCGAGATGAAATCAATCTCATGCGACTTCAACCTCGAGTAAAGCTTATCCATGGTAAGCTCACTCATGACAGTGTTGTCATTGATGGACGTGATCTTCATCCCCCAGACTCTCACATCAAGAGCACCCAAGAACTGGCGCGTATTCTCAGACTCAGTGAAAACAAGATCCACAGCACGCAAGTCATGAATGATCTTTGAAAACCTACCTAGCAACTCATCCAAAGATTCACAGGCCTTTGTTCGATCTTTGAGTATTCTTTCTTAAGTTGGTTCTATCTCACTTCCTTGATCGCGGTAGAATCCTCATGGTAGTCAGCGAGGGTCTGCCACATCTCGTGAGCAGACCTCAAGTGAGCGACACGCTCAAACTCAGATCGACTAAGCCCTTGAATCAGAAAATTCCGAGCCTTGCTATTTGCCTCTACATCAGGTGTGATCACATCGTCATTGGCTGGCACTGCATAAGGGTTTTTAACCTTAAGCCAAATTGAGTGCCCTCAAGCCTCGATGTAGGCATGCATGCGAGCCTTCCAGTATGAGAAATCGACTCCATCAAACATAGGCGGTTTGGTGGAATACTTGTCAGACGCCATGGCTCTACAGACTGGTTAAGATCTATAAGAAGAGCTAACCGGCACTAATACCAATTGTAGGACCGGAAAGGCGACTAGAAGGGGGTGAATAGACGCTTTCTCTATTTTTCACCTTAAATAGATTCAACACGAACTTTTCTCCAATAGCTATGAAAGCTAAGAAGATCAGTAAGTACACAGTGGAAGCCTTGTGCTGAATCTAATTAACCCCCAAGGCAAAAGACCTAAAAATGGAGACCAAGTCCTCTGGAGCGGTCAGACCGGCGTTCATTGCGCGGTCAGACCGGGGTGCGGTCTGACCGGCGGCATATGAGCGGTCTGACCGGTCCCTGTCTAGAAACAGTAAAACAGCTCAAGTTTCAAAACGAAAAACGATCAAACTTTTGATCTTCACGGCCAAACTTCACCAAACTTGGAACACACCTTCCCAAAGATATCTAGGACCTATTCCAAGCGACGATCGTCCAGATCTACGTCAAAATTTAGATCTTTTTTTTCAGTTTTACCGAAGAAGGGCATAAAACCGAGCAAAACGAAAAACTTGATCCAACTCTTGCTCGTGGGAGATTGATGATCTAGGTGACCTTAGATACGTTCCCACATGTCACAGCAAGGAGTAAGAGGGCACAAGAACAACCAAAAACCACAGGATCAAGGAAGCACCCAAAATCATCAAAAGAGAAGGAAGAACACAAGAGGGGAGCTCATCTTTGGGAATTATCCATAGATTGACTCATGATGTTGCTGGTTACAGCCACTCCCTCAAGGAGGACAAGAGCTCAATCCATGAGCATACACATCAACTCATCCTTCTAGATCCCTAAGCCTCTCTTTTCTACCCTAAACCCTAAAACCAAACTAGGGTTTGTAAATGAAGTGCTTGGGCTGCTGTGAATAGCACCCTCTCTATTTATATGAGGCCTAGAGCTTCTAGAAGGTTTAGTCCAAATGGGCTCCCGTTAGGCCCAATAACAAACGGGACACACACACACGCATTTTAAAGCGCCGTCTTCACTTCTCTTGACCTAATCCACATCTTGACACACCGTCTTGCGCCGCGGGTTGGCATTAGGTCACCAAGGCGGTATTTGGTGAAATTACCAAAATACCCTTTCTCGATCTTTTCCGAAGACCGAGTCCAAACTGCGCGAAACACATCCCATGCTTCGCCATGTGTAGGTTGATCTAGCGGCTCTCATCGTGTCGGCAAGTCTCTCCCATCCGGTTCCCACCGGACCACCTTGGCACTTGCACCGACTCCCGCACCGTTTGATCAACCAGTCGCACCGAACTGCCCGTTCGGTTATCTTCATCCATTCTGCGCCATGCTTGAGTCACTTGACCTCACCCAGCAACCTTGATCGTTCTGGACTTCAGTTCTCCAAGCTTAGTCCCGATCCTCCTCGCCGTTGACCGTCGTTGACCTCCAAGCCACCTGCACAGCAATAGACAAGCAAACACGAATCCGAGAACAAGTTCTTCACAACTTGACCCACGTTAGCCAAAACATGCAATATGCAACACATATGTATTAACAAACAAGGATATGACCTATCCAAAATCAGTCCATAACTAACACCATTTATCAGCATAGAAACCGGTCGATCCTGCTCGTTACGGCGGTCGACCGCCCTAGGGTGAACGTAATCTCACTTAAGTCAAGGCGGTCGATCACGGATTGGCTCGACCGCCATCGACAAAATCAGAATTTCACTTAAAGCTTGGCCGGTCTGACCGCCCAAAATGCCGGTCTGACCGCCAATGACCTGACAGTCCAGAAACTTTGCCGAAAACGCTTGAAACTTCAAACTAAAAGCAACATTGCCAATTGTTTCATCATCCTAAGATTATGGGTATATCCCCATGATATCCACAGCGCTTCCCCACTGAAATGGATTATTGTTCCTGTGTTCATATAGCACATGTCCGGGATTTTTGGGAGGGATAATTGAGTGATTGAATTCCCATAATGATACCTTTGGCCAGTACTTTAGCAAAACTGAAATATTACCTTTTGCTAGTAATGTGCTCCGAGAATCATGCTTGATGTTGAAATGGTACATTGTTTAGTTGCAGCAAATAAAGTTAGGCTCATAGCTAGTTAACACTTTCGGACAAATTTTTTTTTGTGTGAATTGCATTGCAAGATCAATGAATTGCTTATCATGTCAGTCATAGTCTCATAGCTAGTTAACTCTTTGGTTCAAGCTGCAGTGGAATTGATAAGAATGTTTGGAAATTTGGGGAATGTTTGGAAATGTCAATGATTTCGGTTGCATTTTTGTGTTCCAGGCGTAGTCAAGCTGCAATGTAATCGAGAAGAATATTGCAAGAGATGAGTGTCAGATTGTGTTTGTGCAAAAAATGTACTAATTTGATGATATCTTCAGCTTGCCGATTATGTGATATTGGTTGGAGGCAATGATGTACTAATTGAACTGTAATGTGTAAGCAAGAATGAGATGGATAAGCTACTGGTTTTTGTTACTATGATATGAATTTGTCTCGTTCATATACAATCATACGGTCCTGAGGAATTTGCCAAAAAAAAAGAAAAAAGTAATTTGTGTACAAATAGGAATGAGTAAGACACAAATACAATTGAAGTGTTACAACCAAGGGTAGCGTGTTCTTTTTTGCATCCAATCTCATTATTAGGGTTTTTGGAGCCAATCTGCTAATCAAACACTTTGCTGAGACAACTCCTGATTCTCAGAGGAGTAGATTCTTGCAGGAGTAGGAGCTGAAAAATCAGGATCTAGAGCTGTACCAAACAGGCCATAAATAGGGTAAATTGAAAAGTCTTGTAAAAAATTTTGCTGGGCCATGAAACTATTTCTTAAATGTGTGAATTGATGTCACTAGTATCAACATACATCGGATTTGGTGAAAATTACTCTTTTATTTCTTTGAATACAATTTGAAGAGTGGTATGAACTTTTAACTAAAAATTTTATTTCAAAATATTTAATTGAAAAGTCAAATTACTACAGAAAGTTTAAATTTATGTAATGTTTTTAGGACAATTTTGTACCTAACTATTTTCAATTATAAAATTGAATTGAACTTTTCTATTTTAAATTTAATTGTTGTAATGGTTTAGATTAGTTTCTAGTATTAATAGCTGCATGTGCTTTGCTACGGACAAAAAATATAATATTACCTGTGCACGTCAAGTAGAAATAGTCAAAATCGACCTACTTCACACCCCGGCTTCACCTCCACATTCAGAGCTGATGTGATGCCTCCAGTGACGTGCTCAGCCTACACCATGCCATCGGCTCCGACGTTACGTCCAATTGATCTTTGTTGTGAGATAGTGTTTTATGTTTTTCAAATTAGAGATATTTTTAGGGAGGTGAAATTTGTTTACCAATGAGGTGATTATTTTTTGTTTTATGTTAGAAAATTTTTAGGGAGGTGAAAAGAGATAAGAGAGGGGAGATGACGTACCAACATCACCATTAACTCCTTTTGTATTAGTAAAGAAATGTGAAGGTCATGCATGGTTTAGTCGTCAATAGACTTAGTCGGATTAAGGGCTAGATATTTTTAATAGGAAAAAGTCTGTGACCGTGAACTATTGTGTGCGTCTACTCTAGCCCCTAAACGACAAAACCATCTAAGAGCATCTATAACAATCCACCTCAGCTGTTACTAAGAGGTTACCACATCAGCTTTTAGATGATATGGAGGAGAGAAGGTGAAGCTGTTTCTACATGAAGAAACTATCAGATTGTTAATACCAAGACATAAGAAACAATAAAAAAAACTCTATTGGAGACTTAGTTGTTACCTAAACACTCATTTTGTGGATCTCACTGTCTACTAACAAGTTTGTAGCAACTAAAGTCTCAGATACAAGTTTAAGAAATAATCCATTGGAATGGTTATTTCTTTTTATTAGATTGAGTACTCTCTCTCCTCTTAATAACAAGCAAAGAAACAAACTATTGTAGATGCTCTAAATATCTCACTAAACTTACAAAATTGGAGCAAATAACCCTATGAAGCATTTTGAGGTGGTTTTGCCAAATAACCCCATGAAGCAGTTTTGAAGATGGTTTCGCTATCGTAGAGGACGACGTGGCTGGTGACGTGACAATTGACTCAGCACTTAATTTTTTTTAAAAAAAACGGCTTAACTAATAGCCCCACATGTCAGTGTATACTATTTCTTCTTCCCTCCCCATCTCTCCACATGCATGTCCCAACCGCTGCCATCGCCGGCAGCCAGCCGCCGCCAACCACGCCATCCAATCCCCACTCTCTTTCTAATTTCTTCTCTCTAATTACGTCCTCCTCCTCTCTCTCTCTCTCTCTCTCTCTAATTTCTTCATCCTCTCTCCAATCCGATGGCACAAGCACCAAATTTCTCGCAGCAAGCGCTGCAGGCCTGCAACCACTGCGTTCTTGCCTGCCTCTCCCCGTCTTTGGCCCCCGCCTCCATGGTAGCAAGAGGCGCGATTCAAGGCCAAGAATTGTCGGACCAGATTTCATGAATCCAAATCCTCTGTGAAATTCTTGTGCTATTCCTGGATCAAGAGCTAGCACTTCACAAGACACATTGTCGATTCATTCATACAAGCGTGAACTGAAAATTAAATATTACAACCAATCGAGTAACATAGACCACGTCGGGTCGAAGTTTACAAAAGGGGCGAAAGCGGGCCAAATTGATTACATCACAAAAGAGCAACGTGAACTACAGCGGAAGCAAAAGGCGAGGTAGGGCTCATCTCACACAGGCAAGCGACTGGGGTAACCCGTGTACGACGGATATTAACCATGGTTTGGATAATATCAGTTGGACGCGAATACCAACGAGTCTACTTAGATCGGCGAGACCTAGACTACGAGACTATACTACTCCTCGTCATAGCCTTGTCCATCATCTTCGGGTCGTCAGAGAAGGCGTAGTCTCCATCGTCTTCATTATCTGAAGGGTTGGGGGAGAAGCGAGAATGAGCACTACTACCGTGCTCGCGAGCCAACACACAATGCAATTTTATACATGCACGGCTTAACAAGGATGGCTCGGGTTCTTTTATTTGCGAAAGCAACTTTTCAAATATCATAATTACAAAGTCCTATCACTTAGCATTTTTAACAAATTGCATTTTATAAAGAGAGCATGTGCAATAATTATATTAGTAGAGAATCCATCCGGCGGAAACTCTACCAATGCATCCTTTTAATTGGAGCGGCCTCCAATAACCACAACCACTGAGCTCGACGACTCAGGCAAATAACCAAAACAGGGCTAGGTGAGCCCTTTCACCATTTTCCATACCACCCACAAAGTTGTTTGAAATAGAACTAACTCAAGTTATGATTCCCATGTCCGCCTTTGACCGTAGGCACTACTGTTTAAACAGCTTTTAGACTCGCAGAGGTTGCACACTTTACCCACAAGAGATAGTCTACCCGTTACCCCACATGATTCCGTAGTCATGTAGTTGGGCGGCAAACAAGAACTGCTCTAGCTATTTCGCCCTTTCCAGTCAATCCACCCATACGGGTTACGCCCATATGTTGTGCGGGATGTTCACCACAACGACTAGCGCACTGGCCAAACCACAACGACTAGCGCAAATTGTAACTTCACCTTTTGGTGTCCTTCCAAGCCGGAGTATCTCAAGACTTGTACGTTCTTCATTCCCCTCGGTGAGATGACATTCAAGGTTCAATAACTTTACTAAGTCAAGTTGCACTTTGCAGACTTGTGGTTGTACTTGTTTTACACGGGAGGTCGTGACAAGATTAAGTCCTTAGGGTTATCTGGACGGTTCATTCCACGAGCCAACCAACCATGTGCTCCCTGAGCACCCACCACCTCACCATCCGCCCAGATAGAGCTAGCATTAGGGTTTTGAGGAGGGAAACCAATTTATTTTCACAATCCTTTAGCCAATGGACCACTAATGACTACCCAAACCATTTTATGTTTTGAGGAAATGATGATTGGGATATTTTAATATCCCAAGACTTAAGCAAGACTAGCATGTAAGCTAGTACAACCTATAACTAGTATTACCATATAGTTACTAGGGTGACAAGGATTAATGGATTCAAGTTATCAAGGATGGCATATTAATTTAATTAATCAACAAGTGGGTATGTAACTACCTTAAGCTTTAACATACATTTGATAAAGAAATAAAGCATGCAATTTTGCTAATTTAAGCGAATATAATTTGCATAAAATGTAGGATTAATATGGTCAAAGTATTGACTCGCCTTGATTAAAGGCTAGGGATCTTGATCTTGATCACTTATGGTCGTGGCGTCTTCAAATCCTAATCGAGCGAGAATACCGGAAAAAAAACACAACGGTAAAGAGAGCAAATAAATAAATAAGGAACAATAAATAAACTCCAAATTTATCAAGTCCTATGCCATTAGCAAGATCTTGATTTAACAAATTTTTAGAAATTTATTTCATAATTTTTGGAGTTGAAATGGAGAAGATATGAATTTTTGAAGGTTAATAGGAAATAAAAAGGGAGAAATAGGGTTGGGTGCACGAAACAGTGTTGAACCGAGTTCATGGGAATAGGGGGCTCGGGTCCATGGGATTGGTGGGCTGCGGGGCCCACATGGCAGCCTAAAGGGAGGACTCAAAGCCATATGACAGGTGGGCCCCTTCAATCCCAACTAAATCCCCAAATCAATCCCTAACCCAAAACCAATTCCCATTTTCTCCATTGCTCTGTGCTCCAAGGAAAGAACAGAGGAGAAGGCAGAGGAAGCGGCATGGGGTGGGGCGGCGCCAGGCAATGGCTGGCCATGGTGTGGCCGGGTGTGTGTGGCCGGCAGCAAGGGCACACAGTGAGGCGGGCTGGGCAAGGAAGCGGCGGCGAGGCGGCGCGGCGGGCGGCACGGCCACGCATGAGGGAAGGCGTGGAGGGGGCCGGCTGGGTGGGCGGGGTCGCCGGGGAGGCGGCGGCGGCCACGGAGCGGGCGACGAGGCGAGGAGGCGCGCGGCCAGGGGAGAGCACGACTTGGCTTGGTGCAGACTTACCTGAGCTCTGGCGGCGTGGGAGCTCACGCAGGAGGAGGAGCTTTATAGGGGCCATGGCGGGAGGAGGAGGGGGGTCGGGCCCGCTGCGTCTTGGCTCGAGGCTTGGCGGCGTCTTGCGCTGGCGCGTCGGCAGGGAGCAGGCTTGGGCGCGGCACAGGAGCGGCAATGGGACTGGACGGAGCGGCGACAAGACAAGGCGAGCTGCTGCTGGGCGACGACCACTGTGATGACGTCGAGGAGAGGACGGGTTGGTGTGCAGGCGGCGTGCAGGCGCGCACGGGAAGAAGGAGGGGAGAAAGGCAGGGGGGCCTGGGAGGTAAGTTTTCCCCAAAACGTTCGTTACAAATCCTACCCACCTTAAACGGAATCTCGACCTCGAGATTGGTCGCTCCGCCAACAGAGGCAGGTAGTCTTGTTTGATTGATCTTGGCGTTCCCGGTGGCTTCCTTGGCCGAGTGGTGACTCCATGGACCTTGCAAAGCGGAAGACTTGGCGTCTTGTTAAGCTTCTCGATGACGTCGAGGATCTTGATCGGGTGCTCTGGATAGGTTAGATCTTGCTGAAGGGCGATGGCTTCAACGGGCATCTGCTCTTCAGGTACTCTGAGACACTTCTTGAGCTGGGAGACGTGAAACACGTTGTGAACCTCTGACAGATGTTCCGGTAGCTCTAGCTGATAGGCCACTTCCCCACGCTTGGCGGTAATCGGAAACGGTCCTATATATCTTGGGGCGAGCTTGCCCTTTACTTTAAATCTTCGAGTTCCACGAAGTGGGGATACCTTGAGGTATACAGCGTCTCCAACTTCAAAAGTCAATTTCCTTCGACGGTTGTCGGCATAACTCTTTGTCTTGGTCGAGCGGCTTGAAGGCGATCTCGATTAGTCGAACTTTCTCTTGACTTGCTTGAGGGTATCCGTCCAAATATATATCCTTCACTGATTCTCGACCAATGCAGAGGGTTCGCATTTTCGACCATAAAGTGCTTGAATGGGGACATTTTTAGACCGGATCGATAGTTGTTATTGTATGCAAACTCGGCATACGGCAGACATTTCTCCCAGTCTACTGTAAATTCCAAAGCACAAGCTCGAAGCATGTCTTCTAGAATCTGATTTGTCCTTTCGTCGACCATCGGTCTCATGGATGGTATCTTGTCTTTGAAATCAAGGTGCGTTCAAGGGCATCATGCAAACTAGCCCGTAAATGCGATGTGAATTGAGATCCTCGATCGAGACTATCCTCTTGGGTATTCCATGTAAACACACAATCTGAGCCATGTATAGCTCGCTAACTTGTCTCCCTTGTAGGTTGTCTTTCTTTGGAGCGAAATGGGCTACTTTGGTCATCTATCAACTATAACCCATCTTGAGTCACATCCGGACTTGGTTCGTGGTAGACCGGTAATGAAATCCATTCAATTTCTTCCCATTTCCTTTCGGGAATTTGCGGGGTTGAAGCAATCCTGGCAACCGATGTTAGGCCTTGATTCGTTGACATACATCACAACAGCTACATACTCGGCGATATCTCTTTTCATGCGTGGCCAAGTACAAAATCTTCATGTCTTGATACATCTTTGTCTTTGCTGGATGTAGGGTATATCTTTGTTGTGGGCCTCTTTCGAAATTAAATCCTTGAGTTCCTTTTGGTGGGGAACAAAGAGGCGTGTCCCATACCATAGAATTCCTTCTGGTCTTCGATCATCTTGGGGCTTTTCCTTTAGCCATGAGGCGCTTGAATCTTTGGACTCCGGATGTTCCTTTTGAGCGATCTTGATTTGCTCTTCTAAAGTTGGATGTGCTTCCATGGCGTCGGGTTACCTTGCTCTATCAAACAGAGGTTGAGGGCTTGAATTCCTTATAGAGCTCGGGTTGGTGTTCTTGAATCATAACATTATTGCGGTATGACTTACGGCTTAATGCATCGGCGACTACATTAGCCTTTAGGGATGATAATGGACATCAAGTTGTAATCTTTTATTAACTCTAACCATCTTCTTTGCGAAGGTTGAGATCAGATTGGGTAAAGATGTACTTGAGACTCTTGTGGTCCGTGTAGATATTACAATGATTTCCAATCAAATAATGCCGCCAAATCTTGAGGCGTGCACTCTCTTTGCTAACTCCGTGTCATGAGTTGGATAGTTGTCTTCATGGGGCGAAGTTATGCGGATGCATAAGCTACAACTTTTCCTCCTTGCATAAGCACGCATCCAAGACCTTGGCGTGATGCATCGCAATAGACTTCAAAGTCTTGATGAATATCTGGCAGGGTCAATACTGGTGCAGAAGTTAATTTCTTCTCCAATTCCTGGAAACTTTTCTCACAAGCCTCAGTCCATTCATACTTCTTTTCCTTTTTAAGCAGCTAGGTCATTGGTTTGGAGAGCTTTGAGAATCCTTCTATGAAGCGTCTGTAGTATCCGGCTAAACCGAGAAAACTACGAACTTCTGTTACCGATGTGGGCTGTTTCCAATCCATCACGGCTTCTACCTTGGCCGGATCAACTGCTATTCCTCCTGCGGATACAATATGTCCGAGGAAACTGATTTCCTGAAGGCAAAATTCACATTTCTTGTACTTGGCATAGAGCTCATGCTCTTTAAGCTTTTCGGGACCAATTGTAGGTGTTCAAACATGTTCTTTCTTGGTCTTGGAATATATCAAGATGTCGTCTATGAACACGACAACAAACTTGTCCAGTATTCCATAAATACCTTGTTCATCGATTCATGAAGTAATTTGGTGCATTGGTTAAGCCAAAGCGACATGATTTGTGAACTCAAACAAGCCATACCGAGTGGTAAAGGCTGTCTTGGGAATGTCCTCACTCCTGATCTTGAGCTGGTGGTATCCTGACCGTAGGTCTATCTTGGAGAAAACTGAAGCTCCTGTCAACTGATCGAACATGTCATCAATGCGGGGCAAGGGATACTTGTTCTTGATGGTCACTTCGTTGAGGGCTCTATAATCCACACATAATCTGGCGGAACCATCTTTCTTCTTCACAAAGAGAACTGGCGAACCCCAGGGAGAAGAACTAGGTCTAATGAATCTTTTCTCTTGCAAGTCTTCGAGTTGTGTCTTCAACTCTTCAAGTTCGTCAGCGACCATTCTATATGGTCTCTTGGCAATTGGGGCCGTCCCTGGCTTCAAGTTGATCACAAACTCGATATCTCTGTCAGGGGGCATGCCTGGCAATTCTTCTGGGAAGACTTCGGGGTAAGCTTGGACTACAGGCGTCGTCTCTAGGGACATCTCTCCAAGGTGGTGGATTGTTCGAACCAAAGGAGAGGAACGATCCACACTAATCCTTATTGTGGTTTCAGGATCCTTAGCAAGTACCACTTTCCTGTTGGCGCAATCTATTAGTCCATGATACGCGGCCAACCAATCCATCCCTAGGATGATATCCAATGTTTGAGATTCTAGCACAAGAAGGAGGCTAGGAATCCGAGTCTTCCAAAGCAATCTCTACTCGGGACTAGCGAGGTAGCATATAGGGGTCCCAGGCGAACTAAGTACCACGGGTTTCTTTAACTTATAGGTCGGCAACTTAAGCCTTTCAACAAACTTTCTTGAAACAAAAGAGTGCGAAGCTCCGAATCAAACAAAACTTGTCTGGTCTTGAATTAACAGAGAACGTGCTCCATTAGCACTCTGCGGCATCTTGTGCCTCCTCGTGATGACATGATTCACACGGCCACGGCTCTGCGACGGGGTAGACCTTGAAGCTTGAGAAGTCTGGTGGCTCTTACTTGGAGCTGAGGTTCGTCCTTGAATTGCAGCGGCTCCGGGGTTGTTCTTTGGGGCGGGGTTCTGCGATGAGGGCACCTTGATTAGCAAAGTGTCCTTTTTCTCCATAAACAAAACAGTGGAGATTGGCTGCGGGGTTGACTGTGGCAGGGTGTCCAGTAGGGCGGAGAGTGCGGAAACCACTTCCTTGGGGCCTTGGAGATGAACTTTTCTGAGGTGTGGCAGCAGAAGATCTAAAGGAGGAGCTACCCTGGAATGTTGACTTCTGGGAGAAGTTGCCTTGCGGCTTCTGGGAAGGCACCTTCCTCTTGCGGCTAGTTTCCGCTAACTTATTCTCATTTTCCAGCAGTAGGGCCTTGTTGATCAACTGATGGAAGTTTGCATAGTCATGGAGGATAAGCTTTCCACGCATGTCACTCCGCATACCTTCCACAAAGCGGTCTATCTTTTCTTCCTCATCACCTCGTCATTGGGGGCGGCGGGCAAGTGAGTAAACTTAGTGACATACTCGTTGACCGTCATATGTCCTTGTTTAAGAGTTACGAACTTCGTTCTTCTTGATCTCATGGTACCGGTGGCACAAAATTGGTTCGAAAGGCGGTTTTGAATTCCGCCCAAGGAATTGGTCGCTAAGTGGTTCATTTTCAACAGAGGTGTTTCAACAACTTCTTCTTCCACGGCTTCAGCGGCGGGGGCTGCTGGTTCTCCATTCGTAGATCCTACTACTTCTGGTTCTGTTGCTGCATCTTCTTCTTCATCCTCTGGTCCTTCATTACCTCTAGCAGCAAGGTAATTCTCCCACCATGCAGCGGCGGCACCTTTTAGCTAGTGGGTAGCAAAGTCCACCTTATCCGTGATCGAACAGCGGGCAAGTCGAAGCTTCTTTTCGGTGTCCCTAAGCCAATCTTGACTTCAAGAGGTTCATTAGTCGCTTCAAATGTGAGAGGTCTTGTTCTTAGGAAGTCGGCGAGTTTGGAGTGGCGGCCGCAGTCTGAATCTTGATTGTTGAGCAAGGCACGGAGAATCTGAGTCTGTTGCGGACATTACTTGTGCCATGGTCGGGTGAGTGGTGGTGGGGAGGTAGCTCTTGTCCTTGTCCACGACCACGGCCACGACCACGGCCTCGACCGATTACAAAGGCTCCACGAAGTGGGGGCGGCTCTTCTTGGCGGCATCCCGAGGAAAAGCGAGGTTTAGAACTAGCGAGAACCAGGGAGGGGTATATGAGGTTCACTAGCCTCTAAGGCACACCTGTAAGAACATAAACCAAGCGAGAAGATCAAATAAGTACAATACAAAGCCTAGAATGGCTGCATTATATTATGGGGGGTTAGGTGTTACACGACTAACAAACAAAGCTTATATGCTAAGCCAAGTCATGACACAGGATACATGCATCTCGTCTACAAAAAAAAAAAAAAGTGCTTGCAACCCAAAATACTGCCTAGCAAGCACCAACAGCTAACCTAGACCATCCTAACTACTCCAACGGGGACTCGGAGCGGGAGCGGCTCGATGGCTCGGCGAGCAGAATGACTCGGAGTGGCGCGGCGGAGAACAGTGGGCTGCGCCCGCTGCCAACGCCGAAGGTCGTCGAAGGGCGGCGATCAGGCGTCGACGCCTCTTCTGCATGATCATCCGGTCTGAGCTCATGGGGCGAAGAGGTTGGTTGCGCGTCCCTTCTTTGGAAGGAAGGCCGGGAGGAACCGAGCTAGAGTCGGGCCGGGCTGGAGCCGGAGTTGGAGCAGTGGCGCTTCGCAAAGCGGCGGTGAGGCGTGCCACCGCGAAAAGCGGCATCTCTCTCCGTAGTGACGGTGTCTCTCCCATCTGGCGACAAGAGGGCTTCATCACTCTGTTCGGTTGGCGCGGAGGGTGTCGGAGTGGGCTTCGCCGCCGGCGAGAAGCGTCCGGAGCTGGCGGACCTCGTCAGCGAAGGAGTGGATGGTGTAAACCATCGCCTGGGTCAGCTGCACCTGGTGGGTCAGGCGGGGCTCGTTGTCGATGGCGACAAAGGACTCCGGGAAGCTGTTGTCCGTCGGGAGGTACGGAAGAAGGAGAATGGTGATCCGCGCAGGAGGTCCTCGTGTATCCAGCACAGGCGGGTGATGGCGACACGGGCTGCGTCCTGGATGGCGTCGGGGATGCTGCGACGAGGGGCCTCGGCCTGGAAGGTGTGAGCTACGAACTCGCCAGTCCTAGGATAGAGGAAGACCTCCATCTCCCAGGACTCGTGAGCCATGACCCTCGTCCTTCGGCCTCTGTAGATCGGAGGGTGGATGAAACCAAGTTCCACCATTAGTTGGCGAAGGAGCTCGGCGAATCCGCCGTCATGCTCTCCATGTGAGCTATGGTCCCATGGGCCGGCAGCTGGAGAGGAAGCCATCTACAAATTTTGAAACAAGAGAAGGGGTTAGTAACACTTAATGAGAATAGAGATGAGTAAGGAACTAGGAATGATGAGTAGAAGCAATAAGTACTCTATATTTTGATAAAAATTTTCTTAGATTTTAAAATAAGATCCAAGTCCTTAAGGCAATCGACCAATCTAACTAAGGCTCTACAGTCGTATGCTCTGATACCAGCTCTGTCGGACCCGGATTTCGTGAATCCAAATCCTCTGTGAAATGCTTGTGCTATTCCTCGGATCAAGAGCTAGCACTTCACGGTACACATTGCTTGATTCATTCATACAAGCGTGAACTGAAAATTAAATATTACAACCAAGCGAGTAACATAGACCACGTCGGGTCGAGTTTTACAAAAGGGGCGAAAGGTGCCAAATTGATTACATCACAAAAGAGCAACGTGAACTACTGGCGGAAGCAAAAGGCGAGGTAGGGCTCATCTCACACGAACAAGCGATCGGGTAACCCGTGTCTGACGGATATTAACCATGGTTTGGATAATATCGGTTGGGCCTTGAATACCAACGAGTCTACTTAGACTGGGCGAGACCTAGACTACAGACTATACTACTCCTCGTCATAGCCTTGTCCATCATCTTCTGGGTCGTCGTAGAAGGCGTAGTCTCCATCGTCTTCATTATCTGAAGGGTTGGGGGAGAAGCGAGAATGAGCACTACTACCGTGCTCGCGAGCCAACACACAATGCAATTTTATACATGCACGGCTTAACAAGGATGGCTCGGGTTCTTTTATTTGCGAAAGCAACTTTTCAAATATCATAATTACAAAGTCCTATCACTTAGCATTTTTAACAAATTGCATTTTATAAAGAGAGCATGTGCAATAATTATATTAGTAGAGAATCCATCCGGCGGAAACTCTACCAATGCATCCTTTTAATTGGAGCGGCCTCCAATAACCACAACCACTGAGCTCGACGACTCGGGCAAATAACCAAAAGCAGGCTAGGTGAGCCCTTTCACCATTTTCCATACCACCCACAAAGTTGTTTGAAATAGAACTAACTCAAGTTATGATTCCCATGTCCGCCTTTGACCAGTAGGCACTACTATTTAAACAGTTTTAGACTCTGCAGAGGTTGCACACTTTACCCACAAGAGATAGTCTACCCGTTACCCACATGATTAGTAGTCATGTAGTTGGGCGGCAATCCACAATAACTGTTCTAGCTATTTCGCCCTTTCCATCAATCCACCCATACGGGAGTTCGCCCATATGTTGTGCGGGATGTTCACCACAACGACTAGCTTGGTGGCCCAAACCACAACGACTAGCCTTGGTGGCCCCGCCACAACGACTAAGCGCAATTGTAACTTCACCTTTTGGTGTCCTTCCAAGCCGAGTATCTCGACTTGTACGTTCTTCATTCCCCTCGGTGAGATGACATTCAAGGTTCAATAACTTTACTAAGTCAAGTTGCACTTTGCGACTTGTGGTTGTACTTGTTTTACACGGAGGTCGTGACAAGATTAAGTCCTTAGGGTTATCTGGGCGGTTCATTCCACGAGCCAACCAACCATGTGCTCCCTGAGCACCCACCACCTCACCATCCGCCCAGATAGAGCTAGCATTAGGGTTTTGAGGAGGGAAACCAATTTATTTTCACAATCCTTTAGCCAATGGACCACCAATGACTACCCAAACCATTTTATGTTTTGAGGAAATGATGATTGGGATATTTTAATATCCCGGTACTTAAGCAAGACTAGCATGTCGCTTAAGTACAACCTATAACTAGTATTACCATATAGTTACTAGGGTGACAAGGATTAATGGATTCAAGTTATCAAGGATGGCATATTAATTTAATTAATCAACAAGTGGGTATGTAACTACCTTAAGCTTTAACATACATTTGATAAAGAAATAAAGCATGCAATTTTGCTAATTTAAACGAATATAATTTGCATAAAATGTAGGATCAATATGGTCAAAGTATTGACTCGCCTTGATTAAAGGCTAGGGGATCTTGATCTTGATCAGCTTGCGGGTCGCCGGCGTCTTCAAATCCTAATCGAGCGAGAATACCGGAAAAAAAACACAACGGTAAAGAGAGCAAATAAATAAATAAGGAACAATAAATAAACTCCAAATTTATCAAGTCCTATGCCATTAGCAAGATCTTGATTTAACAAATTTTTAGAAATTTATTTCATAATTTTTGGAGTTGAAATGGAGAAGATATGAATTTTTGAAGGTTAATAGGAAATAAAAAGGAGAAATAGGGTTGGGTGCACTAAATGAGTGTTGAACCGAGTTCATGGGAACAGGGGCTCGGGTCCATGGGATTGGTGGGGCAGGGGCCCACATGGCAGCCTAAAGGGAGGACTCAAAGCCATATGACAAAGTGGGCCCTTCAATCCCAACTAAATCCCCAAATCAATCCCTAACCCAAAACCAATTCCCATTTTCTCCATTGCTCAGTGCTCCAAGGAAAGAACAGAGGAGAAGGCAGAGGAAGCGGCATGGGGGCGGCGGCGCCAATGGTGTGGCGGCCAGGCGGTGGTGTGTGCATGTGGTGGCCACAAGGAGGAGGCGGCCGCCAGGCAATGGCGCGAAGTGGCGAGGCAACCTGGTGAGGGAAGGCGTGGAGGGAGGGCGTGGTGGGCGCGGGTGGGGTCACCGGGGAGGCGGCGGCGGCCACGGCGGGCGACGAGGCGAGGAGGCGGTTGACCAGGGGAGAGCACGACCGGGCTTGGTCTGGACTTACCCGAGCTCGGGCGGCGTGGGAGCTCACGCAGGGAGGAGGAGCTTTATAGGGGCCATGGCGGGAGGAGGAGGAGGGTCCGGTCCGGGAGGCCAGTGCGTCTTGACTTCGGGCGGCGACGTCTTGTGTGAGCGTGCGTCTTGGAGAGCAGTGTGGCCTTGACAGAGCGCAATGGGGCTGGGACGGAGCGGCGACAAGACAAGGCGAAGCTGCTGGCTGGCGGCGACCACCGTGATGACGTCGAGGAGAGGACGGGTTGGTGTAAAGGGCGGCGTCTTGGCACGGAAGGAAGAAGAGGGGAGAAAGGCGGGGGGCTGGGAGGTAAGTTTTCCCCAAACGTTATATTCTGTGACATAAGCAAGGAAGGGGCATGAGGGGGCAGCCATGCCTCGCACATGCACCGCCACGATCAGGTAATGAAGGCGGCAAGGTCGTCTTGAGCACGACTTGGCAGAGGGCAGGGAGGCGGTGGCAAGCGGCACGAGAGTTGGAGCCTTGGAGGTAGGAGCAAAGGGAGGAGGCGGGGAGACGAATTTTCGGCGAAAGGGATCCTATCGTCAATTGGAATAATAGGGGAAGTTCCTGTCGTCATTTCAATTGGTAGGGAGATCTTCGATTTATAGCCTAAAGATGTGTTCTTGTGAATAGAAAACTTTAATCGTGCTCGAAATATTCAACCAAACAACGCTTTAATCCATAAGGACTTGTTTGGATGGGAGAGTCTAATCCATTCGAATAGGTGAAAAAATTGAACTAAAATCTCTACCCATAGCTTGGGTCTGATCCATAACTATCCAAACAAACTCTGAGATGTCTTGGATGAGCAGGAATAGTGTAAAGACGCATCCTTCCTTTGAACAGAGAACTTTAAAGTTCCACTGCCCTTGTATCACTTTAAAGTTTAACTCGTAATTAGTAAATAAAGAGCTTTACTAAAGAAAGAAACATAAACTAGTTCTGCACAAATTTACTAAATAGAAACCATATGCATGATATAACCCAATATATATCTCAGTATACAGGGCAACGTATTGTTTTTTTTTTGTTGTTGCAGTGAACACTGTGATGGCCAAATATGGAATCCCAAATATGCTCATGTCCCATAAAGTTTGAGGGATAATACGACCCATCCAACTTTGACAGTTAGTAAATACAAAGGTCTCCCTAGATTGGCCATACGAGAATAACATTATTAGACTCGCCAAATGAACTCTCTCGTGCCTTTGCTCTTTCTCTTTATTTTCTTTTTCTTTTTCTTTTTCTCCTGAAGGACAACGGCACTATAACCAAGTTTGGTCACATTTGGCCTTTTCGGCACAAGACAAGGGTAGAAATGGTATAAATTAGGATAGTATCAGGTTCCATTTAGCCATATCAATGGCGTTATGTTCTTTCCTCAAAGATAACCGACAAAATTTCACCTCTGGTTCGTTTGGGTTCTCATGTAGGTCCTCGAAGGTTTTTACGTGGTCCTCAATCTGTTTTGAACATACTCATTACTCAAAGATGGGGGTCTGATTTCTGAATCTGAGTTGCAAGTTTATGGCACTATACAAAGAGAGGTCGTCGACTACCAACTCAATAAAAATATGCAGTCTTCCGCTACTCTTGTTGCGTGCCCTCGTCTCAATTTGCTGACTGTTGTAGAATCGTCATACATTACTCAACTGTGGCAAAGACTGGGACCAGGTTGTTAATACATAGACCATGTGCAGAAGGTACTAATTAAGCTACTTTCTTAAAGATGCACACTCCACCTTAAAGTAGATCTTACACCTGAAAAGCGTAGTAGCATGTCTTGTTGTCTCTTTTTTTTTGGCCATATGTTTCTTGTTTTTTTACAACACTATATTACTGTCATTCAGATTCAAATCATTAGATAATATGATTTTCTATCATTTACTAGATTGTGGACGGGGCGGACCAGGACTAAATGTTAGGTATGGCGGAATCACAAACGTGGACCCAAGAGGATTAACCAAAACCAAAAGAATCTATAAACAAATTATATTGCAATCGCAGTAACAAGAGTAGATGACACTAAATGAAATCAACAACTACAATCCGCATACAAACATGTAAAGATGATGGTAGGATATAGAAAAATACCTTACAAATGAAGCTTACTCAACAATTTGCCACCAAGTTATCAAACATAATAGTTTGAACAAAAGATAAGACATGAAAGAAACAACCTGTCAAAAAGAGAATGATTAGTATTTAGTAGTGTCACGATTAGTTGATAATAAATCATGAAAGATGTAGAAGAAATAAAAGCTAAAATACACACCACTAAATACAGTATGTGGTTCAATATTTCATTTAAATGATGACGGTATGCCATGGATAGTTTTACCATATCTTTCTTGAAACTCCAGTGTGCTCTTTAAGAACACTAGGCCAGGATGGTTGTCCAAAAGGTCTCAAAGAATCGGTTTGAAATCCTCCTAAATTATTATGGAACATTGGTTAGAGAAGGACATATGTGATGAACCAGCAATATGCTTTGTTGAATTAATCCATTTCTGAAGCTTTTCACTCCAGACTTATGTGTTGGTAAAGGAGACATATACCTTTGTGAGGTAATCATGATTCTATTGTTTCAAGATTGTGAATACTTGGGTTGCACTGTCCATATTCATCGTATGGCTATTCACCCAGAAATCCATAAAGGCATCCCTGGAAGCAAATACCATAATGCAAAATTTAACAGAAAATATTTTGTGTTCTGCATACTATTACAAGTGGTCAACTACCTTTTGACGAATCCGGTGTTCTCCTTGTCGATCTTTCCAAAAAGAACAGTGGTAATGAACGACGGTAGTTTGCAGAGCTCCCTGGTAACCATCCGAAATTCTATTGTGGAATGAAAATATACAACCGAAAAAAAAACACAAGGACAGATATTAGTTGACAGTCTCACGAATAATCTGGCGCGATCAAGATAATCGATAATTTAACGCCCATTTGTGGTTGCGCTTTACGCCATTCCAAATAAGAAACTTGGGCACAAATTTGAAAGAAAATACGATCAGATCGAAACAGGAAGGACCAAATCAATCTATCCTAGAATCTGACACCAGTCACTTATCTAATTAGAATTGCTTGCAAAAAAAAACATCTTATCTTGTGAAACAGAGGAAATTTTTCAGTTCAAATTTGTCAAAATTAGCACGAAAACGCATCCCATTTGACGCACCTGAATCCCAAGGCCATTGAAGTGTCCGGCGAAGAGCTGATCAACTAAAGATATGCATTGCTTCTTCAGCTCATATGGCGGTGGCGGAGAGGGAGACTGGGAGTCTGGGAGTTGCGCAGCCTTGCCGGGCTGCCGGGCTGGCGGTGGCAGCCGCGCAGCGCGCCACGCGCCTCGCCCTTGCCGGCTGCCGCCGCGGCGCCGCGCACCCTCGCGGCCTCGCCCGCCCCCAGCCGTACGTATTGCAATATTGTAAGTTTTCTCTGCCAGGCTGCCAGCAGTACGAACAGTTGCGTATTTGAAACATACAAAATCCTAAACTTCCCGGTCAAACTAAATTCTGGCTAGCTAAATGGTCTATCTGATAGCCGCAATTAAGCTATACGACTCGAATGATTGGACGGCATTGCGAGCAGCTCCGTGTGAGAGGAGAGAAGAGAAACGGACTGACCTGGCTCAGCTCAAAAGCACCTCCCTGCAAGTAGCGGGATATCCTTGTCAATGGAAGCTCACAGTCATCTGCACATGCATTCCGCTGAATCCCTCTTGAATTTCGCCGTTGTCTCAGGCTCCCGTCCACAGCCGAGAAACGCATTTACATGTGTGCGGTGTGCTCGAACCGTGTCGGCATTCCATCGAGCATATGGTGGGCGTGCGATTATCTGGCCGTTCGTCTCCCGCCGTTGTCACTACAAATCATTCCAATGATAACAAAGGTGCCGCGCCAAGGTTCTAGGAAATGAGACGAGAGGAGAGGGAACACCAACACACATTTGCCGTGGCCCACCGCACATTCTGAAGAATAGCTAATATTGTCAACCTTTCAATTTCTGAACAGGCTAACGGATTGAAGAAGCATCTAAAGAGACTCAATGCGCCGAAGCACCGGATGCTGAACAAGCTCGGTGGAGCTTTTGTAAGTTGAAGCATTTTGCTTCTGTGTGCTTCAAATGGTCTCTAGTCTCCACCATTCGTGAATACTTTCCGTTGTTCAGTATTGTAATGCTCGGAGCTGCATCGTCTGCTTGTCAGGCTCCCAAGCCATCATCTGGACCTCACAAGTCTAAGGAGTGCCTTCCCGTGGTCATCATCAGGAACAGGCTCATCCATCCTGATGCAGCACCGGGTGTTGGTCGATGGAAAGGTCAGGACTAACGAGACCTACCCTGCTGGTTTCATGGGTATGCATGCCTATTTCTTTCCTTACCAAGCAATTTCTGTTTTGTCCGTTGTTTGTCATGGATGCATTTCTCAATTAATCACACCTTAGGTTATATGTAGTTATGTTCTGTATTTGCAGATGTCATTGTTGCTATATTTTTTAAAAAGTTTTGTTGTATCACTTTAAAAAGTGTTTGCCATATGTATGTTGCTATGTTTTTTTTTGACAATACCATATTACTCATTCAGATTCCTGTCATTTACTAGACTGTGGTAGATACATATTAAAAAGGATTTGCTACTTCACGGTATAATGAAGAAATGAACTCTCTCCACAATAAATTTGTGATGTGCTGTTGAGCTTATAGTTTGGATTTGTGATGTATTCATGAGTAGGAACAAGGTAAGGTGATCCCTAGCTAGATCCTTGCTTTGAGCTGAAGATGCAGCTTTGGAGAAAGCAGGTTGCTGCACACTTTGATTAAACAAATGACGTTGTTGCAAGTTTTCTCTACGCAGCAGTTCGAACGGCTGCGTATTCGAAACGGGCAAAAATCCTAAACTTCCCAATCAAACTGAATTCTGGCAAGCTACATGGTCCAACGTAATTGAGCTATACGACTGAATGACACCACGGCTTTGAGAGCACAGAGCAGTTCCATGTACGGAATTTTTTTTAAAGATAATTACAAAAATATATAGTCTCCCAAAAAATTACAAAAATATGCTTCTGTCGCCAGTTCTGCTGGCGACAGAAACCTATCGCTAGTTGAACTGACGACAGGGACTCTCTCCCCCTCTTGTCGCCGGTCCAGCCACCTGTCGCCAGTTGAACTGGCGACTGGTACCTGAAACGCTAATCAGGTTTGCCGCCTTCTGATTTTCATACGTTTTGAACGGTACAAAATCTGTTAGACTCGCAATAACATTTTGTGATCGTCGTATGTTGTTCTAGTGCGATGAATTTCTGAAGAATTTTACGATAAAGATTGAGGTATGAATGATTTGTTAATAGGAAGGTAAGTGATATTGCGATGCGCCCGGGAATTCATACACTTGCTCATGTATATGCACTGCATATTATGTAAGGAAACAAATGTGAACTTGCCATTACTATCAAAACTACGATAAATCGCACTGATATTATATAGCATTCAGCAAAACATCATAACACTTAATTAAAATGATAATTCAGAACATTGGCAATAACATATTACTACTGTCCGTGCAATAACATAATTCAGAACATTGGCAATAACATTGGTCGCAGCCTCAACGTCCCCCATATGGACTGTCTCGAGTTGGGTGACCGGATTAGGTCCCCGCGGCGACGTCCGGAGTGCCGATGTCTCCTTTGTCCTGAGGATTTCTCGTAGGACATTTCTTGAAGGTGTGCCCAGACTCACTGTAAATGTAGCACTTCTTCGTACGACGTCCGGTTTCTGCTTTGTCCATGTCGTTCCTGATGCGTCGTACCTATCGCCGGCCAACCTTTCCCTTAAGCCTATCAATATCCGCGGCCCAGATTAGTTGCTCCTAGGTCGGATGGCCAGTGAAATGGCCAATCACAGCATAACCATATATCTCTGGAGTTCAGGTTTGCATCACCGCCTCCTTGGTAAAATAGTCAGAGAGGTACTGACTGGGATGTTACGCCACCATCGAACATGCGGCTATGACATGGGAGTAGGGCCTATGCAGAAGAAGGGGCTTGTTGCAAGTGCATGTGCAACTACCGCGGCGTAACGTGCACTCGTGGATGACCCTCTCGCAGTTTGTCCCGCGATGTTCTTTGTCCCTGCACATTATCTCGAAGTGAAGCTCCCTTGTGCCCATCTTGTGTAACACCCTGGCTATGCGGAAGCCAAGATATCACCTAGAAGTCTAACATTCATCAACAATACGAAATAATTTCAGCAATCTATCAACTAACGATATGTAAGAATCAACAATGGATAGAATGAATATAAGAATTGAATCAGAATTCAATAACATATCAAACTCTTTCATCTAATTATATCGAATCAATTATGATGCAACTATCAGAAGTCTATACTAAGATCATAAACCAATACCAATACAACTATATCATAAAGAATGGTAATATCAACCATCAATCTCTTTTTATTACAACCCAATTTTTATCAAAGGAAAGGTAATGACAAGTTCATCTAATTTATAAGTGAATATTGTGAAGTGAAAGAAAGATTGTGAAGTGGATGAAGTGATCCACGTGACTATACCCTCACATGCATGCCGTCTTCAATGTTTACCTAAAACAAATAAACACAGCAAGAATGAGTCCACGACTCAGCAAGTACAACAGAACAATACAAACAGTACTGAATAGGAACATAACAATCACATAATATAATACAAATATAGAACGGATGAATAATATCATTATATAACAGAATAGAATTCGAATGTGGAATGGAGGAATAAGAACATAACATCACACTAAAGAATATGAAGGTAGAATGACAGAAAACATATGAATGAATGAAATGCATGAACTCCACTTCTGCTTATACCGATATAGCCAGTGACACACCCGTCGATGTTCACTTAGGCCCGCATTTAACAAAATGCGGGGATCCAAGGCCCGTATGAAGAACGTTTCATACGGGGATCCAAATCTGCCCACATTGGAATGGTGGGTCTTACGTGCCCATACTGAAATTGATGGGTCTTTACATTCCACTCCCGTAGATAAAACATGAACAATGAATGAATGGAATGAATTATGAATAATGAAAGACATCATCTCTTTAAACATGGATTAACGAACGTGAAAAGAACATGAATCATTGAATCTACTCATGGATCATAGAAATAATAGTATGAACAACAAGCACTCAGCATTCACCAACAATAAGAATCACAAGGTACTTACCCATATTAGAATGACGGGACTTCACTACCCACTTCCGTGGTGAACATGAAAGAAGGAACGAATGCATATACTGAACATAAATATATTATCGAAGAATCATGGCATATCAATTATGAAGGGAAACAAGAAATACCAAAATTACCCATTTGCATATTCAACAATCAAATGGAACAAACAACAAACAAGACAATTCTGTTGTACTTGCCTCAACCGTGAGATAGAAGACAACTATGGAAAGTTCTAGCCCCGGGGTTCACCACCACCTGGCAGTCGTAAAACAATATACTAAGTACACTAACCAACGGTGTACAGTATAGAAATTGAACAAAACAAGAACAAGTGTCCCTAACCGCAACCCGAACATTTACTCAATACACTCTCAAATTCCCAAATCTGTCCAAACAGACAGCGGTTAAGGAAAAATTCATAACTTTTGAGTCAAAACTCCAAAGGCCATAAATCCAATTTTCCTAGAACCTACACAAGCCTAGCTACAACTTCTCATGTGACTAAAAGATCAAACTAGTTTATCTAAGTCTTTGTTTTTAACCCTGAAGACCGATTTGTCATCTCCGGTACTACTAAATGGTGAATTTCATAACTTTTGTTTGGCTCAACCAAACACATTGTTCTAATACTTTCTGGAAACTACAGGAAACCAGCTATCTCAATAAAATTATCTCAAATATGTCCACTGTACAGCAAAGGTTGCAAACAGTCAAGTAAAACCCTTCTGTCCACAACAGAGAGACAGATTACAGCCTTAGCTTCTAAAATTCATATCTTTTGATATTGAAATCCAAAAATTATGAAAGTTTACTTTCTGGAAACATAATGAAAATACCTACAAATCTTAAGGAGACCAACTGACCCAATTCGGCCATCTCCAAGATCAAATCTACAGATCTATGTTCGCTGCACAAGTCCTGAGACTGATTTAGCACCCTGTCTTGCGAAATTCATAACTAATTAACTGTTTAGCCAAAATTTATGAATTAGCACTTTCTGGAAATCTAAAAAAAATTCCAATCTAAAATTCCAGGAGACACTAATCCCTGAATCTGCTCAGATCTAACTCAAAACCGTGCGTCACCAGAAAGACAGATTCAATCGATCTATACAGCAGTACTACGATCCCCCACTTGATGGCAAAATGAATCTAAATCGATCTAACCGGTGGGGAATCAAATGTTACCCTTGAAGACACGCGAGCTTGCTGAATCCCCCCGCGAAGTGCTCCTCTCCTCTTCTTCTCCTCTCTCTTTCCACCTTTCTCCTTGGCTGATAGCGATGGGAGAGCATCACCAAGAGGGAACAATGGAGTGCAAGGAGGAGGGTATGTATTGTAGCGATCTTGTAGAAGAATGAGAGCAATTGTGCAGATGCATCCTCGATGGTGGGTTAGGGTTTCCCTCTCCTTTTATTAGTGGCCAGCCCCTCATGGGCCTCTTGGGCCAAGGCCCGAGGCTCAGGTTGCCGAAGAATTGTAGATTTCCCCTCTTCTAAAGTCTAATTTCTCTTTTGACTGCTTTTTTCATTAGAATAAATTGGAGTATTACATCTTGAATGCCCAGTGCTTCTCACCCTTCTTGCTCTTCTCCTCCATGTACTTGGTGATCATAGCAGAGTAGAGTATTCTGTCATTTGCCATGGCGAGCGACACATTGTTGCTTTTGTCAACAAAGTACTTCGTCGTACCCCAGAGAATTGCCTCCACAATACCCACCAAAGGGAGACACCTTGCACCGCGCATGACCCAGTTGTACACCTCGGCTAGATTAGTTGTCATGAGACCATATCGAGCGCCACCCCTGTTATGGAGCAGCGACCACTTCTCCTTAGGCTCGTGCTCAATCCAGTCCGAGAAGCATCTCACCTGCGCCCCCGTCCTCCTCGTCAATCCAGGAGCATCTGTGGGTATTTCTGGCAATGCTTCGGGGGCCTGGTCAGCGCTTGGAGTGACCCTTCTCGCTGCCTCCCTTCTGTGTGTTTTGGTCCGCTCATTCAGAATCTTCCAAAGTGTTTCGAACTTCCGCTGCCTGTTCTGGTTGCACAGCCGCTTGCACAGGTTCATCAAGTCTTTGTTGCGGAACTGCTTGTAGAAGTTTACACCTAAGTGCCTCATGCACCACCTGCTCTGCAGATCTAGCCATAGAAGTGGTACGTTCTCTCCTTGTTGCAGCTGGGTTATTGCACGTAGCAGGCCTGCATGCCGATCATGTATGAGACATGCGTTGGGACGGCCTTGTACAACAGAAATCCTCATATTCTTTAGGAACCACAACCAACTGTCTGTGTTCTTGCTTTCAACGAAAGCGAATGCCACGGAAAGAACTTGATTGTTCCGTTAAATCGCTATTACTGATCGATGTCGGCCCTTGTACCTCCCAGTCAAGAATGTGCCATCTACGCACAAGATTGGACGGTAGTGCCGGAATGCATTGATACATGGACCAAATGCGAAGAACGCTCACTGCAATACCCTCTTATTGGTCCACTTCGGGTGTGTGGCGTCTTGAATGTCGATATGGGTGCCAGGATTTCTGTCTTGTATGACTCAAAGTTGCCTAGGGAGGTTGTGGTAGAAATCTTCGAACGTGCCCCACCTTGATTCCAATGCCTTCTGTTTTGCCCTCCAAGCCTCGGCATAGCTGATTGTGTATTGGAACCTTGCCTCAATCGCCGAATGATGGATCGTGGCTCAAAATCTAGATTATCCACGATCTCCTTTGTACATAAGGTTGGCGATGAAGCGATGACGAGTTCGGTGGGGCTGCCTTCGAAAGAGAAGCGCGATGTGTGAGGGACCACTATAGAGCACTTCCAGTATGTGTCCCACTTTGGCTGAAATGCGTGCACTCGCCAAGGGCATCCCTGTATGTCGCACTTAGACATGAAGACTTTGAATGTGCGCCACACCGACAAGGCCCAGAATTTGATCACATCATGTACGGCCTCCTTGCATTTGTACATAGCTCCTAGCCTGACCTCACTCTGGTCGTACTCCCACGGCACACGGGAGCCTTCGTTGACGACGAGGTTGTCGAACTGGTATGTGTTCCAGTCGGATGGAACAGCCTGCTGGTCCACGTCATCCTCGTCGTCGGAAACTTCATCTTCAGACAATGCCATGTAGTCTCGGTCTTCGAGATACATCCTTTACACTACGGCTTCCACCTCCTCACCCTTGTCAGCAAGACCACTAGCTTGCCTGACCGTAGTAGCTACTTCCGCAGGGTCTTCATCGACACCATGCGCCAGCCAACAGTATACATGAGTGATTAGGTTAGTTAGTGATTAGGTTAGATAATTAAGTAATTAGTTAGGTTCTGAATTTGGAAGGAATTTTAAAATATAGCAAATGAGTTCAAAAAATTATGAAATTTTTTATGGAGCCTACTAACACCGTGTACTTGCTTGTGTAAATTTTTCATAATTTTATTCATTGAGAATTTTTATTGCTATTAAGTGTCATGTTCGTACAAATCAATAAGTGTACAAAATAAGCTTCAAAAATTATGAATTTTATTTTGAAGGCTCCTTACGCAGTGGACTTAATTGTGTAATGTTTCGGCAATTTTATATGTGTTCTGGTATTATCTCAAAAATTTAGAATTTAGGTCATGAAAATTTCTATTTTAGGTTTCGGAAATTAGGGTTTCATGATTTCATGTGACTTCGAATGTATAAAAAAAGCTGCATTGCAACTCAATTGGAGATATCGATATACAATATGGTGTTCGCACATATGGTGGAGCCTTACGCGGGCTAGGTTTCGTGACCTCCGAAGAATTCATCCACGAC
Organism: Phyllostachys edulis; assembly: GCA_036346405.1. Classification (NCBI taxonomy): domain Eukaryota; kingdom Viridiplantae; phylum Streptophyta; class Magnoliopsida; order Poales; family Poaceae; genus Phyllostachys; species Phyllostachys edulis. Next base: position 100,428,030 of record CM070545.1, on the reverse strand, counting down.
AGAGGCTAGAAAACCACTCTAGGGGTACGATGCCTGCAACTCCGACTGCGCGGATGAGCTCTAGCCTTGGACGTAGAGGGTTCCCGCGTACCCGGAGGAGCTCTGGCCTTGGACGTACGGTGGGGCAGTGAACCCGTACCCTGGCGCCGTGTACTGCTCCCTGGCAGGAGCTAGGAGGCCCGCATCCTCGTCATCAATTGACGTGAACTGGCCGTCACCCCCACGGCCAACTGAAGGCTGCAAGACAAAACGATGTTAGTACAAATAAACACTCTGGACGTAAACTAAGAACCTTGTACCACCCGAATGTGCAGTGCAGATAACCGAGGGGGAGCGCCACTCTGTATACCGGGTCCGGACGACAAAAGTGATTCATCCCGACGGACCTACGGCGGGAGAACACCATGATATTAGCGGAATGTAAGGCATAACCAAAAAAACTGAACGTAAATTTGTACATAGCGACTTACCACCGCGGCGACCTGGCCCACGGATGACCGACGGGGAACGCTACGACGCCTGCCGGACTTGCTAGGTGTGAACACCATATTGTATATCGACATCTCCAATGGAGTTGCTATGCAGTTTTTTTATACATTCGAAGTCACATGAAATCATGAAACCCTAATTTCCGAAACCTAAAATCGAAATTTTTGTGACCTAAATCCTAAATTTTTGAGATAATACTAGAACACATATAAAATTACCGAAACATTACACAATTAAGTCCACTGCGTGAGGAGCCTTCAAAATAAAATTCATAATTTTTGGAGCTTATTTTCTACATTTATTGATTCGTACAAATATGACACTTATACGAAATAGCGATAAAAATTCTGAATGAATAAAATAATGAAAACTTTACACAAGCAAGTACACGGTGTCAGGAGGCTCCACAAAAAATTTCATAATTTTTTGAACTCAATTCCTATATTTTAAAATTCTTTCAAATTTCCAACCCTAATTAATTATCTAACTAACCTAACCTAATTAACTAACTTAATTACTAACCTAATTGCCATTTAATGGCTGGCGTGAAGTGGCCATGCACCACGGCGTCAAGAGATACACCGCCACCAAATATGACATGGTGGGGTGGGTGAGGTGGCAAGGCCGAGGAGCAAGCAAGCGGTGTCGGCCGTGGTGGCCGTGATGGTCGTGCACTGCGCCAATGTCGCACGACCACCCCACGCCCGGCTTGCTACTTTTGCAAATACGATTTCTATACGGCCATATCTGCTAAAACTTTTTCGAAACGTGCCAGATTAGCCAAAAATTCCCCTGTAATTAGTGGGATGGATCTCCTCGCCGTATGTAGATGCATTGCGTTGAATCCCCCTTGAATTTCGCTGTTGTTTCAGGCTCCCCCAGTTGACGCAAAAATATGACACGAAGAAGCACCAACACACGATTTGATAAATATCGGCAAAATTGAACCCAAGCGACGTTAGGATTCAACTTCGCCGAAAACCACAGTGCACAACACCTAGGCGGAGCTAATCGTGGTGTTGAGGCAGCGGCGGTGTCTTGGCAAGGTCATTGAACTTAACCAGGGAAGCAAAAAGGGTTGGAAAAAAGGATGGGACTACAGGAAGGCTAGGGTAAAAAGTAGATGCAAATTGTATTGATCGATTGGTGATGATTTTAATCAGCCATGACCCTCTTCTATTTAAAGGGTGGCAGGTCTTAGTCGTAAGAGATCAGGACTCCTAAACCGAACAAGATTTACAGATATGATTTGGTTATACCATCTGATTTCTAGACTTTCTATAACTGATAAATCTTTCCTATTCAAACACATAAGTTTCCTTAGAGGAGGTCTTCGTGGAAAGTCCTGAGGCCTTCACGGAAAGTCTTGATGAAAACGCGCGGGATCTCCGGAAGAGGTCCTAAATGGCCTTGATGAAACCACGTAATGCTCCCGAGGAGATCCTAAATAGCCCTGATAAAGCCACGTAGCGCTCCTAAGGAGATCTTAGACGGCCCTGATAAAGCCACGTAGTGCTCCTGAAGATGTCTTGGGTGGTCCTGATGAAGACGTGTAAGTGCTCCTAAGGAGGTCTTGAACGGTCATGATAAAGCCGCGTAGCGCTTCCCAAGAGGTCTTGAACGGCCTTGATGAAGCCACGCGAGCGCCCTTGAGGAGGTCCTAGGCGACTCTGATGAAGGCGCGCGAACGCTCCTGAGGAGATCCTGGACCGATTTGATGAAGCCACGTGGCGCTCCCGAGGAGGTCTTGAGCGGTCCTGATGGAGGCGTGCAAGTATCTCCGGAGAGGTCTTGAACGGCCTTGATGAAGCCACGTGAGCGCCCTTGAGGAGGTCCTGGGCGGCTCTGATGAAGGCGCACGAGTATCTCCGGGGAGGTCTTGGGCGGCTTTGATGAAACCACGTGGCACTCCTGAGGAAGTCTTAGATGGCCCCGATGGAGGCGCGCGAACGCTCCTGAGGAGGTCCTGGACTGATTTGATGAAGCCACGTGGCTCTCCCGAGGAGGTCTTGAGCGGTCCTGATGGAGGCGCGCAGGTTCTCCTGGAGAGGTCTTGTGTGGCCCTGATGGAGCCACATGAGCACCTGTGAGGAGGTCCTGGGTGGCTCGACAATGTGTGAGTTCTCCCGGGAGGTCTGGCCGCGTTTTTCCTTGTCCTCACGACCTCCTGCTTTGCAAAGACTACCTCTTGGACGTTTTGCGAGGACCACCCTTTTGAACCAAGATCTCCTGTTTTACAAAGACCACCCTTCAGGTCCTCGTAGGAGATCTTTGTGGATGCTTTCCAGGACCACCCAGGACATCCTCTAGGACCTCCAAAGAGGTCTTTTGACGAGTTCGTTCAGTACGTCCCGGCTGTTCACCGAAGCACTGTAGCGAGGAGGTCTTCCAGCACTGTAGCGAGGAGGTCTTCCGAGCCTTTAAGAGGTCGTTTTTGAATCTAGGACCTCCTAGGATGTCTTCGAAGAGGTCGTCCAGGGCTTCGGGAGGTCTTTGAGATCATCTTGCCTTCCGATTCAAAACCGAAATTAGTTGAATCAGCGGTAGCTTTAAATTCCTTGTCGTTAGACCAATCAACATTGCGACGACCATTACAGATGCCAAATCTTGTTATCAACACATGGCCCCCTGTTTTTTGGTAAAACAAACATGTTTGCCACAAAACAATAATATCTTCAATTTCACTTCAGGACGATGATTAAACACCGGCCATATGTATATTTCTTAGGACGATGATAATCACCTTATCGGCCATGTGTGTCTCTTAAGCATCTTGCCAAATACTCGGATAATACTTTTTCAAATACTTGCCATTGAGGGCTTTAGGCAGCCTGTCTCCCTTTAAACATTGCACCATATAAGAATTTCCAGGAACGATTTCTACCACCTTATATGGACCTTCCTAATTCGGAGACCACTTCCCAAACTTATTATCTTTAGATCCAACAGGTAAAATCGTCTTGCAAACTAAGTCCCCTATTTGAAACGATTTTTCCTGCACCCTCTTATTGTAGGCCTTGGCTACCCTTACCTTTTCCTTTTCAATCTCCCTCAAAGCTTTTAATCTCTCATCTACCACTTCATCCATCCTATCCATCATCAAGTTATGGTAATCCATGGCCGACAAATTATTTTGCTTGGCCAATCTAAGGGCACTCAGATTTACCTCAATAGGTAAAACGGCCTCTTGCCCATACACTAACTCAAACGGTGTTACCTTTGTAGCACTATGCTTAGATATACGATGAGCCCATAATGCCTCAGATAACACTTCATGCCACCTCTTAGGATGTTCCTCTATCTTTTTCTTAATGAGCTTGATCAAGTCTTATTACTTGACTCGGCCTGACCGTTGGCCTGAGCATAATAGGGTGAAGAATTAAGGAGATTGATTTTTAAGCGATTCGGCGAGTTCACGTACTTGATGAGACATAAAAGATGAACCTTGATCAGTAGTTAAAGTCTATGGTATGCCGAATCTATGAACAATATGTTCCAAAATAAAATTAATTACCTCTTTATGTGTCATGTTTTTAAGAGGAACAACTTCTGTCCACTTTGTAAAATAATCTGTGGCTACCAAAACAAAACGATGACCTTTAGAAGATGCAGGGTGTATTTGGCCGATGAAATCTAAACCCCAACCACGGAACGGCCACGGTTTAATAATAGGATGCAGCACAGCAGCGGGTACCAATTGCACATCACCAAACTTCTGACACGACTCACACCCTTTATAATATCTAAAGCAATCCTCCAACATAGTCGGCCAATAGAAACCAGCTCTTCTTAATAACCACTTCATCTTATGAGCCGACTGATGTGTACCGCATATACCTTCATGTACCTCACCCATGGCAACTTTAGATTGATCCGAACCTAAACATTTTAAAAGTAGCCCATCTATAGTTTGGCGATATAACTCTCCGTCAAGCAATATATACTTTAATGCTTATCGCCAAAGCTTTCTATCAACAGATTGATTAGGGTTTTCTAAATAACTAATTAGAGGCTTTCTCCAGTCATTTGGTTCGTCAAAACTTGATGTTTTCAAAGCAGCCGAACTGCCATCATGTTGTTCGGCTATGCAAATTGTAGCACTTTCCAGCATCAATTTTTCTATCACGAACAATTTACCTCTTTTAACTTGATAACCAGATGCTTGTTGTGCTAAATCATTTGCCCTAATATTATCTTTTCTAGCGACATGGCTAATAGTAAAATCATCTAAAGTTGCTATTATTTCCAAGCACTTCTCCAAATAAATATTCAATGATCCGTCAAAGCATTGGTAATTCTTAGAGACTTGCTGCACAACTAATAATGAATCACCAAATGCCTCTATATTCTTTTCGCCTATGGACTCTAAAATTTGTAATCCTAACAAAAGAGCTTCGTACTCAGCCTGATTATTGGTACAAAAATATTCTAGGCGAACCGATGTTTCAGAAACGACACCTCTAAGCGAAACTAAAACAATGCCAACACCTTGTCCTTTTCTACAAGCCGAGCCATCAAAGTAAAAATTCCACGGACGAACAGATAAATAGTCAATCAAATCTACCTCATTATCAATCCTATGATCAACAATGAAATTAGCTACGACTTGGCCTTTCATAGATTTCAAAGGTTCATAAGCCAAATCATACTCTATTAATGCATAAGCCCACTTTCTGATTCTACCACTTAAAATCGGTTGTTGTAACATATATCTAATAACATCGGTTTGACATGCAACAACATAAGTACTAGATAGCAAGTAATGTCTCAATTTGGTACAAGCATAGTACAAAGATAAACATAATCTTTCTATAAAAACATACCTCGTCTCGGTTCCCAAGAGACGCCGACTCAGGTAAGTGATCACATATTCCTTGCCATTTAATATTTGTGTCAAGACAGCGCCAATAACACCTTCTTCTGCAGCAATATATAGCCGAAACGGTATCCCAGCTGGAGGTTCTCTCAACACAGGAGGTGTAGACAAATATCTCTTGATTTCCTCAAAAGCTTGTTGCTATTCTGCCCCAAGTAAATTTGGTCTCTTTCTTTAACCAAAGTATAGGAGTGAAAGCACTAACTTTGCCAGACAAATTGGATATGAACCTCCTCAGGTAATTCACTTTTCCCAAAAACTTTTGCATATCCCTTTTACACTGTGGCGCCTTTACTTTCTTAACAGCCTCTATTTTGCTAGGATCTATTTCTATGCCCCTCTCATGTATTATAAATCATAAGAATTTACCAGCCGACACACCAAAAGCACACTTGAACGGGTTCATTTTCAAACCATACCGACGCATTCGTTCAAAGGCCAAACGTAAATCGGCCAAGTGGTGATCCATACCATCCGATTTGACCACTATATCATCAATGTATACCTCTATGATAACGCCAAGTAGGTCATGAAAAATCAAATTCATAGCCCTTTGATAAGTAGCTTCGGCATTCTTTAGACCAAAAGTCATAACCACCCACTCAAACAAACTAACGAAACCGGGACATCGAAAGGCCGTTTTAGACATATCCTCTTCGACCATAAAATTTTGATTATAACCAGCATTACCATCTAAGAAACTAATTACTCTATGCCCTGAAGCATCATTAATCAACATGTCGGCTATAGGCATAGGATATTCATCTTTAGGAGTGGCTTTATTTAAATCTCTAAAATCAATGCACACTCTCAACTTACTGGTATTTTTCTTCTCAACCGGGACGATGTTGGAAATCCATTCAGCATACCTACATGGCCTAATAAAACCAGCTTCCAATAATCGGCCTATTTCTTCTTTGATTCGATCATATGTATCATGATTAAATCTTCTAGGTGGTTGCTTATGAGGTCTAAAACCGGTCTTAATGGGCAACCGATGTTCAACTAATTCCTGGCTGAGACCTGGCATCTCATGATACTCCCAAGCAAAGCAATCAACAAAATCTCTAAGCAATTCCATCATTTTGCTCTTGTACTCAGTAGGCATATTCTTGTTTACAAACGTCAGCCTAGGGATAGTTCCATTGCCTATGTCAACTTCCTCTAATGGGTCAGCCGACGAGAAACCTTGCCCCAACTTTTCTACTTCATCAAAATCATTAATAGCTTCACAAATATCATTCTTGTTTGACCGATACTGTTTTGTACGCTGTTGCAACCATTTTAAACTACTTTCTTTATTGATTTATAACATCATATTACTAAGCCGAGCTGCGGAGGCCGGCTGTACAGATATGGGTACAAAACCATCTTTAGTAACACTAAGATAATTATAACTGGAGAGGTCTAGACCTGTCAAACATTGGACATCACCATGCTGCCAATCAGCTTGTGACGCCCCGTGTGATTACCCAGAGGATAATCACACTTAAGCAAATGGATTACTATTCGTTTTCCCGGTAGAACACCGCTCCAACGAATAGTAAGCCTTACCAGAGTTAACACAGCAGAACAATAAGATAGAAACTGTCTTTATTGCAACAGTTATCCACGCAGGGCTACAGTCTTACAATACACATACTATTTACATAACCAAAATGAGACTCTTTCCCCCTCCTTGCCTGCCAGGCTCAACCGGTCTCCTAGTCGTCCCAAGTGTCGAATACGGCGTCCACCTCACCCTGCTCCTCGTAGCAAGGATCCTCGACTCCTGCAGCCTCGTCTGTACCTACACGGCCCTTGTCCCACTCGGGATAACTCCCTGCCGGACTAGGGTCTACAAAGGAGAATACTAACAAGGTTGAGTACAAAAAGTACTCAACAAGCATGAATAGCAAAGAATGCACAGGATGCACTATCTCTGGTGGTTGTCACAAATTCTAGATCATCTCAATTCTGAAAATAACTCATTAAAACAATTATGTGGCAGATTTTAATACTGAAAACACTACTAGTCACTCGGAGAGAAGATAGACCCCTTGTGGTTCCCGTAGACTCCAATCCTGGAGACTGGCATGAATTCATGATTTGCTTAGCACTGCGCAGGCTTTGTACCACTTTACCCATAGCTATTCCGAACTCTCTGTAAACAGGGTTCACCGTATTTCCTTTGATGCGGGTTCGAGATCGGAATACAGAACGTTTTTCTAGTTACATGAATTAATTTCTCCACCCATTACTTTCCGTTGGTGTCCTGAGCGCACCCAGTCCTCCACCGAGTTCTAGCAATGTTGGTTGGGGGCAGCTTCTATCCTGCACCCAACACTCCACCTTAGCGCTATAGCGCCTTGGATCCCCCACTTCCGGTCTCTCCTCACGGTTCTGGGTTCCTCCATCACACACACTCACACCTATTACTTACCCATTGTGGAGAGCATAGTCACGTAACAGGGTAGCATTTTCTGCCCGTCGAAACGGAAAAATGGTTGGTACTGATTTTACGGCATCTGACCAAGCAAGAGTTTGTTGGTCCTTATATTGTAACCATATGTAAAAGGGTCCCACTTCCTGTCTCATATCTTACATGCCAAGGGCCCCCTTTACCAGCCATAATAATCTCATATTGCTTTCTTTCCTCATTCTTATCTCATTCATCATTCTCATTCATTCAAGTTCATCTTAGTCATCTTTATCTCATTCATTCAATTTAAGTTTTGAGAAACAGTTTTGATGCAATACATATAATAGTGCAAGATACGGTTTACATTTAAAGTAGCTATATTCATGTTCAAGAGGATCGCTTGCCTTCATAGAGGTAGGGGAGGTCGCTGTCGATGAAACCCTGGTCAACTGCTTCCTTCGACGCTGGTTTGCCTTCTGTAGTCCACGGCAGTACGAAATATAATATAAGTAAATACGTAGTTGATTGAGTGATATAATAGATATAAAAGTTAGTGACTCCTAATTGTTAATACAATTTTAATTTAATAAAACTTTTCGAGATCTAACTCTAAGTTAGCATTCCCCAAACTAATCGTTCTATTGCCTACGCGCACTAAGGTCGACGACGCGAGGTTCCCGCTTAACTATCTAAACTAACAGGATTAAACGCCCCCAAAACGCCCTACTAAGCTATCGACGATCCACAAAGGTTGCTACACCCGCAAGCTAGTCTACTCACAATAGGAATAAAGGCTACTCAACTTACCTAGCAGCTAAACCACAATTAATCGCAAGAATTAAGCAATAAACAAATAATTAAATTAATACAAGCTACTGAGAAAGAAATACACAGCAATGCCCAAAAGAAACTATACAAACCTTAATTTTCTCCCTAATCCTAACTTATCTTAAACCCTAACCTAACTTCCCTCCCTCTCCCTCTCTCTCTCTTCTCACCCCTCTCAGCCAGCCCAAACTAAAAACACACACACACACACACACAGCTACTTCCCACCTCCCCTTTTTCCTTTTCTCCCCAAATCCTCTCTACTCTCCCCTCAAATCCTCTCACTCTCCCTCTCTCCATCAAGCTCTTGTGACGCCTTTGCTCTTCGCCCGTCGCCCGCCTCCAGTCGCCTCCTCCCGTGGCCAAAGGCCAGCCTTGCCCACGACGCTCCTGCTGGCTCTCTGTCGCCACCCTAGGTCCGGCCACCGACCCTTGATGCCTAGGTCGCCGCTGCAAGCCGACGCCCACGGTCTCGGCCCGGCTTCTCCTCCTCTCGTGCGGCTCGACGCCGCCAAGCACGCCGCCACTTCCTCGTTGCCCGCAAGCGCACCCAGCCGGCTCACGCCACCTCTGTCGCCACCGACGGTCTTCCCTGGCTCCTCCTTGGTCACCTCCTCCCGGCGATGCGGCTCGGCTTACCTCTGAGCCTCTCGTCACCTAGATCTACTGGTCCAGCGGGCCCTGACCCGGCCGGCTCGACCTCCCGGCCGCCGGCGACGAAGCTACTCCCCTCCCGATTCTACCTCTAAGCTCTAGCTCAAAAGCTCCCCTAATATGCATAGATATCTCAAAATGCTGATGCTTGCTATTGATGCAAAAATGCAGAGCTCAAGGTGGTTGATTTGGAAATGGAGGTGGCCATTAGAGGAAACAACTAAAGGATGCGGTTACGGAGGTATGGATTCACCTACTGATTAACATGCAATTCTTTACCTGATGAGTGGAGGCTGAGATGGTTTCGGGTGGACGACTAGCAGTGGATGGTCGGCAATGTTCGTGTTGGTGATGATAGCGATGGTTCCGGATGGTGCTGCGGATCGTCCCCCTGGCCGCCTTGGCATCACCGTGCTCCAGGCTCCCTGGCTCCCTGCTTGCCTCCCTGGTTTCCTCTTCCTGGGTGCCCCTCTCCCTCTGGCTGCGGTTGGAGAGGCTGGACTGGGGAGATGAACCGTGGCTCGGATCGGGGAATGGATTTGTCATTGTTAGATAGTGAAGATGAGGGAGATGAACTTCTTCTTCTTTGCCAGACCGAGAAGGAGGGTGAACCTCTTCTTCTTGAATTGGTGAAGAGGAAGGGGGGATGAATGCTTGTTGGGGAGTAGTCACCGTCATGGGCCGTAAAGAGGAAGGGGGTGAATATTGAGTGCGTATCGGGGATGGATGCGTAATCGGATCGATGTTCTTTGTCTTTGGGAAGGCTAAGTCTGCTGTCATTTCTGATCGAGAAGGCTGGAAAGGAGATGCTCCTTTGACCAGAAGACAAGGAAGGAAGAAAATGCATGGGGTTTTGGGAAGGTGGCTACGGTGCAATGCTATTCCAGTTAATACTACGATGCTCAAAAGATCAATGTAATGCTCTTATTGTAATGGATGCAAAGTGTTGATTTACCTATCTGATGAAATAGGAATGAGAAATTTATTTATGACTTAATGCTACTGTTGCACTGATGCATATAAATTATTGCTTGAAATTGAATGATGACAATGAATGGTTGAGGCGATGATGCAATGGCGGTTCTAAAGATTAGGGACGAAGGGCTTGCGAAAAGAAACTCATCCAAACGAACGTGACGACAAAACTAGCGGCTTAACCACTATTGCAACCCTCTTGCTAGCTTGCCACGACAACGAGGTTAACTACTGATTACTGCTACGCGTGTACGGCTAAAACGTGGGTTCTCACACAGCTGAAGCATCGGCCAAGGCAACATAAGCCGATGTGTCCGTATGAACCACTTCTATGTCATCATCAATCCATTGTATTAGAGTTTGATGCAGGGTAGAAGGAATGCAGCGATTTGCATGTATCCAATCACGACCTAATAAAACACTATAATTACCTTGCACGTCAACGACGAAGAAGACCGTAGATAGAGTCTTGCTCCCAACAGTAAGTTCCATAGAGATGACACCCTTGGCTTCCATGGATTCGCCTATGAATCCATTAAGCATCAAGTTAGTCTTCATAAGCTCACTGTCCTCTTGCTCCAATTTCTTGAAAACTGAATACAGCATCAAGTTCACAGCAGCCCCACCATCAACTAACATCCTGAAAATCGGCTTACCATTGATATGTCCCCGAACGTATAATGGTTTCAAATGTCGGCTCGATTCCTTGGACTTCTCAAAAATGGCTTCTTTAGGACCAAGGCATAACTGGGCGACCTCCTCGCTAGCAATCTGAAATTTCAAAGGCAATATAAATACCATATTAATATCCATACCTTCACGAGGCGGAGTCTCATCTTTAATCATTGGAGATCCCCCGTAATCCAGTAAATCATCCTCATCATCATCAGTCACTTGAACTGGTGTATCAATCGGCTTTACCCTCCACTCTTTTCGGACAGGCACCATAGGCTTTATCTCATTAAATAAATCATCTCTCATCTTCTCTACCTGAGCTTCTCTAAGTTCTTGTGTGCGTAGCTGTGCAACCTTCTCTTTTGTGAATGAGACAGACCGAGAGGACACCAACGGGGCTGTGACTTTGTCCTAGACGACAAAGATGTGTTTCTTTTAAACTTCCCCACTGTTCCTGGTGCTTCAAAACCAACATGCGATGTGGTCTCCTCGGTTGTTGCTGCAGCTGCTACTATAGCCAGTCTGATGTTCATGGGCATCAGAGCAACGACAATCGCTCGTGGCCCTTGAGATGCGCTTATCGCCGCGCCCAAACCATATCTTTGCCGCTGTAACTCCCATTGCTAATACTCGAAACAATGATAGCCGACTGTTTCTGCCCCTGAGAGGTTCTGGTCGGCTTCTTCAAAGACCTTCCGGGAGGTCCTATAGGACGTCCTGAGTGGTCCTAGAAAACATCCATAAAGACCTCCTCCTCGATGACTGGCCCTTTTCCTTTTGAATTCAAATCTGACTTCTCTATTTCTTTAAATGCTCCTGAGGAGGTCGTGAGTGGCTCTGATGAGTCCACGTGGGTGCTCCTGAGGAGGTCTTGAGTGGTCTTGATGAGTCCATGTGAGCACTCCTGGGGAGGTCTTCGAGGGAGGTCTTGGAGGAGGTCCTTGTCACCATTATTCTTGACACGATACACCTTCCTCATCACTTTATTATCTCTCCCATCGTGAGGCCGATTTCTTCGATCAAAACGGTCATTACTAGGACATGATAACCTGTCAAACATAGGCTTTCTTGGTGCTGTACTCCCCGGATGGAATGGTCTAAAGGGCATTGGAGGTGGCATCCATGGACCATACCAGCCCCACGGTGGACAAGGAGGAAAACCAGCAAGAGGAGGTCCCCATGGGACGGGCATTGGTTGCCCAAAAGGATGATATGGCACTGCTGCATAGAAGTCTTTTCGACGCTGAAACTGGCCCTCAAACTTTTGCTTTGTAGGTGATCTCGGTCGCTTGAAATTATTGGGCTGACTAGCGTTGTTTCTGCCGACCTTGCCATTCTCATATTTGGCCAGAAGCTCCTTAAATGTAGGCTTCAGCTTTTCAACTCTTTTGCTGGTCTTGCTTCTATTTTCATTAACCTTCCAATGATTAACTTCCGGGTTTTTTGGTTTGATCATTTTTGCCTTAACAGTTTGCATAGCCCCAGAACTCGATGTCTCTGTACCTCTTTCCCTTATCATCACACTTTTACCTTTCGTAGACTCGGCCTGAGATGGCCGAACAAGCACTCTCTTGTTCTTAAAATCAATTATATTGACAGGAAAGGGATTGTGGTCTAGCTGCATTTTCGGATTTTCAGCAAATTTCAATCGTCCTTCATTAATGGCCGATTGAACCTGCCGACGAAAAACATTGCAGTCATTAGTAGCATGAGAATAAGAATTATGCTATTTACAATATGCACGCCTTTTTAAGTCTTCAAGTGCTGGTATAACATGTTTATCAGGCAATCTAATTTGTTTCTCTTGCAGCAAATAATCAAAGATCCTATCGCATTTAGCAACATCAAAAGTGTATTTGATTTCTTCTTGTCGATTCCTTTGTGACACCGGCTTTAAAGCTGAGCAAATGAGTGGTTTAGATTTCGAGGACCAATCCCATTCGGCCACATACACATCAACATCATCTTCGTCCGAATTTTTAGATTCATACTCAAGCATATGAACACTGGGACGATCGATTTTTACTTGATCACTTGACCTCTGAAAATTTCTAGACTCTTTAGCTCGACTCTCTTGTGCCAGAACTTTTTTGTAATACTTGACTAACATCTAGGAAATCATGATTTTTTAGCTTTTCTTTTAATTGAGACAGTAAACCCGAATAAGCAAGATCAGCCAAATCTTTGTCAGAAATTGTCAAATTAAAATATTTGTTCCTTGTATCTCTAAACCTTCGGATGTAATCAGTAACAGGTTCATCGTGTTTTTGTTTAACCGAAGTTAAATGTGACAATCTGAGCTCAGTGTCCCCAGTGTAGAAATATTCATGGAATTTTCGCTCTAACTGAGACCATGTATAAATAGAATTAGGTGCCAGAGAAGTAAACCAGGTAAATGCAGGGCCAAACAATGATAAAGGGAACAACCTCAGTTTTAATGCATCGCTAGCACTAGCTTCACCACACTACAAGATGAATTGGCCAACATGCTCTAAGGTAGTTCTACTATCATCCCCAGTGAACTTAATAAAATCAGGTGCTCTAAAACCTCTGGGATATTGAACATTATCATAGAAATCAGGGTATGGTCTTTGATACGCACGTGATCTACCTTTGGGCTCTACCCCAAACTGTTCTCTCAACACATTAACCACTTGCTCTCTAACGTTTTCAGGCCCTATATATGGCTCAGCTGTAGGCCGATTAGGTGTCACATCAACTGGTTGTTGTAGCCTAAAAGCATTGGGTTGTGGTGCCTCATAGGCATATGCAGTATGGTTCGGCTATGGATATTTTATATGTTGCGGAGTACTATTGAAATTACTAGCAGGCAGTGGACCATATGGGATGCTGGAACCTTGAGGTGGTACGGGAGGTACATCAGACGCTACAATCTTTGCACAAAGGTGCTCAGAATTTGTGAATTGTCTCCCATGCTAATGTAATTGCCACTATTAGGTGCACTTGTATTGGCCATATTAGCATTTGTAATTGATGAAGGCACAAGGGCTGCAGATTCGGATATAGCATTATTTGGAATAACATGTGATGATGCGCTATGACCAACTGAACTTAACACGTTGGTTCGGCTATGTATATGTTGTATCGGCACATTATGTGGTATAGTCTGAGAGGGTATACCTGCTGCCGATGTGTTAACAAACAAGAAGCCATGCTGAATATTGCTATCATTGCTAATATTGTAAGCATTAGTATGAGGCAAAACGGGTTATTTCATATCTTTTTCACTTTGCACTTCAAGACCCATGGCCTTAAGACGATTGGATAGCAACCTATCTACGGTATTAGATACGGAAGCACCTAGTTGTTGATCAATCATTAAAGCGACTTGTTCCTTAGTAAGAGATGCGTTACTCATAGTGGGAGTTACCTCGGGCTTGGTGTAGACCGGCGTGAACTCTCCCCCTTTTCGGATGACACTCTGTCTTGTCTTCTGGTAACGTGAAGCAAACGCCCTATCGAACTCCATCTTGTGCTTCTCGTACTCTCGTTGCGCTTCCTCATCTAGCTCCTCGATGGCAGGCGCAAAGACGTTGTTGGGATCAACTTCAGATCCGTTCGTCATGGCTAGGGAATAGATCGTTTCCCTAGTGGATTCGCCAATTTGTGTTGACGCAAAAATATGACACGAAGAAGCACCAACACACGATTTGATAAATATCGGCAAAATCGAACCCAGGCGACGTTAGGATTCAACTTCGTCGAAAACCACAGCGCACAACACCTAGACGGAGCTAGTCGTGGTGTTGAGGCAGTGGCGGTGTCCTAGCAAGGTCTTTGAACTTAACTAGGGAAGCAAAAAGGGTTGGAAAAAAGGACGAGACTATAGGAAAGCTAGGGTAAAAAGTAGATGCAAATTGTATTGATCGATTGGTGATGATTTTAATCGGCCATGACCCTCTTCTATTTAAAAGGCGGTAGGTCTTAGCCGTAAGAGATCAGGACTCCTAAACCGAATAAGATTTACAGATATGATTCGATTATACCATCTGATTTCTAAACTTTCTATAACTGATAAATCTTTCCTATTCAAACACGTAAGTTTCCTTTGAGGAGGTCTTCATGGAAAGTCCTGAGGCCTTCACGGAAAGTCTTGATGAAAATGTGCGGGATCTCCGGAAGAGGTCCTGAACGGCCTTGATGAAACCACATAATGCTCCTGAGGAGATCCTGAACAGCCCTGATAAAGCCACGTAGTGCTCCTGAGGAGATCTTAGACGGCCCTGATAAAGCCACGTAGTGCTCTTGAAGATGTCTTGGGTGGTCCTAATGAAGACGCGCAAGTGCTCCTGAGGAGGTCTTGAACGGCCGTGATAAAGCCGTGTAGCGCTTCCCAAGAGGTCTTGAGCGGCCCTAATGAAGGCACGCAAGCGCTCCTGAAGAAGTCTTGGACGGCCCTGATGAAGCCGCGTAGCACTCCTGAGGAGGTCCCGAGCGGTCCTGATAGAGGCGCGCAAGTGCTCTTAAAGAGGTCTTGAACGGCCGTGATGAAGCCACGTAGCACTCCTGAGGAAATTGTGAGCGGCCCTGATGAAGGCGTGTAAGCGCTTTTGAAGAGGTCCAGGATGACCCTGATGGAGCCGCGTACCACTCTTTTGGAAGTTTTGATGGCTGTGATGAAGCCACGTAGCGCTTCCCAAGAGGTCTTGAGCGGCTTTGATGGAGCCACGTGGGCGCCTTTGAGGAGGTCTGGGCGGCTCTGATGAAGGCGCGCGAGTAGCTCCGGGGAGGTCTTGGGCGGCTTTGATGAAGCCACATGGCACTCCCGAGGAAGTCTTGAGCGGTCCTGATGAAGGCGCGCAAGTATTCCCAGGGAGGTCTTGGACGGTTGTGATGGAGCCATGTGAGCGCCCTTGAGGAGGTCCTGGGCAGCTCTAATGAAGGCGCGTGAGTGTCCCCGGGGAGGTCTTGAATGGCCTTGATAAAGCCACATGAGCGCCCATGAGGAGGTCCTGGGCGGCTCTGACGAAGGCGCGCGAGTATCTCCGGGGAGTCTTGGGCTGCTTTGATGAAGCCACGTGGCGCTCCTGAGGAAGTCTTGGACGGCCCTGATGAAGGCGCGCGAACGCTCCTGAGGAGGTCCTGGACCGATTTGATGAAGCCACGTGGCGCTCCCGAGGAGGTCTTGAGCGGTCCTGATGGAGGCGCGCAAGTATCTCCGGGGAGGTCTTGAACGACCTTGATGAAGCCACGTGAGCGCCCTTGAGAAGGTCTTGGGCGGCTCTGATGAAGACGCGCGAACGCTCCTGAGGAGGTCCTGGACCGATTTGATGAAGCCACGTGGCGCTCCCAAGGAGGTCTTGAGCGGTCCTGATGGAGGCACGCAAGTATCTCCAGAGAAGTCTTGAACGGCCTTAATGAAGCCACGTGAGCGCCCTTGAGGAGGTCCTAGGCGGCTCTGATGAAGGCGCGCGAGTATCTCCGAGGAGGTCTTGGGCGGCTTTGATAAAACCACGTGGCGCTCCTGAGGAAGTCTTGGATGGCCCTGATGGAGGCGCGCGAATGCTCCGGAGGAGGTCCTGGACTGATTTGATGAAGCCACGTGGCTCTCCCGAGGAGGTCTTGAGCAGTCCTAATGGAGGCGCGCAGATTCTCCTGGAGAGGTCTTGTGCGGCCCTGATGGAGCCACGTGAGCACCCGTGAGGAGGTCCTGGGTGGCTCTGACGAAGGCACGCGAGTTCTCCTGGGGAGGTCCTGGCCGCATTTTTCCTTGTCCTCACGACCTCCTGCTTTGCAAAGACCACCTCTTGGACGTTTTGCGAGGACCACCCTTTTGAACCAAGACCTCCTGTTTTACAAAGACCACCCTTCAGGTCCTCGTAGGAGATCTTTGTGGATGCTTTCCAGGACCACCCAGGACGTCCTCTAGGACCTCCAAGGAGGTCTTTTGACGAGTTCGTTCAGTACGTCACGGGCGGTTCACCGAAGCACTGTAGCGAGGAGGTCTTCCAGCACTATAGCGAGGAGGTCTTCCAGCACTGTAGCAAGGAGGTCTTCTAGCAGTGTAGCAATGTGGTCTTCCGAGCCTTTAAGAGGTCGTTTTTGTACCTAGGACCTCCCAGGATGTCTTCGAAGAGGTCGTCCAGGGCTTCGAGAGGTCTTTGAGATCATCCTGCCTTCCGATTCAAAACCGAAATTAGTTGAATCAGCGGTAGCTTTAAATTCCTTGCCGTTAGACCAATCAACATTGCGATGACCATTACAGATGCCAAATCTTATCATCAACACCCCCTCCCCTCCCCACCCAAGACACGTGGGCGTGCAAATATCTCCGGTCGTTCAGGGTGTGTTTGGTTGCCTGTTTTTGGTTGGCTCGCACCCACTCATACAAGCGCCACTGCGTTTGGTTACTCAGATCATCACACACCAGTTCACACCGCGCTGCAAAAATCTCGCGAGCAGGCTCGGCGGAACGCTGAACGCGAGCTTCTCATGAGCCTGCCCGACAGCAGCGTGGAAAAGGGGGCGCCCTCGCGTGCAAAAGCCACCCCTCGCGTGCTAGCTAGGGTTACCTCCCCTCCAGTTGCTCGCCACCGATTCCGCAGCCTCCTCCCCTCTCCCCTCCAGCGGCGACCGGCTGGTACCCTCGGGCTCCTCCCTCGCTGCTCTCCTCCTCAGAGCTCGCCTCGGTGGCGGGCACCCTGCTCCTCCTAGTCGCTCTCCTCCTCCAGCGCAAGGTCGCAATCCTCGCGCTCTCACCGCGGAGGTAAGACCGGTGGGCGGTGCTCAATGAGTTACCCGCTGCTGTGCCGCCCGTGCCCCTCTCATCTTACTCCTCCCCATCTCCCTTGTTGTGCCTAGATCTATACTTGTTGCATGCTGGAATGACTGGATCTGGAATTATTTTTAGTTGATTCGAACCTTGTTAGTTCTTGATGTACTTTCTGATGATGGTATGCCAGTAGAGCGTTCTTGATCTGCATACATGTTTAATATGAAGCATGAAATATTTGTGTAGTTGATCTGGTATGCTGTTATGCCACTGGATACTTCATATGCATACTTGATTTGCACTTTCTTCGATTGATACTAATTTGCGTAGTTGACACTTGTTAATCATTACACCATTGTTAGTCATTTTCGGAACCAAACAGCATAACAGTGAATATGAAGCATTCTTGTTTACACCATTGTTAGTCATTTTTTGGGAACCAAACAACATACTTGATCTTGTTAGGCATTCCTGGTAATTTGCATTCTTGATGTGCATGCCGAGTGTCATCCTGACCTGTATAATGCTGTCATGGATCTCCAAGGCTTTGATGAGGAAGCACTGTTGGGTGTTCTTACCTACTTGACCAACAACAAAGCTCTAAGCCTGATTTTTATCCAAATGAGTGAGCCTAGGCGTGCGATGTGGGTTAGTTCTTACCTAGCCACTCACACCTCCAACTAATCCTAACTAACTATTTGTGGATGACAAACATCCTAGAGGTGGTGTTTTAAAACCCCTCCAATTGTGTAATTACACCTCTAACTAATACTTATGCTGTACACTCTTGCTTCATATTGTCATTTGGATTCCAAAAATTGTTGTCATGTGCTATATTGATTACTAGCAATCTGGATGTATTAGTGCATGTTTGTGCTGAAATTCTGGAGCTGACTTAACCATACACTAGTTTTTCTAAAGACTTGAACTGATGACCACTATTGGTGTTTCTCTCTGAATGTTTCCATGTCTGCATGAACCTGTAACCTGTAATTCTGGAAGTGGTAGTGGGAAGTGCTACAATTCTGGAAGTGCTATCAACAAGTTTTTGTAGATGTATATGGATCTGACAATGTATATGGACATGTTTTTGGAATGTGAATCAACATGTTTTTGTAGATGTATATGGATCTGACAATGTATATGGACATGTTTTTGGAATGTGAATCCACATGTTTTTGTAGATGTATATGGATCTGACAATGTATATGGACATGTTTTTGGAATGTGAATCAACATGTTTTTTTAGATGTATATGGATCTGACAATGTATATGGACATGTTTTTGGAATGTGAATCAACATGTTTTTCTAGATGTATATGGATCTGACAATGTTTCCGGACATGTTTTTGGAATCAAAGATTATCTACAACTCATTTTGAAGCTTTAAACAAAAATGGAAATAAAAACTTGTGATAATCTTCTGGGAACAATTTATTCAAATATTACATTATTTATATTGAATTAAAATGATTTTTCCCAAATTTTTGGAACTCATTTGGACCCACAGAAAATTCAAACTCAAATCAATAACCTAAGTTGGGTTTGAAATTAATTTAAACAAATAAATATTGAACAGTGGGTTTTCAAATTTTATTTGAGTTCTATACCATCCCAGGAACATCTCTGTTTAATTTCATAATTTTTACAATTTTATTACTATATTTAAAGCCTTAGTCAAACTCATGGCTTCTCGGTCAAACTGAATTCAAAAACCCAAGCATCATTACTCGACTCGACTCGACCGAACCAAATCCACGCGGTCCAACCCAACCCACTTGAGTCGGGCGCAGTGTGCGTGCCTCTGTCATCGACAGTGGGCCCGCGTGTAAACCAGCTCGGCCACATTGCTTCAACTTGAATCGCAGCACCGTTAGATTCAAGATCGCGCCACATACGGAGTGAACGTCGACCACTCCGATCGTCACGCTACCAGAACCGCCCATCACTTGATCAACGGCCGATATCGCGGAACGTTCGGACCGTCTGAACGCCCCTTGATCTCACCCTCCATCTCAAGATCCACACCCCACGCCCTTTCCATGTCTTGAACTTGAATCACAGCACCGTTAGATTCAAGATCACCGCACACAGCAGAGTGAACGCTCGACCACTCGATCGTCCATGCCACCGGAGCCGCCCATCACTTGATCAACGGCCTAGATCAAGGAACGTTCGACCGTCTCAACGCCCCTTGATCTCACCCTCCATCTCAAGATCGACGACCCACGCCCTTTTCCATGTCTTGAACTTGAATCGTTCTGCACCGTTAGATTCAAGATCAGCGGCCCACAGCAGAGTGAACGTTCGGACCACTCGATCGTCTCCGCTACCGTGAGCCGCCCATCACTTGATCAACGACCCAGATCGCGGAACGTTCGGACCGTCTCAACGCCCCTTGATCTCTCGCCTCCATCTCAAGATCGACGCCCACGCCCTTTTCCATGTCTTGAACTTGAATCACAGCACCGTTAGATTCAAGATCGCCGCCCACCAGCAGAGTGAACGCTCGCACCACTCGATCGTCTCGCATACCGTGAGCCGCCCATCACTTGATCAACGGCCTAGATCGCGGGAACGTTCGGACCGTCTGAACGCCCCTTGATCTCGCCTCCATCTCAAGATCGACGCCCACGCCCTTTTCCATGTCTTGAACTTGAATCACAGTAACCGTTAGATTCAAGATCGGTGGCCCACAATGAGTGAACGTTCGACCACTTGATCTCAAGCCCCCATCTCAAGATCGACTACCACGCTCCATTTGAACGTTCGGACCGTGAATAGTTCCAAATCAATCTCAACCGCCCAATCTTAATCCAACCGATTGTTGCCATTTCGTGAGCACGAAGTTATCGTGGCGTTAGCGCCGTGGGTCAGTCCGATTTCTAATCACGCCAAGGTTTTGCCACGCCCTTTTCCTCTCGGTTAATTCTGGTTTTAATTCGGTAGGTTTATTTATCAACTGAAATTGTATTTAACTTCAAAAATTCATAACTAATTCATGTTAAATCATTTTCGGTTGATTCCTATTTTGTTAATTCGGTTTTAATTAAACTTTAATCTAAAAATGTTTTTAAGCCTAATTTTGCTACAGAAAATAGTTGTATTACATTTAATTTCAAATTAGCTTTATTCATTACATCAAAAATTCCCTTTAACTTTAAAAATGCATAAGTAATTCATTTTAAGTCCTTTTCGGGTGGAATAAAATTTGATAATTCTGTTTTGAGCTAATTTTTTTTTCTAAAAATGGTTTTAAGCTTAGTTTTACTCCAGAAAAATATGAGAATGGATTTAATTCCTGTTTAGGTTTATTTTGTGCATTAAAAATTAATTTAACTTGGAAAATATATAAGTAATTCTCTGTAACCCCTTTTTGAGTAATACCAACTTTGTTGGCTTCCTCTATTAATGAACTTGCTGGTAAAATAGGTTCATGTCTTTCAAAATTCATAGAAAATACATCTAACTCCAAATGAGATGAATCCAAATCTATGACTTGGTAAGGTGTACTTAATATCTAGAGGATTAGTGAAATTTGCTCAGAAGTACTTTACAATGATTATGAAGTAACTCTGATTGTCTCAACATCTATAGAAATTTGTTCGGTTACTCTTATTGTAACCTTATTGTCAATGCCTCGTCAATATCGTTAAATATCGTCAAATGTCGTCAAATATTGTTAAATGTCGTTAAATAACGTCAAATGTCGTCAAATATTGTAAAATGTCGTTAAATATTGTTAAATACCGTTAAATATCACAAATATTGTTAAATGTCACAAATGTCATCAAATATCTTTAAATATCACAAATATCGTTAAATATTGTTAAATATCGTCAAATGTTGTTAAATATTGTTAAATATCGTTAAATATCGTCAAATATTGTTAAATGCCATCAAATGTCATCAAATATCGTTAAATATTGTCAAATATCGTTAAATGTTGTTAAATATTGTTAAATGTCGTCAAATGTTATTAAATATTGATAAATATCGTAAAATATTGTCAAATGTTGTTAAATGTTGCCAAATATCGTTAAATATATTGTTTGTAATAACACAGTCCTTAGCCAGTTTTTCATCCTACTAACACATACTACTACAGGGGTATTCTTACCTTCCAACATAAGAGGTGATCACACACTCTCACATGCAGGCAACCAAACAACCCAAATTTGCATCCAGTCATGCGTTCACTTCCTGATGCAGCCAACCAAATAACATCACAAAGACAAACCGACCCAATGTAAACAACCAACCAAACCCTCTTCAGATCCACTCAGCCTGGCTAGCCCTAGCCTGAATAACGTGTACGGAACAAACTAAGGATATACAGACAACCAAACACACCCTCAATGTCTCGGATAGTGACCGGCCCGCAGCTCCCGCATCGGTTTGCGTAGGAATCGAAGCGGAAGATTCCAAGTGAATGAATGTCCAGCGCTGCTTTCAGCCGGACTAAGCTGTGCTTGTTTCAAGATAGAAATCGATAGCACATGCCGCTGAAGTGTGAGCAGCCTGCAGTGCTAACTGCGTTGCAATCGGCTCACAAACTTCCCGACAATCCGATACCAGTTCGGAGTTGGACGAAATTTATGCAGTTTTTGTCGTCATACACAAATATGGATTTGGGCGAGGTATCCATCGGGGAATGCAACGATGCAAATGGATCGCAAAATACATCAATGGTTTAAAGCATATTTCATATGTATTCGTCCTATATTGAATTCAACATCATACAGATTCGTACATGTATTCGATGGCATTATTATCCGACTCCGAATCCAATAAAGGAGATACATGACAGTATAGGGCTGACAAGACCTACCCTGCTCATTTCTTGGGTATGCACGCTTATTTCTTTCCTTACCAAGCAGTTTTTGTTTTGTCCGTGGAGACATTTCCATTCCCAAGACTGGTGCTTCTCTGTAACACCAAGGGTCGCTTCCGCCTTTAGTCCATTAAGTAGGGAGTTCGTTCGGTTTTTTTTTTTATATACGGTTCGGTAAATATAGTGTATACGGTAAATATGGTATTGTTAATTTGATAAATACGGTATTATTTAAAATACGGTTCGGTATCGGTAAATATCACTTTATTTCGGTACGGTATCGGTAAATACCATATTTACCAAAGTTGACGCGAATTGAAAACGATACGACAAGTCAAAAATACTTGCGGTCACAAAATACTTGCGAAATGCAGGTTCTGTAAGACTGTAACAGACTAACAGAAGTGAACACCAAGTACTAGTACTGCTGCCTATTTTTGACTCGATCATGCTAATGTAACTCAGTGTTCTGTTTGTTGGCTCGACCCAGTACTACACTACTACTACTGCGCTGGGCTACACTACTACTACTCGATCATGCTATTGTAACTCAGTCTACTGCTGGGCTTGTTGCCGAGGCGCGGGATGAGAGAGTTGTGCTGGGTACTACTACTGTTGCCGAGTGCCGAGGCGCGGGATGACCGGATGAGAGAGTTGCGTTGGGCTCTGCTTGGCTGGGCTCATGGGCCGAGGCGCCAAGGCCGCCGAGCATGGACGCAGAGCGCCCGAGCCTGCGAGGCGAGCTACACGCGTGATGCGTAGAGACCAAAGAGTTACGAGATTTTCGGTTTTTCCGGTTTTCAACCGGTTTTTACCGAAAAAACCGAACTACCAGAAAACCTAATTTCCGAAAACCGTACCAAATACCGGTCAAACCGAGTTGACCAGTACGGTTCGATTTTTTCAGTGCCGTTTGGAAATGAACAGCCCTACCATCAAGGACGAGGATGCCAAGGTAAGGGTGGTTATTTTCTTTCTGTAGCATTTGTATACAAATTCTAGTTGAATATACTATGTTACATAATATTGATTCTTTTTCAAGTTAGTGTGCTCCGGAGTATTTTGTTGTTGATGCCATGCTTTTTTTAAGTCAATGCTGGTTAGTGTTGATGTGACATATGCGCAAAATTAATACCTTACGCAAGAGTCGTCTCTAGCTTTTCAACTAGGAGTATTCCAAGGTATCAAAATCCATAGGGAAGTGAAGAATAGATTCACTACTTAGAGTTGATTACTACTAATTAAAGCGATGATCAAAGAGATGATTTAGTAAACTAAAAGAGAAGAAGCAAGGTTATCAAAGTTAATTAAGATCCTCCCCTGAGCTAGGTTCAACTACTGCAATTCATAACTACATTGATCTAATAGCAATTAGCACTTGTCATACTAGGTTGGCTCTCACCCTACAAATCTATACCGGCCCTTTCCGAATTTCACCCCTATTACAGGTCCATCACCATAATTACCATCGGTAAGACTTGCATTACTTGACATGGATTGGCATAATAGATCTAAACACCATGCTTATGGCTAAACGATCGATAACTATATGCATCTAATTATTGAAAGATAGAGAAACCACAATATCAAGTAAACAAAACCAAAGCATAAAAGAGTACTAATAATATAGTTCAATCCATAAGTGAAGAATTACAGCAAGATCCCCACACCCGGGGGAGAGAGGGAACTGGGAACTACTCATGCACACCTCAACGAGATGAAGAAGAAAGGCTCTGGAACCTCGCCATTAGTGTCTATTAGAAGGAAATTAGAGAATCTAATCCCAACTAGAGTGCTAATTACCTATTTACCGGGCTAAACCTACACTAATGGCCATCTAATCAACTGGAACATGGAAGATTAGAGGGGAGAAATCTCGCCGAACTCGACGAAAATCGAGAGAAGTGCGGACCTTAGATCTCCTGGACAAGAGGGAGGCCACGATATTTATCCCAGGGCTTAAGGTCTCACCGTTGCGAGGCATCTGCCGTTTCCAAGTTCACGGGAAACTGGCACCTCGGTACATCGGACCATACCAAATTATCGAGAGGAAAGGCGAAGTGGCATACCAGTTGGAGTTGCCACCCCAACTTTCAGATGTGCACGACGTCTTGCACATATCACAACTCAAGAAGTGCCTTCGAAACACAAGTGAACTCGCTCAGTTGGAGAACATCGATCTCCAACCGAACCTTTCTTATCGGGAACACCCGATCTGAATCTTAGACAAAGCCATAAGACATATTCGCAGTCGTGCCATCAAGATGCTAAGAGTTCAGTGAAGCAACCACACTGAAGACGAAGCAACATAGGAATGGGAAGACTGTCTTAGAAACGAGTTCCCCTACTTCTTTAACGAGCCTACTGAATCTCGGGGACGAGATTCTTTGTAAGGGGGTAGCTCTGTAACATCCCAAAACTTGGGCCTATTTTCAAATGTGTGGAAATGTGAAATTTTTAAAAGTTCCTAATGCATTTTATCGACAGTCGATTTTCTGGATTTTTTTTTGCAAGACTTTTGTCTAATTGAGAAATTTAAGAACCATTTTTTTAAAA
The DNA here is from genome assembly GCA_036346405.1 of Phyllostachys edulis. Classification (NCBI taxonomy): domain Eukaryota; kingdom Viridiplantae; phylum Streptophyta; class Magnoliopsida; order Poales; family Poaceae; genus Phyllostachys; species Phyllostachys edulis. The sequence goes on along the minus strand of CM070545.1, from coordinate 100,403,008 downwards.
AAAGTACAAACCTGGTTCAGAATTAAAATAAATTTCAACAAAAGATGATAATTAAAAATCCAAACTTGGTGTAATCATACTATCAATAAAATGGGGAAATATTGAAAGCATGTTTTGAAACTTTCCTCAAATCAAGTAATAAAAATGCATGCAAACAGAAACTTATAAGAATTTTCAAGAAAACTTCAGAACAAATAAAATCCTAGAAAAATTAAACAATAATCTACACTATGTCAGGAGCCTCCCCTAAAAATTTCATAAATTTTGGAGTTATAATTCTATGTCTAAAAATTCCCTAAAACCCTCAGCTGTTTCCTTTCAAAATCCTAAATTTATCTCTCTCTCTCTCCTCTCGCTGACGTGTGGGACCCACACGCCAGAGTCTTTCTTCCACCTCACGTTGCCATCCCCTCAGCCCTGTAGAAATGCCAGAGCTCGCCCATGCCAGCGCTGCCATCACCCTCGTGCGTCCACGGGAGGAGACCACAACCGCCCGATCTCACTTGCCCTGCCCACCGTTCCTCTCCGCCTGGGACTTATCACTATGCGAGATAATTGCGAGAACCCGAGCCGCCCGCATTTTTCTCGTCACTATTCTCATCTCCATCTCACTACTTGAAGCTCTCCCGAGCGTGTCAAAACACCTCACTTACCTTGTCGTTTCCATTTCTCCCCTCCTCGGTAAGTTTCATCCACGATAACGCCCAGAACACTTCATTGTCCTGAGCTCCGGTGCACGTGCTCCACCAAAGCACAACCATGTCCCGGTGCCCTGAACCCTTGACGTGCGCGTCATCTTGTGCCATTTTTCTCACTCAGCCATCCCCTTACTCCCCTGCTCTTCCATTGCAGTGTAGCCCTGCAATCGGGCCTTCTTCCCCACCTCTGATGCCAAGGTAGCCGCGAAGGATCTTCAAACTCGGTGAGTCCCGATGGACTTTGTGCCAGGTTTGAGCATCGCCTCGTCTCACTTCACCTCCTCGCACCACCCATTTCAGCTATCATCGCCCACATAGAGCTATCACCATAAGCCTCTCTGCCTCCGCCGCTGCCATCGACAAGTACGCCTCTCCGGTGAGCCTTTAACTCTACCGAAGCTAATTTCTCCATCTAGGAGCCCCCCTTAAGCTATGCATGCGCTTCATTCCCACTGATTTCCACTAGGACGGTCCGTCATCATGAAGCTTGCCGCCGCCATCCCTGTTCATCGCTGTCAAGCCATCCTAGCCCTTCTCCAACCTCATTATCAGCCTCCTCGTGATCGTGGTGAGCTACTGGAGCATAAGCCTAATCTAATTTGGTTAATGTAGAGCGTTTGTGCCTCAATTGTTAGCAAGGCCAATGGCGCCACCACAGGACATTGCCGCCGGCTTGCCTTAGGTGACCCTAGGGCCCTGAGCCACACCTAAACCCTTTGCGGCGCCACCCTAAGTTGGATTAAGCCCGCAGCCACCTTGTGCTAGTCCCTAGCGCAAGTACCGGGTTCACTCGAGGCACCTCGCCACCACTCACCGCTGCACTACCGATTTTGTCCACCTCTACGATCACCTTCACCTCCCCTGGCGTCACATTGGACCCCTCTACCCATTTTTAGGCTCCCCCGAGCGTTTCCACACGTGCCTCGCCACCAGCGAGCTTCCCCTCCTCTCGACCGCGTGCGCGCACACTATTCCTCATCACTCTTTCCCTCTGCTAGTGGGACCCATGGGATTTAAACTCTAATTAACGCTAAATGACAGTGTTTAAATGTAACAAGTCTATGACAAGTGGGACCAAGCCAAAAATATTAAAGAAAATCTAATTCCAAACATTATTAATAATGAGTCACTGATAAGTAGACCCCACATATAAGTTAATAAAAATCAGAGGAAAATAGAAAAGCCGCTTTTAGTTTTAAAGAAAATATGTTTTCTTCACTAGAAAGCATAAACCTCGGTAGAACGTAGGAATGAATACGCTTTCTCTGCTGAAAAGCGTAAAAATCGGAAAGTATGTTATCAACGTGACCTTTTCTATTTTTCTGTAATTTTCAAACTAAAGCAAATTGAAACCTTAATAAATTTTACATAAAAACTCCAAATGAGAAGATTTTTTTTTCTAAATTCATCTAAAATCATGCTCTACCTGAATATACAAAAATATTTAGATTTTGTTGCTGTTGAAATTATTTTATTATATTTAATGTGCTTCCGGCTCTTTTGATTAGACGTCGATTATTCGAACGATTTTTTCGACGATATTCCATCCTCACTTTCAAAGCAAACAAAGTAAGGAAAGCACCTTCTTTTATCATGTTGATCCTATTTTTTTAATTATTGTACTTCTTTTTTGCAAAATCTATTATGCATGCATGTATGTTTGATACAAAATTTGCTATGTTTGGGATAGTGGTTGTTGTAAATCCTATTCGATGCATGAATCTCCTTGAAATATTGATACCCTTACTATTGTAGCCATTAGGTTATGGTTTAGACATGGAATAATGTCAACTTGGGTTTTTCGAATGTGAATCTCGCATAATTACTTAGTCGAGCCATAGTCTTTTTATAAAATTGCTTAAAGGATGACAAATAAATATGAATTTGAGAGTTTTGAAAAGAAAGTCCAGAAGGGTGTACCTCTATTATTTTGTATAAAAACAAAAGTAAAAAACCTATTTTTCGACACGGGTGAGTAATATTATATTCTGAGAAGTGTGAGAGGTGTATCTCACAAGTAGATAGGGGGAGATTCTCACCGGGATCAATTAAGGGCCGAACGCCAGCTACTCCAATCTAAACCTAAGCGTGCAACCACATGTGTCGGTATGAAACGACCTTAGCTAAATAAGTCATCGAAAACTAGCCTTGCATGATTGGTAGGCAGTAGTGGTGCGAGCATGTGTGATTGCCGACACAACGACGAATGTTTCACTGAGAAGGGGGTTTACTCGGGTGAAGTGAGGATGTTCATTCACTGGGCTAAGTGAAGGTTAGGACTAGATGATGTAAAGGCTTTGACGTGTGCTCTAGACTGTTTATCAAAGGTAGTAAGCGGTGGTATCGACGAATGCTAAACAAACTAGATAATTTGTGTGCTATGGGTGAAGTTGTACACCTTTGCAAAGTGTAAATCTATTTAAATAGCCGTGCTTGTGGTCATGAGCGTACTTAGTGCAGACTTAATGGGTATAGTCTTGATTTTCATAAAAAAATAGTTTCGTTGGAAAACATGAGAAATGTTTTGTTGGTTTATATTTGAGTTGAGTGTCATGTCTATGGTTGATAATAAAATGTAGCTCACACCCGAGGAGAGTTGTGAGTTGTTGTTTATTCAATTACTTACTTGTTATCTTATACTTATTCAACTGCTCTTTAAAATTTCCGTTGTAAAGTACTGCGTATTGATATTGCAAATAAAATCTTCTTAATGCAAAATAACTTGTAGTATAGAACCTTATCTTTGATTAGCCTTACATATATGTAAATTTTGCGATACACTACAAGTCTTGCTGAGTACGCACTATACTCAGTCTTGCTTAATTTGTTGTTCAGTGTTAGGATGAGCTAGTTCCGGACGACAGGTCTTTCTAGAGCTTAGTCCTTGTCGGATGCCTGTGGAATTGGATGGGGTATGCCGCTAGACCTTTTTGGTTTATTTACCATACTTTCCGCTGCACTCTGTTACTTTTGCTATTTTGATACTTAAAACTTTTATTTAGTCGGTCGACCCTTGTGATGTAAATATTGTGATCGCTTAAGTTACGTACCCATTTTGCTTACTTTTGTACATGTGAATGTATGGATGTGATATCAATGTTGGAGTTATATGTACTAGCCACTGATTATAGAACTAGTACGGTACACATACGAGAGATTTAGGCTGGTCCCAATTGGTGGTTTCTTACTACAGTTTCTTATTGCATGAAAAGCATTTAGATACCACCTTCCCAATGCATGGTATCCTAGAGTGTGGTATCCTAAGCCTTTGATATAGAGTATTTACTAGTATTTCTACCTAGGATACTGTGTATGAGTGGTATCTAAATAAGATACTAGTCTGCTCTCTCTCTCTTCCTTAATTACAGTGCCACATCAGATTTTTGTCTATGTGGTAGTCTTAAAAAACTTAAGAAGATGGAGCATTGGAACCAACCTTAGGTATTCAAAACCCAAGATCCGACAGGGCTAGTAGGCACCCCGACGGGAGCTGCCTTGAATTCTGTTCGGTTGTGTCCCCTATCGTATCCTCTTTCCGTTTCTGGGGTTTCCTTGCCGTTTTACATCTGTTTTCCCTTGAGAATCCATTCCTTTTCCTGAATTTCTGTTTTCTTATTTGCCTGGGCGGTTGGATGTTCCTAAAAGCGAGTGGAGGACGTCGGTGTAAAGTCGGAGGCCGCGCAGTCACAGCGCCAGCTGGCACTGCCCATGGCCCATGGGGCCTACGCTAGTTTTTCTGTAGGAAAGCCCGTGATGTTTTCCAAAACTTGACTTTCAGTGTTTTGACATATTTTGGCAAGATTTCCGGATGTTTCTGCAAACACACATTAAATAGCAAGACAATTTAATTCAGTTTTGGTTAGAGTTGACGCCAAGTGACACAATTTGAATAATGAATAATATTGGTGCAATAAATATGCATAAAATGAGCACCGACAGTTAGTTATTCGGAGTTTCGGACAGTTTTTTATTTACTTTGCTTTGAGGTGAATTATATAATAATGTCATGTGGTTATAGCTTGAACGTATATCTAACATGTTGTTGATAATATGTGTACCATAATTATACTTTTGCATGTGCGCACAGCTTTAGTACAAAGCATTAGACAACTTTCGCAATAATTGTAACAATCTTATATTTTCCCATGCTCATCGTCATCATAATATTTTAGAATGTATGATCTAAATGTTTGTCACTATTACATTTTGTTATTAGTTCAAGCTGTGCAAGGTTCGCTCAGTCCAATTTGGTCAGAAGAGCATTCCCTTATATCTGAACACTTATGATGGCCGCACCATCTCCTATCCTAACCCTCTGATTAAGGCGAACAACACAATCAAGATTGACCTTGAGACCAACAAGATCGTTGGCTTCATCAAGTTTGATGTTGGCAACGTTGTTATGGTCACTGGAGGAAGAAATACTTGTCGTGTCAAAGGGCAACTTTGAGACCATCCACGTGGAGGACCTTTTGGGCCATGTCTTTGCCACTCGTCTTGGCAATGTGTTCACCATCGGCAAAGGCAATAAGCTGAGGGTGAGTCTCCCCAATGGCAAGGGTATCAAGCTCAGCATCATCGAAGAGCAGAGGAAGCCGGATGCTGCTGCTCAGGGCTCAGGCTGCTCCCAATGCTTAATGGTGGTGCACATGCCAGAGTTTTGCTTTACCAGAACCTCAATGAGAACATAGAGAATTGTGGTCCTGTCTATTTGGAATTTTGCCTTTTGTTTGAGCTGGCAACTGATGTTCTATCCTAGTTAAAAAGTGTTTCAGAGACATCTCTCGTCCTGCTTCCTTCATGTTATGATCAAGCCATTGAATTACTCTAAAAGGTTATTCTTGTTACTATATCATCTGGTTAACTTCTGTGTGTTCTGAATGATTTGGTTTCTGGGTGATTGTTACCTTGGATAGATATATTTCGGCAAGGTGTACTAAAAAGAAATTCAGGTAAAGGCTCTGGCGTTTAGTGGTATCTTTGTGTTTGTGTTAATGGAGCACGATCTGTTTCTACCGAATAAGATGATCCTTTTCATCAAAGAATCGTGTGTTCTACGGAAAAATATATTATATAGTTTTAATTTGGTAAAATGTGGACATTACTACGGACGGCCAGACTTCCAACAGCCCAGACAAGTTGGATATCATGTATTGCAGAAATCATTGTAATTTTTGCATGGCAAGTCGCAATGTTCAGCTGTGAAGCACGTTCAATTTTTCATATTGTTCTACTTGTAGTTTTGTTTATTTTGGATCATCTTCTCTGCTCTTTGCATAGCTGGTTTTCGTCTTTAACAGGTAGGTTTTACGAGTCGTATGATACGTAAGCTACAATTCTGTGATACTAAATCTGAGAGGATTGCCATACAAATTCTGAAAGAACTATAATGCTTTGGCCTTTGAGGCTTGAGCCATTGAAAAGTGCATTTGTAGTGTACTACTGATTCATCAATAGCGAGGGCCGAGGGCACCAACATTATACCAAGACCACTGCTATTTGTCATACAAATTTTTTTCCCAAAAGATATTTGTCATCAAGTTACTGCTGCACACTAAAACTAAATATAACTCACGAAACTAAATGTCTTACCAACATGAGTACTCGACCTTCTACTTAGTCTGAAAAAGGGAAATTTTGTCAAGAGAAGGGCACAGTTGAAAATGAATGCTGAAGATAAAAGTCAAAGAGTCACAACGGCTTTCCAAATTGTTGGCAGATAACAATCATGATAAACTTTTACATTACATGAAACAAGAAATAAAAGTGAAAGAATACAAGTACTTACTCCAACAAGATATCTTCCAAGGAACACAATTGTTTTGCGTAAACAGATTTCAGCTGGACAAGCTTCATTGAATTTCTATCGTGGAACATATTACATTGAAAGAATATTCATCTAGTCCAAGTGGCAATTCAATGAAGCCATAAACAATCAATACCAGAAAAAAGCTTAGGCCCTAAACAAACATGGCAAATAGTGTTAAGAGCATTGTGATTTGGCCCTAAAGATGGCAAATACTCCAAGTTCTTACAATAGACTGGATATATAATTAGAACAAGAAGCATAAACTTAAATAAATTCTACTAGCTTATCCTAGTAAAAAAAAGGATACACAGTGTTGATATTACAAACCTGCTTGATAACTTTCCTTGGGAATTCCGTCGGGCTATTGATAGCTCACTAATCTCAACGGATGGCATATTTCCATGTCTTTGGTTTCAGTAGCCTAGGCCCTGATCACAAATGATGTCAGAAGTCAGAACATATTTGTACAAATTAATGTTCCATGGAAAATAAATACTTCATTTAATACTCACTAGTAAGTGTACATGTGTAACACATGTTGGCTGTCACACAAAAAATCAACATCTACTGTCACATGCATTTTTCTAACTTGATAAACGAACCATTTTAAAACGGATGGCTCAAAACGGATTTTTTTATGGTACACCAACATTATTATCAACCGTCCATCTAGATTGATCGAAGGGCTCAGATTAAATGTGGTGACCTATTACCTCCTTTATTATTTGGCATATTTAGCACAAAAGGAAATAATTCATTTGGAATGTAGCAATTATTTATGAAAACATATTATTGTAGACATGCTCATATCTAACTGGGACATAATTTGCATATACTAATACATACATGCTACGTGGTTCTCAAAAAATTGTTTACGTGAAGCACAAGAGATTGGGCCCATAGTAAATAGAAAAACCATTTGTATGTATAGCAGCATGCTTGAGCTAATGCATTCGTGAGCCAAACCTAATTGGAAGCTTATAACTGAATACTAAATCAGGAAAATATTTGTTGGCACATGAAACATGATATAGGGTTGTAATACCGGCTAATCAAGTTTAGACTATTCCCCACCATACTTTGGCCCCACCAATCCGCTCAGGTGATATAGGGTTGTAATACCGGCTTCTCTTACCTCCTAGGCCTATAACTTTCGGAATCGTGTACATATCTTCATACTAATGGTAACAGAGGAGACAAAGCGAATGGATAGAATGCTTGAATTTGTTGCTGAAATGTGGCAGAGAGAGAAATTAGTGTGTACCTTCATAACGGGCATCGAGATCTTTCCTCTGGACGCTGCCCAGTCGTTGCTGCAGGCATCTAGGGAGTGTTTTTATAGCAGGACACTCAGAAAGATTCTTCGCGACGGCACCAGCGACAGGAGCATCCAGAGGACGCTTGGGTTAGGTGCATCAAGTGCAAACTTAAACTTATTTTATTTTCATGTAATACATATAGTAGATTTGTTGTGTCAGGCTCAGGCCAGCAAAATCATGTTGACTTTAACCTTACGTATTTGTACTAACCTTTGTTTCTCCTTAATAGAACTGGTTACAGTTCTCCTGCTGTCCTGGCCCAAAAAAAAAAGAGCCATAAGCACAAGAGCAGTTAGTTGCATGAACCAGAAACCAATAAATTATGCAAAGCATTGCTTAGATGTTAGAACGATCGAAGATGAGATGGATCAAACTATATACCAAGATGGACGTGCGGCAGAGCTTGCTTCTCAAAATTTATCTAACAGGCTGCCGTCTTTAAAAGCAACCAAGAAGCGAACTGCTCTGCCAGTGGAGATTGATATGAAAGATCCCAAGCCACACTGAAATGCAAATTCTTCATTTTGTCAGTTATGCATGGCAATGGTCTGCTCTGATCACTGCAACTTTGAACAAGAGAGATCCTAACTGTCCGACAGATACGCCAATATGGAGTGCAGCACTCAGGAATAAAATTTCTGGGTTTTAATACAACCATGTGAGTTTTGGGCATCTTCAATGAACCTTTTTTCCTGAAAAATAAATCTTCCATGACATGGAAAGTGAGAACACACCAGAAACGGGAAACAGTGAACACCTCCAGTTGCTTCCGCGACAGTTGGAGAGTTGGAACACCTCTAATGGGAGACGTGTATGAACAGTTCTTTTCTCACATTTTCCCCAGTTCTTTTAGAAACACCATTCTACTAGTTTGTATGCTACTAGATGGCTTTGTTTAATTTCCTCCCTTTTCTTTTCTTCTTACATGTGATCTCCATCTCCACGTGGACTGGAGCCTGCCTCATCCCCAATTTCCAGGCTTCAAAAACACTGAAAATTGAGGGAAGCTTCAAACATGAGCCATACATGTAACACTGAAAATTGAGGGAAGCTTCAAACATGAGCCATACATATAACACTGAAAATTGAGGGAAGCTTCAAACATGAGCCATACATATAACATTATTGAGCTCGCAATCGGTGCGGAAAACTAATGATTCGAAACACCATGAAAGCATTTTCTGGATGAATAAAGAAAATATGAGTTGAGCAGAAGTACCCAGTAGTTTCTTATCCTTGTAAATTTTGCTTTGCTGATGACAATACATGTGCACTCTGTGCGAAAAGAACGCCAAGTAAAATAAATGCAGCCCTGCATCTCAAAACTAACCCATAAGCTTCTTTAAAGGCTTTGACAGTGTACAGTCAAATGTGAATAGACACCAAGACATCAACAGAACAACCAGTACACTTCACTAATGGTCACATGTGAACATGTCCGTCTCTTGTAATTAATTTTCAATAACAAAGACAAATGCAGCAGCAGCTCAAAACGTACATAAGATGTTTCAGCAAATCATATAAGCTAGCGGTCAGATAAATCTGTTGTACTTATCACTTCAAACTAGACTTAATTCGAAACAAGATTGCTTTGCAAAAATAGATTTCAGCTAAACCTTCACCTATTCTGCAGCTTGGAACTGTGGAATGTCGCCATCGGTAGCCAACTGTGAGTACAATACGGGCCACTGGTAAATTCATTTCCATGGTTGCCGCATTTCCACAAACACCTGATGGTCACTGAGTTGCACACCGAAAAGCCTAATCCACACGATGACACAAATCACCTCAATCCATTCGCTCAGGTAACCCATAGTCTCCTTATCTCCTGTACTGCGTTGGAGAACATTAATTAAGGGCCCAACCAACCAAAAACACAATACACACACGGTCAGGTGCTTACCAATTTGACGAGGCAGCCGCCGTCCTGTTTTGAAGGGGAAGATGGAAGAATCAGTCGACTTGGCCGCGGCGACAATGGCAACACGAGGGATTTGGGCATTTGCGACAATCGCCGAGAAGCGGCCCAGATGCCGACTTCTGGGCGTTCTTGGAGTCGGAGTTGCCAAAGACGTCTTGGTTGGTTTGCTGCTGTTGTGTGAGGAACAGTGAGTACAGACTCACAAACGATGGAACGGCCTTGGATGCTTGATATCCCTTTGCATTGGGTCTACGGCATTCATTTGTCCGAGTAATCCTGTTTTCGTTAAGCACCGTGTTTAAGCCTAGTGTAATCCGACTGCTTGCACAATGCACGGCGTACTGGCTGCTGAACAAGGCAAAGCAACACCATATTTAGACAATTAATAGCATTTTAAGTAATTTTATCCACTTGTCCCTTCACTCTGCCTATACATTTTTCACAGCCTAGTGGCAGGCAGGTCGATCCCAGCACAGTCAACGGGCAAGGCAAATGATGCCATAGTTGCTGCTAGGGGTGGATAACGAGCTGGTTCGGCTTGGTTCGACTCGACTCGTTAAGCTAACGAGCAGAATACCAGACTTGGCTTGGCTCGTTAAGAAAGTCAAGAGATCACAGCCTGGGCTCGTTAGGCTCGTTAGACTCGTTAGGCTCGCTAAAAAGGAAAATCGGTCTAATAAAAATTTTAGAAAGTCAAGAGATCACAGCTTGGGGCTTGGACTTCCCTGGACCGCCTAAGGGTTGCTAGATTGGGCTGGCCTTGTACTACTTCTCAACTGTGCTGGTTTTTTAACGAGCTTAACGAGCAACTCACAAACCGGCTCGAACTCGGCTCGTTAAGAAAACGAGCTAAATTGTCGGCTCGGCTAGGCTCGTTAAGGGACCGAGTTCGAGCCGAGCCCTTAATGAGCCGAGCTGGCTCGCGAGTTTCGAGTTTTTTTCCACCCTTAATTGCGGCATCTCCATTCTCCACAGGTTCACTACAGCTAGGACTTGAGCCGTGCTTTTTCGGGTCAGCCTGAGACCCGATCGACGCAAGATTTAACAATGGGCGGGTTGGTCTAAGAATGCAGCCCATCATAAAGACAAAGATGACCAGCTAGGCCATACTTGGGTCGGCCTAACACGAAATAGGCCCAACCTTCCCGTTCTAGCCCAATCCCTCCCTCCCTCCTCAGCCTAGCCCAATCACTCCACCACCACCCTCCCCCCGCCTGGCCTAACCAATCACCCCCTCTGCCACCCCGGCCTCCCCCAACCCCTTCTCTCGAGCCTAGGCTCTCAAATTCCCAATCCCTAATCACATTTCCTGATTGCCCTCCCTCTAGCTCCAGCTGCCTCCCTCCCCACGCGTCACCAACCGCCCCCTCCCTCCACCCCCACGCGCCGCCGTCCTCCCTTTAGCCACCTCCTCGTTGTCGTCCTTCTCACCCCCTTCGCAAGCGCGCGGCACGGCCGAGGTGGGCAGAGTTCTTCATCGGTATCCAGGAGGAGGAGGAGGAGGCCATGACGAGGGGGAGCGAGCGTGGATGGTGCACGGGTGTCTTTGTCTTTCGGGGCGGTGGCGACTGTCGTCTTCCCGGACGTCTATAGTTACTTAGGGCTGGGCTTAGGCTGGCTTGGCACGGCCCCGACACGGTTGGCTTTGGGCCGTGCTTGGGCCTGACCAGAGGTGAGGCGGGCCGACACGACACGACACGGTGGGGTGGCCAGGCCAAGTTGGCACGGCATGACACGGCCCGAAGCACGACGGACCCATGTCGTGCCAGCACGGCACGACCCAATGCCCACCACTACACCTCCCTCACAGGCACATACACCACGCTGTGCATGTGGCGTGTACTTCTTGAGTCAATCGGATTCCTACTGCTGCATTGAGTAATCATAGCTAGCCGCACTCCCTCATATTTTAAGGAAGCCTCTTGTGCGCACGAACAAGAACCACTTGATCGACTTGGCCGTCTGAGACCAAATCTTTACTACTTAAAAAGACTTTACTAGTGATAAGTGAGATGTTCTTATTCTCCTACCTCTGATCCTTTTTGCACCAACAAGTGAGGCCAGCACCCAGAACCAGATAGCTTCGCAGCCCTAGCGCTTGCGCTGCCCTCCCTCCCACTCCTCCCAACACTGTTGACAGCCTCGCGATTCCCTTCCATCACCGCCGCCTGCTACCCTTCCCTCTCCCACCCTCCTCACTCCCGCGAGCCGCTGTCCTTCCCCTTTCCATCCCCCTCACACCCGCGAGCTCCCGGTGATGAGCCTTCCTCCCCTTCCTCGCCAGCCCTCCAAGCACCCACATGGACGTCCGATGGCCGAGGTTCTCTCCCACGCCTCCTCTCCAACCCTCGTGATTCCCTTTCAACGTCGACGCACGTGTGTGCTCTCTTGCTTCATGTCCCATGCGCGCGTCCTCCATTGCCGCCGTTCGCTGTCCTTCCCCTTCCTATCCCCGTCACTCCCGCGAGCTGCCCTCCTTCCTTGCCCGCACTAGCCTCCTCTCTCTACCATGCACTCTCCCCCTCCCCCTCGCCCCGGCATCCGCGCCCGCGACGTTGGGGTGTTAGGAGGTGGCGGCGTGGGCTAAAGGATGTGGTGGACACAGTTCGCCGAAGAGGAGGTGACAACTGTGTCTGTAGCCGCGCCACCGTCGGGCTACTCGAGCACGCCGACAAGCGGATGAATCTCTAGATTGTTGCACATGGGCCTTGTTGAAATTGATTCTGTTATGTAATGGGTAAGCTTCCTCACTATTTTTTGTTATTTGACCAGCATCTAGATGAATACATGAAAAGACCAAAATCGCATCTCGACGCTGCCGGGGTGTCCGTTTTGGTATCTATTTGGGTGGGATCCAGCCGAGGAGTGGTGGGGAACACAATGAGCTCTAGGATGGGCACCGAGGAGGAGAAGGAGACGACCATGGGGAGAGAGGAGGGCGGATGCAGCGGGAAGGGAGAGGTGGAGGGCAGCGATGACGCTGCCGACAAGGGGGGAGTGCCACGGCGGTGGTGTCCTGCTCGATTGGGGCCATAATTATGAGTTCCACCTTTTCTGTTTTGCTTGCTAAGTTTCCATTTACATTCGGGACATCTCTGCATTAGTCCAGGTACACATTTCATATTGTTTATCATCATGGTAGCAGTCTAGCAGAGAACGTTCTCGATATATACTTTACGCATGACCATTTGCAGTTCTTTTATTGTCTTCAGATGCCTAGCTACTAAAGATCATTTAACCTTTCTATTTTGTCGTCACTTTTCTTTACTGCAACCGGCAGCATTTTTAGTTTTGGTTCATTTTCCTTTCTTGAGATATGGATTGGATTTAATTCAGGTGTGTTCGCTCCAATTGATGAACAGGGCTCAAACCAGCCGATAGGCAATAACTTTACACCATTCGGCAGTGGATCCCGGCTCTGCCTTGGATGAGAGCTTGGCAAAGTCGAGGTTGATTTCCTCCACCATCACTTTGTACTCTTTAACAGTTCAGTAGAGGAGGTTCATTGCTTGTGCAAATATTCAGTATTCATTTTGGTGTCAATGAACAAACACTATGCTATTTTTTCGGAGGCGCAAGCGCAAGCCGGGCGTCGTGGTGGAGGCACGATGCGTGCCATAGCGGAACTCAGCTGGGTATAGCGGTGGAGCCAAGGGCGAAAGCACAGCAGCAGAGGCGCTATGCGTGTGGACTTGGACCGGGCACAACGACAAAGCCGATAGTGTGGCATAGGTCAAAGCACGGGCATTCAACTAGCTCCTTCCACTTCCCTAAAAAATCCAACAAAAACAAAAACAAAAAATCAGTCTATCAACAAACAAATTCCACCTCCCTAAAAATTCTCTAAGTAAGAAATGAATGGAAAAAACAGTAAAGCTCTATCGGGCGCACGGTGGAGCCTAGGGTGCGGAGGAGCGACATCACCTTTGTGAGAGCTCGGCTGAGCGGGGAGGTGGAGCCGAGGGCGTGGGCTGGGCAAGCCAATTCCGACAATGTCGACTCGACGTGTTGGGGCCACTGGCCTCTGTGTAGATATAGTTCCTCTCTCAAAGGGGGAAAAAAAGAAAGGATCTGTGTACACCACCCGAGTTGACGGGATCCCGCACTCTACCCGACGCAACGCAAGAAGCTAATTTTTGGAAGATTTGTGTTTAATCAGTGGTTCTTGAAGATTTGTGTTTAACCAGTTTTTTTTCTTTCGCTTATGCTTTTTCTGATACAGAATAGCATGTGATGTAACACTTCCCATACGTCTACTTAGGTTGTATTGTTTCTTTGGTTCTGAATTATATTGAATTTGATAGTCAGCGGCAGAAAATTCCAGCAGAAGTACACAAGAGCCTTCCAGGGTTACGACTCTCTTCAATTCCAGCTAGGATGGCAATTTTAACCGATTACTCGTGTATCCATAATAGAGGTGGGTATATTTTTTTTTTATTGCCTACGGGCATGTTTATAGAGGCAAATTTTGCCCGATGAGTAAACAGGTATAGGTACAGAAGAGCTCTATCCGTACCCGTTTCATCTAATTACCCGCCATCTCCAACTGACAGTAACTATATCCTCCCGACAGCTAGGATTGGCGCTGGGCTGTTGGCCTGTTGGCGCCTACTGGGCTTGGTTGCTGGCTTGCTGCACTGCGCACTGCAGTCTGCACTAGTGCACCGCCGAGTAGGGCATGGCCAACAGTCAACACCAACATCAAGATGCAAGGGCATTAATACAGGAACGATCTGGGACTCGTTGGCTTGGAGTGGTGTAGTCCACCCAGCCGGTCAGGGGTCTCAAGGTGGAGGACTGTACAGAGGCACAGTAGCACAGGAGAGCTTTAGGCTCTCAGTTCGCTACGGTTCGAGCGCTGTTTCCGTAGTCGCCTTCAGAGATAGGGTGCTTCTTCTTCTTTAATGTGGGCTAGATAGGGTTAAATCCCGGACATTAAAAAAATACATTATCCTGGTAGATATACAAATACTAGTATTGTATTACTGTATCCTAGTCACACTTGGTTTCTTTTGTGGATATGTGATGCATTATTCGCGGGTAAACGGGTATACCCGTGGGCGACAGGCATGAGTGAGGTTCTTCGCTCGTCGTCCTTCGCGGGTATGTCCGTAGGGGAAATTAGGGTCGCGGACATGAGTATTGGCGAGCAATACCCGCACCCACAACGCCCGATTGCTATCCCTAATTCCAGTAGAGGCACAGCCAGATAATGATATTGGGTCTACTGTAAAATGGAATGAAGAAACCCAGTTTCAAACCAACAAAAATAAGAGTAACTGGGATAGCATGGATGATATCATTACTAGATGAACATGGTAACATTATCAGACAGACGACAGGCATGATGTACAACGATATACGATAGCAGTTCGGTTATGCAGTAAACGAATTCATGACAGAATAAAATAGCACGTGACAACAGAACAATGGTAATAGAGGTTCTGGTCCGATTATTAGTAAGGTTCTGATGTGTAACATACTGACATCAGCTAACACATCCCTTCCTTCCAAACGTCAGCCTTCACCATTCGAACTTGCCAATTCACGGCTGAGTCTTTTGGGTCACTGGACCTTGCCCTCTGCAGTTACTTCCATCCCAGATGCTTCCATGCCTTCAGATGATTTTGCAGGACTATATGGAGCTTTGTTTACCAACCTGCTTCATATGATCATTTAATCAAGGAATTCCTTTAATCAATTGAAGCCAGCACAAGCAAAGATATTGGACATCGATTCCAGCTACAGATGTAAGATAACGCAAAACAGGTATGCCATCTTGATCAGAGTATAACACTATTGCTTTAGTGTTCAGATGCGTAAGAACAAGGGATCCTAATAGGTACCACCTAGATTCCATAAAAGTTTATTTTCCATATAAAACATTCAAGTTGAAAAATAAAACAACTTTTCAAATACAACTAGAAGGCCAAATGAATTTATCTTTACTAATAAAAGAATGAGCTTAGTTTACTACCACGGAGCGGGACGATCGTCTCATCATTAGGAAAAAAAAAACTCACGCCGACTCCTTCCACCCCACTCGTGCGCGCCCCACACCCTCCCGGCCTAAAAAAACCGCTAAGGAAAGATTGGAGAAAACTGCTGAACAAAACTCTGCGACGTCTGCAATGCCGCCTGCAACGGCGTCGACCAGGTGCGCCGCTAGGAGCGCCTCGCTGGCATGCAACATCCATGCTGCCCACGTCTGGGAGATCCGCGAGGGCCAGCGTTCACCTGTGCGGAAGGCACACTCGGTCCTCCTCATCAACGACAACGCCTTCCGTTCCTCGCCTCCCACTTGTAACATTCTGATTTTCTAAATCCTTTTTAAATGTGTAAAATAAATTAAAACTATTTTATTTTAATGAGAGTTCAAAGTTTGGTTCTGTTGGAAGGGTTTGAGTTGTTTATACTCCCTTGCTGGTAAGCTCGGCAATCCTCCTTTAACCTATCTCTTTTGGGTTGTGTAGGTTTAGGCCTTCTCTGTGGCCTAGACCTCCCCCAACGGCTCTTGAGGATTGACCTCCCTTGAGGCTTGGACCTTTTCTCACCTGGACAAACCCTTATGTCCAGGCCTTTTTCCTTTGAATTTGGTCACTTGGACCTCTTTGTTGGTTCGAATCTCTTTGGATCAGACCTCTTTTCTGTTCAAACTTCTCTTAAGTCTAGACCCCTTGCTGCCTGGGCACTCTTTTATGCCCAGACCTCTATTTGGTCGGGACCTCCTTGTATTCCAGAGGACTTCTTATATGCCTTCGAACCTCCTGGGTTCATTTGAACCTCCTTGAGATTTCCTCTTGGCCGAAAGGACCTCTGTAGGGTTCAATCCTAACCGCCAAGGCCTTGATCTCACCTGAGCGGTTGGGAGTCACTTCTGAGTTGCCTTGACTTACGAACTTCTGTTGGACCACCTTTTGTGAATCTCCCCGTGGAGTTCCTCTTTTTCTGGTAACCCCTCCACCTGGACCTCTCCTTGTTCCGAATCTAACGGTTTGGACCTCTCCTCATTTTGGATCCAAAGGCCTAGACCTCTCCTGCACGTTTGATCTTGGCTGTTGGACCTCCCTCTCGGAGATCCAACCGCCCGGACCTCAACTTGCCTTTGATCTCAACCACGGAACCTTCTTGTAGTTCTCTGGACCTTCTGTCCAAGACCTCTCCGTGGCCTTTTACATTTGGCTCTGGACCTCCTCACCCGACCTCCCTTGATGAGATCCCAACCGTCAGGACCTCCTTTTGCTGATCCTGACCATCGAGACCTCCGCATGTCCAGACCTCCTCTGTATGTCTGGACCTCCTCAACCTCTAGACCTCCCTGTCCTTTGGGCCTAGGACCTCCTAAGCCCCTCGGACCTCCTCAAAGACCTCCTCTGCGGGGCAAGACCTCCCCTATTGACCCGACTGTTTCTAAGTTGACTGGCCCCACTTGCCAGACTTAGATTCTCATATCCTCCGCCACGTTAATATCTTGGGCATTTAATGCATGTCTTGTCACATTAAATGCATCCACATACGTGGTGTTTACTATGAATTGGGTCACTTAGCCGTACCCTGACATCCTTCCTTGTTCCTTCCCATAGCAACATACGTTGTCCTTTCTCGTACCTTATAACCAGGGTGGTAGTGACACCTGCTCTGCCACTCACCTACCTTTGACCTATTTCTATACTTATCCTTAACACGTATATTTCTAGTTTTCTTCACCACCTTGACTACAATTAGACCAAGAAATTCTACCACATCACCTTTCTCCACACTCTGTTATCTTGGCTCTCGTTCAGTGGCTCCCAGGGAAGACCTTGTCTCTCACGACCTCCCCTCCATCCATTGGTTCCTTCTTGTCCCTGGTAAGTCCCTTGGCGATCTCCTCCGCTCTTGTTTTTGCCACTACACTGAGCTGGTCGTGTCCATCTCAGGACCTCCTCTGGTGGACTCCTTTACGGATTTCTATGGCCTTTGTGTGAAGACCTCCTCTCTGGACTTTATGCAAGAACCATTTCTCAGGACCTCTCTATTCTATTGCTTAAATCACTCCTTTGGGGTCTTTTGCTAAAAGACCACCTCCTCCTGGTAAGCTTGGACCTCTTCCATAAGAACCTATTCCAAAACATAGACCTCTCCTGTTGATTAAGTTTTGGACTCCCTCTGGGGTTCATTTGGCTTTGTTGTCGATCTCAGTTGGATCTTTATTTGAATCTTCTTTGAATTTGCTCTTTTACACGTGTAGATTGCGAAGACTCCAGGGAGTCTGAAGGTTCTGAAGAGGAAGACTCTCATAATAGTGAGCAAGGCAAGTTACACTCTTGATCATGTTGCACCCAATAATTCAATTTATTTATGTTCAGTTCCAAAGTATAATGCATGCCTATTTCTACCAAGTTATTTCAATACCTGTTTTAAATTCATAGTTATGCCTACTTCGTTTGTATGGCCACTGTTGATTTTGAACTGAACCTGTTGTCACCTTTAGATCAAACTTGGGTCATGCAATAGTGTGAGCCAAAACCATTTGAAAAACTTGTGCTTAGTCAAGCTTAGACCAAAAGTATTGATTTGGGGAAATCTTTACCAACATGACCAAATATTGTTTAAAATGTTTTGACCATGACATTGGGTTGTCATAGGATTATGGAAGTGTTGCTGGGGAAGCAAAGAAAATGAAATTGGAATTGGACTGGGGCGAAATGGTTTGCTTGGTTGGTGCAATGTTTGTGCACGGACTCTATCCTGGCTAAGGTGGAGGTCCAAGGGTTTGTGAAAGTCGCCCTAGTCATGTGAGGACCGGTCTTTGAGCGACCAATGCCATGCCTATAATGGGCTATGCCACAATCGTGCAACCACATGTCTCCAGAATGGGGCGTGGGACTGGCTGAGTAATTTGCAAAACTTCACCATATCTTCGCTCCATTGGAGGTGTGGGAGGTCTTGTAGGGCTAATGGTCTTTGTGACCCATCGTTCCCATTGGTGCAAGAGGGGGCTTTCACGGATTGCGATCCATAGGAAAGTGAAACCTTAGCAAGGAAAGGCGTGGTGGGGCAATGCATTGTAAAGGCCTTGTCATGAGCTCTAGACCTCTTACCTTTGGTAGTGAGAGGTGGCATTGACGGATCTTGGGATAAACTAGAGAAATCATGTCATGTGGGTAAAGTGCACAACCTCTGCAGAGTTAAATCTATTCGAATAGCCGTGTCCACGGTCATGGACGTGCTGGCAAAGGCTACTCAGAGTTAGATGTTGATTTTGGGATTTCCAGAAATGTTTTCAAATCTGTTTTGGGATTGCTATCCCATGGGTTTGGGCAGGGAGCCTGGTGTCAGGAGGGTATCCTTCACCAACTTGTTGATGAATGTTATCCAACTAAAAAAATTGCTTTGCTAAAATGAATTTTAATTATAAAGACCTGCTTTGGAACTTAATAACAGTATTTGAAATAAAATTGGCTTTGTGCAAGTTAACCATATTATGCCATCCATTGATTATCCATATATGCATGTCATTTTGCTAACCCACGGGTGTAACTTGCGAGCACGGTTGTGTGCTCACTCTTGCTCATTACAATTTTTGCCAGAGAGGACCTTGGCGATGAAGAAGACCAAAGCGAATAGGTTGTGCCTTCCGATCGATTGTTCGTGGCGCGGCCGATGGACCTTTGATCTTTTGTTCTTTTTGCTCTTTTGTATATATGTGCTTGGCCCAAGGCCACCTTGTAAATAAACTCTGTAGATATTTTGCTTTAATAAAGATGCGTTCTGGATGTTACCACCATTGTATTATTACTGTGAAGAGCTAGCCATGATCCTTGGGACTAGCTCGGGATTCACAGGGAACCCTGGAGCAAGCTCGGACCTTTATGTCCTCACAATGGGATGAACGTGTGAGATTCTGAGGTGGTCTCGGACCTCCACGACCTCCCCTGGAGGGTCGCGGGCGGTCTTGGGGTGCCCTCAGACCTCCTCGTTTTTCTCTGACTGTGGCCGTGACAGGTCCGTGGGTGCTCCCTGGCTCCAAGACCCTCTCGGGTCATGTTCTCTCGACCTCCAGAGGTCTGCTGACCTCTGGGAGGTCTTGGTGGACTGTCCGAGAGGTCCTTTGTGGACCTCCTGGGAGGTCCTGATGGACTTTCCAGAGGTCTTGGAGGACCTCTCGGGTGCCCTAGAGTTGGGTCGTCACACCACTGCAACCGCTCTTTCGACCGCACGCGCGCGTCCCCCCTCCCGCGTCGCGGCTCTTAGCTCGTCCTCTCACTTCTGGTCATTCTCGTGGAGCGTGTCTCATCTCTTATACGATTCTTTTTATCCGTTGCAACGCACGAATATCTAACTAGGACATGGTGATATGGGAAATCAATTCATTCATGGACATGTTATGGTTGGTTTACTTTAAAAAAAACATCATTGGTTCTGAATTCTAACTGCAAATGTGTGCATGACATAAGCTATTAGAACTGTTTGGTTTAACTTCTAATGTGTGCCTACAATTTTCCAATATAAATATGTGTTTTTTGCTTGCTTTGAACAATCGTTTGAGATTTTGTTCAAACAAATTTTAAGCCATGGAATGCAATGCGAATTGTTGTGCATTCCTGACTACTGAATTTTTTCTGTGAGAGCCAATTCACAAAGCTTCAGTTTTGTACCTACGCTTCACATAATATGAAAATTGCATCGTTCAAAATATGAATTCCGTTGCAACGCACGAGCACTCGGCTAGTTAAACCATAATTATTTTCAATTACCGTAACAACAAGTATATCAAGATAATATAAATAAGGATAAACAATCACAAATAAATTTTCCACAAACAAGGATAAGCATCTATACAAAATTTTCCACATTTTTCTAGTTATACAAATTTTCTGATTGAGCCGTCTAATCCCTAAATTTCAACACCGAAGATCATTCTGTTGCGTTATCGAACAACAGGGTTACCAATTTCGTATATATTTTTCTACAACATAAAAAGTGGCAAACCATACCACTTCTGAAAACTATGGAAAATTATCTAACGTTTCCAAGTTATGACCATATTTTAATTCAACCATCTACTATATGTAGTAAGGCAAACAACACAGCTGCTACCAATGCCGATGAACTTCTGGACAGTAGCGCCCCTGAGGCCATTATTTTTGCACCACTCAATCAAATCTAGTGTTCTTGCACTCTATGAAAATCTTAATCAATTATCTACATTATTAGTGTTGTGGAAATTTCAGAAAATAACGTGTAGACCTCCCAATATGGCCCACAAAATAGGACAGCAGGCTTTGCCATTTCCCTACATCCATAATTCACCACTACCACCCATCCTCTAGAGATAGTACTAACATACCCAAGAATGAATCTACTATGCGAGAATAGCCGAGAACACCGACCAGGGATTTTACCTAAAGTTCGACAGTGAACTCGTCTTCCCTTCCTTTTTTTCCTTCTCTCTTCTTCTCCTTCTCTCCTTCTCCTTTCTCCTTCCCTTCCTCCTTTGCCTTGCCCCCCTTGACGCAACTGCACAGGGTCGCAGCGGTGCAACAGGGTAGCTAGCGCACGGCGCATGTAGTAGCAGTGGCCTCTAGCGACGGCGGGGGTACGGCCGTAGGATTTCACTGGCGACAACAACAGCAGCAGGAGCAGGGAGCGACAGACAACGCGACAACTCCTCCGGCTTGACGCGGTAGTGGCGTGTTGGCAGTAGCAGCGCACAACGGCTCCCCGACGCCGTAACGACCCACAACGACGTTATGACGAGGCAGCAGCGGTCGATGGCGGCGATAGCCAGCAGCTAGGTGGTGGCGGTTTCTTCCTTGACAGCGTGCGACAGTGCGCACGGCGCAACATCGGCGGCCAGCAGCTGGAGGGACAGCGATGATAACTTCCCCTTCTCCCCCCGCGCGTGGCAGGAAAGCAGCTCGGCGGTAGCGGTGGCATACAGTGGCGCGTGTGGGCAGCGGCGGTGATCACGTGCACCGGCCTTGGCGGCGGCGGCTTGTAGCTCGGCTGCAAGTAGGGGCGGTGGCAGTGGCGGCTAGGGCTAGAGATGGCGCAGTTACTTATATGGGGATGGCACGGGCCGGGACGGCCCAATTCTCCTCTTTATCTCCTTTTCTTCTTTTTCTTAAATGAGATATTACACCCCGTCAACAGTGTAGCGCCACTGCTGTTCTTCTCCTCGCCGCCGCCGATGCCAACGTCCTTGGCACCCCTACCACCCTCTTAGACCACCAAAATGGGATTCATGTGCTCAGGAACGCTCCATGCGCACGCTACTGCCGCCAGAATCTTCCGCCGTCATGTTTGCCCCATAGTTGCCCTGTTCCAACTGCCTTCATCCTCTCCCGCACCGCAAAACACCACCCTTGAGTTCGCCGCATTCGAGAACATGTTGTGCCCCTACAGTCGTCGTCGTTTCCCCATCATAGTGCCGTCGTCTCTCCTTCTCCCCCTCCCCTTCTCTGTGTATGTCTCTCTTTGTCGCGGTTCAAAAGAAGCACAGTGCCTCCAACACTATGCACTCGTAGCTCGATCAAGCCACGTCGACCAGACCGACCCAAGCCACATGCATCGGACTCGAGTTCGACCAAACCCGGGCACAACATTGTGCACGCGCAAGTGATCCAAGCCGCTTCGCCTGAGCCCAACCCGAGCCCATTGCAACCGAATGAACCCGAACTGAGCCACCTGGGTCCGAGCCAACCCGGCTGAACCAAGTTTTATCTGGTTTTGTACTGTTTTATGTGTTTTTAGCTCCGGTTCAATGGTTTCTAGGCCTGTTCTTTAGGTTTTCTTCCCAATTTTGCACAGTAGACCCTAGACTCCTGTACACCATTCAAGCTCCACCATTCATCATCCTTGATCAATTCCGAGCCTTCTGAAGCTTTTTGATCATCGGTTTTCCCTCCCGAGAGTGTTCCGGCAGAGTGGCCAAATAAATGACTCGGCTCGCCAAGACGCAAGACGAGCGTCAGCAAGCAAGACGGCCCATTCCGGACCGGCTACTATTCGTGTTGCGGGCATTTACCATGGGCCATGGTGACGCCTGCATGGCCCATCGCTCTTTCAGGTTGCGGTCGAAGCCAAGACCGTTCAACTCATCGGGCCAAATGTGGCCCATTTGGCCCGACAGAATGAAAAAATTCTAAAAAATTCTAAAAAAAATCCAAAAAAATTAGAAAAATGTGTAGAATTCAGAAGTTGACATGAAAATTGGAAAAAAAGAGACAACCATATTGAAAATGTAATAGAATTTTATTAATGTTCAAATAGCTAGCTCGTTAAAACATTTGTCATTTAGCTCATAAGACATGAAAAATTGAAAAACAATCCTAGAAAAAATATATATATTTAAAAAACCAAAATAAATTTATATATACTTATAAAATGAACTATATAAAATTTAAAAACTACAAAATAAAACCACATAAGTATTAAAATGGAAAGAAAATCATATAGACATTAATAAAAAAAATTACATATGTATATTAAACAGTGTCATGCCTAACGGCCGTCAGGCTGTGTCGTGTCGAGTGCTTCGGTCGGTCGTGTTTGGGTGGGCCCAAAGACTATTCGTGCCGTGCGTCTTGTCGGGTGTCGGCCGAGCACGCCCGAACTATCGTACGTCTTGCCGCCCGCCCGTGAATAGTGTCGTACCATGCTGGTCCGTGTCGTGCCCACAGTGTTGTGCTTCGTGCCGGCCTATCAGGCACGGTCCGTTTAGCCATCTCTAGTTCCGGCTCCGTTTTCTTTCTTTCTTTTGCAGTGTTTTTATTTGCAAGAGTTTGTAGCAGTTCCAATAGGCTTATTTGGTGGTGTTCTCGTGTGTGCATTCTAGAACACGAGGAAACCATCAAAGCAAAAAGTGACAATCGAGAAGTTTCATAAGAAGGAAAGAATCCATCAGAGCAGGAGGTGACGATTGAAAAGTCTCAAGAAAAGTGAACATCGGCCGCCAATCGCAAACCGCAAGACATATCACGATCCTTGATCATGTTGAATTCATATTAGTTGGGTAGATTATGTATGGGTGAATTCTCGCATTATTTATTTGTCACTACTAATTGCTATCAATTACTTTGAATAATCATGCTTAAGTAGTTAATGCCTTTAATTATGTTGCTTACATGCCATCCTTGATAATAATATGATATAACAAACGTAGAGCTAGTGTATCATACTTTAGATTAACTTAGTAGTGGAAGAATTAAAACCTAATCACTTGTCACATTGTTGTCTGCCGTCACGATTTGACGCGTCGGATCATATGATCAATGGTACATGATGAATGTGAATCACTTGCTAGGAGTGATGTTTTGGAAATGTTAGCTGAGGACAGGGATTTGGATGTGTGATAGTGATGGTTGTGTGCATATGCTACCCGGTGGCTCCACCCGAAGCATATAAGACTACAACCTTGTGACATGAAATTGACATAATTATCACCCATATATGAGTTCGAGAAATCGGACATAACCTAGTACATTGTCCCACTTCATTAAGCCTATGGGGGGAGGCTTGATATCGACAGTTGGGGGTGGGGTACGAGGCGAACTTTCGAGTGTCACTCTCCGAGCCCCACAACGGTGAAACCTATGTAAACAATCGACTGGTAGTCGTTTCTTGTGGCCTGACATGAGTCTCGACTGTTAGGATGGACACGAAGTTCACCAGGCGGAAACTGATGTTTGTGGGACATTAGAAAACGATTCTATTATCTATGCTTCGGCCAAGTCATGGTATTTTGTGGGTAAAGCTGTGCACTCTTTGCAGAGATAAACCTGAATAATTCGAATGTGTCATGTTTCTGTCTAATGGAACAATGTTGTGGGGTGATACCTAAACTCAAGGCATAAGTAGCTTTAGTTTTTGGTTGGGCTGTGGAAGTGCTGTGAGGACCTCGGCTTATTTAGCTTGTAATGTTTAGTCATCCATTGACCCTAACATCACAAATAAAATAACCCGTGTCTTCGAGATATGTATACTTCCCAGAAATGCAGTATATGCTCCTCTTCACTCTTGGAATACACAAGAATGTCATCAATGAAGACAATGACAAACTTGTCTAGGTACTCCATGAACACTCGGTTCATCAAATTCATGAAATAGGCAGGGGCATTGGTCAGCCCAAAAGACATGACAGTGAACTCAAATAACCCATACCTAGTTGAAAAAGTTGTCTTAGGGATGTCTTCCTTTCGAATCTTGAGTTGGTGATATCCTGTTCTCAAATCTATCTTTGAAAACACAACAACTCCCTTCAATTGGTCAAACAAATCATCAATCCTTGGCAAATGATACTTGTTCTTGATGGTGACATCATTGAGAGCTGTGTAGTCCACGCACATTCTTTGAGTGCCATCCCTTTTAGGCACAAAAATCACTGGGGCTCCCCAAGGTGAGGAGCTAGGTCTAATAAAACCCTTGCTCTGCAAGTCTTCCAACTGTTTCTTCAACTCCACATGATCATCAACATGCAATCTGTAGGGCCTTTTAGAGATGGGGGAGGTCTCTGGGACAAGGTTAATGACAAACTCAAGGTCTCTGTCTGGAGGCATTTTTGGGAGCTCATCAGGGAACACATCCACAAACTCTTTAACAACAGGGACATCTTCCAATGCTTGAACTTGAGCACTACAAGATAGGGCTCCTTGGAGCTTCTCTGAGGAGGCCGAAAACTTCATAGTGGCACCACTAGGGCTGGTCAAAGAGATACTTTTATCACTACAATCCAACATGGCATGGTGGTTAGCCAGCCAATCCATGCCCAAGATCACATCTAGGGACCTGGTGTCCAAAAGGATAAGGTTGGCTAGAAATTCTACTCCTTCTATGACCATTTTCACTTAGGACAACCCCGGTTCGTGCTTAATTCGAACCGGGATTGAACCAACAAGGTAGACTTAAGAGCAACAACTCGAAACTGGTGCTTTGCAGCAAAACTCCGAGAAATAAACGAATGGGAAGCTCCAGAGTCAAACAAAATTGTAGCTGGTACTGAATTTACTAGGAACATACCTAGTACCACATCTGAGGAGGTCTGAGCTTCTTCCACTGCAACATGGTTCACACGTCCTCTCCCAAAGGACTGGGAGGTCCTAGCTTGAAGAGGTCCTGCGGCTTGGGAGGCTTTGGCCGAGGGAGATCCTGAAGTAGAGGTCTTTGCGGCTTGCTCAGTCTTTAGTGGGCATTGATTGGCAAAATGCCCCACTTGGTGACACTTAAAATAGATAATCCCAGCTGCTGTGGAGGTCGTTGGGGTTGACTTGGTGCTGCCAGTGATGCGGCGCTGGGCTGGGGCGGCTGGGCGGGAGGTCTTGGCAGAGGTCCTGGGAGGTCCAGGAGGTCCTTGGCGCTTGGGTTGGTACTGCACAAAAGCTTTGGGGCGCTGGAGAGGTCTTTGTTGAGCACTGGAAGGCAGCACCTTTCTCTTGAAAGACTCGAAAAGTTCTCTTCGGGACTCCTCTATGAGCATTGCCTTGTTCACCATATGCTGGAAATCAGGGTAATCGTTGCCAACAACTTGAACTTTTAAACTGGGATGGAGGCCCCGCTTAAAGCGCTTCTGCCGTGCATCATCCGTAGCCACATCCTCGCGGGCATAACGTGACAACTGAGTGAACTTAGAGAGATACTCACTCACTGACATGCTGCCTTGCTTGAGATCCCTAAACTCATTCTTTTTCATCTCTATCTTCTCATCAGGGACATGAGAGTGGCGAAATGCAGCTGCGAAGGGGTCAGCATGTGAGGCACAAAATGTGTCCCACCATTCAGCTGCAGGTCCTTCCAGTTGATGTGAGGCAAACAAAACCTTCTCCCTGTCTTCATAGCGAGCAATATCCAACTTTTTCTCTGTTGATCTCAGCCAATCATCTGCGTCTAAGGGCTCAGGGGAGCTTGAAAATGTAGCTGGGCGCGTCTTCATGAACTCTGACAACCTTGATTGATGGTGAGCTGGGGGTGGAGGTGGTGGCACTGTTGCAGCTTGAGTATTCTGGCTCATCATGGCAAGTAAAGCACTGGTGGTTTGGCTTTGTTGAGCCATAATTTGGTTCATATTCTGCATCATAGAACTCATCATCTGAGCTTGTGCTGCCATAAACTGCCCAAAACCCGGGTCTGTTGCTGCCATAGGAGGAGGTGGGGTGGAGGCAACTGTTCTGGGGGCTCACCCTGACTTGTGGACTGCCGAGTCTGCACCATCTGGACAAAACTCTAAAGGTTTAGAAGGTAAGAGAGAAAGCATGATAGGTAAGGGGGATAAAGCATCAAGATAAGTGAGAATAGAGGGAAAGATAGAGCATCTATAAGGGATGATTTGGTTAAACCCAAGAGAAAACCAGAAGGCCAGGAGGCCAAAAGAGGCAACAAAACTTAGCACAGAGGTCTTAGAGACCAAAGCTAAGCGAGACTCGGGCTAGGACCACTAACCCTAACCTTACTACAGTCGGCCCTATGGAAATTATAAAGGCTAGGAGGTCTTGTTAGACTTAAAATCGAGGTTCCAGCAGAGACAAGATAATAGAACTAAGAAAGAGTTAAGATGGGAGTAGAACAAGAAAATATTTAGACAAGTTAAGGGCAGCATAGAACCAGAACAAGGAAAGAACCTCCAAATAGATTTTAAGTTGTTTTGCTTTAGAAAATAACTTTTTGAATCAAAACTAAACCGACCTTTCTACCTATGGTCACGCCCTCATGACCACTGTGGCTCGATACCACTTTGTGACGCCCCACCCGTGATGCACTGCAGAGGTCCGGAGGACCATTTTTTTTTTTGCGCTGTGGAGCCACCCCGGAAAGGAGAGGTAGCACCGCACGGTGCATTCCCGAGGAGGTTTGCCAAGACCTCCCAGGAGGTCTTCAGGACCTCCTGGAGGTCTTGGCCCGCCACTGACCTCCCAGGAGGTCTTCAAGACCTCCTGGAGATCTTGGTCTGCAACCCCTCGGTAGCACCTCCAGGTACATCATAAGAGAGGTTCGACAGGACCTCCCAGGTTAAGTCCCGTAGGGCCTCCTAGAGGTCCTGCCCCTGTGCATCCGAGCTAGTCCCAGGACAACAGAGCTAGCTCACACAAGAACACAAGCTAATATCACAACCACGAGGTCAAACAACGATGAAGGCATAAATTAAACTTTATATAACAGACCTTATGGTCAAGCTTGTTAACAAGAGGTCTCGCCATCGAGGGCTTACAAAACCAGCAAGGACTTATAATCGGCAACAAGGAGCTCTAAGGCTCCAACACCAAAAGCGAGCACAGCCATCCAACAAGCACCACAGGTTGTCGGGTGGAGGACGCCCTAGGCGATTTTAGTTGTCGAAGAACTCCTCCTCAAAGAGGTCTCAGACCGCCTCAAGACTTGATCATCTTCATAATCTGCTTTGACACGGGGCTTGAGCCATGAGTACATTGAATGTACTCAGCAAGTCACAGAGAGCATTTATGCAGTAATAATAATGTAAGGGCTTACCAAATGAGAGTTATATGGTTAGTTTGCGTAAAGCCAGATTTGGACAATAATAATAGTAATAGATTGAAGGCAGCAAGGTAAAACAATAGTACATAATACATTTGAAGAAGAAAATGTGGAGTGAGCACCAACTCACATCCACAACAACAATGGGGGAGGTCTGGGCACACCAGTGGCCAGGTCCTCTCCCAAAACCCACTCTAGAGCACCCACTCCAGATGTTCGAACCAGCCCCTGGACCACAACCCGAGCCAACCCCGACCCTCCGAGCCGGCCAAGGTCTCTTCGAGGCAAAGCCAAGGCATCTCGCTAAAGTGTCCAATGGCACAAATTTTGAAACAACTACCCTTGCACCATTTTCATCGAGCATGTCCATGACCAAGGACTTGGCTATTCGAATAGATCTTACACTCTGCAGAGGTGTACAACTTTACCCACAATCCACGATCTCTAGCGGGGCGGGTTCCGGTCACCCTTGCTCACTTCCTAAGGTGAGCAGGCCTAGAGAGCGCTGCAAGGCCTTTACAAAGCTTTGAACCGACTTGAGCTGCCCGCTAAGGTTTCGCAGACCCCTTTGGTCTAGAAGTCCACAGGTTCATGGGTGCCCTCTTGCGCCAACGAATCACACGCCAACCACAACAGCCCCAAGCCATCCCATTGCTAATTATTCAGCCTGCACCATTCCCATAAATGATCTTGTGGTTGCACTGTTTGGCCCAGATCAATAGACACAAAGTTAAGTCCTTAATTGTGCTAAGGCAAGACTTCCACAACCAAGTGTGCATAGCACCCACTACTCACTCCCTGCCTTCTTGCCTCAGCAAAACAATTTGTATTAACCCATACCAAAAGACCACCCAGTCTTGGCACAACAATTTTTAACCAAGTGGTCTCACACCATAGTCAACACAGCTTAGGCATCCTGCCATAGCTGCTCAACAGTGGCACCAACCACACATTTCATGTCAAGATTATTAGAGATGAAGCATGATACGTCCGAACCACGTTTTCTAAGCAAAGCTATAAAGACCTACGGCCCCCATGTTGGCAAATAACAAAGAACACCAACTAAATATCCACCCTAAGGCTCACAAGGTGAACATGACAACATGATAGGGACAAAGTATGAAGGAGGCATAACAGCAAGTAGGCAAGTAACTACAGCCCAAACCATTTTCTTATAAACATAGCCATGCATGATAAAGTAAAACCGAAATACATTTGCAAAACTAGGTTCAAAATGATCAAAAGGAGGTCTGTGGAAAATATCCACCCTAAGGCTCACAAGGTGAACATGACAACATGATAGGGACAAAGTATGAAGGAGGCATAACAGCAAGTAGGCAAGTAACTACAGCCCAAACCATTTTCTTATAAACATAGCCATGCATGATAAAGTAAAACCGAAATACATTTGCAAAACTAGGTTCAAAATGATCAAAAGGAGGTCTGTGGCTTGCCTTGGTCAAGCAGTGGAGAGCCTTCAGTAGAGAAAGCTGGGTCCAAGATCTCCTCAAACTCGTGATCTACACGTTCGCAAGAAAACCAAATAAACAAAACCACACTAAGCCAAAAAAAACTTCAAAAGACTCCAAGGAACACAAACCAACTCAGCAAGAAAGGAAAACCAAGAAACTCAGCACAGCCTCAACGAGCTCCTGGGGAGGTCTCGCGCAAGGAGGAAACCAGGCGGGGGAGACAAGGAAGAAATGAGCAACAGGTTACAAAGGCTTGTCCGCCCAGGCTATATATAGCCAGAGTTGGTGGAGTGCACCACAAGGAAGCTCAGTGACGTGTTGGCAATCGGGGCAACTAGGGTAGGGCTTGCCCTAAAAGAATTGAAATAAAGTACTTTAGATGTGACTGCATTTAGTGTGACCCGACACCAATTAAATGCGCACAGAGTTCTGAGGCAAGAGCAATAATAGCAAGGTTGAGAGAGACTGGCAAGTGGGGCCAATCAAAAGGGTGCACCAGTGGTCAAGGAGGTGGCCCCACCGTAAGGGTCGCCCCCGCAAAAGACCACAGGGGAGGTCCTGGACAGGAGGTCCAAAACGCTTACACGAGGAGGTCCTTGAGAGACCATGTGGAGGTCGTCCCGTGTGAGTGATGGGTAATTGACAAAGGTTTTAGGTCAGTCGAGTTTGGTTTGTGTGGTCGGACCTTGTCGTTATGCTGTTCACGCTGCTGTGAAGTCATTCTCGGTCGTCAGAAAATCGAACGACCGGCGTGTTATGGGCGATACGACCATGAGGCGGTTGTACCGATTGGTAAATGGCGGTTGAAGAATTCAGAGAAGTTGTTTTTCGTGTTCGGTCTTCATTGAAAATCGGAACGACCGCAGTATTGGAGCCAGACGACCGAGTGCGGTTGATCCCATTGGTAACATGGCGGTTGTACCGATTGTATTGTGAGTTTCGAATTTTTGGTGATTTGAGTTTTGGGATAGGTCATATCCAGTGTGTTCATGCATATGTGTTGCATATTGCATGTTTGAGCTAACGTTAGGTCAAGTTGTGAAGAACTTGTTCCCGGTTTCGTGTTTCTTGTCTGTGTGGCTGCAGGACGTCGAGCGGAGTCGTGGCGAGACACGGTGGGCTGGACTAGGCGCAGGTGGCGCTGAGGTCAGAACGGTCAGGATGTGTCGAAGACGACGTGGACTCGAGGTGGTTGCGAGGCGTGCGAGACAAGGAGCGCGGAAGCTTCCCGGAAGGTGCAGAAGGGGCGAATCGGGAAATTCGCAAGGCTGCACAAGCGGGGGCGGGCTCCGTTGGACTTAGCGGGCGTAACGGGGAGGAGACCCGTTAGCCAAGGCTATATAAAGGATTGGAGGGGCTGCATGCCCTCTTGAGCACTTGAAAAGGAATTAGGGTTTGCTAGAGTCAAAAGAGTCTTTAGTGGGTGTTTTTGCTTTAGGCTTTAGTGGTTGAGGGTTGTTGGTGGAGGCGGTTTGGTGCTCCTCGCTTGTCCCCTTCGTAGCTCTCCAATGTGAGTTCTTGGCTTAGGGAGAGGGAGAGGATGGATTGATAAACTTGTAATCATTCCTCTTGTTGTAATGTCCATGCGTATGGGGATGTATCTCTTTGTATTTCGCTCTTGATTCAATGAATGGAAATCTGAAGTTTTCTTCTATTCGTGCTCTCTGTTCTTCGTTCTCCTTTTTGTGATTTTTGGGGCTTTCTTCAATCCGGGAGTTTTTGCTTGGTTCTTCCTCTTGATCTTGCTTGCTGGGACATGTGGGAACCTATCTAAGGTCATCTAGATCATCATCCACCCACGAGCAAGTCGTTAGATCAAGTTTTGTTTTTTGCCCGGTTTTGAACCCACCTTCGTTCAAATGCAAAAGGATAGGAACCTTGGCATGGATCTCTGAAATCGTTGCTTGGAATAGGTTCCTAATATCTTCAGGAAGGTGTGGTTCAATTTTGGTCAAGTTTGGCGCAGAGATCAAAAGTTTGATCGATTTTCGTTTTGAAACCCGAGCTGATTTTACTGCTCCAGACAATCGAACGACCGCCGTAACACTACGGTTGAACCAAGATCGCTTGAACGACCGGTCGTAACACTACGGTTGTACCAAGATCATGGAACGACCGCCGTTTACGCGGTTGTTCCGATTTCCCTGAGTTTCTTCAGAACTTCCTGATTTTGCTTGCTGAGCTGTGAGGGTGAGGAGTGGATTCAACATAAGACTTCCTCTGTGCTTAATCTTTGATCTTCATAGCTCTCATAGCTATTGGAGTGATTTACAAGTTGAATCCATTCTTTGCGAAAAAGATTAGGTGCTCCTATTCACCCCCCCTCTAGTCGCCTTTCCGGTCCTTCAATTGGTATCAGAGCCGGTTAGCTCTTTTCAATAGATCTTAACCGGTCTCAAGAGCCGTGGCGATGGACAAGTACTCGACCAAGCCGCCTGTTTTTGATGGCATCGATTACCCTTCCGAAGAGCCGAATGGAGACATACATCCAGCCTGTGGGTATGCCATCCTGGCGAAAGGTCAAGGTTCGATTCATTGTTCTCGCCGATGAGAACATCAATGCCGGAACATGGTTGATGTTGAGGCGAATGCAAAGGCAAGGAACATCATCATCCGTGGTTTGAGTCGAGTGAGTTTGACCGCATATCTCACTGTCGTCCGCCTACGATATCTGGGTGACCTCGACGATACCATGAGGGCACCACCAGATCAAGACGGTTCGACAGACCGATTCAAACGAGAATACAACAAATTTGAGATGCTTGTTGGTGAGTCCCTAGATGAGTGCTTCAGACGTTTTCACAAGATCTTGAGCAACCTCCGAGCGGTCGGTCTCACATACCCGACTCGGACAATGCTCGCCGATGCTCACGGACTCGTCTGCGTGTTTGGGAGATGAAAGTGACCACCATCAAAGACACGACAGACCTCTCGACCTTGACTCTTGATGCGCCAGACTCACGCCTCAAGACTCACGAGATTGACGTTGTCTCTCGAGGTCGAAGTCTGATCGATGGCCTTGGTCACCGATCCGATTCAACCGAGTCCTCTTACAATTTCTCCCTTGCTGCTCTCTGTGACATAACTGATGATCAGTTAGAGCAGCTTGCGGATGAGCAGCTTGCCCTCCTTGCTCGTAAGATTCTCCCACGCTTACAAAGGGAGGAGGGACAGAAGAGAGGAGGACCCGTGATTTGCTTCGAGTGTGGTGGCCCCAACCACATTCGGCAAACCGCCCAAGCCGAGAAGGGCAAGAACGACTACGGCGGTTCGGGCAAGAACGACTACACCGACAAGAACTGCAACAAGAAGCTCTCAGCTCAGACGCCCAAAGAAGAAGAAGTTCGCAACCGGCAAAGCTAAGAAGCTCTTCCACAGCGTCCTCACCGCTTCGACGACCTCGACCTCGGCGAGGTGGAGGGATGGAGCGACGATGACGGACGGGTGACCAAGAGCCCAAGCATAGCGGCGACGACTTCTCCCATGTGCTTCATGGCCCTCGAGGGCGAACTCAATGACAAATGAGCTGACTCCGACTTCGGACGAGGTAGATCCCACCTCTGAACAGCTCAATCATGCTTTTCTTAAGCTAGGAGGTTTTCATGCTAAAGCTAAGGCTAGGTGTCTTTGAGTTAGAGAAGGAAATAGATAGTGTCACTCGAGATTATTGCTCTTACATCCGCTCCTTCTAGTGATGATTGTGATACATGCTCTGCTTTGCTGGTTGATATGGAGAAGTTAAGGACCTCACATGATAGTATGTCCTCCGAACTTGATAGTGTTAAGGTGGAGAATGTTAGTCTGCTTGCTGAGTTAGAGTTGAGTAGGATGGCTGTTACCCTACTTATTACTGATGAGACTACTTCTCCCACCTCATGTGAGGGTAAGGACATTGCTGCTAGAGGATCTTATGCCATGCTCCTTGATCTGCTCGAGTCTTGTGAAAATTGCAATAACTTGAAGATGAACTTAAAACGGGCAGATCATAAAATTGCTGAACTACAAGCTTCTTTACTTGAGCCGATTGTTTCATGCTTGAACTGTCCTAAGTTAACTGCTGAACTTGAGGCTGTCTCCAAACAGTTTCAAGATATGATTGATCATGAAAGGAAGTTGGCTCAGTTTGCTTCTAAGGACCTGTTAGCTCACCATGCATTAAGTGTAACAAACTAAAATCTGACTTGATTGCTTTGGATGAGAAATGTGTGAAGCTAACTAAGGACCTTCTAGAGAAGCCACATTGTGCTTGCAATATGATTGTGGAGAAGGGGGAGAAGCCTCAGGGTAAGGATAAGACGCTTAGCAACGTGAACCAACTGGCTAGCAGTAGGACTGTCCCTTCAGAGTCGGCTGTGCTTGCACAAGCCATTCTTCCCTCTGCTGCTGGTTCTTCTTTTGCTCCCTTACCTTCTGCTATCTCTTCTTCCCCCTGCTCTTCTTGCACTCTCTCTTTCGGGAGTGTCAAGACCTTATGAACACTCTCGAGAGATTTGTAGGAGGCAAGAAGAAGCTCAATCTTATTCTAGACCAATCTAAGATTTGCAGATTTAATCGTGGTCTAGGATATGACCTCTTTGAGGACATGAGGAAGCATCCACCGCCGTGCTCGCACTCCATAGCACTGTGTGTGATCGAGATCGAGCCTGGACCGAGAAAGTCCATTTCAAGTCGGCGGGCTATGTCCGGGATTTTGACAAGAAGGTAATTTCACATGTTGCTTCTACCTCTCGAAGGTGAAGTATCACCGCACCTTCGTCGGAAGGATGGACACACAATGATCGATGCTTCAGCGCCAAGATCGCGTACAGAGACCATGTTGAGTCTCTTAGGCGCATTGTGGTCGGCCCCGGACCTTGAGTGCACCTAAGACCAACACGAGGTCTAGGCTTGTTTCTTCGATGGGTTTGTGCAAAGATCGAGGACTTGGTTTTTCCGAGTTTTCGGTTTTCGTCCTCATGTCGCTTTCGATCGTGACTTCCGCCGTCCGAGGGTAGATCTCGTTTTCCCCATCGAGATAGCTACTCATGGCGTGTTCAAGATGTTTGTGTGCTCGACTCGCCTCCTTCAGAGCGGATCGAACCCAAAGAACAGACTTCGGTCTACTCTTAGACCTTACGCTTTGAGTTACAGAGAGCGAGGGTAGATAGAGGTCATCGTGCTTGACTACTTCATCGCCGACGTGTTACTCAAGATTGGGTGCCAAAATCATTGTTGATTTATCCCAAGATCGAGACTTTACTCTGCTTGACTCAGTTCGCCGGTAGGGAAGGAGAAGGTTTGGCTTGTAGACTCGGTTGTTCTCGTCATATGACCGGAGACTCCGCTGGTTCTCCTCCTAGCCCGCGCTCCGGTGATGAGTCGATCACCTTCGGAGACGCTTCGTCTCGACGCGTCATCGCCAAAGGTGTCGCGTATTAATGCTTCTTTTATTCTTAAGGATGTTGCCTTGGTTAGTAAGTCTGCAGACAATTTGCTTTCCGCTTCTCACCTTACCGATGACGGTTTCGAGGTGAGCTTTAAGAAAACAATTGCAAAATTCTTGACTCTTCTGTAGTCCGGTTTATGGATTTCTCGTTATGGGAGGATCTTTCGTGCTGATTTTTCGATTCTTCCGTGATCCTCTCCGGTGTTTGGTTGCTTCGAGTCCCGCGATCTCTCTTTCGCATAGGAGACTTGGTCATATTGATTTGACCATTTGACCCGAAAGTTAGCGACCATGATCTCATTCGTGGTCCGCCAAACTCAAGATGGTCAAAGATCTTGTTTGCACTCCATGCCAAGCACGGCAAGATGGTTGCCGCTTCTCATCCTCCGGTCCACAAGCATTATGACCGATGCAGGACAATTGCTCCACATGGACACAGCTTGGACCGGCTGAGTCTTGATCGGCAGGAGGGAAGTGGTATGTTCTTGTTGTGGTCGATGACTTCTCGAGGTATTCTTGGGTGTTTTCTTAGCCTCGAAGGATGAGACGTTTTCACTTTTCCGAGGTCTTTTAGTAGGTCGTCTGCTGAGCTCCGGGTGCCTTACGAGCGATCCGCGATGACAATGGCACGGAGTTCAAGAATTCCTACTTTGAGAGTTTTCGTGGTGAGACAGTGTAGAGCACCGTTCTCTTCTCCATACGTCCCTCAAAGAAATGGCGTTAGGAGAGGAAGAACCGTACCTTGGTCGAGATGGCGGGACGATGCTTGATGAGTACTCTACACCGAGGAAGTTTTGGGTGAGGCCATTGCGACCGCGTGCCATGTTTGAATCGAGTTTTTCTTCTGCACTCCTACACCAAGACTTCTTATGAGTCGAGATACTGAGGCGAAAGCCAGCGTCTCTCATTTTCGTGTGTTTGGTTGCAAGTGCTTTATCTTGAAGTCTGGGAACCTAGACAAGTTCGAGTCACGTTCCTGTGACGGTATCTTTCTAGGCTACTCGACTTCTTCGCGGGCTTATAGGGTCTGGAACTGCGAGTCTAGCAAAATGGTAGAGACCTGCGAGGTGACCTTCGACGAGGCCAGTCCGGGGACTAGGCCAGATATCTCAGGTTCTTTAGAGCAGTCCGAGACCATCTTTGTGGATGATGAGGACGATGGAGATGACGGTTGTCTACCTGATCCTGTCCCTCATCCACTCCTTGAGGTGCCGTCTTCCACCGCACCTCGAGGTGATCAGCCCTTGCCTTCTGCTTCCTCTGGAGCTAGTGGCTCTGTTCCTACCTCGTCAGCTCATGAGGTAGAGGCCACTTCTTCATCTCTCCCAGGACCTCCTAGACACATCCAGAAAGTTCATCCTTCAGAGCAGATCATTGGAGATCTTTTCGAGCGTGTTACCCGCTCAAAATCTGGCTTATCTCAATTCTGTCTCCATTCTGCCTTCATTGCCTCCTTTGAGCCCAAAGATGTTTCTCATGCTTTATCTGATGAGTCCTGGGTCAATGCCATGCATGAGGAATTAGAGAACTTTGAGAGAAACAAGGTCTGGTCGCTTGTTGAGCCCCCACGAGGCCACAATATCATTGGAACCAAGTGGGTGTTCAAGAACAAGCAGAGTGAGGATGGGGTAGTCATCCGAAACAAGGCGAGATTGGTAGCTCAGGGGTTTTCCCAGGTTGAGGGTCTAGACTTTGAGGAGACCTTTGCCCCTGTAGCTCGACTTGAAGCCATTAGAACTCGCTTGCCTTTGCGACTTCTAAGGGTTTCAAGCTTTACCAGATGGACGTGAAGAGTGCCTTCCTCAATGGCCTTATTGAGGAGGAAGTCTACGTCCGACAGCCTCCAGGTTTTGAGAACCCCAAATACCCTAACCATGTCTTCAAGCTTTCAAAAGCGCTGTATGGACTTAAGCAGGCTCCCGAGCTTGGTATGAAAGGCTTAAGTCCTAATTTATAAGTCATGGGTTTGAGATGGGTTAAGTTTGACAAGACCTTGTTCATCCGCCGGCATGGCACTGACCTTCTGCTCGTCCAGATCTATGTCGATGACATTATCTTTGGCGGCTCTTCCCATACTGGTTTCCCGGTTCTCGGATGTCATGAGCACCGAGTTTGAGATGAGTATGATGGGTGAGTTGACCTTCTTCCTTGGCTTCCAAATCAAGCGCACTCGGGAGGGTACATTTCTTCATCAAGGAAAGTACACTCGTGACCTCTCAAGCGCTCGACATGAGTGATGGGAAGCCTGTGTCGACTCCCATGGCTTCTACTGACCTATCTTGACCCAGATGAGGATGGCGAGCGATTGATCAAAAGGAGTTGAAGTATGATCGGCTCCTTCTTTACCTCATCGCTCGAGACCGGACATACACTTCTCCGTGTGTCTGTGTGCTCGATTTGAGCTTCTCTCAGATCTCACCGCCAGCGGTGAAGCGCATCTTCCCGTACCTTCGAGCGACCATTGACTATGGTATCGGTACTCTTCCTCATCCTGTCTTTCCTTGAGAGCCTTTTCGGATGCGACTTCACGGGTCAGAGGATCGATAGGAAGAGCACTCGCACCGCCAATTTCTTGGCACTTCTCTTGTTTCTGGTCTTCGAGGAAGCGATCCGGTGTTGCATGACCCACCGCAGAGGCCGAGCACGTTGTTGCGGCCGATTCTTTGTAGCCAAGTGCTCGATGACTTCGACCTGCGGGACTTTGGGTTAGTTATCGATGTTGTTCCACTCTTTTGTGATAACACTTCTGCGATTAACATTGCCAAGAACCCAAGGCAAAGATTCGGACCAAGCACATCGATATCCGCTTCCACTTCCTTAGAGACCATGTAGAGAAGGGCGATATAGTGCTCCAGCCAGGAGAGTGACCACCGGCTATCGACATTTTCACCAAGCCATTGGATAGTTCGAGGTTTTTAGCTCTGGGAGAGCTTGGGGTGGTTTGTCCTTATGGATTTGTAGTGAGGGGAGCTTTGGGTTTTTGCTCTACTATATTATTTATGCTCTTGCTCCTTACTATTGCATTGCATTTTGGGTGCATTTGGGATTAGTCCTCCTAGCATAGATTAGAGTGCTTCTTTTGTCTAGTTGTTTAGATTTACGCTCTTATCTTGTGATTCTAGGATGTCGCTTATTAGTCGTCTCTTCTCACTAGGTTGAGCTTACTCACTTCTTATAGGTTCTAGCAAGGGTTGGGCCACCCTTGGGTAGACAGGGAACGTGTTTGCTCCTTAGTGTGTTAGCCGGGCAGTTGATAGTCCTAGAGTCATATGGGGTAGATAAGAGTCAGTCTGAGCCATAGTATTCTCTATATCTTATCTATGCTTTAAGGATCTTTGCTTTTATGCTTTCTTTGCCGACTTCTCGATTTATTGTTTTGGTTCAAGGGAATTCATTTGGGAGCTTCGAGCTTAATATTGACTTAACTCAACTTGAACTAAAAGTTGCATCCGATGTTGAGGGGAGGTGGATCTTACGCATTTCTA
Organism: Phyllostachys edulis; assembly: GCA_036346405.1. Lineage (NCBI taxonomy): Eukaryota > Viridiplantae > Streptophyta > Magnoliopsida > Poales > Poaceae > Phyllostachys > Phyllostachys edulis. The sequence continues at coordinate 100,364,411 of CM070545.1, read as the reverse complement.
GCATTCTGCATTGTAATATAACTACATTGAGCCTTGATTATTATCCTGCTGTGACATGTTTACAATGCTTTACACCTTGCCATGACTTGTGCTTATTTGCTAGATTTATCATGACTTCATATGTGTAGCCTAGCTTTTGCCATGATAAGTTAATTAAAATTGCTCAACTTAAACTAAAACTTGTCATGTTAGCACTCGAGATTAGTCTTTCTTGAGCTATCCTTTTATGATTCATGCCATGTCAAATAGGCTGGGTAGAGTGATGAATCTATATTGAGCCTTAGATTGAGCTGTTTTAGTCTCTTGATGATGCATGAGTTAGTACAACTTGTTAAAAGGCAAAAAGATCTCTTTTGTGCGAAAAAACTGATCTCACCAATTCTTCCCTATGAGACGGCTTGTCATTGCACTTGACATGAACTTAGGGGGAGTTTTGGATGACCTAGACTACCTTCTTAAGCTTCTCGCTTGGAGTAGTCGCATAAGGCTTGAGACCTAGCACATGATAAAACAAAAATCTGGTTGGAAACCACCATGAATTTCAAAAGAAAATGTGTTCAATGTGCTTAAAGCCACAAAAAGTATCATGTACTTTAACCAATGTTTCAATCTTGAGCATAGCACTCTATTTGGTCTCAATTTAAGCTTCTTAGTTCCGCTTAGCTTATTGACATGGCTCAGATCATCCTTGGATATCTCTAGCGAGACTTTGCTCATTGATGACTTGACTTGCTCACATAATGTACCTCATTTTCAGATTGTCATCTATGTGTTCTAGCTAGCTTATACATATCTTGTCATGATCTAGATAGCCTTTTATTAAGTTATGGCTTGGTGTATTACATGTTGGTCATTATGGATAATTCTCATGGCTCAAAATGCTTAAATAAACAAACTTCACCATTTTCATCCTTTAACATGTCATATTCTCTCTATTGCATCTTGATCGTTTATTGCCAAAAGGGGAGATTAAAGAGGAAAAAGTCTGCATTGGGAGGAAAAAAGTCATTGGGAGCAGTTTAGAGCTTTGGAGATCAATTTGCTCTTTCGGTTGTTGCTCTAGTGTTCCTTCATCGACATGGTCATTTGTTTCACTCTTCTTCTTTGGACCATGTTGGATTCGTCAAACTCAAACTCAACTTTGCTTTTTTCGAGTTTGTCAATATACTCATCAAGGGGAGATTGAGAGACCATGTGGAGGTCGTCCGTGTGAGTGATGGGTAATTGACAAAGGTTTTAGGTCGATCGAGTTTGGTTTGTGTGGTCGGACCTTGTCGTTCTTGCGGTTCACGCTTTTCGTGAAGTCATTCTCGGTCTGTCGGGAAAATCGAACGACCGGCGTGTTATGGCGATGACGACCATGAGGCGGTTGTACCGATTGGTAAATGGCGGTTGAAGAATTCCGGAGAAGTTGTTTTTCGTGTTCGGTCTTCATTGAAAATCGGAACGACCGCAGTATTGGAGCTGACGACCGAGTGCGGTTGATCCATTGGTAACATGGCGGTTGTACCGATTGTATTGTGAGTTTCACCTTTTTGGTGATTTGAGTTTTGGGATAGGTCATATCCAGTGTGTTCATGCATATGTGTTGCATATTGCATGTTTGAGCTAACGTTAGGTCAAGTTGTGAAGAACTTGTTCCGGTTTCGTGTTTCTTGTCGTGTGGGCGCAGGACGCCGAGCGGAGTCGTGGCGAGACACGGTGGATCGGACTAGGCGCAGTGGCGCCGAGGTCGAACGGTCGGGATGTGTCAAGACGACGTGGACTCGAGGTGGTTGCGAGGCGTCTTGAGACAAGGAGCGCTGAAGCTTCCGGAAGGTGCGTAGAGGCGAATCGAAATTCGCAAGGTCGCAAGCGAGGCGGGCTCCGTTGGACTTAGCGGGCGAACGGGAGGAGACCCGTTAGCCAAGGCTATATAAAGGATTGGAGGGGCTGCATGCCCTCTTGAGCACTTGAAAAGGAATTAGGGTTTGCTAGAGTCAAAAGAGTCTTTAGTGGTGTTTTTGCTTTAGGCTTTAGTGGTTGAGGGTTTGTTGGTGGAGGCGGTTTGGTGCTCCTCGCTTGTCCCTTCGTAGCTCTCCAATGTGAGTTCTTGGCTTAGGGAGAGGGAGAGGATGGATTGATAAACTTGTAATCATTCCTCTTGTTGTAATGTCCATGCGTATGGGGATGTATCTCTTTGTATTTCGCTCTTGATTCAATGAATGGAAATCAAGTTTTCTTCTATTCGTGCTCTCTGTTCTTCGTTCTCCTTTTTGTGATTTTTGGGGCTTTCTTCAATCCGGGAGTTTTTGCTTGGTTCTTCCTCTTGATCTTGCTTGCTGGGACATGTGGGAACCTATCTAAGGTCATCTAGATCATCATCCACCCACGAGCAAGTCGTTAGATCAAGTTTTGTTTTTGCGGTTTTGAACCCACCTTCGTTCAAATGCAAAAGGATAGGAACCTTGGCATGGATCTCTGAAATCGTTGCTTGGAATAGGTTCCTAATATCTTCAGGAAGGTGTGGTTCAATTTTGGTCAAGTTTGGCGCGTAGATCAAAAGTTTGATCGATTTTCGTTTTGAAACCCGAGCTGATTTTACTGCTCCGGGACAATCGGAACGACCGGTAGTAACACTACGGTTGAACCGCCCATGAACGACCGGTCGTAACACTACGGTTGTATCAAGATCGCGGAACGACCGCCGCTTTACTGCGGTTGTTCCGATTTTCGAGTTTCTTGTAACTTCTGATTTTGCTTCTTTGTTTGTGAGGGTGAGAGTGGATTCAACATAAGACTTCCTCGTGCTTAATCTTTGATCTTCATAGCTCTCATAGCTATTGGAGTGATTTACAAGTTGAATCCATTCTTTGCGAAAAAGATTAGGTGCTCCTATTCACCCCCCCTCTAGTCGCCTTTCCGGTCCTTCAGTCCTGACACTTAGATCTTCACAAGGGAGGTCTAACGGTCAAGATCTCAAAGGGGAGGACCTCAACGGTCCAGATCAAAGGGTGCAGGGAGGTCCTGACAAGTAGATCTCCAAGAGGAGATCTAACGGTCAAGATCTCAAAGAGGAGGACCTCAACGGTCCGAGATCAAAGGGTGCAGGAGGTCTGACGAGTAGATCTCCAAGAGGGAGATCTAACGGTCAAGATCTCAAAGAGGAGGACCTCAACGGTCCAGATCAAAGGGTGCAGGGAGGTCCTGACGAGTAGATCTCCAAGAGGGAGATCTAACGGTCAAGATCTCAAAGAGGAGGACCTCAACGGTCCAGATCAAAGGGTGCAGGGAGGTCCTGACCAACAGGGATATTCAGGGTTAGGAGGGTGGTCTTTACAAAAGACCAGCAAGGATCGATAAGGTGGTCCTTGCAAAACAGCCAGGAAGAGGTCCTGGGAATAAAGGAAAACGCACAACAAAGCCGAGCCGTTCGATTGGAATCGGGCGGTCCAGAAAGGAAAGGAACGTTCGGACCATCCAAACGTTACCTCGCAGTTGAGCCGTCAGATCCAGATCAAATGGCGCAAAACAAAGGGGCCGTTCGGACCGAGCGAACAGACCAACGGGACTAAGCCGTCTGATTTAAATCGGACGGCTAGGAGGGAAAGGGGACGTTCGGACCAAGCTAACGTGCCCTTAGGATCGGGCCATCCGAACAACATCGGACGGTCCTAGGTGAGGGAGGCAAAGCCTTAAGCGATATAGCCACAAGAGCCAAAGATGGGTTCAAGCGCTAAGGAGGTCTGGACCTTTGGATCCAACGAAGGGAGGACCTGGACGGCTAAGATCTCCAAGAGGGAGGTCCTAACGGCCAGATCTCAACAAGGGGAGGTCTGTGCGGCTAGGATCTCCAGAGAGGAGGTCCTAACGGTCAGATCTCAACAAGGGGAGGTCTGTGCGGCTAAGATCTCCAGAAAGGAGGTCCTAACGGCCAGATCTCAACAAGGGGAGGTCTGTGCGGCTAGGATCTCCAGAGAGGAGGTCCTAACGGCCAGATCTCAACAAGGGGAGGTCTGTGCGGTGGGGGAGGTCTAAACCTCAAAGAGATTCAAACCAACAAAGGAAGTTAAAAGAGAAGAGACAACCAAGGGCACACAGAGAGGCTTCGGAGAACCAACAGCCCAAGGGCAGCAAAGACACAACAGAGAGCCACAACCGGCAAGGAACACCAATAAAGAGCTTAGTTAAGGTTTGATTAATTCCAGTTGAACTCTCCAAATTTCAAAATATCAGGTTAAGCTTTGGATTCTCAATAAAGCCAAATGGTTACTTTTATTTTGAAAACTTGGCAAGAACTTAAGGGAAACGGGACGTTACAGTCACCAAGGCGGTATTTGGTGAAATTACCAAAATACCCCTTCTCGATCCTTCTCCAAAAGACCGAGTCCATAGATCGTGAAGCAATCCCATGCTTCGCCCGTGTAGGTTAATCAACGACTCCATGTCGTCAAGTCTCTCTGCCCGATCCCACCGCACCATTGAGCACTTACAACGACTCCGCCGCTTGATCCAACCAAATCACCGAATCGCCCGATCCGGTCATCCATGTCCATTTTGCGCCCGCTTGAGTACTCGACCTCACCGGCATCCTTGATCGTTTCGGACCTCGGCTCTCCAAGCTTAGTCCCGATCCACCTCGCCACGACCATCATAGACCGCAAGCCACCCACAAAGAATAGACCAAGAAACCATTTAGGAACAAGTTCTTCACAACTTGACCCACGTTAGCCAAAACATGCATCATGCAACACATATGCACTGATGAACATGAACTTGACCTAACCCAAAATCAATTCTCCAAGAATTCAACAATTGACTCAATTCAAAACAAAATGCGGTATTACATTATTAAACCACCAGTATTACCGCATCGCGTCATAAAATCAAAAGCATCTTGGTCATACCGCACTCGACGAAATCCGAAAATCTCCAAAACACCTCCTCCGAAATACCGCACACATGCGGTCATTCGCCATCTTGATACTACAAGCAACCAAAGCGCAGTACTACCGCTCCAGAGAAAATCCACACTCCAAAGACACCTTCTCTGGAAAAAGACAACCGCCATTTACCTTGCGATACAACCGGCTCGCGGTACTACCGCCACTTCCCCAACGGTACTACCGCTCCACTTAAACGCTCAAAAGCCTCAGAACAAAGCCCTTTCATCTGGGTTGTCCGATCTCGATCGGACGCCACAAGAAAACTAACGAGGCCAAGGACTCGCGGTAATACCGCACCTCACAAGAGGTCATACTGCACACCGGTAGTACCGCAGCTTCAACGCTGGTACTACCGATTTTCCTGACACTTGCTGAAAACTCCTGATTTCAACAAACTCTTAAAGCAATTGCCAATTGTCTCATCACCTAAGATCATGAGCATGTCCACATGACATCCACAATGTGAAATACCCTCTCTGTTCATAAATAAATGATGTTTTAGAAAGTGTAAAAAAAACTTCCTTAACTTTCGTCACTAATATATAAAAACTATTTGTATTGGTCATATGAAAATGATATCATTAGATTAGTTATAAAAAATATTTTCATAATATAATATTTTAATATTATTTTATAAATATATTTATATAAAAAGTAATAGTCAAAATACCATGTTAAAAACTGTGTCAATGCCTAAAACGTTATATATTCTTGAACAGAGAGAGTAACTACTGGTAGCCACCTCCCATGTTGTGAAACCGGAAACGTATCCTCTAACATTCTATAGCAATGTCACAGGTGAACAGTGCCATAACATTGTGTACGGTCTGTCCGATAAAAAACAAGAGGCTGGGATCGCGGTCTGCACTGCTTCCAAAACTGTAGCAAACTGTAGGAAAATACTGCAGCATTAGAACTGTTCAGGAACACTGTAGCATGATGTAGCTCTTGATTTGAACCATTCTTTCTAGATCTGACGGCTCAGATCTACCGAATGGTATGGTACTATTCACCTGTGACGTTCTCAATGCTATGCCAGAGGATGCAAAACCTGTGAAACCACGACTGCTAGTTACTCGCAGTCAGTAAAAGAAAACTTGTCTCAAATCTTTTCAGCTAATCCACAAAGTAAGACACGCCAGCTAATACATAGACTAAAGTAGTAGGACTAGTAGCTGAATGATTAGCAACGTTCCTTCTGTCCGGCCCGGCCGACGCGCCATTTCCGCTGACCCTTGGTATACCTTCAAATAATATAGTGTATAATCTCTGCCGTTGGTCATTACGATTTTTCTAATTAGCCAATCGATGAATACATGATCATTACTACTTTTTTTTAGATAATGAAAGAGAAAACTCTCCTGATCTCTGTATCAAGAATACACACAGTCTAATTTATTATAAGAACAGTTTTAACACCCGAACGTCCAATCTGGAGGCTTAGATCGGACACCCGGATTCTCCCCTTTCCCTCGTTGATTCTGTACGATGCACGCGCCATTCCCAACTGCTATGTACATCTTCATATGGGCGTGCGTTTACATACCGTGGTGGTTGACTGTGACGCAGCTGCCCTTTCCTTCTGTCGGTATATGTGATGGTTGACTGTGACTTTGTAGACACGTTTGGGTGCGATAGTCTAGAGTGCAACTGGTGATGACTGCAGTGGTTGATACTTGATAGTACTAGCTATCTATATATATATATATATATATATATAGCAATTAGCAGTCAACGACCGAATTAAATCCGGCCTGTTCCATACGTTCTCACTTAATTCGATCTTGCGACTATATGAACCATTACCTGCAGGAATTATTCTCAAGCGACACAAGCAAATAAGCATGGCTCACTACCAGAATTCAGTATTTTCCCGAGTGCCAAAAACACTCGGGAAAGTCCCGAAAACACTCGGGAAATTAGTTCCCGAAGGTCGGCCGTCGGGAGAACCCACTCGGGACAGTTTAGTCGGGAATCAAACTGGTTTCCCGAGTGTTCCAGAGATTACACTCGGGAAAATGATATTTCTCGAGTGTTTTAAGTTACACTCGGGAAACTAGCTCACACGACGGGTTTCCCCACCGTAACGGAATACTTTCCTGAGTGTATATCAACCAATGACACTCGGGAAAGTATATTTGTCTCGAGTGTTTTAGTCCTGGACACTCGGGAAAATTTGAGTGACAACGGGAAAGGATGGTCACGTGGCCATATTTCCCGAGTGTTTTCGTCCTAAACACTCGGGAAACAATATACTTTTCCACAGGGTATATATGATCCAATTTAGTTTTGCACCGATTTTACAATCAAATAAACCATAATTCCATAGTAAGATAAACATTACATATATAGATTCAACAACATTGACATAATTCCCAAGCTCACAATATACTCTGCAATCAGGTAATTAAATTCCATTTTCAACAAAATCCAAAGGTGACAGTCATAACAAAATGTACTTCCTCAGGAAACTCTGGTTAGGAGCTTGGTTTGATAACAACGTTTGGAACATACCCTAGTCAGAACTGATGCTTTTGTTACGAGCATCACATCTAGTAAAAATAACAATGCTATCTACCCAAATTGGATCTGGCTTTACGTCACAAGCCAGGTATCTATTATGGCAACTAGTTTCGTTCGTTTCGTTCCTACAATATTTTTCCCAACACGCAGTCTGTCGATCAACGGATAGCAGGTACCACAGTGCTCCTAAAACCTGAAAAAGAGAAGTGCACAATGAGTCGTTCCACTATATGAAAGCAAAACAGAAAATATGGCAGCGCAATCATGTATAACAGCAGATTGTATGCGGCTCCTTGCCAAGCAGTCTTCCAAAAAGCTCCAGTAACTTTAATAATTTTGTTATTCAAAGAAAATATGAGATACAATCTTAGAATATACTGAAAAAGAGCAACCAGAAGCAGTATGTCACTGTTATGCTCAGACCAAGAATATTTGATAGCTGGTATCACGGACCAAATAATGAGCTGCAGGACAAGGGAGGAAATGTCAGACAGCAGTCACAACTCAAACTTCAGGTATATAAATGTAGATTGTTTCACCTCAAAGAAACCAACATCTATAAACTCACAATTATAACAGATAAACTTTTAGGCTATGAAGTTGAGATCTACTACTTTCATGTTCGATAAAAGAACAGTCCTAGCATCAGAGCAAGCATGTCAGAGCCACACAACAAATGAGAACTAGCTAGTGACCAGTTAAGTATGTCAGAGCCACACAACAAATGAGAACTAGTGACCAGTTATCAGAACGAAATTGCTTTTTGGTAATTTCAAGGCATCTAGTTGAATGAAAAGCAGCAAGCATAAAGTACAAATGCAACATATCATCGTGGGATTGCAGCTGTTTTAAGTTCACTATTTTGATATATGTTATCAGTTTTGACTTACAGTATCTGATTGCTACTGACATGAAGAATACCAAGTTTTAGAAAACAATTAAGTTGGTTAGCTATGATGGTGAAATCATCATAATGGAGGGCTTCTGGATATTTTTTTTAAAAATATTTGCAATAAACAATTCAAAAGACAACATATGCATTTCATTTTGGTGATCATAAACTGCAAGAGGCTTTTTTTTAAAAAACTTGATTTATTTCAAACTACATTCTTGAAGAATTTCCTTAAGAGACAAACCCAACCACATATCATTTTCTTTTCTTCTAATGATATGATGTGCAAAGCTTTTGCACGTCCTTGAAAAACATATCATTTTCTTCTTTATAGCGTGGTCTGTGAAGACATCCACACAGGTGTTGTGCTTATGGTCAAACAAACTAGATCTTTGCATCCGGAAGAGGAACAATCCCTAAACTCAACCTACCACCTTACAATAATTTTAACAGTTCACGACCATACCAGCATGTAGATAAGTGCTAAATGAAACAATATGCAAACATCACTGCTAACAAATGGTTTCGATAACGATAAGCAATGCATCAGAAAGGATTGAAATTACCTGCGGTAAAGGCAACGAAGCAACTAAATCAATTGCAAAATCAGATTTCATGTACTGCTTTGCAATTTTGTTAGGATCCATGACAAGGTCTCCTCGACTGAAAACCCCCAACGTGGATCTTGGATTAATATATGTAGTCCTGAACTTTATCATAATTTGGATGACATAAAAAGACAGTAACGATGATAGCTAGGTGTCTACCTCTCCCGATACATAAAGTGTGTTCGCCATAAAAGATTTTAGGCACATAGAAGTACAGAGGATCCATAAATAGAGCAATGAAGCATGAGATACGGAAGAAATAAGTCCATGTCAAAATAAAGTCACTTGATGGATCAATAATCTTCTTGTACCAAAGCTCATGTCCTGCAACAAAAATCTTGTTCTTCCCCAAACTCCCCACACCAAGCTTACTAAAAGCTAGGGCAGACTGCTTCAGATGAATGGGTATAGTTGGCTTTGCCCTTTCGTCATGGAATCTGAGGATGAAAATAGCATTAAAATTCCCCTAAAAAGGTAGCACTAAAAATATGCTAGATTTTCTTTACAGATAGAGGACGTTGAACGATTCTGAAGTCAGACATGATTATTTAAGCTCATCACCAATCAGCATAACCAGCAGGGATTATATGCTCTTATAAGGCTTATTTAGATTACGTTTTCTATCTCATTATTAGCTATGAATCTCTATTTTATTCTGCTCATCAAAAGTTGAACTTTTTTAAGACTATCAAAAGTTAAACTATTGCAGTTAAAAAACAATTTAAGGGATTCACTACACGATTACTTTTTCGCAACCAAATCAAGTAGATAGTCCATACAAGAACCTAAAACCAAGCATTTTAGTAACACGGGAACTATGAACTACGAACCAGTCCAAGAACACAGCAACCATCATGGAAACGACCTTTCATGATACACACAAAAAGAAAAAAACAGATTTAGTGACAATCAACAGGAAGAGACATCTATTAATCTATATATAAAGATTAACATGCAAACATCACAAAAATCAATTAGCTCTTTTTGAATTCATCAAATCAATTCAATCATGAAGCAGAAGCTTTCTTCTGAGGACTAAAAAGTCACATGAAGCACTGTGGAATGGACATACAAGATGACAGTGAAGGATCAAATAATGTATAAATAGTTTCTTCTTGGAAACTATATTTAGAAACATATTAAAATAGGTAACAGAAATCGCTTCGCTTGAGTTATGAAAACATACCTTCAATGACATATCATCAATTCCTTGGTGGCCAATACAACATTAAGTCAGTAAGTGAAGTTCATCCAATCATAAAAGCATGGGGATCCAACACGAGAAATTAGAAACAAGCAATAAAGGGATAAAGAGAATCAGATTCTCCTCTGTTGGCAGTGCCTATGTATCTCTAGATTGGTCATCTAATAACCTTGTGATCCAAAAGAAAAGTTGTACATGGATAATAGACAACCTTGTCACATATTCATCATTCACCCATAGATCATCTCACAGTAGCATCTATACATATATCTCTCGTTCATCACATATGCATCACAGAGCGTGAGGAAATGGAGAGAATAGAGCGAGGTTCACCTCGGTGCAAACATCGCTGACCATGGCGGTGGTAGCGCGCATCAACACAACATTCACCACGCATATCAGCTAGCAACCCACATCCATCTGCCTCTTCATGCATAAACAACCGTAAGCCACATCAGTAAAAGGAAATCAGTATACCAATGAAAGCAAAACAAAAATGAAAGGGTCTTTGCTCAGGAGCAATGAGCGAGGCCGAGCGAGGAGGCGGGCTGGCCTACGGCCGCGCCCAAGGAGGAGGAGGCCGGGAGGCTGCGAGGAGGCGGCGGCGGCTTGGACCGAGCCGGCGGCGACGGCCGAAACGGTAGGCATCGGGCGCTGGAGGAAGCAAGCGGCGTGGGGGAGCTGGGAGACCGACGCAGGCGATCGGGCGCCGAGAGGTGGCGGCGGGGCAAGGCGAGGCGGCGGGCAGCAGGCGCGCCGAGGTGGAGCTAGGAGGTGGCGGTGGCGCCATAGGGAGGTGGCGCCAGGAGTAAGCGATGGCGGCGCCATGAGAGAGGAGGCCGACAGCGAGGAGGGAGGAGGCGGCGCCGCCGGGAGGAGGGAAGGAGGAGGAGGCGGCGCTTCGCCTTCGGGAGGAACGGGAAGGAGGGAGGCGGCGGTGCTCGCCGCTCGGGAGGAGGGGAGGGCGGCAATGAGGAGGAAAGGGGGCGGCTTGTGGGATTAGGGTTAAGGAGTGAGGCGCTTAGGAAAGAAAAAGCGCGATTGGAAAAAAAAAAAGCGCGAAAAAAAATTAAAATTGGCGCGCAAAAAAAAAAGGTCTGACGGAAAAGAAAATGTCCCAAGTGTTTGCGTTTCGGTGCACTCGGGATTATATATTATTTCCCGAGTGTTATAGAAAACACTCGGGAAAGTTTATTTTACCGAGTGTTTACTTCTGGTCCCGAGTGTCCTATGAAACACTCGGGATCTGCCTGAGTGTTTTCATTCAAACACTCGGAAATACATAGGCACTCGGAAATACATGTTTTTCGGTAGTGGCTACTACTATCCGCAGCTGTAGTGCTCGTGTTTCCCGGATGTAACACTTGTAACATCCATAGACAACGGTTATAATATTTTCGGACAACGGTTGTAACATCATAAATCAAAAAACAAAGCATCTAAAAAAACGCATTGGAAAAATTGCAACATCGTCGTGAACAGTATGCATCATTTTTTTTACAGATGCAACACTTGTAACATCCCTGAACAACGGTTGCAACATCCTATGACAACGGTTGCAACATCTCCGGACAACGGTTGCAACATGCTAGGACAATGGTTGCAACATCCCCAGACAACGGTTGTAACATCTCCGGACAACGGTTGCAACATCCTAGGACAACGGTTGCAACATCTCCGGACAATGGTTGCAACATCCTAAGACAACGGTTGCAACATCCTCGGACAACGGTTGCAACATATCCGGACAACGGTTGCAACATCAACGAACAACGGTTGCAACATCACCGGACAATGGTTGCAATATCCTTGGACAATAGTTGCAACATCACAAATCAAAACAAAGCATCTGGAAAAAAAACGTGTTGGAAAAAATTATAACATCGCCGTGAACCGGATGCAACATTTTTTCTATAGATGCGACACTTGTAATATCCCCGGATAACGGTTGCAACATCTCCGGACAATGGTTACAACATCCTCGGACAACGGTTGCAACATCTTAGGACAACGGTTGCAATATCCCCGGACAACGGTTGCAACATCCCAGGACAATAGTTGCAACACCCTAGGACAACGGTTGCAACATTTCCGGACAACGGTTGCAACATCACAAATCAAAACAATTATGAGTTGATAGCTTTGTTCGTCTACGACACGATCTCGATTATACATAGAATGATTTACTTTGTTAACCACTGTTTGCCTTCTCCTTAATTTTTACTTTAACTAACCTTGTTGATCAGCCCGTCAACTATTACGGTGCTACTGATCTTCTTGAACAGCTCATACAATGCTTCCATCTTGCTCACACTAACTACATGCACACGCAGACCACCCAATGCCACCGTAAGCAGAACACAATTAATTGCGGTTTGAGGGAATAATTAATTAATAACAGCAAGATAATTAGTAATGTGGACGTACACACAGCACATACAGCGCGATCGTGGTGGCGGAACGGATCGCGGCGCGCAGCGCGATTGAATGACTCGAAAAGGAAAGTGTCCGACCGTCCGGACGTAAGCACAATATCATTACCCTTATTACAAAGTTCTAAGTTCAAAAATAATCATAAGGTTAAAAGTGGTTCGAAACCTTACAACCAAAAGACAACTGAACTTTAAATTCAATTATTACAAATCCTATGACTAAATCGCCACCCATGGTTGTTGAAGATTTGCTTCGCCACATACTCCAACCTTGCACTTCCACACATCATAGACTCATTCGGTTTGGTTTACGCAGATACTTGCCTAAGCACTCATCCATTGCCCACTCAATAAGATAACCTGTAAGGGATTAGTAATAACCTTTTTTTTTTATCAAAAACCGCATCATTCCGACATAACCAAATAGACCAACATAAGGCACTAGCTCCCATAAGGAGTTGTGATTTTAAAGTTTTTGAAATACTGTATAACCAATTCCCAAACATATTGGTCATATTCACAGGAGGGAATAAATTAAACGCACATTGAACAGCCCACCATGCAAGACGTACAAAGGGGCATTCAATAAAAAGGTGCTGAATTGTTTCCTCTGTAATACAGAAACAACACTTTTTACTTCCACTCCAATTTCTTTTGTACAGATTATCCTTAGTTAGGATTACCCCTCTTTTAAGATACCATAGGAAAATTTTCACTTTTAATAGAATTTTAAGTAACCAAATAGAATTCCTATCTAGGGCTCGATAATTTCCAATAAGCGCTGTATAGAAAGACTGTATTAAGAATAATCCGGACTTATCCAAATTCTATCTAAAAACATTTTTTTGTGAGCTCAATTATAAATTGGTAATTCTCAAAATTAACTTATTCTAAACCTGTAACTTAGGTCCAATAATAGATCGACGAAAAGAATGATCATTACTACTACCATCACGTAATCGAACACACGTAATTAACTAAGCTCGATCATTTCCCTGTATTAATGCCCAACCAACTCCAACTGCTGTTAAGCAAACAGAATACTCCTACCTTAACTATACTCTAGTACGCTCCCGCTAAACCGATTCAAGAGGCAAATGCAATACGCGGTTGAGCACTATTCTTCTTCTTTCTTTTCGTTGTTTTGGCTGTCATTCTTCTTCTTTCTTGTCTCGCTAATAGAAGAGGGGGCTGCGCTGGTGCGGCGAGGACCAAAAGGAGAGGCACGGCGACTTAGACTCAGAGCTCAGGGCTTCGGGCAAACCACAGCAACAATAGCGAGAGGGGGGAGTTGGGTGGGGAAAGGAGATGAAGGGGGCTGCTCAGGCTCTTTATAGCCCGGAGGAGAGGAGGGGAGAGCTGTTGAGAGGCTTGGGGGAGCTCGCGCGGTCCCGAGGGCAGCATGGGAGCTTTGGGCGGCAAGGACGGGGCAGGTGCGCTTCGGGCGCGGCGACGACGTGCACGGGCAGGCGACAAGACCGGGTAGGGAGTGCTAATGCGGCGGCGACGAAGGCAAGCGCACAAGCGGCGACTTGCAAGGGCAGGGCAGGTGGGCGCAGCGAGGGCAGTTGCTCGGTGATGTGACCCAACGAGGAGGAGGGCATCGGAGTCAAGGGTAGGTAGGGAGCAGGTGGCGGCAGAGGGCGCCGGGTCATGCGTAGCGTGGGCATGGCCAGAGCGTGGCGAGGCGACGGGAGCGCCAAGATGGCAGGCGCCCGAGAGAAGAAGAAGGCGGGGAGGCTTGGGCCAAGTAGGCGAAAGGGAAGGAAGTGAGCCGGGTGGGATGGGCCAAGCCTAGGAGAGAAATTGAAGTTGAAATTTGAGAGGTTTTGCAAATACTAAGCCACATCCGAAAATGGGATGTTAGAGGCATCTCCAATAAGCACGCGTCAGCAATCAGTTAACTTGCCACATCATCCGAAAACCGAGTTGGAGGGAACGAGGAGAGACAACATGTTGTCGTTTCCTCATGTGACCGTTGTGCACGCGAAACAACACGCGAAGCGACAAGGACTATGGTGGCCTGTAGCACCGATGGGTTTACACTAGGCAGCGGCATTGGGGTCTACAACGGATCCGGCTAGCTGACGGCTAATCCCGCCGACAGGTGCGCGCATCACCATCTAGCCCACAAGGGGTTTCTATGTGTGCCACTCGCACGATGTGAGGTGCTTCGTGCAGGGTTGTCCACAACGATCAGTGCCGAGGACAAAGGAAGAACGGTGCGGCAGCACTATGGCGCCTTACTACCCTAATCGACGGATGTGTTAGCTAACCCTACTCCTAGAACATGCGGTGATGCGGTTACCTTGGTCAAGGTGGCTAGGATGGTGGGGTTGGAAGGTGGAGAGGAATGGCGGCGTAGCGCGGGTCCTTCAGTATCGAGGAAGAAGATTGGGCCGAACTAGGCGTTTTTGTGGAAGAAAACACAGGAGGTGGTGAGCATTCAAAAGACGGGGTTGAGGTGATGCTGGTGGACAAGAAGCCAAGGCTGAGGGCTCATCGAGGAAGTGGCGTGGCGTGGAGGAATGTGGTGGCACAACCGGCTCAACGGATGGAGCGGTGACGACGGTCCTGTGAAGAAGAAGATTAAGGGTGGTGAGCACGAGGTGATGGGGGCCATTGCGAACCCGAAGCAATGACCCGAGGCGGTAGGGACTTACCCAGGCGGTGGAGCAGGCTCGGCGGCGAAGCCTAATCGCCAATGCAGAGCCAGACTTGCCTTGCTCCTTTGGGCTCGGTGGAGAAAGGGGAAAGGAAGGTGAAAGTAGAGGGGGTGAAGGCGAGCTCAGTGCCTTGTTTAAATAGGCGAGAGGGAGGGAAGGAATCAAGGTGATTGGGCTGTGGCGCTTGGCGTGCGATCGACGGAAGTGGGTGGATCATGAGTGGCACAGTGGGGAACAACGACTTGGACACGACCTGGACTTGGGTTGGGCAATGGGAGTTAGGCGCCAACTCCCTCGTGACACTGAGGCGCGCAGTACGGTGGCGGTGTAGCACTAGTGGCGCATGGTGCTAGGACGCCGGCGTGGCATGTCAACTGGGAACGGGAAGGCAGGAAGGGAGTAGGTGGCGTAGCCGGGCCGACGCCACAAGGGGATGGGGTGGGCAGCGGTTGGGTGAGAGGAGACGAAAGGAAGGCGGTAGGCCGGGGAGGAAAAAAAGAAAAGGGGGAAAAAGAAGAAAACACAAAAGAAAAAAAAGGGGAGATGGGCTGGTTTCGCCCAACTCCAAGTTTAGGGAATTTTGGGTAGTCTTTTTGTATTTCCAATTCAAACTTAGATTTGAATTTCTGATTTTAAGGTATTTGCAATTTAGTCATGTTTTTAATATTGCTTTGGATTTGATATTCTTAGTCCAATTCTAGTTTGATAAATGTTTCAGGTAATCTCCAAAGCATAAATACAACTCAAACGAATCTCAAAAGCCCCATTAAGTCAATAAATTGTTCACAAACAAAAGTTTTAAAAAATCCCATATTTTTACTCTTGGGATTTCCGGCTAAAATTTTTGGGTTCTTACTACAGCCCACGTCCACAATATCTCCACCATCTTTTTTAGACAGGGGTTGCTCTCAGAGGAGTAAGCAGGCCACTACCTCTTATTTCAGATTTTGAGGTCATTATCTCCAATTTTCAGGTTTCTGAAATTCTTAAAATTGAGGGACAACCTAAAGCATTTTTAGGGTGACCTGTTTTAATTTTTTAATTCCCAAGAAAACATAAACTTTGTAACCTAAAATTACCACATAGATATAGTTACATGTATTTGCTCCATAACAATCACAAAGGGCAGTGAAACAGTGGTAGTGACTGAAAAAAGTGGGGATGCAATTAACTGAACGGCAGTTGCATCTTTTCCATCAGAAGGTCTGAACTTCACACCGATGGACACCTTCACTTTTCGCCAATTCGTTCTTGTATGTGTTGCTTTCTCATTGACATAAGTAAAGGGATTTCTACCTGCATTTCAAAACAATTCTATGAGCTTCAACTCACTACTAAATCGAAGTATCATAAGTAAATTTAAGAAAGAAATTTAGTCAAAACTCAAAAGCACAGTAAAAGTTTAAAGTTGCTGCTAACTGGCTTCACTCAAAGGTCAAAGGAGTGAAAATACTGTTTTGTTTATTTCAGGTCATGAATATGAAACATATGTGTGATAACTTCTTGTGAAATCTCACTTATACAGAGCAACACAATAATCAGAGCAGATCCAGCTTCATAAAAACGTAAAAAGCTCTCTAAATCATATCAGCGAACTGTCATATAAATCACTTATGTTATTTCAAACTAAAGTTATCTCGAAACACGGTTACTTTGCACAAAGCCACAAATAAATTTTCAGCAAATCCTACATCAATTCTGCAGCTTGTAGATTATCCAAATAAATTTAAAGGATTCACTGATAGTAACTAATCCAACCAACCTTCATGTTATCTCCCTCCAGAGCTTTGAAGATTCTGATTCACCACTATCACAAATAGCATATCCCAACATTCTCAGTCCAGTATCCAAGGCCCTAAACATGGACAATTCCGCTCTTAAAGATCTGGTCTTGATTTTGTCCATGTCAAACTTCATATTTAATGTAAATTTGGGCGCTAAGGTACCAGTGAGCAGATATCTCCATATAGCTGTACCTCGTAAGTGAATAATACATTAAAGAAGACTAATGCAAAAATACGTTGTTTTGCACCCCACCCAGACAGTGTAATTCCTCTGCATTTGAAGGCTTATTTGGTAAGCATGTTAGGCTATCGCAGCCAACAATGGAGAGGGTTTCCAATGATGAGAAGTCTCCCTGGCATGACTCTACTAATCTCAACTTGTCACAGAATCGTATATCAAGATGCCTAAGTTTATGAAGCTGCCCTGATAGGACCTCGAGCTTAGGGCACTCCGAAATAATAATTGTTGTCAGGGACGAGGGGAGATAGAAAACCTCTGCCAAGCTTTCACAGTATGCTATTCTTAGATAATCTAAACATGGTAGGGGATGATTCCTTCTTGATGGTAATGGATCTGGCACAGTTGTGGAGGCAATAAGGTCTGTGCAAGATTCTAATATTGCCAGGCTGTTCTGGTGTTCAACAAACTGACTCTTGATTTTTGTATCCTGCTTTCCCCATATAAACTCAAGCTTAGGGCAACTCCAAATATGTATTTCCTTGAGATATAAGGGAAAACTGAGGAGTTCTACCAAGCTTTGACAACTCATTATTGTTAGAGACTCCATACATGGTAGAAGATGATTTCTGGCAGGAAGGTCACTACAAGATTCTGATAGTGTTAAATCGTTTTTGTGTTCAACATACCGACTCTCACCTTCAGTACCCTGCTTACCCCATATGAACTCGAGCTTACGGCATCTCTCAATATATATTTCCCTTAGTGATGGAGGAAGGCTGAGAACCTCAACCAAGTTTGGACATCTTTTTATGTTCAGAGATTCCAGACATGGTAGGAGCTGATTTCTTGCTGATGCCACTTCTTCTAGAACCTCTGCAGATCCAGTCAGATTATTGCAGCAATCAATTGTTAATCTCTTCAAGGATACCAAGCATTGGAGCTCTTTTACTGGCCAGAAGATCAGCTCATCACAACATATGATTTCCAGATGTTCAAGGTTTACAAAACGTTCCCAAATTGTGTGGAAGAAATAGCATCCACGTAGCTCCATAGCTGCATGGCAAGCTCCATCTCTATGATTCCATTTCTCCTTGCCATCTACCTGTTGAATGGAACATTGTACTTGTGCTGGAGAAGAAGGTGCGATTTTCAGTCTCACACTGGACAATGTGGCCATATATCTGGCTATGGATAACCACATCTGTGGCCTGTCTTCTGGAAACACTAATACTCTCAGCCTTGGTGCTTCAGGTAGAGTTGACAGTTCTGGACACTCCGTAATATTGGTATTCTCAAGCAGAGGAAATGTTGGTTGTTCTCCATGTCTTTCTTCCTTTGCACCCCATCTCTTCAAACTCTTCAAATTATTTAATGTGATTTTCTTTAATGCTGGAAATGTTGAGCATGCCGTATTATCACCGCAGCAAGAGGATTCTCCGAGCATTAGTGGTTCCGGTAAGTTCGTCAGCTTAGTGCAAGTCTCAATTGACAGTTCCTCTAGAAGGGGAAACAATAGTTGTTGTCCATACCTTCCTTTTACTTCCCACCATCCATTGAAGCTCTTCAAATCAAGTAACATAAGCTTCCTCAATTTTGGAAATGTTGATGATGTTAAATCGTCTGCATAACCAATGCATAGGCATTGCAACCTGTCCAGTCTTTCCAAATGAAGAACTTGAAGAGCTGGTAATTGCCACAATTGAGGTAGCCTCTCGCACATTGTACAGCTGACTAGCTGGATCTTGATTAGGTCTTGCATCATACTAAGATTTGTCATCCAAGATGGAAACCTAGTGCTTCTATAGAAATCCACCCATAGAACCTGAAGCCCGCTGTTAGGAGTAAACGCATCTAGCACCTTCTCATGAAAATCTATTACCTCATTGCAGTCGTCCTTCCATGCAAAAGATAGCTGGGTGAGGTCCTTCTTACCCCAATGATTGGACATTGTTGCATCTGCTTCTGTCACATTTTCTAGATGGCAGAGCTGTAGTTGACCTCGAAGGTTCAGGTGTCTTAGTTCTCCAATGCTACTACAACTAGAGCTACAGCCTACGACAAAGTATGTTAGTGTCTGTAGGGAAGTTAATTGTCCAAGGTTTGGAGGCATGCACTTCAAGGACAGACATCCATCAGTATATAGGTGCCGAAGGTCAGTCATGTACTTCATATCCTTTGGAAGCTGACCAAGACATTCACAATCGGAAAGATTCAACGTTTGTAGGTTATACAAAATGCAGATTTCTTCAGGAAGCGCTTTAATATGACAATTGCCTGAGAGGTCGAGATATCTGAGGTGCTTCAAGTGCTTTGGTCTGACTGGAAGTCTACCTAATCTGTAGTAACAGAGGCTCAATGCTCGAAGAGAACTGCATTGTGATAAATGCTGTAGGGAATTGCTAGTATTCGTACTACATAGCAGAGTTTGGATACCTGGACATCTTTTCTTCAGTGAAACACTCAAGAGAGTTTCTGGACCAAAGGATGACAAGAACAAATGGCGAACATTATTTGGCATAATCTCTATATTATGGAGCCTCTCATCTATAGTAACACATTCTTTTCCCATAACAGACACTGCAACATCATGCATAAGATCATGGATCCTACAGATAGTTTTGTAGCTGTTTCCACTTCCATCCTTGTGGACAGGTTCCTGGTTCACATCTTGAAAGAATGATCTCGAAGCAAGCTCATTAAAAATTTGTTTACCTTTTGTTTCTGGGCGGATTGCTTCTTCTGATGGGATAAAATCATTTGCCATCCATAGCTGTATCAGCTTTTCAACATCAATTACCCAGTTTTTGGGAAATACAGCACAAAAAGCAAAGCATTGCTTCATGTGAGAGGGTAAATCATCGTAGCTGAGCTTGAGTATAGGTAAAATCCCACTCTCCTCATCACAAATACTACTTTTCGTTAATACAGCTCTCCATTCTTCCACGCTTTTTCGGGTGCTTAACACAGAGCCCAAGGCTTTTGCAGCTAAAGGGGACCCATGGCATCGGTCCACGATCTCCTTGCCAATTTGAACTAGCTCATCAGGCTTTTGCTCTTCTAAATCAAACGCTCTTTTTTCAAAAATTGCAAGCAAATCATTTTTGTCCATCCACACCAATTGATGGGCTTTAGCTGTTCCCATGATTTGAGCTACCCTTTCATCACGAGTTGTCATCAATATCGCACTCCCAGCACCACCGTATTGTTGAAGACAGTATTTTAGCTTTGCCCACTTATCGATATCACGATTCCATACATCATCCAAAACAAGGAGGTACCTCTTTCCACTGACTTCTAGCTGGAGCTTCTCTAGTGCACTTTCACAGTCTTTCTCAATGGACATGCTAATCTTGTTAGCAATGTTTGTAACATCAAAATCATCCAACACACACACCCACCTCCGGAGCTGGAAATGCTTTTGTATATCAGGATCATGGTAAATGATCTGTGCAAAAGTGGTCTTACCCAATCCACCCATTCCAACAATGGGAAGGACCATCAGATCCTTGTTTGTAGCACCCGCAAGCAATAAGTCAACAATCTGCCGCTTCTCTTCCTCTCTGCTGACAATATTCTCAGAGTCAATGATGATCGAATCTGTCTGCCGCCACAGCTTGGATGTTGGTGTTTGTTGTCGATATTTGAACCCAAAGGCATTCATTTCAGCGACAAGGACCTCGATGGTCTTCACAATCCTACGCAGCTTCTTGCCCATCCTGTAACGGAATAAAATAGGGTTGTGAACAGGAAGGTGCCTTACTACATCAATGCTGAAATTTCTGAAGTGCCCCTTCCTCTTGGCTTCACGGCGGAGCGCTTCATACTTGAACTCATCAAAGACGTCGTTAGCTTTGTAAGCGACATCCTTGAGTGCTTTGAGCCAAGCACTCACCCCAGGTCTGTGAGTTCCCTGCTCCTCGGCATCACTGATGACGTCCAATATGGCTGGCAGCTTGCGCTCCAGAATCTCGAGCTGCTCCTCCATACCATCCATCTCCTGGTATTGCCGCAGAAGATAACTGGACACCTTCTGGTTCACCATGGAGATGAGGGGCCCCAGCAGCATGCTTGTTGCCATGGACGCCAATATTGTAGAGCACGAACACGCTCAAATAAGGTGGGTCGTGGATGCAGAGGATTGTTCTCCCTCCCTCCCTATATGTGCGTGTGTGCGTGAATGCAGATGTCTTGAACAACCCAAGCACAAGCCAAAGCAAAGGTATTGATAATTGTTGGAGCTTCAGTTCTCCTAGTTGCAGCCTTAGAAGTCCACTTAGACATTTGATGCAAAAACAAATATCTCCTTACCCCGAAACGCGCCTCTTGACTTGTCTTATTGATTGGGACCCTCCCAGTAAAGCAAAAACGCGGAACGTTCTTCCATCATTAAGTGCAATTATTGGTGGCACTATGGTTATGCAGTGTTGTGGACTTAAGCTTGCCGGTGGGCGCTTTGTAGCCATCTGTGAGTGCACGCTCATTCAGAATTTGTTACTGAGGACAAATTTATTTTAATATGTTTTAGCTCCCTCCAGATTCTAGTTTTGGGCTTGCTGTGAAGAAACTAGGCAGGTATTAGCTGTTAAGACTATATGGTAGTTATGCCACGGATCACGTGTATGCTTTAGGATTCTTTCCCTCCTTAACTCCCGGGTATTTGTTTCTATAAACCAGTCTTGAGATATGGAAGGGTTGGGCCTATATATGTAACCCCTCGGGCTATCAATCAATTCATTGCGTGAATTTTCCGCTTTCATGGTATCAGCGACTGTCGCTCCTGTGACCTCCCTCTACCGCTTCTGCATCTAACCAAACCCTAGCCGCCAGCCATGTCCATCGAGGTCTCCCCTGAGGAGGCCGAGCGCCACCGCGCCGAGGACACCGAGCGCCAACGCCAAGAGGAGGCAGCCGATGCCATCATCGTCGCCAACCTCCACGCGCAGGCCGTCTCCATCCTCAACATCCAGTCGCTCATCCCCATCGTCCTCGACCTCGACTCTCCTGGCTACTCCAAGTGGCGAGGCCTTCATCTCATCACCCTTGGGAAGTATGCGCTCACCGACCATGTACTCTCCGACGAGGCCTACCCCATGTCGCGCTGCGGAAACGTATGGATTGTGTTGTCATCTCGTTGTTGTATGGCACCATCTCTGCCGGCCTCCTCGACATCGTGATGACCCCCATCACCACCGCCTACCGCGTCTGGCTCGCCCTCGAGGAGCAGTTCATCGGCAACAAGGAGACCCGTGCGTTGCATCTCGACGCGGAGTTTTGTAACTTCGTTCAGGGTGACCTCAACATCTCTGATTACTGCCGTAAACTGAAGGGCATGGTCGACCTCCTCGGCGATTTGGGTGAGCCCGTTCAGGACCGCACTCTTGTGTTGTCCGTCCTGCGCGGGCTCAACGACAAGTTTTCACACATGGCGGCGCTGCTCAAACGGCAAAAGCCGTTCCCATCCTTCGTTGACGTCCGCAACAATCTCCTTCTGGAAGAGATCACGATGTTGTGGATATCATGGGGATATGCTCATGATCTTAGGATGATGTGACAATTGGCAATGACGTTGAAGGTTTGTCGAAACGCGAGTTTTCGGCAAAGTTGCTGTGCTGTCAGGTCTCAGGCGGTCTGACCGGCCATGGTGGCGATCAGATCGGTTGGCGGTCTGATCGGCCATTGGTCGGCGGTCAGACCGGCCATGCTTTTTCTGTGAGTTTAGAGCTGGGCCAAAAATAGAGGGTGTAGGCAAGAGAGGAGATTCTACTACACTTGGTCTCATATCTTTTGGAGTCTTCAGGTAAAAGTTCTATTGGTTTGAAAATTCCTGTAGGTTTTGGATTTCTAGGGAGGAAATTTGGCTAAGCCATGGACTGGCGGTCAGATCGGCCTTTGGTTGGCGGTCAAACCAGTTTGGGAGCGGTCAGACCGGCCATGGTGGCGGTCAGACCGGTGTTGGCTTGTTTCGCCGGCCCGCATGGCGGTGATTTGTGTTTGTTAGGTCAAAGTCATGAGTTTTAGTTCATATGTGTTGCATGATGTATGTTTTGACTAACGTGGGTCAAGTTGTAAAGAACTTGTTCCCGAAAATTGTTTCTTGGTCTATTACTGTGCAGGTTGCTTGCAGGTCTATGACGGTCAACAGTGAGGTGGATCGGGACTAAGCTTGGAGAGCTGAGGTCCAGAACAATCAAGGATGCCGGGTGAGGTCAAAGGACTCAAGCGGAGCGCAGGATGGACAAGGATGACCGAACGGGCAGTTCGGTGCGACTGGTTGGTTCAAGCGGCGCGGGAGTCGTTGCAAGTGCTCAGTGGTGCCGGTGGGATCCGGACGGGAGAGACTTGATGACATGGAGCCGTTGATCAACCTACACGTGGAAAAGCATGGGATTGCTTCGCGATCTGTGGACTCGGTCTTTTGGAGAAGGATCGAGAAGGGGTATTTTAGTAATTTCATAAAATACCGCATTGGTGACCTTTTGGCTAAACCGCGGCGCGGGTCGGCGCATGGTGAAGCGGTTTAGGTCAATCGAAGATGAAGACGGTGCTTTGAGATGCGTGCGTGTGTTAACCCATTTGTGTGTTGGGTCTAATGGGTGCCCTAATGGAATATTCTCTAGGATCTAGCCTCCACTATATAAGGGCTATGTGCTGGTTGCACTAAGTGCCTTTGGCCATTTAGATAACCCTATTTTGAGTTTTAGGGTTTGGGAAGAAAGGAGGAGAGCTAGGGTTTTAGAGAGTGGATTGATCTTGATGCTCACGTGGTGAGCTTTTTCCTCCTAGATGGAGTGGCTGTAAACAACAATAATCCATCTCAAATCAATCCAACCAAATCTCTTGAGATGAGTCTCTTTGTATTCATCCTCTCTATTTGATGATTTTGGGGCTTTCTTTGATCCGGGAGTTTTTACTTGGTTCTTCCTCTTGATCTTGCTTCTTTGGGATACGTGGGAACCCACGAAGGTTATCTAGATCATCATCCACCCACGAGCAAGCTTTTGGATCTAAGTTTTGGTTTTACGGTTTTAGTGAAGAAAGGGTGATTTTCGGGGGTTTTGCTCTTGAGAGCTTTTGGCTTGATTCTTCCTGTGATTGAGAGTGCTAAGATGTATGGGAGACCATCCTTGGCCATCTTGGATTGATTCCTCCCACGAAATCATCTCAATCATCGTTTTCGTATTTGGCTTGGTTTTGAAGCACCCTTCGTTCAAACTGAAGAAGATAGGAACTTTGGCATGGATCTCTACAATATTTGATTGGAATAGGTTTCTAATATCTTTAAGAAGGTGTGTCTCAAATTTCGTGGAGTTTGGCCTTACGGATCAAAAGTTAGAACGATTTGATTTTCG